>JALGQZ010000005.1:6598928-7803571 GCA_023105745.1 Austropuccinia psidii | reverse complement strand
ATTGAAATAATAAAATTATTATTTCAATATTTATTGTTGATTTACAATAAATATTATTATTTAAATTAATTTTTACACAATTTGGTAAAAAATAATGTTTTTTTATTTAAATATACTGTTTGTATATAAAAATAACTTTGGAAAATTAATAATAATTATTTATTATTATTAATTTTCGTGAAAATTGCAATATAAAGCTTTGGAGAGTATAAATACTCAAAAATAAAATAAAATATATTATTTAATATATTTTGATAAAATACAATATATAAAAAATATATATTATATTTTTATAATATAAGAGATGAAAATTAGTTAAAAAATGAAAAAAAACTCGAAATTGTACTTACTTTTATAGTAAAAAACCTTCAAAAATAGTGAAAATGATCCAAAAATCGCCAAAATAGGTCCGGAATAGGTTAAAACAACGGCCAGGCCCCCAAAATGTCAGGGTGAGTCTATTTAGTAGCTTAAAAATAGTAAATACAAGCTAGCACTATGACTGTGACACACAAAAAATAAATAATAAATGAAATCTTCAGGTCCTACTGCTATGTGGTAACAGTGGTGATGAGTCTATTGAGGACCTGGGTTGCAATGCTCTAATATATTTGACTGTAAAGAAACACTACAATAATTATATTTTAATTATATCAATATAATCCTAAGAGTACTACTGGTATAAGACAGTTTTACTACGTAAGGATGCTAATTCATGATAAGATGAGTCTTTTCCAGTGAGGAAAGACCTGCTTTTATCTCCTCTGAGGACTGTGAGAGACTGGTAGGCTCTTCACACGTCTACAGAGTGAAAATTTTCACTCTGGAGGCTGGGTTGTGGTTCTGTACCATCAATTCTGACGTCAGCATAGTCAGAATGGTGGTTTTTGGACCACAAATGATCATTCTGGATCAATACAGGGTGAAAAAACTCTTCACAGGCCACGTCAGCACCATTGTGACGTGTCCAGAGTGTCTTTATGACTAATATTAGTCATTCTGGGCGGGTTTAAGCTTTAAAAAACCATTATTTTAAGTATCAAGCCAGTACTGGTTGGTACAGGTTTGGTACAGACCAGTATTGGTCAAAATACTTCCAACCAAGATATCTTGGTCATTTTTTGAGATATCAAGAATCCAAGAGCACAGAATTGAAGGGCTTAGTGAGCTCTTCAATTTGGTATGCTTCATGTTTACCCTTCTTTCAAATAGAAAAAGTTATAAGGGTTTTAAGTTTTTGGATGTATTTTTGTACATCAGTATGAGGCTTCAAAAACTTCCATGCCAGATATATTCTTCAATTTGGAAGATATCTGTATTCTGATGATACAGTTTTGTAGGGCTTGATTAGCTCTACAGTTTGGTATATTACACTGTACAGTTGTATGAGTGTATACCAAAGATACAGGGGTTTGTTTACTTTCTTGTTTTCAGAATATCTGTATTTCTGGTTGTTAAACCTTTGAACCAAGATCCCTCAGTCAATTTAAGAGATACAGAGGTCTAATGTATCTCAAATTAAAGCTCTTGTTTATATCTTTAATTTGGTTATACTTTTGTACAGTTTTGTACAAGCCCTCTTTGACTTTCAGGGGGGTCTTGGTTTTGAAATAAAGGTCATATGGTATCTCCAGTTGTAGTGGTGTTACAACAACATGGATGATATCATTGTGTAGCTCTCTATGTGAGCTTTAAGAAAAATACCATTTTGGTATATAATAACTTAAATATGCATAAGTTAGATGAGAGGTGAAAATAAGGGTTTTGCTTATTTGGTCTTATCATTGATAGGGCATATCTTTGTCCTTTCTTATTATATTTGAGGGGGTTTCCTCTTCATAACTTACTTGTATTGGCTATATTTGTCCCATACTCCTCATACCATTACTTATGGTATGTTGGATGTCATGCTGGTGCTCTGTTTTGAGTCACAGGCTGACAGAGCTTAATTAAAAGAGTAAATTTCCAGGCTAATTACCCAGGAAATTTATTTATAGAAGATACTTAGAATTTAATTGATATTTAGATAATATTAAATCCTAAGCTGTGTGAAAACTTCAAGAAAATCCATTAACAATTGGATTTTTAATGAATTTTTGAAGTTATTGCTATTTTTCCACGTAAAATAGCAATACACACCAAACCTCAGCTTTTGATAAGGTTTTAATGCTTGTAACTTTAAAGTTTTGTACTTATTTAAGGTTTTTAGGCTTGATTGAGCTTTGACAGTTCTTAAAACCTTGATTTCAAGCCTGCATATTGGCATTTACCCTTTGGCGGCTGAAAATTCTGGTCCAAATTGGGATAAAACCAATTTAAACCTTAAGGTTGGATCAAAGTCTAATCTTAAAGATTAAATAAGGTTGAAAATCCTCCAATACAGGTGGACAACCTTAATTGAATAATTGCAGATCCAAAAAGTTGGGTACCCCAGCTCTATTTGGTCTTTTTCCTTTGTCCCACCTTTTCGCATGGATTTTGCCCTTTTATTTATTTAAAGCCATACCATGGCTTTAAACCCTTTTAAATTGAGCTCATGCAGGATTTACATTCTGTATGGCCGATCCTTAGCCAATTCAGTAAATATACACCACACCTCAATTTCAACTAAAATTTTGGTAAGTTTGCATTAACCTTATGCAACTTTAAATTTAAGCTTATTAGAGCTTAAATTTAACATTTTCAAAAAAATGTTAAAAAATTTACATTAGTGCTGCAAGATTCTTAAATCTTCCAATAACATAAGAAATAAGTGTTTTTGGGTATAACACCTTATGGATGTACCCTAGGTCATTTTTGGTGTAGAATCCAAAAATGACATCATATTTATAACTTTGTTTATCCAAAGAAAAGTTATACTTATTTTTTGTTATTTTTTATTTTAATTTCAACTAAAAAGTCTGTTTAAGACAAAATTAACTGTTTATAAAATCATTTGTGGCCTTATGGGTATGTTATACATACCTCACAGGCTCACAGAACATGTCACCCATGTGTCCACTCTTCTTTCCAGACTCAGAGGCAATAGCCTCTTTGCTAAGGCCTCCAAGTGCCTATTTCAGGCTTCTAGTGTAGAGTATTTGGGGTATATTGTTTCTTCTTAAGGCCTCAAGATGGACCAAACAAAAGTACAGAAAATTCCAAGTTGCAACCTCCAAGAAACCTCAAGGCTCTTCAATCATTCCTCAGCTTTGGCAATTTGTACCACTGTTTTATCAAGAATTATTTGAAGAAAATTAATTAACTCACAAGTTTCCTCAAGAAAGATTCCTGTTTTCCCCTCAATGAGGAACCTCTTAGAAAGTTTCATCATCTCAAAGAGGCTTTCACCACTTCTCCAATCCTTGCTCACTTTAATCCTTCCCTACCACCTATTGTGGAGACTGATGATTCTGATTATGCCTTGGGTGCTGTACTGAGTCAGGTCTCTGACTCAGAAAAAAATCCCATTGCATTTGATAGTTCAAAGCTTTTACCAGCAGAGCTCAACTATGAGATTCATGACAAGGAACTCCTTGGCATAGTCCGGGATCTCAAGCGCTGGAGACATTTTATGCTTTCTCTTTCTTCCCCTTTTGAAGTTCTCACCAATCATTCTTTACTTCAATATTTCATGTCATGAAATATTCTCACTCACTGTCAAGCCTTCTGGGCTGAGTTCTTGTCACAGGGGCTCTTGGAAAGAAAAACAAGAGTGGCCTGGAGCTCAGCAATCAGGGAACTCACTTGGAAGACTCCAAATGTGAATCTTTGAGATATGGCCACATACCCAAAAATGTCACAAGAAATATTTAAAATAATTATACATTAAAAACAATTACCTTAAAGCTACAAAAATGCCGCAAATTGGCATAAAACTTGGTTTAACTTAAAAACCAATGAATAAACATGTAAAATAAATTATACCATTGGATTTGCCATGGTAAAATTCACACATACCATTTTTATGGCATATCTGTAAAGTCAATATTTAATGAGTTATAAGTAATAATACCTTATAAAAAGGATAAATCCTTAATTATTTCAAATACCAATGAAACAACATGTAAAAGAAAAGGTACCATTTGATTCTCAATAACAGTCCACACATAAAACAATTAAGAAGCTAATCTCCAAAGTCAATACTTAAGGAGTTAAGCTGAATATATGCACTTTTTTGGTCAATGCATATATTCAAGGATTTTAGCTAATATCTTTTGAAATATGAATGATAGAGTGATGAACCAAAAATAAACTCATCAGGTAATTACTGTAGGAATACAGAAATGACCTTTATTTCACAAGCTATAAAAAAGGTTAAAACCTGTAAGGGATTTGTCAGGGTGTGTAAGGTGTGGATATGAAACTTTGATTAAAAATCAAGTACTTTTCCTGTCCTCAAAATTTGTATAAGGTAAAATTCTATTAAAAATAGTAAGAAATATTATTTTTAAGAGAAAACACGCCAAATTTATTGTTTATAAATTTATGAGTATAAAACAATAATATTATAAAAATTTATTGTTTTACCAACAATAAAAATTTATCCAAAAAATACTCTACAAGAGATATTTTAAGGCTACAAAAGAAATTTCTTCAAGAGCAATTTCAATTGGAATTAATTGAGCAAAGAACTGCAAGCAATTAATTAAAGAACAAGGTCTTTAAAAAGAATATTAAAGAGAAAACACGCCCAAAAGTGACCAGAGTGAATTTGGAAACAAAGTGACAAAGTTAACAGTGATGAAAGATGCTTTAATTCACTTTTGGGGTGGTTCAGGGGTAAAAATGATTATAAGAGTTACAAACAATGATTATAATGATTTTTTCACGTGGTTAAGAGGATTAAAATGATTAAAAAGTGGTGGTTGGAATCTTTGATTGATTGGTTTAACAGTGTTTAAACTAATTAATAAAAGGAAGAGATTCTAACATGAAGAGAAAAGTGGGGAAAAGAAGACATTCTTTTATAGCCATCAATTCTCTTACTTCAAAAGTAAAATTTACTCTTGTCAGTCGTGAAAAACAGTCTGACAACAGAAAAGCCAATTATGGCATCATCGAACCCTGGTTTAGACCAAAAAAGGGCTGGTTTAAGCCATTTTTAGCCATTTTTAGCCATTTTGGACTCTTAAATCAGCCATTACTATAGCAATACCAGGCCTAGAGCCTTCAAAACACGTCAGAATGTGTGTCAGAGGCGTAGAAACCAGTTAAAACTGTTTTTATTATGATTGTTTTATCTTAAGGGTAGTTTTACCCTCTTGGCAACAGCTAAAACTACCCCAGTTGGTATCAAAACCTCATCATCAATTGAGTCCACAGACCCTGTAAGTCAATTCCAGGCCAAAAGTGATGAACTTTTGCGTGAATTTTGACATCCCACGCCTGTCAGCAAGGATTTTGGGGGTCTAGCTCCCCCTTAGAGCTGGAGTTCCTTTTCCCCCCCAAATTTAATCTTTCCAATTTATTTTTCCTTTGATTCCTCATCATGTATTATACTTATACTTTACATATGTAATTCAATTCAATTGTACAGTACAATACAGTAATAATTGACACCTCATATGTAAATCAAAGTTCACTTATGTAATACACGCGCACATTTTGACATTTCAATTGAATTCAATTGAAAATACTTCAATTCCTCATAACTTCTAAACTAAACACAACACCTCAATTTTAACACAAAAATTGATGGTTAACACCACATGTGGTGTGAATTAAATTAAGGTTTTGAGGATTTTCAACTTTTGTATTGAAAATACTAGAAACTTAATTTAAGCTTATTTAGAGTTGAGTTACAAGAATTTCACTCAGAGGTGACCCCACCTGATTTTTTATGAGGAATCCAATGGTGAAATAAATTTTATATGTTTATTTATTGGATAAAAAGTTACAATAAATTTTATTTAAATTTTTTCCAAATTTATTTATTTTTTCACAATTTTGTTAAAATTTCATTTTTACTTAATTTTTTCAAGTATAAATGTAATTTTATAATTTCAAAATTTGATGTAATTTTCTTTTTAAATTGTAATTAATTTTTTTATTTTGAATATAATTTTATATTCATATTTTGATTTTTATTTTAATAATATAAATAAATTTATTTTATTTATATTAATATGTTAATTTTGTATTTGTGGTCTTTTGGGTATATGAAATTACCTCTAAGGCTCACATTCCCTCCCCCTAAAAAAGAACATTACTTTGTAATATTGGTGTTTCTAGTGTGTCTGAATCTTCTGAGGAGTTTGGTAGCTTTTGGTATATCTTTTTCTTCTAACCATTCATCTTCACAAGTTGGGTCACTGTACCTAACAAGGTATTCCCTTACCTTCTTGGTTCTTAATTTCCTTTCTTTAAGAACTTTGGTAATTTTCTTAGCACAAGATGTCTCAATAGGAGGTATAACTTGGGGAATCTTATTCCTCAAGGGAAATTTCTCAGCATCACTAGATTTATATGGCTTTATCCAGCTCACTGGAAATGTAGGGTGCTTATTGCTAAGTTCTTCAGATAACTCTACTTCAACAGCATTTTCTCCATGGAGGGCCTTAATCACAAAAGGTCCTGCAAAGGAGTCTTTCAACTTTTTACATCCTTTGATGTTATTGAAGTTAGTGGTGGAAACAAGTACTAGGTCCCCCACTTTGAAATCTGGAGTTGCATGTGATTTATCCCATTTATCTTTAGTATATGCAAAAGAGTCCTCCATGCATCTCACTGCATGCTTTCTAGCTTTGTCTAGAATTCCTTTGAAGCTAGTAGCTGTGGGATGTATTTCAATTAAGTCTTTCCTCAAGGAATCTTGGGGTAACTTGGGGTTCCATCCTTTTTCTAGAATAGCAGGAGTCTGATTGGTGCTGGCATGGATTGATGTTTTATATGCTAATTCCAGTGCTGAAAACAGAGTACACCAATCATGGGTAAATCCATCACAATCTTTGAATTCAAGGCCATATGCACAAAATCTTCTCACCATGTCCTCTAAGGTTTGGATCATCCTTTCAGCCAGGCCATCAGTTTGTGGGTGGTAGGCTGTAGAGAAAGACAGTTTAGTGCCAAATAATTGGTGAAGATTTGTCCATAGTGCTGAAGTGAATTTGGGATCTCTATCACTGATGATATTTGTAAATATCCCAGTCCATGACACTACTCTATTCCATATCAGAAGAGCTGTATCCATGGCTGTATCATCTTTGTGACATGGTAAAAAGATTGGAGTTTTACTGAATCTGTCCACAATTACTAGGCAAGCATTATAGCTCCTGTCACCTCCTGGGGGTAGGCCAGTTACCCAATCCATATGGACAATTTCCCAAGGTCTATTTGGTTCTTGGATTCTTATCATATTTCCAAGTCTTTTGCCAGTGGATTTATTTGCCTTTTGGCATCTGTCACAGGTTTTGCAATACTCTGCAACATCTTTCTGCCACATTGGCCACCATATGCAGGTCTTTACTTTCTCTCTTGTTCTGTCTTCAGACAGATGTCCTGAAAAGGGACTATCATGGCATTCTTTCAGTACAAGATTGATTAATGATCTGTCTACAACTGTCATGACACATGTGTGCTTGGTTCTGTGGTAAATTATACCATCCAGTAGGTGAAATCTTCCTTCATCATAAGATTTTCTCCATACTTCATCCAAGGCATGTATTAGAGAGTTGTCTTTACAGTCTTTGTTAATTAATTGGCATAAGATGCTACAATTCTTATATTGAGTATAGCTGCTTCTGACTTCTTCAAAGAAGGTGGTGTTCAAGTCTGTAACACTTATTCCTTCTATTGGAATTTGTGGTGAAGCTTCTTCTGGCACATAAGCAGGATTATCAATATTATTTGGTAATGGCCATCTGCTTAGTCCATCTGCATTCTTATGAATATTCCCATCCTTATGAACAATAGTCATATTTCCTCTGTATTCTTGTATGGCTATTTGCCATCTGAGCATGTGTCTGTTGGGTGTTTTCATGTTCAAAAGTGATTTGACAGCTGTACAATCTGTTATTACTTCAAAAACACATCCCTCTAAGAAGTAGTTCAATTTCTCCAAGGCCCAGACAAGGCATAGACATTCCATTTGACTTGCTCCATATCTGGCTTCAGTTGGTTTGATTTGCCTGGATATGAAACATATGGGTCCTTCTACAGGCTTATCATTTATGATCTGAACTTGGTGAAGTGCAGCACCCAGTCCATCCCCTGATGCATCAATATACAGTTTGAAAGGCAATTTAAAGTCTGGCATCAGTAAGAGTGAAGCAGTGGTCAATGCTTCTCTTAGAGACTCAAAAGCTTTGACTCTGTCAACAGTCATCTCAAACACTGTGTCTTTGTCACACAACTTATAAAGTGGTCTTGCTATGGATGCAAAATCTTTAATGTGTTGCCTGTAATATCCTGCAAAACCTAAGAATGACTGAATTTCCTTTTTATTCTGAGGCATGGGCTTTAATAATACTGCTGCAACTTTGTTTTTGTCAATTCCAAGGGACAAACCAGATACAACATGTCCTAGTGCTTTAAGTTCTTTAAATCCAAAATGACATTTCTTCAAGGAGATTTTCATGTTTACTGATTGGATTTTTGTCAAAACTCTTGATAATCTGTACATGTGCTCCTCCCAAGTCTTTGAACAGATAATAATGTCATCAATGTAAATGATTAACCATCCCTCTGAGAGTTCTTCAGGGAAGATTTCATTCATCATTCTTTGGAAGTGTGAAGGTGCATTTTTGATACCAAAGGGCATCCTTAAGTATTCATACACTCCACAATGAACAATAATTCTCAAGTATTTTCTTGCTCTTGGTGTTACCACATTTTGATGGAATCCTTTAAGGGCATCCATAGTGGTTATATACACTGCTTGAGATATTTGAGTAAGGGCAATTTGGATTTTTGGTATTGGGTATCTGTCTGGGACAGTGTAAGTGTTCAGAGCTCTAAAGTCCCCAACCATTCTGGATTTTCCATTATGCCACGCCACTATAACTGGTGTAGTTATTTCTACTTCCTCATTGTGGCCTACTTTTCTTATTACACCAAGGTCTAGAAGTTCTTTGATATGAATTTCTAGAGCTTCTCTTGATTTTGGACTTGCTGGATAAGCAGGTCTTCTTAAGAGTGGTGGATAAGGTCTCTCAATGTTAAGAATGATGTCAACTTCATGACCAATAATTGCTCCCAGAGGTTCTTTGTCTGTAGCAAATGCTCCTCTGTGGTCATACAAAAGGGGAGAAAGTTCATTTTCTTGTTTATCAGTCAGATGAAAGCTTATCTCAGCCTCATTTAACTGTTCAGACTTGAATTTTTCTAACTCTAAGTTAACTGGTGATACTTTGTTTACTGTAATTTGTCTTTTAAATGGTAAAAAGGCAAATTTCTGGCGCTTATTGTCCCCAATTGTAAAGTATCTGTCTTTGTTATTATGTAAATCTATCCCATACATGATGAAATAGTCATTTCCCAATATAAAATGGGTACTAGAGCAATCTTCCATAACAACAAATTCAACTGTGATCCTTAAATTCCCATTTATGTGTGGGAATATGACATTGGTCTCAAAGATTCCTAATGCTTTCATTGGGTTACTTGCACTGTTGAATTTTATACCATCAATTGGTAACAATTGGTCTTCAAAATTTGGTACACAAGTCTTAAGAAAAGATTTTCCAACACAAGAGCAGAAGGCTCCTGGGTGAAGCAAAAGTTTAGTGGGCTTGTTGTCAATCACCACTTCTGTTATACAGGAGTTACCAGCTGTATAACCTTTTCCTCTGTTTGGTTTTGTCTTCATAAGTTGTGCATCTTGAACTTTTGATAAATCAACTTGACCATTGCTCAATTGTGGTAAGTGGGAATAAGATTCCATTATGTCAAAAGTGGCATTGATATTTTCTATATCTTTTGAAGATTCAGAAAATATGGATGACTTATCATCTGAATTGTCTTCAATTATGTCTTCTTTTTCAACATCTGGTCCTTTTTCAATGTCAATTTCATTGATTTTCCCCCTTTTTGGACATGTATTGGCTAAATGGGTGGTGCTTTGGCAAATATGGCATTTTCTGACTGTATCTGCAGATTTATATTTAATATTACTAGAATTTTCTTTGGGGTTTTTGTCCACAGAATCTTTCCAAGGTGTATTAAACCTTGTTTTAAGATTCACCCTACTAGAACCAATTTTGGTTCTGGTGGTTACTTCTTCTAGTATATTGATAATATCCTCTGCTGAAGATTGTTCAGTAGTCCTGCTTTTGACAGCATGCTCTAAGTCACCTCCACATTGTCTCAGAATTTTTCTATGGATCATAAATTCTGACATGTCAGGATATAATGCTGTTAATCTGTCCTTTTGTTGGCAAAACCATGGTAAAGCTTTGTCTTTATCAGCATTAAATTTGGCAGATTCAAAGGCTGTTTCAACTTTAAACCTCCAAGCATCATTTGCCCATTTGTTGATGATTTGGGTTTTCCACCAAGTCCAACTCTGGTGTCCATGTGCTTGTCTTATTTTGATGTACCATCTGTGAGCTGATCTGGTAAACAAGGTGTTAAACCTGGCTGTTACCAATCTGTCTGGTAATTCAAAATACTCTTTGATCATGTCAATACCTCTAATGAATTCCATATGGTCATACTCTCCTTCACCACTGAAGTGAGGCCATTCTTTAAGTTTTGGAACTTCTTTCAAGAGTGCTTGGCCCATTGATGGTTCCAAGTTATGAAAAGAAGTGGATAATTCATTTTTTAATTGTGAATTATCCGGATCCAATACTTGTGGATTTGGAATTCTTGTGCCCTCATTTTGATTTAGAGGTGTAGACATTCTTGGTAAGGTGTTCAGTATTTGTTCAATGTCATTCATTTTACTGTTGCTACACCTTTGGGAATTTCTGTATTCATGTTGGAAGCTTTGTATTAAATTTATTACTTCAATTTTATACATGTCTTCCTTATGTGTCAGTTCTTGCCATAACTATGTCTGTCTTGTATTATCAGCAGTGACTTGATTCAATTTCATTGATAATTTTGATACTTCTTCTTGTGAAGCATCAAAACACTTTTTCAAGGCAATGGTATATGTCTTTACTTCAGTAAATGAATTTGAAATGTCATCAAGGACTTTCTTGTTATCTGTCTTGATAATATTTATGGCTTGTTTAATTCTTGTTTCAATTATGTCACCAATATTGAATTTAGAATATTTATCTGTTAATTCTTTAATAATGGCAGATTGTTCATTTATTTTATTGTTAGAAGAATTATCATTATTGGAATTTTTGATTGTTCTCAAACCTTTTTCAAAACACATAAGTGTTTCATTAATTTGGCACAGACTCAGGCTGTTTGTTTTAATGTTGTTACAAATGGTTTCATTTTTATGAGAAAGATGTTTTTTCACGTCATTTATAGCATTATACAACTCTGGGATGGAATCAAATATGTCAGAAATCATTTCTGGAACCTTAATCTGGCTTCCTCCTTCTTCTGTAATTCCATCATGGTTCTGGCCATCTGAAATACATTTTCCATGGCATCCTGCTGAATCTTTGGGATTCTGTAGCCCTGGCTGTAAGGTTTTGGGGCTGGTGCCTTCCCTTTGCCCTTGTTTGGAGTTTGTGGCTGCTTTTCCACGTTGGAATTGCTGCTGCTGGCCACTGGGGCTGTTTTTGGCACTGGTTTGGGTGGTGGAGGGTTGTTTTTCCTCCATTCTAGTGTCAAAAGCATCATGTTTTTCTTCTCCATCAATGGATGCCATCCATTGAGCAATTTGCAAGTGTTGGGATGGCCCAAGAATTTTCTTACTGTCAGGTAAGAATTCATGCAATTATTCCACAGGTCTGCAAGGATCTGGTACTCCTTGAATTGAAGTGCATTGTTGTATGCACTGTGGCTGGCTTTGTATATGTCCACAGAGGCTTGTTGTGGCGGTGTCAGCTCTTTTTGAAGGTAAAATAGTATTATCAGCTTCAGAATGACCCAATTTAGTTGTTTGGAAGTCATAAACTGACCCTTTTCCTTCTGTACCTGGTTGGCTTCTGCCATAATCACGTCTATTACCTTTTTGGGAGCTGCTTGAGGGGTTGTAGCTGGCTCCTGACCTGGTTGAAGGCATAATTATGGTTAAAAAAAGGCTTAAAATAGTATTTTTACGTCAAAAACTTACTATTGGCCAAATTTTTAGCTTTCTGAAGGGTATTACTTATGTCCAAGTTAATCAATTCAGAAGATATTGGTTCAGGCTGGTTATTTTGAGTCACAATAACAGTACTGGCAGGGATAATGCTGGTTACTGTTGAGGCTGTTTCAATGTTTTCTTGTCTTACCACGTTGTCAGACACTAAAATTAATGAAAAAGCCAATTAATTAAGTAAAAAAAAGGTTATTTCAAAAAAGAAATAAAAATATAAGCCTCACTTATAAAAAAAAGTTATTTTTTATGGATTTTTTGAATTATAAGTATTTTTTATATGTTTTTAAATTTTTCAATATAAGAAAAAAGATTTAAAAAGAGTAAAAATATGTCACAGGTAAAATATCATGGCTGGGCCCCCAAATGTAAGGTGTGGATATGAAACTTTGATTAAAAATCAAGTACTTTTCCTGTCCTCAAAATTTGTATAAGGTAAAATTCTATTAAAAATAGTAAGAAATATTATTTTTAAGAGAAAACACGCCAAATTTATTGTTTATAACTTTATTAGTATAAAAATTTATTGTTTTACCAACAATAAAAATTTATCCAAAAAATACTCTACAAGAGATATTTTAAGGCTACAAAAGAAATTTCTTCAAGAGCAATTTCAATTGGAATTAATTGAGCAAAGAACTGCAAGCAATTAATTAAAGAACAAGGTCTTTAAAAAGAATATTAAAGAGAAAACACGCCCAAAAGTGACCAGAGTGAATTTGGAAACAAAGTGACAAAGTTAACAGTGATGAAAGATGCTTTAATTCACTTTTGGGGTGGTTCAGGGGTAAAAATGATTATAAGAGTTACAAACAATGATTATAATAATTTTTTCACGTGGTTAAAAGGATTAAAATGATTAAAAAGTGGTGGTTGGAATCTTTGATTGATTGGTTTAACAGTGTTTAAACTAATTAATAAAAGGAAAAGATTCTAACATGAAGAGAAAAGTGGGGCAAAGAAGACATTCTTTTATAGCCATCAATTCTCTTACTCCAAAAGTAAAATTTACTCTTGTCAGTCGTGAAAAACAGTCTGACAACAGAAAAGCCAATTATGGCATCATTGAACCCTGGTTTAGACCAAAAAAGGGCTGGTTTAAGCCATTTTTAGCCATTTTTAGCCATTTTGGACCCTTAAATCAGCCATTACTATAGCAATACCAGGCCTAGAGCCTTCAAAACACGTCAGAATGTGTGTCAGAGGCGTAGAAACCAGTTAAAACTGTTTTTATTATGATTGTTTTATCTTAAGGGTAGTTTTACCCTCTTGGCAACAGCTAAAACTACCCCAGTTGGTATCAAAACCTCATCATCAATTGAGTCCACAGACCCTGTAACTCAATTCCAGGCCAAAAGTGATGAACTTTTGCGTGAATTTTGACATCCCACGCCTGTCAGCAAGGATTTTGGGGGTCTAGCTCCCCCTTAGAGCTGGAGTTCCTTTTCCCCCCCAAATTTAATCTTTCCAATTTATTTTTCCTTTAATTCCTCATCATGTATTATACTTATACTTTACATATGTAATTCAATTCAATTGTACAGTACAATACAGTAATAATTGACACCTCATATGTAAATCAAAGTTCACTTATGTAATACACGCGCACATTTTGACATTTCAATTGAATTCAATTGAAAATACTTCAATTCCTCATAACTTCTAAACTAAACACAACACCTCAATTTTAACACAAAAATTGATGGTTAACACCACATGTGGTGTGAATTAAATTAAGGTTTTGAGGATTTTCAACTTTTGTATTGAAAATACTAGAAACTTAATTTAAGCTTATTTAGAGTTGAGTTACAAGAATTTCACTCAGAGGTGACCCCACCTGATTTTTTATGAGGAATCCAATGGTGAAATAAATTTTATATGTTTATTTATTGGATAAAAAGTTACAATAAATTTTATTTAACTTTTTTCCAAATTTATTTATTTTTTCACAATTTTGTTAAAATTTCATTTTTACTTAATTTTTTCAAGTATAAATGTAATTTTATAATTTCAAAATTTGATGTAATTTTATTTTTAAATTGTAATTAATTTTTTTATTTTGAATATAATTTTATATTCATATTTTGATTTTTATTTTAATAATATAAATAAATTTATTTTATTTATATTAATATGTTAATTTTGTATTTGTGGTCTTTTGGGTATATGAAATTACCTCTAAGGCTCACAGGGTGAGTCTATATAGTAGCTATAAAATGTAAATACAAGCTAGTATTATGACTTTGACACGTCAAAAACAAATAATAAATTAAATCTTCAGGTCCTACTGCTACGTGGTAACAGTGGTGATGAGTCTATTGAGGACCTGGGTTGCAATGCTCTAATATCTTTGACTGTAAAGAAACACTACAATAATTATATTCTAATTATATCTTTAATAATTCTAAGGACACTGCAGATGGATAACAGTCTTGTCACGTAAGAATATAGGTAAAGTAAGATAAGATGATGGGTTTTTGAAGGAAAAAAACCCTTCTTTTTATATCTTTCAAGACTGTCAAGAGTTATTAACTCTTCACATGTCAGAGGAGTGAAAACTTTCACTCCAATGGTCAGTCTGTGGTTCTGGATCCTCAATTCTGACGTCAGTAGAGGCTGAATTGTGGTTTTGGAACCACAAATGATCATTCTGGATCAATACAGGGTGAAAAAACTTTTCACCTGCCACGTCAGAACTTGGATGACGCTGTTCTGGTGTCTGTATGATCAATACTAGTCATTCTGGGCGGGTTTAACCTTTGAACAACCATTATTTTGAGTATCAAGACAGTACTGGTTGGTACAGGTTTGGTACAGGCCAGTATTGGTCAAAATACTTCCAACCAAGATATCTTGGTCAGTTTTTGAGATATCAAGAAACCAAGAGCACAGAATTGAAGGGCTTAATGAGCTCTTCAATTTGGTATGCTTCATGTTTACCCTTCTTTCAAATAGCAAAAGTTATAAGGGTTTTAAGTTTTTGGATGTATTTTGTACATCAGTATGAGGCTTCAAAAACTTCCATGCCAGATATCTTCTTCAATTTGGAAGATATCTGTATTCTGATGATAAAGTTTTGTAGGGCTTGATTAGCTCTACAGTTTGGTATATTACACTGTACAGTTGTATGAGTGTATGCCAAAGATACAGGGGTTTGTTTACTTTCTTGTTTTCAGAATATCTGTATTTCTGGTTGTTAAACCTTTGAACCAAGATCCCTCAGTCAATTTAAGAGATACAGAGGTCTAATGTATCTCAAATTAAAGCTCTTGTTTATATCTTTAATTTGGTTATACTTTTGTACAGTTTTGTACAAGCCCTCTTTGACTTTCAGGGGGGTCTTGGTTTTGAAATAAAGGACATATGGTATCTCCAGTTGTAGTGGTGTTACAACAACATGGATGATATCATTGTGTAGCTCTCTATGTGAGCTTTAAGAAAAATACCATTTTGGTATATAATAACTTAAATATGCATAAGTTAGATGAGAGGTGAAAATAAGGGTTTTGACCTGTTTATTCTCCTCTAGGTTTCCTTATTCTGTTTGGATAAGGTTGGTGTTTAGTTTAAGAGGATTGTTTTCTCTTATTTATTACCTGTATTGACTATGTTTGTTCAATACTTGTCATACCATTATTTATGGTATGTTGGATGTCATGCTAGTGCTCTGTTTTGAGTCACAAGCTGACAGGATTATTGATTAAAATCAATGGAGCTGTTGACCACTTTGTTGTGAAAGTGGTCCAAGCTTAAAAAAAAGTAGACAGATGGACTCTACTAGTTCATTCGTGAAGAATGATGTATTTTCTATTATAATATTCAAGGTATAACCCCTTGAAATCATGGTTTGAAGTTTAAAATATTAAATTTCAACAGAAAAGATGAGTTACAAGAAAAACAATCAAAAATAGAGTTTTGATGATGTAATGAAATTCTCTTGACAGCATAGTAAGGTTATGCGGAGCTATTAAAATTAACTCTTTGAATTTCTGTAGCGTGTAAAATTTCAAAGTGCTTAAGGATCAAAATTTGAGCTTAATTTGATCATTTATGATCACTCACTGTAACTTTAAATTAAGTTTAACAGTCATATGAGTGATACAATTGGTGAATACTATTAGTGTATGATTAAAGCTAATAAAATAAACGAATTTGGGGGTTCTGCCAAGCCTTGACGTCATCAAACTTAGAGTTATAGTGATAACTCTAAATAATGGTGTAATAATGAGATAATATGGTTTGATCATGATGTAATCATCACCAAACCTTAAAATATTGATCAATTCCAGTGGATATGCTCAGTGCACGTCTACTAGAGGCCTGTTGGACTCTAGGAGTAAGGAGTTTAATATAAATAGAGCTCTTTTTACTCTATTTCCCCCTCAGATGCTTACAAAACATTAAATCATTAAATAAAAAGGTAATTTCTTTACTCTTTATATATAAAACTTTTATATTATTAAATACAAAATATAATCTTATAATAATCTTAACCTTTGACGAGATTATTGCAATTATTTAATTTTTTTGTTTAAATTTCTCTTAAAAACCTCAATTCCACGTAAAACCAAGAAAATTTGTAATTTCTCTTAAATTTTATTGTAACTACAATTTTAAAAAGTTGTTTTTACATTTCTAGGCGTAAACGTATTCAAAATTATTATATCAAGCATTAAAAGTAGGTTATTTCTCTATTATTAATTTTAATAATTCTATAATTGATATAAATAGTATTTATATTAATTTATAACCTTAATATTAGTAATATTATTGTTATTAATTGTTTTTTATTAATAAAAACCAATTTTTTATGCCTTTATTATTTGTTGGTAACAATAATAAAGTGCTTTGAGATATATTAATTATCTTATATTAATATATTTGTTTAATATATATTATTTTTTATAATATAAATTATATTATTATATTTATTTAATAATATAATTATAATAATTCTTTATTATTATAATTATTTTTATCTTATTTATTTCATTTATGAGGACATTCATAGTACAATAAGTAAAATATTAGTAATTTTTACTTATTGTTTCATACTCAAACCTTACACCAAAACAATAAAGAAAATGAAAATAAAGGATTGAATTTCTCTATGAAGAATGCAAGTACAAAGATGAGATGCAATAAGAGAAATGGGAAGCAAAATGGCCAAAGAGCCAACCAAGTAAGTCCTTAATCACTGTTTCAACCTGCCAAAATGAACAATAAAATTAGTAAGGATATGACCACCAAATATCCATTGACAGACAAAGAAAGAAAAGAGAAAAGGTGCTAAATGACTGACTTGATAATATCAGTATTCACTTAACAAAAATGGTAAGATAAACAAAGATAAAATAAAATCAAAATATATTAATTAACTGGGGGAAAACCCCCCAGGGTCAAAGGAGGCTGGTATATGTGAAGAGTTGAGAGCTTGACTCCTTCAGGCTAGAAGTGGTCCTGTATTGAATACTGGAAGCTATATTGATTGTCTGATGGAGTGTATACCTTGCCAGATTGGCAAATGAGCTGTGTTGAAAGATTTTCCCATGATTTATGATTGAAATACCGGTCTTGATGAATCCAGACTGTATTGAAATGAATGTGGTTGCCAAGTAGGATTGATGGATCATTGACACTTGACAACTGGTTTTGGAACTTTCTCTTGAATATCACTTGAGAATGAACAGCCAGTATTCCCTTGGAAGAATGCTGTGAGTGAGAATAACCATTGATTTCTTGATGGCGTCATTGGTATTTGAGATTATGACACTTGCCCTTGAGCCTTGATTAATCCTCTGGAAGGTGTGCCTTGTGACCTGTTGAAAAGTTGAAATAACCATCTGAAATTTCCGCCATTGGATTGCTGCTGAAAAAAGATGCATAATGGTGTATAACACTATATATGGCACTTTTGGTTATTGAAGGTTGAAATGGGCCAAAGGTCTTTTGAGGTGATGTCAGGAGGGTATGAATGAAATTTGGGCTTTGGAAGGCTTCAGAGGTGAGAAAGTGTCTTTTGAGTTATTTGGCCATTTTTGGGTTTTTGGCTAAATACAGCCAATACAGCTTTAAAACTGTATTTGTGCAAAGTGTGCAAAATGCAAAAATCTGGCAGTTAAGCCCCAAACGGCCTGATATGGTCTTTTGAGCATATTTCACATATGTCACAACCATGGCAATTCACTTCCTTGGATCCCCATATGGCATATCAAGCCACAGTCCTTTTATGGCCAATTGGCCATATCCATCACCAGTGGCCAATATGGCCACGTCATTATCTTATGGACCATTTATGGCCATTTGTGTTTTGGGGCCTTCATGGCCCTTCACCTCAATCCAGAACCCATAGCAGCAATTTATGCCCAAATGGGTATTTCTGGTCATTTCCCTCAAAACCAGGGGAAATGGCCCAAATGGCTGTTTTTGGCCATTTGGGCTCATAATGCGCATTTTGCGCATTTTGCGCACTTTTTGCGGATTTGCGCACTTTTTGCGCACTTTGCGCATTTTGCGCATTTGCGCACTTTTGCGCATTTTGCACATTTTTGCGCACTTTGACGCAAAGTGTCCAAAAGACACTTTCCCGCCTTTTGGGCCAGTTTTTGGCTCAGAACCCAAAAGTGGCCAAAAACCCCAAAAGGCCCAGAAACACCATTCCAAGCTCTGAAGCCATTACATCCATCCTTTTCCCTCTGCCTTTCCATCTCAAGACCTTTGGACGTAATCTTCTTGCCAATCAACCAATATGCCATAAATGATGTTATATATCATTGTGCATCATTTTTCAACAGCAATTCAATGGTGGCAATATCAAATGTTCATTTCAACATTCCAACATCTCATCACGTCATCAAGGCACCCAATCATTCAGAGGAATCATCAAGGCTCAAGAGCAAGTGTTTCAGCGTCAAAGACCAATGACGCCATCAAGCAGTCATTGGTTATTCTCACTCCAAGTATTCACTCCAAGGGAATACTTTCAATTCATTCTCAAGTGTATTCAAGAGGCAGTGCCAAAAAGAAGTTGTCAAGTGTCAAAGCTCCACTCAATCCATCTTGGCAACCATATTCATTTCAATACAGTCTGGATCCATCAAGACCTGTATTTCATTTTCAATCATGGGAAATTAATTCAACCCAATTCAATTTCAATATTAGCCAGCTGTATCAATTCCCAAAAGAATCAATACAGCCTCAAGGATCAATACAGATCAGTTTTCAGCCTGAAGAACTCAAGCTCCCAACTTTTCACATATACCGGCTACCCTTTCCACCCTGGGGGGTTTTCCCCAGTTAATTAATATATTTTGATTTTATTTTATCTCTATTTTCTTTTCATTTTAGTTAAGCAAATACTGATATTATTAAGTCAGTCATTTAGCACCTTTCTCTTTTCTCTTTCTTCGCCTGTCAATGGATATTTGGTGGTCATATCCTTACTAATTCCATTATTCATTTTTGGCAGGTTGAAACAGTGATTAAGGACTTACTTGGTTGGCTCTTTGGCCATTTGGCTTCCCTTTCCTCTTTTGCATCTCATCTTGTACCTGCATATCTTTTAGAGGAATTCATTCTTATTATTTTTGTTCTTTATCCTTTTGGAGTCTTCCAAGTGAGTTCCCTGATTGCTGAGTGCCAGGCCACTCTTGTATTCTGTCCAAGAGCCCCTGTGACATTATATTAATTAACTCATAATTTCTTTTTCATTCTGTTCATTCTTTCTTTATAATTTCATTCACTCATTTCATCAAAATTATGATTCTTTTACGCTTATGAACTTAATGATTCATCGTCACCTCTCAATTTTCTTTCATTCATTCTTCATTTTGAAAATTGAAAGCTGACCCATTTTTTATTTTTGTTATTCTTTTTTAAATCTTTTCAAATCATCAAATTTTCATTCTCATTCATAATTCAGGAGTCATCTTGATTTTCTTTGATTTTCAAATTTTTCATCAAGATATTCAGACACGTTATTCACATCAAGATTCATAATTGATTTTTTCTTCAAGAATTTTGATTTTTAAAGAATAATTCACTTGATTTTGATTGATTGATTGATTTGACATATTTGATTTTGACCTCAAGAAAATTGATTGACCTGAAGATTTCATTGATTTTGCTGATTTTTCACATCAAGAATTTTGACATAAATTGATTTTTCTTCAAGATTTTCATTTGATTGATTGATTCTGCAAGATTTTTTATTTTGATTGATTTGATTGATTTGATTTTGACTTCAAGACTTCATTTGATTTTGATTTATTGACGTACTTGAAGATTTTCATTTTTATTCATTAATTTTTTCCTCAAGATTTGATTGTTGACTCTTTTCAATTCAAGAAAATTTTGATCTTTAATTCATTGTTTCATTCCATTCCTGATATCATGCCTGTTCAACACTCACCCCCGGCAAGACAGACAAGATCTCAGGCCAGAGCTCAAGCTGTTCTCACTCCAACTCCAAGAGCTCCTCTAGATGGCACCCCAGCAGTTCCTCAACTGAGGGCCCAATTAGATAGAGGACCCCGCATGGAAGGAGCAGCACCATCCAGGAAGGAAGGAAGAGGGCCAAGAAGATCATGTTCATTTTCAGGAGTAGTTGGCGGATTTCCAGGAACTTCAAGGACTATTTTCAAAGGTCCAGGTGAAGATGGTGAAGAGGAGGAGGAGAATTCTGTGGAAGAGGAAGAGTCTGATGGTACTGAAGGTGTCCCTGCTCCGGTGGAGGCATCCCAAGGTACTGGAGGGCCAACTCTAGCCCAGTCTAATCAGCCTGTCTCTCATCAGTCTGAACCATCTTTATTGGCCATCATGCAGCAAATGACTCAGATTATGGCCACTCTTCAAGCAGCTTCATCTTCTGAAGCATCAAGACCACCAGCCTTCAAGACTCCATCTATGAAGGCACCAGAATGCTTTGATGGGACTCAGCCCTTCAAAGTTAGAAGTTTCATTCAGTCTTGTCAATTGATATTTCATAATGATCTGGCAAACTTCGCTCAAGACAGAAAGAAGGTCCTTTATGCCACTTCATTTCTCATTGGCAGGGCTGCAAAATGGATTGAGCCTTATCTTTCCAATCTCACCAATCAAGATTCAAATTACCTTCTCAATTCTTGGCTTTTATTTGAATCTCAACTCTTCACTTTATTTGGTGACCCGAATGAAGTCAGAAAAGCAGAAGCTGAGTTGGATTCTTTAAGAATGAAAGAAGGTGGGCATGTATCTTTATACATTGCTGATTTCAGAAGCTTAGTATCAAGAATCGGAGATTGGGGTGAAAGAGCTCTCATCCATCATTTCAGGAAGGGATTGCCATCCAGGATTTTGGATCAATTGGCCTCCCATCCTTCAAGAATTGACTCTCTTCAAGACTTAATGGACGTTACCCTGGAACTTGATACCAGGTACCATGAGAGGCAAAATGAAAAGAGTCATCATCAAGAGAAGAAGCCAGAAGCCTCAAAGTCAAGTTCTTCTCATCCTCAAAATTCTTCAAGCTCAAGTCAAAAGAAGAAGAAGAATTTTCAGAAGAGGGACAAGCCCCATTCTTCTTTGTTGAATAAAGATTTCAAGCTCATGAACTCTGAAAAAGAAAGAAGAATCAAGGAGGGTCTTTGTACCTATTGTGGTGGGAAGCATAGTCTTGAGTCCTGTTTCAAAAGGCCTCAAAACAAGCTTACCCAACCGTCAGGCAAATTTCCCAGCCAGGGAAAAGCCTGAGTGAAGATCATGTTGTGTTCAATGGTCTTCACAGTTTTCCATCCAGAGCACAATTGTGCATTCTGAATACTGGTGTCAAAAATTCTCTTAAATTTTTTGTTTTTTCTTCTCTCTCTGATATGTTTTACAGTATTCTCATTGATTCTGGTGCTACCAACTCATTTATTGCAAAGCAGTTTGTTCGCAAGTATTCTTTGACCATGTCAGAACTCCCGGAGAAGATTCCCCTTATTATTCTTGACTCCTCTGAGTCTCCTTCTTTATTTGTGACTCACCATACTAAATATATGGTTGAGCTCCCTTCCTTCCCAAGCTTTGAATGGGACTTTTTAGTCATTGATACTCCCAAGGGAGAAGACCTCATATTGGGCTTTGACTTTCTTAATCATTTTAATCCGTTTATTGATTGGAGGCAAGGATTGATCACCTTTAATTCTGATCATAAGGACTATAATGATCCTTCAATTTCTTTCAGTAATGACTTTTCTTCTGCCAAATCATGTGCAGCTCTGGTTGGTGATTCTAGAACACCATCATTTCCGTCTTCTGTCCATATTCCTTCCCTTAATTCCCATCAGTCATTACTATCATCTAGAGATGAAGTCTTCAAAGAGATTCAAGATGTTGGAGAAGATAATTCTGTATCTTCACTTCATCTCTTCTTTGGGAATATGGACCTTCCTCCTTCATCTTATCATGACTCCCTGGAGGAGTTGTGGGATGAAGAGGAAGAGCCAGAAGAAATAGAAACCGTGATGAAGGTTGTTCCTTCTGTTTATCACCAATATTTGGATTTATTTTCCAAGGTGAAAGCAGAGAAACTTCCTCCTCACCGCGCCTGTGATCATCATATCGAGCTGGAGGGGTCTCTACCTCCAGTTGGGGTGATCTACTCTTTATCAAACCAAGAGTCAGATACACTCAGGGCCTACATTTCAGAGAATGTAGAGAAAGGTTTCATCCGGCCAAGCTCCTCTTCTACAGGAGCACCTGTCCTTTCTGTCAAAAAGAAAGATGGTGGCCTCCGTTTGTGTGTTGATTACCGCAAGCTCAATGCTGTTACTAGGAAGAACAAGTATCCTGTTCCTCCTACGAATCAGCTTCTCACTGTTTTCAATGGTTCTTCTATCTTCTCCAAGATTGATTTGCGTGGTGCATATAACCTGCTCAGAATCAAGGAAGGTGATGAACATTTGACTTGTTTTAGAACCAAATATGGTAGTTATGAGTACTTGGTTATGCCATTTGGGCTTACCAATGCTCCTGCTTCTTTTCAAAATCTCGTCAATGATATTTTTTATGATCTTCTTGATGTTTATGTTGTGGTTTATTTGGATGACATTATGGTCTTTTCCAAATCTGAGGAAGAACATGTCACTCATGTGTCCACCGTTCTTTCCAGACTCAGAGCCAATAACCTCTTTGCTAAGGCGTCCAAATGCCTATTTCATGTTTCTAGTGTGGAATATCTTGGTTATGTAGTTTCTTCTGAAGGCCTCAAGATGGACCAAGCAAAAGTCCAGCAAATTCTCAATTGGCCACCTCCAAGAAACCTCAAGGCTCTTCAATCATTCCTTGGCTTTGCCAATTTTTACCGCCGTTTCATCAAGAATTATTCAAAGAAAATTAGTTCACTCACAAGTTTCCTCAAGAAAGATTCCCGTTTTCCCCTCAATGAGGAAGCTCTTAGACAGTTTCATCAACTCAAAGAGGCATTCACCACTGCTCCAATCCTTTCTCATTTCAATCCTTCTCTACCCACCATTGTAGAGACCGATGCATCAGATTATGCCTTGGGTGCTGTACTGAGTCAGGTCTCTGACTCAGGAAAACATCCCATTGCATTTGATAGCCGCAAGCTTCTCCCAGCTGAGCTCAATTATGAGATTCATGAAAAGGAACTCCTTGGCATAGTCTGGGCTCTCAAGCGCTGGAGAGCTTTCCTTCTTTCTATTTCTTCCCCTTTTGAAGTTCTCACCGATCATTCATCCCTTCAATATTTTACGTCTTCCAAGATTCTCACTCGCCGTCAAGCCCGCTGGGCTGAATTTTTATCTGAATTCCATTTCTCAATCACTTACCGCCCTGGCCGCTTGGCCACCCTTCCAGATGCCTTGTCACGTCGGGACGACGTTTACCCGGAGAGGGGGGAGGATTTCATCAGCAAGAATCCAATGAACTATCAGAAGATAATCAAGCAAGATGAGATTCAAGCCTCAAAGTTTTTTGCAGTCAAGGTGGATTCATTTTCAAATTTGATTGATTCAATTCAGAAGGCAGTGTGGCAAGATTCTCAATATAGAAGTGTCCTTGAAGATTTGGGTAAAGGTAAATCTGTCCAAGATTATTCTCTTGATTCCTCTTCCAAACTTCTCCTTTTCAAAGATCGGGTGGTGGTCCCAAATGACCCCACAATTCAACTCAATATACTTCAAAATCGGCATGACTCTCCTCTAGCTGGACACCCTGGCCAAGAGAAGACTCTCAAACTTGTCAAGCGGGATTTCCACTGGTCCGGCATGACTCAATTTATCAAGGATTATGTCTCATCCTGTCAACAGTGTTCAAGAAACAAAAATATTCATCACAAGAAGTTTGGACTCCTCAAGCCTCTTCCAATTCCAAGTGGTCCTTGGATTTGTCTTTCAATGGATTTCATCACTCAATTGCCACTGTCCAATTCCTTTGACTCAATTTTAGTCATAGTGGACAGATTCTCAAAAATGGCGGTTTTTATTCCAACAATAGCTTCAATCACTTCATTAGATTTGGCCCATTTATTCATCAAGAATATTTTCTCAAAGCATGGCCTTCCTTCAAGCATTGTTAGTGATCGAGGTTCTCTTTTTGTTTCTTCCTTTTGGACCAACCTTTGTCAGCAGCTCAAGATTTCAAGAGACTTGTCAACTGCTTATCATCCAGAAACTGATGGACAGACAGAGAGGGTAAATCAGATACTAGAACAGTACCTTTGGATGTATGTCAGTTATCATCAAGATGATTGGAACACCTGGCTCCCTCTGGCTGAATTTGCCTACAATAACTCTGACCACTCTTCAACAAAACAATCACCGTTTTTCACTGTTTATGGAAGAGATCCTCATTTTGACTCAGTTCACATCACTCAAGACACTCCGGCTGGAAAGTTATCAACAAAAATCCAATCAGTACAGCAAGATGTCAAGAGAGAACTTGAAGTTGCCATAAACAGGTTTAAGAGGTATGCAGATAAAAGTAGAGCAAGTCCACCTGTTTTCAATCCCGGTGACATGGTATGGCTTTCTTCCAAGAACATCAAATCAACCAGACCCACCAAAAAGCTGTCTGAAAGATGGCTGGGTCCTTTTCCAATCTTGAAGAAAGTCAGCACTCATGCCTACCAGCTCAAGCTTCCATCTCAATGGAAATCCATCCACCCAGTTTTCCACATTTCCCTTTTGGAACCAGTCAAGACGTCAACAATCCCAAATAGGCATCAAGAGCCTCCTCCTCCAATCACCATTGAAGAAGAAGAGGAATGGGAAGTCTCTCAAATACTGGACTCAAAGCTCAAGAGAGGAAAATTATGGTATCTGGTAGAATGGAAAGGTTTCAGTCAAGACCCAGAAAGATCCACTTGGGAACCAACCGAAAACCTCAAGAATTGTCCTGAACTTGTCAAAGATTTTCATTCATTATATCCTGACAAGCCTGGGCCGAATTCTTCAAAAGCTTGATTCATTATGGTGCTTGGTGGGGAGAGGAATTACCAAAAGTAAGTCCCACTCCTGGTATGCACCTTTAGGGGTATTCTACTCTGTTTTTGTTGTAAGCATCACCTTGGCCACTCTGTGAGCACTTTGCAATTTTGGACACAGATCTTTGGCATGGCTTTCAACTTCATTTCCAATCCTATGGCCATCTTCACTTGGGACAAATGGGCCATTCACTTTTCAATTCATTTCCAAGATTCCAAATTCAAATTCATTCCTTCAACAGTTTTGTTTTATTTTTATGGCACTGGCGGGAGTGGTAATTACCAAAAGTAAGTTCCTCTCCTGGTGTGCACTTCCCTGAGGGGTCTACAATCTTGTCAAAACATCACCTTGGCCACTTTGTGAGCACCTGGCATCAAATTTATCTTTCCAGGTCCTTGGCCAATTTCAAAATCAGTTATCAACCTCCGTGATGAAGATTGAAACCTCCTCAAGATTCAATTCATTTCTCTTTTCTTTTTCCTTTTCTTTTCTTAATTTCATTTTCATTCTTTATTATTATTTTATTTTCATTTTAAATTTTCTTTTATCACGTCAATTATCACGTGAAAAAATTTTCATTCATTTTAAAATTCAATTCCAATCATGAAGCCAATGTCAAAAGAAGATCAAGCAAGTCCCGCGTCAAATGCCAATTTTTAATATCAGTCTTCAATTTTTTTATCTTAATCAGTCCTCTTGAATCACTCTCTCAAAATCTTTCCAATAGCCTCAACAGGCTTCACCTTGTATTGGTGCTCAGGAGCTCACCATTTAAAGGTGGGGGGTACTGTCACAACCATGGCAATTCACTTCCTTGGATCCCCATATGGCATATCAAGCCACAGTCCTTTTATGGCCAATTGGCCATATCCATCACCAGTGGCCAATATGGCCACGTCATTATCTTATGGACCATTTATGGCCATTTGTGTTTTGGGGCCTTCATGGCCCTTCACCTCAATCCAGAACCCATAGCGGCAATTTATGCCCAAATGGGTATTTCTGGTCATTTCTCTCAAAACCAGGGGAAAAGGCCCAAATGGCTGTTTTTGGCCATTTGGGCTCATAATGCGCATTTTGCGCACTTTTGCGCATTTGCGCACTTTTTGCGCACTTTGCGCATTTGCGTATTTTGCGCATTTTTGCGCACTTTGCGCATTTGCGCACTTTTGCGCACTTTGCGCATTTTTGCGCACTTTGACGCAAAGTGTCCAAAAGACACTTTCCCGCCTTTTGGGCCAGTTTTTGGCTCAGAACCCAAAAGTGGCCAAAAACCCCAAAAGGCCCAGAAACACCATTCCAAGCTCTGAAGCCATTACATCCATCCTTTTCCCTCTGCCTTTCCATCTCAAGACCTTTGGACGTAATCTTCTTGCCAATCAACCAATATGCCATAAATGATGTTATATATCATTGTGCATCATTTTTCAACAGCAATTCAATGGTGGCAATATCAAATGTTCATTTCAACATTCCAACATCTCATCACGTCATCAAGGCACCCAAACATTCAGAGGAATCATCAAGGCTCAAGAGCAAGTGTTTCAGCGTCAAAGACCAATGATGCCATCAAGCAGTCATTGGTTATTCTCACTCCAAGTATTCACTCCAAGGGAATACTTTCAATTCATTCTCAAGTGTATTCAAGAGGAAGTGCCAAAAAGAAGTTGTCAAGTGTCAAAGCTCCACTCAATCCATCTTGGCAACCATATTCATTTCAATACAGTCTGGATCCATCAAGACCTGTATTTCATTTTCAATCATGGGAAATTCATTCAACCCAATTCAATTTCAATATTAGCCAGCTGTATCAATTCCCAAAAGAATCAATACAGCCTCAAGGATCATTACAGATCAGTTTTCAGCCTGAAGAACTCAAGCTCCCAACTTTTCACATATACCGGCTACCCTTTCCACCCTGGGGGGTTTTCCCCAGTTAATTAATATATTTTGATTTTATTTTATCTCTATTTTCTTTTCATTTTAGTTAAGCAAATACTGATATTATTAAGTCAGTCATTTAGCACCTTTCTCTTTTCTCTTTCTTCGCCTGTCAATGGATATTTGGTGGTCATATCCTTACTAATTCCATTATTCATTTTTGGCAGGTTGAAACAGTGATTAAGGACTTACTTGGTTGGCTCTTTGGCCATTTGGCTTCCCTTTCCTCTTTTGCATCTCATCTTGTACCTGCATATCTTTTAGAGGAATTCATTCTTATTATTTTTGTTCTTTATCCTTTTGGAGTCTTCCAAGTGAGTTCCCTGATTGCTGAGTGCCAGGCCACTCTTGTATTCTGTCCAAGAGCCCCTGTGACAACATAATACATGGGAAATCTGGTCTAAATGGCTTAATACAGCCAAATGCACAAAAGTGCGCAAAATGCGTCAAAGGGCGAAAACTGTATTTAAAGCTTAAAAAGCCAAATACAGGCTTTTGGGCTGTATTTTACCTGTTGTATGGAAAATACCCAAAATGCCCAAAAGCAAAGAGATAGCCGAGAACGGCTTGATGATGGTGAAGGGGCCATGTTGTCCCCCAGATGATAAAATGACCATTAAGGCCATAAAACATGACAATGGCCAATTTGGCCAATGATTATGGATATGGCCAAATTGACATATATTGGATATGGCATGGATATTCCATATTGAGGTCCAAGAGGGTGGATTTCCATGGTTGTGACAGTTCTTATCTGAATTTAATTTCTCAATTACTTCCCTCCCTAGCCGCTTGGCAACCCTTACATATGCATTGTCACATTGGGAAAACGTTTAACCAGAGAGGGGGGAAGATTTCTTCAGCAATAACCCAATGAAGTATCAGCAAATAATCAAGAAAGATGAAACTCAAACCTCAAAACTCTTTGAAGTCAAGGTGAATTAATTTTGAATTTCAATTTATTCAATTCAGAAGGCATTATGGCAATATTCTCAACATAGAGGTATTCTTCAAGATTTGGGTAAAGGTAAATCTTTCCAGGATTATTCTCTTGATTACTCTTCCCAACATCTCCTTTTCAAAGATTGGGTGGTGGCTCCAAATGACCCCACAATTAAACTCAGCATACTTCAAAAGTGGCATGACTCTCCTCTAGCTGGACACCCTGGCCAAGAGAAGACTCTCAAACTTGTCAAGCAGGATTTTCACTGATGTGGAATGACTCAATTTATCAAGTAGTATGTCTCATCCTGTCAACAGTGTTCAAGAAACAAAAATTTTCATCACAAGAATGTTGGACTCCTCACACCTCTTCCAATTCCAAAATGGTCCTTGAATTTTTCTTAAAATGGATTTCATCACTCAATTGCCACTGTCCAGCTCTTTTGATTCAATTCTGGTCATAGTGGACAGATTCTCAAAATGGCAGTTTTTATTCCAACAATGTATTTAAAACCTTGACTGGATTGGTTTCATTTATTCATCAAGAATATCTTTTCAAATAATGGCCTTCCTTCAAGAATTGTTAGTGATAGAGGTTCTCTTCTTGTTTCTTCCTTTCTTCCTTTTGGACCCATCATTGTCAGAAGCTTAAGATTTCAAGAGATCTGTCACCTGGCTTTCTCTCTGACCACTATTCAACAAAAAATTACCTTTTTGCACTGTTTATGGAAGGGATCCACAATTTGACTCAGTTCACATCACTCAAATTACTCCTGCTGGAAAGTTATCAACAAAAATCCAATCAGTAAAGCAATATTTCAAGAGAGAACTTGAAGCTACCATAAACAGGTTTAAGAGGTATGCAGATAAAAGTAGAGCAAGTGTCAGGTTGAGTCTATGTAGAAGTAGCAATTAGGCTATTTACAACCTTAACTGTGACTGTGACACGTGATAAAAGATTCAAAATAAAGGGATTGATTGATGATAAGGATTTATAATAATATTTAAGGGGCTTTGCTATTATAAAATAGTTTAGGTGAGCGCTGTTGAAAGCCCTGGGTGTAGCTTTACCTGTTGGATGACAATAAAAAAGACTACATTAATTGATATTATAATTATACCTGTTTATCTTCCAAGGGTATAACTGTTTTTGACAGCTTTACTATGTAGGAATTTAAGATTAGAATGTGGAAAGCTTTTCTGGCTGTGAAAAGCCCTCCTTTTATCCTGAAATGGGATGGAAAGGCTGCTAGACCTTTCCACGTAGAGGAAGTGAAGATTTTTTCACTCTCTGAGACAGGCTTGTGGTTTGCAAAGGCCTGTATAGCCTGTATTGGGCTCAGATGTGGTTTTGAAACCACATATGGGCAGTTTTCACCAATACAGGGTGAAAATCTTCATCTGGGGACCACATAGCCTTCTTCTGACATGTATGACGTGTAGAATGCTGTACAGAAACTGTATGGGACCCCAGTATTGACTGAATTATGAGGTATTGAAGTATAAACATGATTCTTTGTCTGTTTGACACCTCATAATCATGGTTATGGGATATTATCCCATGGTAGGGCTGTATTGGCCAGAATGTGGGATTGTGACCTTAAAACAGCCATACCTTTGTCAGTTCTTGAGATATCAACCTCAAAGTTGATTCAGTGTGTAGCCCTGTATGGGTTCTACACAATGGTACCTTATTTGATAAGGTTATCATTAAATATGGAAAAGCTATCTCATGTACAAGATATTTTGTACATATGCGCGTTTTAGGCAAAAACTGTATTGGGCTTGTTTTCCCCATACCTTTTGTTCTGGTTGAGATATTAGAGAATGGATGAAACCATCAGATAGCCCTGATTGTGCTCTTTCCAAAAAGACCCCCCTTGAGGTATCTCACACTAAAACTGTAGAAGGCAGATTAGAGGTGAATGTTTTGTTCACCCTTATTTGGCCTGAATTTGACCATAACTTCTGTAATACTGGTGCTAGGTCCGTTTGGCTGGCACCATTGAATAGCCCTGACTTAGAGCTTCATTTTGCATACCCATTTGATTGGGTTAAGCCTCTTACTCTGTATTTCAGATGAGAGGTGAAAATTAAGGTTTATGCTCAGCAACAACTTTGAGAAGGAATAACTTTGTTATTCTTTGTCCTATGATGATGGGACTTGTGTATTTGGAAAGGGGTGAGTTTCTTCTTTTGTTTGATAGATTCTGAGCTAATTTGGCTCAGCTCCATGTTTTGGTGGTATCTTGGCTATACCATTGGTTTATGGTATTTTGGCTGTCATGCTTGTGCTCTGGTTTTGAGTCACAGCCTGACATACCCTCCCTCTAAAAAAGGCTCATCATTGATAAGACTTTTCAGTCCTCCTAGAGGCTCTGAATCTCCTTAAATGAAGGTTCCCATCTAGTATGGCATCTTCTGCCAACCATTTGTCCTTATCAGCTGTTTGGTTCTTGAATCTGACTAAGTATTGTCTTTGATCCTTCCCATTAAGTCTGATATTCCTGGCCCTGATGATTTTACTCACAGGTCCAGGGGAATCATCCACTCCCACTATCTCTGGTGGTGTGGGGTTCCTCCTCCTTGAGGAGAATTTGTCCTCCTCTGTTTGGAAGTATGGTTTGACTAAACTTACTGGAAAGACTGGGTGCATCCTGGAAAATTCCTCTGTAAGTTTGACTTCCACTGCATTCTTTCCTATCAACTTAATGATAGTGAAGGGCCCTACAAAGGAGTATCTCATCTTCTTGGGTCCTTTAAGATTATTAAAGCTTAGTGTAGACACTAGCACCTGGTCCCCTTCCTCGAAGTCAGGTCCCATGTGTGTCTTGTCCCACTTCTGCCTATTATATTCTTTTGCGTCAGCTATGAATTTGGCAGCTGTGTCACAAGCCCTCTTCCACATGTCATGGAAGTCCTTGGCTGTGGAATTGATGGTCAGAAGATTATTCTTCAAGTGATCCACAGGAAACAGGGGATTCCACCCTTTCTCTACCAGTGCAGGTGGTTTTTCTGTGGTAGAGTTCTGACTTGTATTATAAGCCAGTTGAATAGCTGGTAGAAGAGTGACCCAGTCATGGGTGTATCCCTCATGGTCCTTGTATTCCATGCCATAGGCACAGAACCTTCTAAGGATGTCCTCCATTGTCTGGATCATCCTTTCAGCTAGGCCATTTGTTTGTGGATGGTAAGCTGTGGAAAATGCAAGCTTGGTGCCAAGCATGTCATACAAGTTGATCCAAAATTCAGATGTGAATTTTGGGTCCCTATCACTAATGATGATTTTAGGGACTCCATAGGTAGATATGATGTTATTCCAGAATAACATAGCAGTGTCCATGGCTGTGTCCACTTTATGGCATGGTAGACACCTCATACTCTTGCTGAACCAATCAACTATGATTAAGCAGGCATTGTAGTTTTCTTTTCCTCCTGGGACAAGTCCTGTGACCTAGTCCATATTGATGCTTTCCCATGTGTGTTTGGGTTCCTCTGTATGTTGAAGTAACCCATAATTTTTCCCATGTTTCCTATTTGCCTTTTGGCACCTTTAACAAGTGTTGATGTATTCACTCAGCTCTTGTTCCCACTTGGGCAACCAAGCTGTGTTTGCTACCCTCTCTTTGGTCCTGTCCTCACTCATGTGTCCCATATAGGGGAAGTCATACAATTCCTGCAGGATCAGGGAGATGTGATCTCTGTCTACCACTGTGAGTGCACTTGTGTGCTTCTCTCTGTGGTAAAGCAGGCAATCTACAAGGAAGAACTTGTTATCCTTATAGGCCCTCAACCAGGGTTCTTCCAGCTGGGATTCCAGTTCTGGGCTCCTTGTTTTTGGTTGAAGGAGTTGTAGTTATGGGCCACACTGTTTGTGTTTGGCATAAGACTTCAGTACTGCACTGAAATATTCATTGTGCAGTTCTGAGGAACTTATTCCCAGTATGGGAGTTTCTGTTCCTTCTGAATCAGTGTTTCCACTTTCAAGGGTACCACTTCCTGGTGCCCATTCAGAGAATCTGAAGTTCTTCCTCCTATCTATTTCCATGAAATGAATAGGGATCTTGGCTGCAACTACAGGGTCATAAGCTGGATTGCTCCTCACATTATCCAGTGGCCATCTGCATTGGTATGACTTTTACCTTCTTTGGATATGATGGTCATATTCCCTCTATAATCATGGATGGCTATTTGCCATCTCAGCATGTGTCTATTAGTAGTCTTCATGTTCAGTAAAGACTTCAAGGCTGTGCAGTCTGTGTAGACTCCAAACACTGCACCCTCCAGATAATAATGGAGTTTTTCCAGAGCCCAGACTAGACATAGACATTCAGTCTGGGTGGCCCCATACCTGGCTTCTGAACCTTTCAGTTGCCTAGAGTTGTAACATATTACTCCCTCTCTTCATTCACCATCTACAATTTGTCTTTGGTGAAGGGCTTCTCCTAAGCCTTGGCTACATGCTGCATCTATGTATAACTTGAATGGTAGTTCAAATTCAGGCAAGATGAGCACAGGTGCATTTGTGAGTTCATATTTGATCCTCTCATATGCATCCCTCCTTTCCTTGGTAATTTCAAAAACTACATCTTTTGAACATAGCATGTATAAACTACTAGTTATGTGGGCAAAATTCTTGATGTGATTTCTATAGTAGCTAGAAAACCCAAGGAAAGATTGCATCTCTTTGATGCTCTTTGGTACTGGATTTTGAAGTACTTCTGCTACTTTATTCTGGTCAATTGCCACACTAAGACCTGAGACTTTATGTCCTAGAGCTAGTAGCTCTTGTTAGCCAAAATTACACTTTTTCAGTGAAATTTTCAGATTGATGAGTGTAAGTTTACTTAGCACTCTGTCCATGTATTGTACATGGTCTTCCAATGTCTCTGAGTATATAATGATATCATCAATATATACCACCATCCAGCCTTCCAATATTCTTTCTTGAAATATTGCGTCCATCATCCTTTGTAAGTGGGCTGGTGCATTTTTGATGCCAAATGGCATCCTGGTATACTCATATATGCCCATATGGCATATTATTCTGAGAAATTTCATGGAGTTTGGTTTAACTCCATTCTGGTGGAAACCTTTCATACAATCCATTTTGGTTATGTATTTGGCTTTTGCCAGTTTATCCAAGGTATGAGGTATCCTAGGTATAGGGTACCTGGCTGCTTTTGTGTAGTTGTTCAGAGCTCTGAAGTCTCCACACCTTCTAGACTTGCCATCATTCCAGGTCATTAGGACAGGAGTTGTTATATCCACTATTTCATTATGTCCAATTTTTCTGATTACATCCATGTCCAGGAGTTCATTGATACGTTTTTCAATTTCTTTCCTGGTCTCTAGGCTGGCTGGATAAGGAGGTCTCCTGAGCATGGGTGGATATGGTCTTTCCACATCCGGACATAGCTCTATATCATGACCTTTGATCTTTCCTAGTGGCTCTTTACCAATGGAAAATGCTGGTCTGTTCTTCCTCATCATATTAGGTAAACTTAGTTTTTGTTTACTGGTGAGGGTAGTGCTAAGCTGGCCCTCTCTGAATTCATTAAGTAACTCCTCCAGTGGATCATGGGTAGAGATTTGGTATATATGAAGTGAAAATTTCTTCTCCTTGTTGGTACCTATGGTAATGTGCCTGTTTTTACTATTGCAAATATCTATGCCATACATCCTTTGGTAATCTGTTTGCAGTAAGAAGCCTTGGATGTGTGCATCATCAAGCACTACAAACTCTGGGTTGAGTCTGATATTACCCTTCCTGTGGGGTATAATTATCTCTTTGATAATTGTCCCAATAGAAGGCATCTTCCCTGAAGCACTTTTAAAGTTCCTTGCCTTGGTGCCCAAGAGCTGTTTTTCCCAATTTGGGAAGTGGTTATCCAGATAATCTCTGGCCACTATGGAGCAGTGTGCTCCACTATCAATGATCAGTGGATGCTGGGCATTGTCAATACAAACAGTTATTTTTGTGGCTGTCCCATGTATATATGCCATTCCTTTGGTTGGTGTAACCAGGAATGTTTGTGCATCTTGTGTATGTTTGCACAAGCTTTTGTTGGAAGTGTCCTGTGGCATCCCTGCTTTCAACTGTATGTCCTGAAGTTCTAGTGGGGTTTCCTCTTGGTATTCCACTAGAAATTCTTCTCTTGGGTCTTGGTCATCATCAAATGGTTCTCTGATGGCATCACCCATGAAGTCTGATTCAGAATCCTCTGTTGGGGATTCCTCCTCTGGGACTTTCTCAATGGCATGGACGTTTTTCTTTGCCTTTGGACAGTTGTTGGCATAGTGGTCTCTTGAACCACAATTGTGACAAGAATTCTTCTTCTTTGCCACTTCTGCCACCCTTTCTTTGGGGTTGTCTTTAAATTATACCCTCAAAGGTTGTTTTGCTTTGAAGCCACTTCTCTTATATGGGGTGAATTTCCCTAGATTAGTTCTTTTCCTTATGTCTTGTAAGGTATTAGCAATTTCATCTAGAGTGCAATTTTGGTTGCATCTACATTTTACTGCAGGCTCTAGTTCTCCTGGCAGTTGTGTCAGAAACTTGTGATTCCTCATTTGGATGTTCATCTGAGGATCAGTGGCTTTAAGTATCTTAGACTGTCTAAGTGTGAGCCTGTGAGGTATGTATAACATACCCATAAGGCCACAAATAACTTTATACACAGTTTAAATTGTCTTCAACAGACTTTTTAATTGAATTTAAAATAAAAAATAACAAAAAATACGTATAAATTTTCTTTGGATAAACAAAGTTATAAATATTATGTCATTTCTGGATTCTACACCAAAAATAACCTAGGGTACATCCATAAGGTGTTATACCCAAAAGCACTTATTTCTTATGTTATTGGAAGATTTAAGAATCTTGCAGCACTAATGTAAATTTTTTAACATTTTTTAAAATTGTTAAATTTAAGCTTAAATAAGCTTAAATTTCAAGCTGCATAAAGTTTATGCAAACTTACCAAAATTTTAGTTAAAATTGAGGTGTTGTGTATATTTACTGAATTGGCTAAGGATTTGCCATACAGAATGTAAATCCTGCGTGAGCTCAATTTAAAAGGGTTTAAGGCCATAGTATGGCTTTAAATAAATAAAAGGGCAAAATCCATGCAGAAAGGTGGGACAAAGGAAAAAGACCAAATAGAGCTGGGGTAACCAACTTTTTGGATCTGCAAGGATTCAATTAAGCTTGTCCACCTGTATTTGAGGATTTTCAACCTTATTTAAACTTTAAGATTAGACTTTGATCCAGCATTAAAGTTTAAACTGGTTTTATCCCAAATTAGACAGGAATTTCAAGCTGCCAACGGGTAAATCCCAATATGCAGGCTTGAAATCAAGGTTTTAAGAACTTTCAAAGCTTAATCAAGCTTAAAAATTTAAAGTTACAAGCATTAAAACCTTATCAAAAGCTAAGGTTTGGTGTGTATTGCTATTTTACGTGCAAAAATAGCAATAACTTCAAAAATTCATTAAAAATCCAATTCTGAATGGAATTGCTTGAAATTTCACACAGCTTACAATTTGATATTAACTACATATAAATTAAATTTGAGGTATCTTTTATAAATAAATTTCTTGGGTATTTAGCCTGGAAATTTACTCTTTTAATAAAGCTCAAAGAAAATTATAATTTCTTTAAAAATTAATTAAAAATTGAGTTTAAGAGATTTCTGCTTGAAACTCTATTTTTAAGTTGTTCATGTGATGAACTTTAATATAAAGAAATTTATTTATATTAAAAACTTAAAATAATTAGTTTAAATGAGGATTAAAGCTACATGGAGTTGAGAATAAAACTGATAACTTTAAATTGGAATTAAAAATAAGTTACCTTAAGTTAAGAAAATTACTTTTAAGCATGGTTTTTCAGTTTTGACCTGAGCACGCCCTCCATATTCATTATGAATCATGAGAGCTGCTATGAAGACATAAAAAGAGTCTTTTCATCACTGTTTTTGTCCATCATTCATCATCAATCCAATCATATTAGAAATTTGAACAGGTAAAGTTTTATTAAATATAAAATATTATTATTAAAGTAATTCTTAAGTTATTTTATTCTTTATTAATTAAAATTAAAGAATTGAAATCATAGAATTTAGATTATTGTTGTAATCACCAATGATATATTTTATTATATAAGATTATCATAAATATCTTCTAAAAATCACAAATTCCTCTTAAAAACTCTTTAATCTTAATTTTTATTATAAAAAGTTGTTTTATCTTTAAAATTATTGATTTTTAGCGCCTTTTGAACTTATAAGTATTACTTAATATAATAACTGTTGTTGTTTGACTTGTTGTATTAAATAAATATTATAAGTAAGTTTTCTATAAGGTTCTATATTTTTTTTATCTAGTATTAGTTTTTTTATATAGAATTTTTCTATAAGAATTATTTCTGCACAGTGTTTGTTTTAATTCTTTTATAAATAATATTTATATTAATCATAAGTGGTTAATATTGATATTTTCCACATGTAATTGTCTCATTAAGAGCTTTACACTTCTTATTGGTATAATTGTCAGTGACTATAGCAATAATAGAGTAATTATAATTTATTATAATTATTATATTCTTTTATTATTATATCTTTATAATAATAATTAAATTTATTTTTTTATATAATTATTTTTAATAATTATATTTAAATTTGTGGTTATGATATTTCATTATATTATATATTTCTACTGAGGACAGTCATAGTACTCTTGATATTGCTACTATTATCAAGAGTTTCATAGAAAAAACTTACACTAAGACACCACTCATATTGATATTTGTCCACAGAGTATTTGTCATTGTCAAATGACATGGTCTTTTGCCATATTCAAGTACAATTACTGTACTTTTGGATGATTTAACACTTCCACCATGGATTTCTTTCACTTCTGTGCACCATATACTAGCATGACCTTTAAATGCTGTATTTAGTCTAGCAGTAATCCAGTAATCTGGTATGCTTGGTAAATCAATGAAAAGTCCATCAATATAATCTATGAGCTCCATATGATCATATTCTCCTGTTCCAAAGAATTTGGGCCAGCTTGAGGCCTCAGGAGGTTGTTTCAAGGCTTCCTTCTCTGAATAAGACATATTATCTCCATCCTGGTATTTTTATGGAGATCTTGCCTTATTAATCAAAATAGCATCTGGTTTGATGTAATCTTGGTGATATGGATTATCCATAACATGGCCTTGTGGTTGGAGCTTCATGCTATGGTAGACATTAAAAAGTTTGTTTATGTCTTGATCCAGACAATCCCTGTCCCTTTTTCTGGGGTGTTGTTCTTCAAAGACTAGATTCAGTCTTTTGTTGGTTTCTTCAGAGTATTTGCTCAATTGAGCATGTCCTTCTTGAAGAGTTTTAACAATTTTATCCATGGAGGCTGTTAATTTTTTCATCCTCTCATGGCTTGCTTCAAGTTCTTCAAGCTGCTTTTGAGTTTTCTCAGCATATTGGGATATTTGTAACCACAGTGCATCACTGTTTGAGTTACTCTCAGGTGTGACAACATTATGTTCAATCTGAGTGGGGGTAATATTTCTATTAATGGGACTACTGATTCTAGAGTTATTTACAACTACTTCTGGTTCTTGTGCACTTCTTTTACCAAATCCAACAGCTTCTGGATCATGGGGTCTGACTATCTCTTCCTCTGGTTGAAGGAGGTCTTGTTTTTTCCCTTGTTTGCTTGTCTTCTCCTGGAAACTTCCTGGAATTGTGAAGAATGGTGACTCTGGGTCACTGATTTGCTGGTTTCTGAATGGTGTGAAGCCACTGGAGAGCTGATTTGGCCTGCTCCTTGTGAGCCTGAAGGAATCTGAGTATTCCCTGTCTGGGTCAGCTGTTCTTCTATAGCTTGGATAGTGGCTTGATTCTCCCTTATCCTGGTTTCCCTTGCCTCCAGCAGTCTGAACTTCCTGGTAGGATTCCAACCTTTGGTGATTACCATAAGGTCATTGAAGTCTATCTCTTTGAGACAGATATTCTGGCAACTTGCTCCAAGTTCTTCCCAGTGAGCTGCCAGGTTGAACCTCTTGTTGCCCATGCTCCATTGAAATAAATCTTTGAGGAGTTGGTGGAGCTGAAGAACTTGATCCATGTCTTTCCAGTCCTCTGGTTTGAGGTTCCTGTTGAAATGAAGTGTGAATGGCAAGGTTGATATTATCTCCCTCATTGTTTTGACATCCGCCACTGTGTCCAAGGTGTCCTCTTCCAGGTCTTCTGGTTCTGGACAATCCTTCTCTGTCTTCTGGTTGGTTCCTTTGGAAGCCAAGGTCTCTGAGGTATACAGGTGACATGTCAGTGTTTGCAAGCAGTCAAAAGCTTTATTTGCTTAGGCTATTTACCTTTGACTGTGCCTTGTACAAAGCTTTTGTTTGCTTATTTGGGAAATTTACCTTTAGACGTTACAACTGGGTTAATTATATTAATTTTCCCTGTACAAGCTGTTAAAGTTGGTTTACCTTGTATTGAAGCAGAATTTTGTGGTTTTCTACTCTTCTGAGTGGCAATAGGTGTCCACTTCTTTGCTGTAATCAGGCTTTCACTGTGCCTCTTTCCTTTTCCCTTTCTTCCCTCTGGTTCTAAGGGTGTAACTGTTATGTTGGCCTGTGACTGGGTTTCAAGTGGTATAAAGTTATCTTCCACTGAATCAAACAGGAAAAGAGGGCTTAATGTCAGTTAAGACTTCTTAAAATGCTGTTTGCACATCTAAGAATGGCCTCTGTGCTTGTATATTACTACAATATGCTCTTGTATAATGACAGTGTAATTTAATTAACAATTTCACACCAGAAATACACCTTACAGATATTTGGTATACTGTTTGTATACCAATATCTCACAGAATAACTTGTAATTAGCAAGTATAAACGGATAAGAAGTGGTATGTAAGAGGGTAATTGAATTAACAATATGCCCAACCACACCTCAACTGTTGGTTTTCAAGTAAGAGGTGTCTTTATTTAATTAAAAAAAGACTGTATTATTGGCTTAAAATGTTTTTATATGCAAAACAAGCCAAAAATAAAGGTCCTGTGGTTATTAGCCACATGAAAGGTACTCTTTTTAATATGAGTATAAAGAAATATATAATATATATATATATTGAGAAAAATTATGCCTAAAAACATAAAACAAAATGCCAGAAATAGAGAAAATAAGGTAAAAAACTCACTTTTAAGGTCCAAAAAAGGTTGAAACACGGCCAGGCCCCCAAAATGTCAGGTTGAGTCTATGTAGAAGTAGTAATTAGGCTATTCACAGCTTTAACTGTGACTGTGACACGTGTTAAAAGATTAAAAGTAAAGGTATTGATTGATAATAAGGATTTATAATAAGATTTAAAGGGCTTTACTACTATAAAATAGTGGTGGTGAGCGCTGTTGAAAGCCCTTGGTGCAGCTTTACCTGTTGGATGACAATAATAAAGACTACATTAGTTAATATTATAGCTATAACTGTTTATCTTCCAAGGGTATAACTGTTTTTGACAGTTGTACTACGTAGGAATTTAAGAGCAGGATGTGGAAAGCTTTTCTGGCTGTGAAAAGCCCTCCTTTTATCCTGAAATGGGATGGAAAGGCTGCTAGACCTTTCCACGTAATGGAAGTGAAGATTTTTTCACTCTCTGAGACAGGCTTGTGGTTTGCAAAGGCCTGTATAGCCTGTATTGGACTCAGATGTGGTTTTGAAACCACATCTGGGCAGTTTTCACCAATACAGGGTGAAAATCTTCATGTGGAGACCACATAGCTTTCTTCGGATGTGTATGACGTGTAGAATGCTGTACAGAAACTGTATGGGACCCCAGTATTGACTGACTTATGAGGTATTGAAGTATAAACATGCTTCTTTGTCTGTTTGACACCCCATAATCATGGTTATGGGATATTATCCCATGATAAGGCTGTATTGGCCAGAATGTGGGATTTTGACCTCAAAACAACCATACCTTTGTCAGTCCTTGAGATATCAACCTCAAAGTTGATTCAGTGTGTAGCCCTGTATGTGTTCTACACAATGGTACCTTATTTGATATGTCTATCATTAAATATGGCAAAGGTATCCCATGTACAAGATTTTTGTACATATGCGTGTTTTAGGCAAAAGCTGTATTGGGCTTGTTTTCCCCATACCTTGTGTTCTAGTTGAGATATGAGGAAATGAATGAAACAATCAGATAGCCCTGATTGTTCTTTTCCCAAAAAGACCCCACTTTAGGTATCTCACACTAAAACTGTAGAAGTTAGATGAGAGGTGAATGTTTTGTTCACCCTTATTTGGCCTGAATTTGACCATAACTTCTGTAATACTGGTGCTAGCTCAGTTTGGCTGGTACCATTGGATAGCCCTGAATTAGAGCTTCATCTTTCACACCAATTTGATGTTTTTAACCCTCTTACTCTGTATTTCAGATGAGAGGTGAAAATTAAGGTTTATGCTCAGCAACAAATTGGAGCAGCAATAAGTTTGTTATTCTTTGTCCTATGATGATGGAACTTGTATATTTGGAAAGGGGCGAGTTTCCTCTTCCTTTTGATACTTTTTGGGCTAATTTGGCTCATCTCCATGTTTTGGTGGTATCTTGGCTATACCATTGGATTATGGTATTTTGGATGTCATCCTTGTGCTCTGGTTTTGAGTCACAGGCTGAGGGCCAGGGTCGCAGAATCCCAAAGTTTCAGAACGGCTCCATGGAAAATGTATTTCAGATTTCCAGAACAATGATTGAATTACAGAAGAAGGGGGAAGCCATATTAAAATATCAGAAATGATTCCTGACATTTTTGATTCTATGCAAGAGTTGTATGTGTCACATACACAAATAATCACCTCCCTCAATGGGGGTTTGGCAATCCCAACCTGAGCCCAAGTCATAGTCAATTGGCCATATAAGATGTTTATGGCCAATTTCAACCTTTTTGTGCTCTACGGCCTCTTGTCCATAACACCCTTCCACTGGCCAAATATGGCCCCAGGCAATATCTTGCCTTTATTGGCCTCATGGGCCAATTCTCCACCTTGATTTTGGGCCTGGGGGTCCTTTCAGCCTTCCAGGGCCCTCGGCCCGACCCTTTATATTAGGGGGGTTTGGGCCTAAATGGCTTTTTTGGGCCATTTAGGCCCTCTACAGCCCGTGGTACTGTTAGGCCCCTTTTGGCCAATTCCAATGAGGCCAAAAGTGGCCGAGGGGGCAGTTCAGCAGCCCACCTGAGCCAGTTTTGGACCCAAAAATGGCCAAAAACCATCTTAGGACCCAAATTGGCCAAGAACCAAAAATGTCCTCTTGCAACCACCAGGGGCCACCAACTCAACTCAAATAAAGGATTCCCCTCCAGTTCAGGGGAAGAATTCACTTTCTTCAATGCACTCCATACTAAAGGACCAGGTGTGGTGCATATATGGTATAATATACCATTATGCACCATTTTTGCTCAGCAATCCAATGAGGACACTTTCAGGACCCAATTAAGTGATTACAAATAAATTCCCAAATCCATCACCAATTTCAAAGGAGGACCTTCCAGCTATTCAGTCTGGCAATTTCTTGGCAGCTACCACCAGACCATTCAAGGACCCCAACCACCTGGCCCTGCAGGAGTTGGGTTGTCATTTCTCATCAGGACCATTCTAAGGCCAATTCTAAGAGTTAATAAATCATTTCAATCATTTTCAACCCATCAAGTACTCAGAATACCTTGGACAACTAAATTGATCCATACAGGTAGTAATCAAGCATCCTGTATGGCCTTGGCCCAATTGGACCAATCCATACTCCACTGTGGGAATACAGTCCCACAGTTCAATTCTCAAGATGGCCAGAGCTTCATTTGCCCAATTCAGACAATACAGCCGGGTGACTCACCTTCCAGCATCAGCATTTCAGCTTTTGACATATACTGGCCACCTTTCATCACCGGGGGACTTTTTCCCCAGTTAATTAATATATTGGATTCATTTTTATACTTATTTTCTTTTACCTTATTAAATTAAATAATGATAATCTTAAGTCAGTCATTTGCACCTTTTCTTATTTGCCTGTAAGTGAATATTGGTGGTCATATCCTTTGCTAATTCCACTGTTCTTTCTGGCAGGCTGAGACAGTGAATTGAGGATTCATTTGGTTGGCTCTTTGGCTTTTGGCTTTTCTTATTATCCAGGCCATTGGCTTCCTTTTACTTTATTCTTTTGGAATACCTGTATTTACCTTTTATTCTTCTTTAAAGAAATATATTCTTTTTATTTCTTTATTTCTTTTGGAGCCCTCCAAGTGAGCTCTTGATTCCTGAGTGCCAGGCCACTCTTGATTCCATAAGAGCCCCTGTAACAGTAGGAAGCTATAAATGAAGTAAAAAGTCATGTTTCTGATAAAAATTCATCCATTTGTAACAATCTTAAAACAAACAACTTAAGTCTGAGCGGAATAAATGAAACACTTATGTGCTTTGAGAAATTTTTAAGAACAATTAAAACCTCTAATCATGAGCATTCCTTTGGCAATAAGATAAATGAACAATCTGCCATTATCAAAGAATTAACAGACAAATATTCTAAATTCAATATTGATGACATAAATGAAACAAGAATTAAACAAGCCATGAATATTATCAAGACAGATAACAAGACAGTACTTGATGAAATTTCAAATTCATTTACTGAAGTAAAGACATATACAATTCCCTTGAAAATATGTTTTGATGCTTAACAAGAAGAAGTATCAAAGTTAACAATGAAATTGAATCAATTCACTGCTGATAATGAAAGACAAACAGAGTTATGGCAAGAGCTAACACATGAAGAAGACATGTACTAAATTGAAGTAATAAATTTAATACAAGCCTTCCAACATGAATTCAGAAATTCTCAAAGGTGTAGAAACAGTAAAATGAATGATATTGAACAGATACTGAACACCTTACCAAGAATGTGTACACCTCTGAATCAAAATCAGGGCACAGGAATTCCCAATCCACAGGCATTGGATTCTGAAAATTCACAGTTAAAAAATTAATTTTTCACTCATTTTCATAACTTGGAACCATCAATAGGCCAAGCACTCTTAAAAGAAGTACCAAAACTTGAAGAATTGCCTCACTTCAGTAGTGAAGGAGAATATGGCCATATGGAATTCATCAGATTTATTAAAATGATTAAAGAAGATCTTGAATTACCAGACAGATTGGTAACAGCAAGATTTAACACCTTTTTTACCAGATCAGCCCACAGATGGTATATCAAATTAAGACAAGCACATGGACACCAAATTTGGACTTGGTAGAAAACACAAAATATCAACAAATGAGCCAATGATTCTTGGAGATTTAACGTGGAAACAACCTTTCAATCTTCCAAATTCAATGCTGATAGAGACAAAGCTTTACCATGGTTTTTCCAACAAAAGGACAGATTAACAGGATTATATCCTGACATGTCAGAATTTATGATTCACAGAAATGTTTTAAGACAATGTGGAGGTGACTTTGAGCATGCTTTCACAAGCAATACTACTGAAAAATCTTCAGCAAAAGATATTATTAATATATTAGAAGAAGTAACCACTAGAACCAGAATTGGCTCTAGTAGGGTGAATCTTAAAACAAGGTTTAATACACCTTGGAAAGATTCTGTGGAGAAAAATCCCAAAGAAAACTCTAATAATATGAAGTATAAATCTGCAAATATAATCAGGAAGTGCCATATTTGCCAAAGAAAAACACATTTAGCTAATGCATGTTCCAGGAAGGGAAACAACAATGAAATTGACATTGAAAAAGAACCTGATATTGAAAAATATGATGATGTAGAAACTTCAGATGATAAATCATCAATATTTTCTGAATCTTCAAAAAACATGGAAAATATCACTGCCGCTTTTGACATTATGAAATCTTATTCCCACTTGCCACAATTAAGCAATGGTCAACTTGATTTATCAAAAAGTCAAGATGCACAACTTATGAAGACCAATGTCACAGCCAAGGAGGCAGGGGCATTACCAATCATCTTCAACAATCATTACTTCATTGATACCCTTCAAAACCCAATCAGCAACAATCATTATTTCATTGATACCCCTCAAAACACAATCAGCAAGGGGGTTTCATTCAACATTCTCCGAATACAGTTTTCAGACCTCAATACAGTTTCATACAGGCAAGACCCAAATACAGGCCTGTCATCAATACAGGCGCAAATACCTGTATTGACTGTATAGCCTGTATTGGATTCACCCATAAAGGATTCAATCCCACATCCAACTTCTTCCAGCATACAGGCCAGTATCTCAGCACTCAAACTCCAAGGCTGGTATTTCTCACATATACCAGCCCCTCTTCACCCACCTCGGGGTTTTTCCCCCAGTTAATTAAAATATTGGATTTATTATTTAATAATATTTTATTTCTCCTTAAGAAATATTATTTTATTATTTATTAAGTTAGTCTTTGCCTTCCCTCACCTGTTCAGTAGAGTCCTGGTGGCCATATCCTTTATTAATCCTTTTCTCTTTTCTGAACAGGTTAAAACAGTGGTACAGGATTATTTGTGGTTGGCTCTTTATTATTGCTTTTGTTTTCCTCTCATATCTTTTAATTCTTATTATTTTATGACTAGGAAAATATTATCTTATTTCATTACTCTTATCATTTGAGTATTTCTTCTGAGCCCTCCATAAGTAAGTCTGTTCACTGAGTGCCAGGCCCTCTTCACTTAGAAGAGCCCCTGTGACATTATTTTAATTAACTCATAATTGCTTCTTTTTCTTTCATTCCTTTATATTCATTTCTCTCATTCTTCAATTATGATCTTTTCATGATTTTATGATTTTTATGATTTTTTATGATTTTCTCTCTCTCATCACTTTTCATCTCATTCATTTCATTCAAATGAAAATTGATTGTTTTTCTCATTTCAAAAATTCTGCTGACCATTTCACTTTATCATTATCATTCTCATTTCTCTTTTTCTCTGAATTCAGGTTTTTATCAGGTTATTTGAGTGGAATTATTTGGGTTAATTGATTCATCATTCAGGGTTTTTATTGATTTGCGGTATTCAGTGATTTTGGTTTTGAAATTTCTCAAGTTTATTGATTGATTGATTCCTCAAGACATTGATTTCACCTCAAGATTTGAATTGACTTTGATTGAATTGATTTGATTGACTTGATTTGATTCCTCAAGATAGCTGATTTATCCTCAAGATTTGATTTGATTGATTGATTTGAATTTTATTCCTCAAGAAAATTGAATTGACTTTTGAAGATATTGATTGAATTCCTCAAGACTTAATTGATTTGATTTTGAATTGACTTGATTTACTTGATTTGACTTATTGATTGAAATTGATTATTCATAAGAATTTGACTTTGTCATCTTCACTCTTCAAGATTTATTCATATTGATTCACTTCAAGACTATTGATTGATTTCTCAAGTTCATCAAGATTCTCATTTTATTGTTTTGGTAAAGCCTTATTTCATTCAAAGTATCATCAAGTTTTTATTCATTCTTCTTTCATGATGCCAGTTCAGAATAGCCCACCAGCCAATAATACAAGATCCCAGAGACATCAAGCTGTTCTCACTCCTACAGCAAGGGCTCCTCTTGACCGCACACCATCAGCTCATCAACTGAGTGCAAATTTGGACAGAGGACCACCAATGGAAGGAGAAGCACCCTCCAGAAGAGGAGGTGTGAAGTCTAGAAGATCAAGATCAATCTCTGGACTATTGGGTGGTTATCCTGGTGTTTCTCAAGGGCCTAGAAGTAGATTGGGGGAAGCTGAAGATGAGGAGGGGGAGGAATCTGTGGAAGAGGAAGAATCTGAGGAGACTGAAGTGGCAGCTGCCTTGGCAGGTGCTCCTGAAGCTCCTGAGGCTCCAAATCTAGCGCTTTCTAATCAACCTTCTGTCTCTCAAGCTGAACCCAATTTCCTCAAGATGATGGAGCAAATGACTCAGTTTATGGGACAACTCACTCAGGCAGTTGCCCCAAGGGACACTTCAAAAGTCCCTGCATTCAAGACTCCATCAATGAAGGCACCTGATTCTTTTGATGGTACTAAAGCTTATAAATTGAGAGGATTCATTCAATCCTGTCAATTAATCTTTCATAATGACCCAGAAAACTTCTTCTCTGACAGGAAGAAGGTGCTTTATTCAACTTCTTTTCTTACTGGTAGAGCTGGCAAATGGATTGAACCTTACCTCTCAAATATCTCCAATGAAGACCCATCTTATCTCCTGAATAACTGGCAGTTATTTGAAACCCAGTTATTCACTCTGTTTGGTGATCCCAATGAAGTCAGAAAAGCTGAAAACGAGTTGGACAATTTGAGGATGAGGGAAAGTGGTCAAGTTTCCTTGTACATAGCTGATTTCAGAAGTTTAATGTCAAGAATTGGAGACTGGGGGGAAAGGGCCTATATTCATGAGTATAGGAGAGGCTTGGCATCAAGATTGTTGGACCAATTGGCTTCTCACCCTGGAACTTTTGATAGTCTTCAAGAACTCATGGACATCACCTTGAAATTAGATACCAGGTACCATGAGAGGCAGAAGGAAAAGGGCAGTCATCAAGAGAAGAAGCCTCCCATTAGTGGATCCAATTTCTCCAAGCCCCCTCAAAGTTCATCATCAAAGAAGCCTTATCACAAGAAGAATAAGAAGGGGAAGAATTTTCAAGTCTCCAAAGACAAGCCTCATGCTTCTCTCCTCAATAAGGACAATAAATTAATCGGTTCTGAAAAGGAGAGGAGGATCAATGAAGGCTTGTGCAATTATTGTGGTGGAAAGCACCCATTTGAAAAATGCTTCAAGAGGCCTGAGAATAGGCAAGGGTCATCAAAAGGCTCCCATAGCAAGCAGGGAAAAGCCTGAGTGGGAATCATGATGTGTTCAATGGTTCTCACTTATTTCCTTCAAGAGCACAATTGTGCACTCTGAATACTAGTGTCAAGAGATCCTTAAAATTTCTTATTTTTTCTTCAATCTCTGATATTTTTTATAGTATTCTCATTGATTCTGGTGCTACAAACTCTTTTATTGCAAAGAATTTTGTTCTCAAGTACTCATTGACCATGTCAGAGCTCCCTGAAAAGATTCATGTTTTCATTTTGGATTCCAATGAATCCACTTCCCTGTTCATCACCCATTATACCAAGTGGGTTGTTGATTTACCTTCCTTCCCAAGCTTTGAATGGGATTTCTTTATCATAGATTCACCCAAGGGAGAAGACCTAATATTGGGCTATGATTTCCTTTACCATTTTAATCCCATTATTGATTGGAAAAATGGATTTATCACCTATGATTCTAGTCATAAGGATTCTAGTGGTATTATTTCTTCTACTAGTAATGACTTTTCCACTGGTGTCAGCAGTTTTGCTCTGGTTGGTGAACTTAAGACACCTTCCCTTCCTCCTTCTGTCCATAACCCCTCCATCTTTCCCTCTCATTCATTACTTCCATTAAGAGATGAAGTCTTCAAAGAGATAAAAGATGTTGGAGAAGATGTTGCTATATCTTCACTTCATCTCTTTCAAGGGGATATGGACCTTCCTCCTTTATCTTTTCATGCCTCACAGGAGGAGCAGTGGGATGAGGAGGAAGAGCCAGAAGAGATTGAAACTGTGCTGAAGGTAGTCCCTCCCGCTTATCACAAATATTTGGATGTATTCTCCAAAGTGAAAGCAGAGAAACTTCCTCCACACTGTGCCTGTGATGATCATATTGAACTGGAGGGTCTTCTACGTCCAGTTGGTGTTATCTACTCTTTATCAAAGAATGAGTCAGAAACACTGCGGGCCTACATTTCAGAGAATGTAGAGGAAGGTTTCATCAGACCAAGCTCCTCCTCAACAGGAGCACCTGTCCTTTTTGTTAAGAAAAAGGATGGTGGTCTTCGTTTGTGTGTTGACTACCGCAAACTTAATGCTGTCACTAGGAAGAACAGGTATCCTGTTCCTCCAATGAACCAGCTTCTTACCGTATTCAACCGTGCTACTATCTTCTCCAAGATAGATCTGCGTGGTTCTTATAATCTCCTGAAAATTAAAGAGGGGGATGAGCATTTAACTGCCTTTAGAACCAAATATGGTAGTTATGAGTATTTGGTTATGCCATTTGGCTTAATCAATGCTCCAGCTTCATTCCAAAATCTTGTGAATGATATTTTCGTTGTAGTGTACTTAGATGATATTATGGTCTTCTCTAGCTCTTTGGATGAACATGTTAAACATGTGGCCACTGTTCTCCAAAGACTGAGAGACAATAATTTGTTTGCTAAAGCCTCGAAGTGTGTATTCCATGCCTCAAGTGTGGAATACTTGGGCTATGTTGTTTCAAGTGATGGCCTCAAGATGGATTCTTCAAAGATTCAAGAAATCCTCAATTGGCCTCAGCCCAAGAACATCAAGGCCCTCCAATCTTTTCTTCGCTTTGCCAACTTTTATCGTTGTTTCATTAAAAATTATTCCCAAAAAATCTCTGCCCTCACTTCCCTCCTTAAAAAAGATTCTCCCTTTATCTTCAATGAGGAAGCTCTTAGTCAGTTTCAAATACTCAAAGAAGCTTTCACCACTGCTCCTGTTCTCTCTCTCATTTTGATCCTTCTCTACCAACTATTGTAGAGACTGATGCTTCTGATTATTCCTTGGGTGCTGTACTGAGTCAGGTGAATGACTCAGGAAAGCATCCCATTGCATTTGATAGTCGCAAGCTCTTACCAGCTGAACTCAATTAGGAAATTCATGACAAGGAACTCCTTGGCATAGTTTGGGCTCTTAAGTGCTGGAGAGCTTTTCTCCTTTCTCTTTCTGATTCCTTTGAGGTCTTGACAGACCATTGTTACCTTCAGTATTTTATGTCCTCTAAAGTCCTTACTCGTTGTCAAGCCCGTTGGGCAGAACTTCTATCTGAGCTCCATTTCATCATCACTTACCGCCCAGGCAGGCTGGCCACTTTACCAGATGCCTTGTCACGTCGGGACGAGGTGTACCCAGAGAGGGGGGTGGATTTCATCAGCAAGAATCCTCAAAATATTCATCAAGTTCTCAAGCAAAATGAAATTCAAGAGTCAAGATTCTTTTCAATAAAAGTTGATATTTTTTCAGATGTAGTTGATCAAATTGAAAGTCAAGTATGGCAAGACAAAGATTATAAGGAAATCCTCAAGAAATTAGCAAGAGGAGAATCAGTCCCAGACTATTCTCTTGAACCTCAAGCAAAAGTATTCTTGTTCAAAGATAGAGTAGTCATTCCAAGCAATCATGAAATTCAATTGGACATTCTTCAAAAGTGTCATGACTCACCGTTGGGTGGCCATCCTGGCCAGGAGAAGACCCTCAAGCTCATCAAGAGGGATTTTTATTGGGCTGGCATGAATCAAATCATCAAGGACTATGTTTTCTCATGTCAGAAATGTTCAAGAAACAAGAACATCCACCATAAGAAGTTTGGATTACTCAAGCCTCTTCAAATTCCATCTGGTCCTTGGAATTCTTTATCAATGGACTTTATCACCCAATTGCCCTTGTCAAGCAGCTTTGATTCAATTTTAGTAGTTGTAGACAGATTTTCAAAAATGGCAATATTGATTCCAACTTATTCAACAATCACTGCTTTGGACTTAGCTCAAATATTCATTAATCATGTCTTTTCCAAACATGGTCTTCCAATCAGTATTGTTAGTGATAGAGTTTCATTATTTGTTTCATCATTTTGGACTCAATTGTGTCAGCAGCTCAGGATATCAAGAGATCTTTAAACTGCCTTTCACCCTGAAACAGATGGACAGACAGAGAGGGTAAATCAGATTCTAGAACAGTATCTTTGGATGTATGTCAGTTACCATCAAGATGACTGGCACACCTGGCTCCCTCTGGCTGAATTTGCCTATAATAATGCAGAACATTCATCAACCAAACAGTCTCCATTTTTCACTATTTTTGGAAGAAATCCCAGCTTTGATTCAATTCACATTTCTCAAGATACACCTTCTGGAAAGTTTTCATCAAAACTCCAACCAGTACAGCAAGTTGTCAAAGAGGAATTAGAGTCAGCAATAAAGCGTTTTAAGAAGTATGCAGATAAAAATAGAGTGATTCCACCTGATTTCCAACCTGGGGACAAAGTATGGCTAGCTTCCAAGAACATCAAGACAACAAGACCCACCAAGAAACTTTCAAAAAGATGGTTGGGACCCTTTGAAGTTCTCAAGAAGATTGGCAGTCATGCATATCACCTCAAGTTGCCTCAACAATGGATTTCAGATCACCCTGTTTTCCATGTGTTCTTGTTAGAACCAGTGAAGCAATCAACTATCCCAAATCGACACCAATTGCCACCACCTCCAGTAATAGTGGAAGAGCAAGAAGAATGGGAAGTGGCTCAGGTTCTGGACTCAAAACTCAAGAGAGGTTCATTATGGTATTTAGTGGAGTGGAAAGGATTCAATGAATACCCAGAAAGAACAACTTGGGAACCAGCTTCCAACCTTACCAACTCTCCAGACCTTGTCAAGGATTTTCACACTTTGTATCCAGACAAGCATGGCCCAAATGCCTCAAGAGTTTGATTTATGGTGCTTGGTGGGGATTGGAGTTTATGAAAGTAAGTTCCTCTCCTGGCATGCACCTTTAAGGGGGCATTCTACCCAAATTTGTTGTAGGCATCACCTTGGCCACTTTGTGAGCACTTTTCAATTCTTTGGACAGTTTCAGAAGGCCTTGCAACATCATACCTTCAACATTTGGACCTTTCATCAAGATATGGCCCAATCTTTCTCTTATTTTCTTTTCTTTCTTTAATCATGCCATAAATTATCCTTCAAGACATTCATTACCACAATTCATGTTATGGCATAATTCCTTTTTCATTTATGGTGCTTGGTGGGGAGTGGAAGTTATGAAAGTAAGTTCCATCTCCTGGTATGCATCCCTGAGGGGTCTACTTCTTGTAAAACATTACCTTGGCCACGCTGTGAGCATCAAATGCTTGGTTTTATCTTTCAGAACATTTTGGCCAAAATCAAGCAACTCACCACAAGAAGGACAACCCTCAGGCATTTCTTATCTCTTTCTTTACTCTCTTTTTGTCTCAATTCTTTTTCATTTTTATTTTTTATTTCATTTTCTTTTACTTGTATCTTTTATTTTTATTTTTATCTTTATTTCTTATTTCAAAAGCAGTAGTCATCACTCCCATATCACGTTTGGGGAGTCAATTCATTCAATAATCAAAGAGCAACACACTAGTAATGGTAAAGACCACCTAGAGATAACCCTCATCAAAACTTCTTCAAGTCAGCCTGAAACTCATTCCTTAAGATCAAAATTGAAAGCCAAAAACCCAATCAGCAAGCCATCTATGGCAATTGACCATTCAAGGAGGAGATAAGAAGAAAGACATTCAGGAAGAAATCAAGATCAAAAAGGAAAACCCTGCTTCAAATGGCCCAATTGGCCAATTTCATGAATTTATGCACTTTGGCACAAATGGCCATATCAAACCTCAAAACTTCAAAATAGCTCAGTTTTATCATTTTTCATCAAAATATGCTTAATTAGGCATATTGGCAAATTTGCGCATTTTCGCGCATTTGTGCACTTTTGCGCAAAAGGCCTGTTTATCTTGTCAAAAGGCTTCAAAAGGCCTTTTTGGCCAATTTCATCATAATTGCGCATTTGCGCACTTTGTGCATATTTGCACATTTTGCGCAAAAATGCACAAAATGGCCAGAACACCTTATAGGCCATTTTTCCATCATTTATCAACTTTTTCATTTTTTTTCACCAATATATATGCCATTATGGCATATATGTGCATTTGCGCATTTTGGGCATTTTTGCGCAAAATGGCCAGAACACCCTATAAGGCCATTTTTCATCATCAATCAAGTTTTTTCAATTTTTTCACCATTATATGCCATTATCGCATATATGCACATTTGTGCATTTTGTGCATTTTTGCGCAAATTGGCCAAAATCCCTTTTAATCACAAAATCAAGCATTTTTGGCCAGGACTTCTGAAATGGTCCAAAACCTCAAGTATTGGCCACTTCATGAAAACACTGTCAAGATTCAAAATTATGATGAAATCAGGTGTTCTTGGGACATACGCCCAGGTCACCCCCTTTTCAAAAGCCATGAGGACTCAAGAAAAGTTTAGTGAAGACACTCAAGACAAGAATGAACATTATTTTAGAGGAATGAAGGCATTTTGAAGGAAAGAAGGGAATTCAGAATCACGATCAAGGAGAAGATATCTACAAGTGATCAAATGAAGATTTTGTTTGAGTATTGATTGAAGAAGAAAGTTTAATGGGATAAATTTAAGGAATTGGGGGAAAGAACTGTATGGATTGATTGCAAGCTCATCAAGACTCACTATACTTATGGTGCTCAGAGCTCACCACTTTCAAGAGGGGGGTAATGTCACAGCCAAGGAGGCAGGGGCATTACCAATCATCTTCAACAATCATTACTTCATTGATACCCTTCAAAACCCAATCAGCAACAATCATTATTTCATTGATACCCCTCAAAACCCAATCAGCAAGGGGGTTTCATTCAACATTCTCCAAATACAGTTTTCAGACCTCAATATAGTTTCATACAGGCAAGACCCAAATATAGGATTCACCAAATACAGGCCTGTCATCAATACAGGCACACATACCTGTATTGACTGTATAACCTGTATTGGATTCACCAATACAGGATTCAATCCCACATCCAACTTCTTCCAGCATACAGGCCAGTATCTCAACACTCAAACTCCAAGGCTGGTATTTCTCACATATACCAGCCCCTCTTCACCCACCTCGGGGTTTTTCCCCCAGTTAATTAAAATATTGGATTTATCATTTAATAATATTTTATTTCTCCTTAAGAAATATTATTTTATTATTTATTAAGTTAGTCTTTGCCTTCCCTCACCTGTTCAGTAGAGTCCTGGTGGCCATATCCTTTATTAATCCTTTTCTCTTTTCTGAACAGGTTGAAACAGTGGTACAGGATTATTTGTGGTTGGCTCTTTATTATTGCTTTTGTTTTCCTCTCATATCTTTTAATTCTTATTATTTTATGACTAGGAAAATATTATCTTATTTCATTACTCTTATCATTTGAGTATTTCTTCTGAGCCCTCCATAAGTAAGTATGTTCACTGAGTGCCAGGCCCTCTTCACTTAGAAGAGCCCCTGTGACAACCAAAACAAATAGGGGAAAGGGTTATACAGCTGGTAACTCCTATATAAAAGAAGTGGTAGTTGACAACAAACCCACTAAACATTTACTTGACCCAGGAGCCTTCTTCTCTTGTATTGGAAAATCTTTTCTTAATACTTGTGTACCAAATGTTGGAGATCAATTATTTTCAATTTATGGCATAAAATTTAATAGTGCAAGTAGTCCAATGAAAGCATTAGGCATATTTGAGACTACTTTTGTATTTCCAAACATAAATGGAAATCTAAGAATCATTGTTGAAATTGTTGTTATGGAAAATTGCTCTAGTACCCATTTTATATTGGGAAATTACTATTTAATCATGTATGGCATAGACTTGCATAACAAAAAGGACAGATACTTTACTATTGGAGACAATAAGCATCAAAAATTTGTCTTTTTACCATTTAAAAAACAAATTACAGTAAGCAAAGTATCACCAGTCAGCTTAGAGTTGGAGAAATTGAAATCTGAACAGTTAAATGAAGCTGAAACAAGCCTTCATCTGAATGATAAACAGGAAAGTGCACTTTCTTCCCTTTTATATAACAACAAAGAAGCATTTTCATCAGACAAAGAGCCTTTGGGGGCAATTATTGGTCATGAAGTTGACATTATCCTTAATATTGAGAGACCTTATCCACCACTCTTAAGAAGAACTGCATATCCAGCAAGTACTAAATCAAGAGAAGCTCTGGAAATTCATATTAAAGAACTTCTAGACCTTGATGTAACAAGAAAGGCTGGCCATAATGAGGAATTAGAAATAACTACACCAGTCATAGTGGCATGGCATAATGGAAAATCTAGAATTTTTGGTGACTTTAGAGCGCTGAACACTTATACTGTTGCAGACAGGTACCCAATACCAAAAATCCAAGTTTCCCTTAACCAGATATCTCAAGAAGTGTATATAAGCACTATGGATTCCCTTAAAGGACTTCATCAGAGTGTGGTAGCACCAAGGGAAAGAAAATACTTGAGGATTATTGTTCATTGTGGAGTATATGAATATTTGAGGATTCCTTTTGGTATCAAGAATGCACCTTCACACTTCCAAAGAATGATGAATGAAATCTTCCCTGAAGAACTTTCAGAAGAATGGTGAATCATTTAAATTGATGACATTATTGTCTGTTCCAAGACCTGGGAAGAACATATATACATATTATTCAGAGTTTTGAAAAACATTCAATCTGTAAATATGAAAATTTCCTCAAAGAAATGTCATTTTGGATTTAAAGAACTCAAAGCACTGGGAAATGTAGCATCTGGTGTACCCCTTGGAATTGACACAAACAAGGTTGCAGCAGTATTTCTGAAACCCATGCCTCAGAAAAAAATATTCAGTCATTTTTGGGGTTTGCAGGATATTACAGTAAACATATTAAAGATTTTGAATCCATAGCAAGACCGCTTGATAAACTTTGTGACAAAGACACAGTATTTAAAATTACTGCTGACAGAGTCAAAGCCTTTGAATCTTTTAGAAAAGTGTTGACCACTGCTCCACTCTTACTGATTCCAGACTTCAAACTGCCTTTTAAGCTGTATATTAATGCATCAGGGGATGGGCTGGGTGCTGCACTTCATCAAGTCCAGATTATCAATGATAAATCTGTTGAAGGACCCATATTGTAAGATGTGTCTATGATACTGTTGATAATATTACTATTAATCAACAGTACTATTACTGTATTTATCAAATATAATAATAAAGAATTATTATTACCACAATTAAATAATTGAAGAATTATTTCTTTTGCATGTTATACACCACTAGTGATTATAACAGTAAGCAGTAATTGTCTACAAGAATCAATTACAAGAAGACTTTAATAATAAAAAACTTCTTTTATTAAAATGATAAAAATTATTTTAATATATAATTATCTTTTACAAGAATAATTATAAAGTCAGCTCTTGAAGAAGACTATTACTAGAGAAAAACTTTGGGAATTAAGATAAATCACTCACTATTAGTCCAATGAACCTTTTAAAAGATAATAGTAGAGAGTTTTGACATAGAATTGTGGATTTAATGGATCAAAATTGATTTATAACAATACTAAAACAATATATATTTGATTTCTATGATTTCACGTTTTTCTTATTGTTTTTTGAAAGAATAAAACACTTAAAAAAAGCTTTAACTAATACTTGTTGGTACTAAAGGTATAATTGAATAATGTGATGATTTTGGAAAAAACAGCAAGAGGAGGCCTCTTTTAAGTCCAAGACAGCTCAAAGAGGCGTACCATGGAGAAAGCTGAAAAACCAGTGAGTGAGAAAAAACTAAACCTTTTTTGATTATTGATTTCATCATCTGTTGTCACATAAGATTATCATACTTACTTAATTGAGGCTTTTACATGACTACCAACCAATTTATGGTTGAGAATAAAAGGATTAAAAACTGTAAATCTTCTTTGATTCCAAAATAATCATTTCTTTCTCAAAGCTATAAATGTTATTGGAAATTTCATCAAAGAATGTATTTTCTGTGAATTTTTGAAGATTCTGTGTTTCATGTGAAATCATCAAAAATGGACTGTAAGTTAAACTTTCATTTTACTTATAAAAGTATAATTCTTTTTGATTTTATATGAATTATACAGCTCTTGATTTGTCCTGAAATTTTCAGAAAGATTAATTAAGAATTGTATTTTTAATTAATTTTTGAAGTCTTTACCTCATTTCTATGTAGAATTGCAAATAGCAGTATATGGCTGGTTGCTATGAGGTAAATTAATGGATACTAGTCCAAAAAGGGTTTTAATTACTGTTTTGGGGTTTATCCAAGGAAAGTAATTAATAACTGACATGGTTACAGGAGTCTAAGTTGCTCTTTACCTCCTTAGCACGTCAAAATAGCAGCTTATTTGCTATTTTCTTATGATATACTGAAGTTCTGACTTGGTAACCAAGTTCCCAAAAAGGTTTTAGTTTATTAATTGGGCCAAGACCAGCCATGCATTCAAGCTTTAGAGCTGTCCATGCCTCAGAGGCCTCAGAAGTTGGGTACCCTGGCTCTCTTTGATGTCTTTTGTCCCCCTTGACTATTTCTCATGTCAAAATAGCAATTCAGGCTTCAAGTGAGCTATCCACTATGTGTGTACCAAAGTTGTATGTAAGAATACCATAATATTAAGTGCTCAAAACATGCATAACACTATCCTTAGTGTATATGTAACGTGGGGTTTCTCACATTCCCATTATTTTGGCGTGAAATTGAGAAAAACAAAACATTTCACACATCCTTTATGTGGTATTGAAGTATTTTCCATATTACCACCTCAAAGAGTTTATTTGAGCTTATTAACTCTATGGAGCTACCCTAGGTGATATTTGGTGTAGAATCCAAATCTGGCATTAAATCCATGGATTTACCTACTCAATAAAAAGTTATTCATCCTTTCTGAAATCAAAAATGATGAATTTTGAATATATGCATGACTTATGGGTTATGCATAGTTCAGAATTTACTTTCAAGATAATTGTGGCCTATGTTTTTATGTAAAATGTACCTCAAGGCTCACACATATGCTTCATATTCAGACAAATTGAACCAACTGAAGCCAGATATGGAGCAAGTCAAATGGAGTGTTCATGCCTTGTCTGAGCCTTGGAAAAGCTAAATTACTTCCTGGAAGGATGTGGTTTTGTAGTAATAACAGATTGTACCGCTGTTAAGTCACTTTTAAATATGAATACACCTAACAGGCATATGCTCAGATGGAAAATAGCCATACAAGAGCATAGGGGAAATATGACTATTGTTTACAAAGATGGGAATATTCATAAAAATGCAGATGGACTGAGCAGATGGCCATTACCAAATAGTATTGAGAATCCTTCTTATGTTCCAGAAGAAGCTTCCCCACAGATCCCCATAGGAGGAATCAGTGTTACAGACCTGAAAACTACTTTCTTTGAAGAAGTAAGAAACAGTTATACTCAGGATAAGAATTGTAGAATTTTATGGCAATTACTTGCTAAAGACTTTAAAGACAATTCTTTGATACATGCCTTAGATGAGATGTGGAAATAATCATATGATGAAGAAACAGTCCACTTACTGGATGGTATAATTTACCACAGAGCTAAGCATACATGTCTCATGAAAGTTGAGGACAGGTCCTTAATAAATCTTGTACTTAAAGAATTCCATGACAGCCCTTTCTCAGGAAAGCTGTCTGAAGACAGAAGAAGAGAAAAAGTAAAAACCTGCATATGGTGGCCAATGTGGAAGAAAGATGTTTCAGAGTATTGCAAAACCTGTGACAGATGTCAAAAGGAAAATAAATCCACTGGCAAAAGACTTGGAAATATGATCAAGATCCAGAAACCCAGCAGGCCTTGGGAAATTGTCCATATGGATTGGGTAAATGGCCTACCACCATGGGGTGATAGAAGTTATAATTCTTTCCTAGTGATTGTTTACAGATTTAGTAAGACTCCAATCTTTCTACCATGTCACAAGGATCATACAGCCATGGATACAGATCTTCTGATATGGAATAGAGTAGTATCATGGACTGTCATATTCACAAACATCATTAGTGACAGAGATCCCAAATTCACCTCAGCACTATGGACAAATTTCAACCGACTATTTGGGACAAAATTATCCTTTTCTAAAGCCTACCACCCACAAACTGATGGTCTGGCTGATAGGATGATACAACCTTTGGAAGATATGGTAAGAAGATTTTGTGTATATGGCCTTGAATCTAAAGATTGTGATGGATGTACCCATTATTTGTGTACTCTTTTACCAGAACTGGAATTGGCATATAAGACATCCATTCATTCCACTACCAATAAAACTCCTGCTATTCTTGAAAAAGGATGGAATCCCAAATTACCTCAAGATTCCTTGAGGACAGATTTGGTTGAGATACATCCTACAGCTGCTAGCTTCAAAGGAATGATAGACAAAACTAGAAAGCATGAAGTGAGGTTCATGGAAGACTCTTTTGCATATGCTAAGGACAAATGGGACAAATCACATGCCACTCTACATTTCAAAGTGGGGTATCTAGTACTTGTATCCACCACTAACTTCAATAACATCAAAGGATTTAAAAAGCTCAAATACTCCTTTGCAGGACCTTTAGTTATTAAGGCCCTTCATGGAGAAAATGCTGTTGAAGTAGAATTATCTGAAGAATTTAGAAATAAGCACCCTACATTTCCAGTGAGCTTTATAAAGCCATATAAATCTAGTGATGCTGAAAGGTTTCCTTTGAGGAATAAAGTTCCCCAGGTTATACCTCCTATTTAATCATCTGATATTAAGAAAACTAACAAAGTCGTCAAAGAAAGAAAGTTGGGAACCAATAAAGTAAGGGAATACCTTGTTAGGTACAGTGACCCAGCTTGTGAGGATGAATGGTTAGCAGAAAAGGACATACCTGAAGCTACCAAGATTCTCAGAAGGTTCACAAACACTAGAAATAAAAGTATTACAAAGTAATTTTTTTTTTTTGGGGGAGGGAATGTGACCTTTAGAGGTATTTTCATATACCCAAAAGACCACAAATAATCAAATAAGATATGAATATAAATAAAATAAGGTTAATTGTATTATCAAAATAAAAGTAAAATATAAATCCAAATACATATAAAAAAATGAATAGTTTATTATGATTTAAAATGAAAATTACATTAAAAATTTAAAATTATGAAAATACGTTTTTACTTGAAAAAATTAAGTAAAAATAAATTTTGAATAAAATTGATTAAATTAGAATATTTCTGGTAATAGGTTAAATGAAATATATTATAACATTTTATCCAGTCAATAAACATAAGAAAATTATTTCATCATTGGATTCTGTCACAGGGGCTCTTCGAAGTGAAGAGGGCCTGGCACTCAGTAAACTGGGACTCACTTATGGAGGGCTCAAAGATAAGATATGATGAGATACACTTAAGAGTGTTAAAGATAAATTGCTAAGAATAAATATAAGAAAAAGCAGCAACAAAAGATAAGAGTAAAAGAATAGAAGAGCCAACCACAAACAAGTCCAAGTCCACTGTTTCAACCTGTCAGAATGGAAAGAGAAGGGTTAATAAGGATATGGCCACCCAACTCATACTGTACAGGTGAAGAGAGAAATGCAAATACTAACTTAAGATTAAATAATTATAATACCCAAAATAAGGATAAGAATAATTATAAAATAATAAATAAACTAAATTAATTAACTGGGGAAAAGTCCCCAGGGGGGAGAAAGAGGGGCTGGTATATGTGAGAATCACCAGCCCTGATCCAGAGGAAGAATTTTCATGAGAATAATTGATGATTGAATTGAGTCTGGCCAATACAGGTCCTGTACAGCTGTACAGAACCTGTACAAGAGGTGTGGTGTATTTGAGTGATCATACAGTTCCATACTGGTGTATTGAAACTGTATTGGGTGAATCCAACCTGTACAGGTATTGACAGGCTGTATTGATGTACCAAGCTGTATGCATGTTTCAGAATGAAGATTGCTGAAACTGACTGCTGATGCAGATACTGGATTTGCTGATTTGAGGTGTTTGAGTGGGTGTATGAATGAATACCCTTACCCCTGATGGACGGTTGTTACAGTATCCCCCTCTTGAAACTGGTGGGCTCCTGAACACCATAATACCCTGCCACTGTTGAGTGGCATCTCAATATCCCCACCTTTTTTCAAAAAAATTTCTTTTTAATTTTCTTTCCTCTTGACCATTATCCTGAAAATCCTTCATTCCTTCTTCCCTGCCAAATTCAATTGATTCCCCCCTTTTTCCAAGCTTAAGTGAGTATTCCTTCCAGAATATGCCATTCTTTCTTTTGATTCAATCAGCCATGCTCTTGGGGTGTGGCCTTGGGATATATCCCAGAATAAGGACCACTGAGCTCTTGTGCTCAAAAAATGATGCCCAATGAGTATATGAAGTGTACTCATTGGGCAAGCCTTAAATCTCTGGAAAAAATTGAAAAATTGAAACATTTGAAAAAAAAATTCCTCCAAGGGGTCTTGTCCCCATAATCCATGGAGATGGCCTTAACAGCCCTATAAGGCACTTTGGGCTATGGCCTTTGCTCTGATGGATTTTGATGCCTTTGATTTTTTATGGCCTATGGGCCTTTTTTTGGGTGCTCTGGTGAAAACCTTGATATCTTGATTTTTGGCCTTTTTTGGCCTTTTTGAGTCTTTGGGATCCTACGGTCCGCGGTCCGTGGGCCGTACGCCGCGGTCCGCAGTCCGTGGGGGCTATTGGAGGCCCCCAGGACCAAAATGGAGCCCCTGGGCCCAAATTTGCTGGGGACCCAGGGTGACCAAGGGGTCCAGGAATGGCCCTTACCCATTTTTTTTACCCTACATGGCCTGGACCCATTGATGGGGTCCAGGACCATCAAGATCCTGGCCTCCCCAAAGTTGCAGGGGAGGCCCTGGGTGATGCGTTCAGCCCCAAAGGGGTATGAACCTTCACCTTAGAGGCTTTGAGGGGGGGCATAATTGAGTTATGGCCCCATTTCCTTGAGTCAAGTTCCTTTTTTCTTGATATGGAGTGGATTGATTCTGACGTCTTGAATCTTCTGCTTGCATATTCTTCAGTTATGAGTTCCAAACTGACTGAGCTCACTGGATCTTCCCCTTCTGCACCGCCACCGTCTATTCTTCATGGTTCTGGCGTCTTCAGTCAATTGTCTTCTCCTTCTATGGCGTCTTCTGGCCATTTTGACCCCTCCCAAACATATGATGGGTTCAGAGCAGTTGAAGTCCTTGATCCTGCCTGTACTGAGTGTTTGGCCAGGGGTAAGGATTGCTTTCAACATTACAATCCTCGATCGTCAAAATGCCATTTCTGCTTTATTGGGAAGAAGCCATGCCGCCGTACCGGATCAACTTTGTCCCGGGTCAAGAGACACTTGTGGAGTAGGAAGGATGGGCCTTATGGGCAGGAATTCCCCATTCTTGAGGAGCCTACCCCTGATGCCACTTCTGGATTTTCTCAATGTGAGTGATTTGTATATTTTGATTGAATTGGTGCTGATATCTTGATGTAGTGACTGGTTCCAGGCAGAGGGATGTGGCCAGATGGACTAATGTTGGAGGGTCCATTCCAATTGGTGGTAGACCCATCCACTACAGCTCAGAAATTCCAGTTTCAAGGACCAATGCTGATGGAGTGGTGAAAGTAGTGAAGAAGCTAAGAAGAATTGTTGATTCCCCATCAGATCCAGATGCTGAAGGAAGTGATGAGTTGGATGGTGAAGAAGTTCAAGTTATTCCCCATTCAAGTGGCCATCCATCCAGCAATTCCTCCTCTCAACCTCTTGCCAACACCAGATTCCAAAGTCAAGTCATTCCCAGTACTCCAAGAACCTTTCAACCAATGCTTGCTTCCATTCCTACAACCCTTCCTCCTCCTTCACCAACTACTTCCCATACCACCAGGCCTGCCTTGAATCCAGCAGTAAGACCATCACCAGTTCAACAGCCTAGAAACTCACCCATAGCCACCTCCCGTCAACTCCAACCTGTGGCCAGCTCCAGCAGAAGAAGAGATGGATTATCCCCTTTGCCGTTTCCTGCCGCCCAAGTCTTCCAAAGAAGAGAACGTTGGCCTATCCGGGTTACCAGAGAAGATCCCAACGCGGCTAGTGAAAATCAAGATGCTGTGGCCAGATTGTTCAGGAGGGTTGATAGAAATAGCAGAGAGGTGATTATGTATGCCAATGACAGGACTATTCCAGGTACTGCTTCTGAAGAGATGGCTGCAAAATTTGCCTGGTATGAGGATGAGTTGATAAATGACTTCCAGAGAACTTTTGATGACTTGGGTAGAGATAACTAGTTTCCTTTTCCCTGTTTGTGTTTGGTTTGGCTTCTATCCCCACTCTTATAAATACTAAAAACCAAAAAATAAAAAAGATAATGGAACCTCCCAATACATGATTTGGGGAGGGGATGCTGCTGCTTTAAAGAAATAAAATTATACAAGTAAAGAAAGAAAGAAAAATAATAAGAGAAAATGAGAGTAAAGAAAGAAATAAAGAAAAATCCTGATGGTTGGTCCTTCTTGTGGTGAGTTGCTTGATTCTGGCCAAAAAGTGTCTGAAAAGTGAAAACCAAGCATTTGATGCTCACAGAGTGGCCAAGGTGATGTTTTACAAGAAGTAGAACCCTCAGGGATGCATACCAGGAGATGGAACTTACTTTCATAACTTCCACTCCCCACCAAGCACCATAAGACTGAAATAAATTGCTATAAATGCCTTCTGAAATGAATTGCCATAAATGACTACTGAAATGAATTGCCGTAAATGACTTGAAGTAATGAATGTCTTGAATTGTGATGATTGGCATAAAATGAAATGATAATAAAGCAAGAAAATGAAAACATAAAGAAAGAAAGAAAACATTTGGCCATATCTTGATAAGGTCCAAATGGAGGGTATTGATGTTGTATGCTTCCTGAACCTGTCCAAAGAATTGACAAGTGCTCACAAAGTGGCCAAGGTGATGCTTACAACAACATATGGGTAGAATACCCCCTTAAAGGTGCATGCCAGGAGAGGAACTTACTTTCATAACTTCTTCTCCCCACCAAGCACCATAAAGTCAAACTCTTGAGGTATTTGGACCAGGCTTGTCTGGATACAATGAGTGGAAATCCTTGACAAGGTCTGGTGAGTTGGTAAGGTTGGAAGCTGGTTCCCAAGTGGTTCTTTCTGGGTCTTCACTGAATCCTTTCCATTCTACAAGATACCATAATTTACCTCTTTTGAGTTTTGAGTCCAGAACCTGAGCCACTTCCCATTCTTCTTGCTCTTCCACTAAAACTGGTGGTGGCGGCAATTGATGACGATTTGGGATAGTTGAATGCTTGACTGGTTCTAATAAGGACACATGGAATACAGGGTGAACTTTCTTCCATTGCTGAGGCAACTTGAGGTGATATGCATGGCTGCCAATCTTCTTAAGAACTTCAAAGGGTCCCAACCATCTTTCTGATAATTTCTTGGTGGGTCTTGTTGTCTTGATGTTCTTGGAAGCTAGCCATACTTTGTCCCCAGGTTGGAAATCAGGTGGAATTGCCCTATTTCTATCTGCATACTTCTTGAATCTCCTTATTGCTGACTCTAATTCTTCTTTGACAACTTGCTGTACTGATTGGAGTTTTGTTGATAACCTTCCATCAGGTGAGTCTTGAGAAATATGGATTGAGTCAAAGCTGGGATTTCTTCCATAAATGGTGAAAAAAGGTGATTGCTTGGTTGATGAATGTTCTGCATTATTATAGGCAAATTCAGCCAGAGGGAGCCAGGTGTACCAGTCATCTTGATGATAGCTGACATACATCTGAAGGTACTGTTCTAGTATCTGATTTACCCTCTCTGTCTGTCCATCTGTTTCAGGGTGAAAGGCAGTTGAAAGATCTCTTGATATCTTGAGCTGCTGACACAATTGAGTCCAGAATGATGAAACAAATAAGGATCCTCTATCACTGACAATACTGACTGGGAGTCCAGGCTTGGAAAATACATGACTAATGAATATTTGAGCTAAATCCAGAGCAGTGATTGTGCCATGAGTTGGAATGAAGATTGCCATTTTTGAGAATCTGTCCACAACTACTAAAATTGAATCAAAGTTGTTGGACAGTGGCAATTGAGTGATAAAGTCCATTGATAATGAATTCCAAGGACCAGATGGAATTGAAAGAGGCTTGAGTAATCCAAACTTCTTGTGATGAATGTTCTTGTTTCTTGAACATTGCTGACATGAGGACACATAGTCCTTGATGAATTGATTCATGCCAGCCCAATAAAAATCCCTCTTGATGAGCTTGAGGGTCTTCTCCTGGCCAGGATGGCCAGCCAATGGTGAGTCATGACGCTTTTGAAGAATATTGAGTTGAAGTTCTTCATTGCTTGGGATTACCACTCTATCTTTGAATAATAATAACTTGGCTTGAGGTTCAAGAGAATAATCTGGAACTGATTCACCTCTTGCTAGTTGCTTGAGTATTTCTTTGTAGTACTTGTCTTGCCATACTTCTTTTTGAATCCTGTCAACTAAATCTGAGAAAATTTCCACTTTGATTGAGAAGAATCTTGACTCTTGAATTCCATCTTGCTTAAGTACTTGATGAAAATTCTGAGGATTCTTGCTGATGAAGTCCACCCCCCTCTCTGGGTACACGTCGTCCCGACGTGACAAGGCATCTGGTAAAGTGGCCAGCCTGCCTGGGCGGTAAGTGATAGTGAAATGAAATTCTGAGAGAAATTCGGCCCAACGGGCCTGACGACGAGTAAGAACTTCGGAAGACATGAAATATTGCAAGGAAGAGTGGTCTGTCAAGACCTCAAAAGGATTGGAAAGAGAAAGAAGAAATGCTCTCCAGCGCTTGAGAGCCCAAACTATGCCAAGGAGTTCCTTGTCATGAATTTCATAGTTGAGTTCAGCTGGTAAGAGCTTGCGACTATCAAATGCAATGGGATGCTTTCCAGAGTCATTCACCTGAATCAGTACAGCGCCCAATGCATAATCAGAAGCATCAGTCTCTACTATAGTAGGTAGAGAAGGATTAAAGTGAGATAAGATAGGAGCAGAGGTGAAAGCTTCTTTGAGTGCTTGAAACTGACTAAGAGCTTCCTCATTGAAGATGAAAGGAGAATCTTTTTTAAGGAGGGAAGTGAGAGAAGTGATTTTTTTAGAATAATTTTTAATGAAACGTCGATAAAAATTGGCAAAGCCAAGGAAAGATTGAAGGGCCTTTATGTTTTTGGGCTGAGGCCAATTGAGGATTTGCTGAACTTTTGAAGAATCCATCTTGAGGCCATCACTTGAAACAACATAGCCCAAGTATTCCACACTTGAGGCATGAAATACACACTTGGAGGCTTTGGCAAACAGATTATTGTCCCTCAGTCTTTGGAGGACAGAGGCCACATGTTTGACATGTTACTCCTCAGAACTGGAAAAGACCATAATATCATCTAGATAAACCACAACAAATACATCCAAAAAATCTGCAAAGATATCATTTACTAGATTTTGGAAAGAAGCAGGAGCATTGGTCAAACCAAATGGCATGACCAAATACTCATAACTGCCATATTTGGTTCTAAAGGCAGTTAAGTGCTCATCCCCCTCTTTGATTCTCAGAAGGTTATATGCACCACGCAAATCTATCTTGGAGAAGATAGTGGAACCGTTGAATACGGTAAGAAGCTGGTTCATAGGAGGAACAGGGTATCTGTTCTTCCTAGTGACAGCATTGAGTTTGCGGTAGTCAACACACAAACGAAGACCTCCATCCTTTTTCTTGACAAAAAGGACAGGTGCTCCTGTTGAAGAGGAGCTTGGTGTAATGAAACCTTTCTTTACATTCTCTGAAATGTAGGCCCGCAGTGTTTCTGACTCTTGATTTGATAATGAGTAGATAACACCAATTGGAGGTAGAAGACCCTCCAATTCGATATGGTGATCACAGGCGCGGTGTGGAGGAAGTTTCTCTGCTTTCACCTTGGAGAATACATCCAAATATTGGTGATAAGCAGGAGGAACAACCTTCAACACAGTTTCAATTTCTTCTGGCTCTTCTTCCTCATCCCACTGCTCCTCCAGGGATGCATGAAAAGATAAGGGAGGAAGGTCCATATCCCCTTGGAAGAGATGAAGTGAAGATATGGCAACATCTTCTACAACATCCTTTATCTCTTTGAAGACTTCATCTCTTGATGGAAGTAATGACTGAGAGGGAATTATGGAAGGGATATGGACAGAAGAAGGGATGGAAGGTGTCTTAAGTTCACCAGCCAGAGAAACACTGTTGACAGCAGTGGCTAAGTCATTACTAGTAGAAGGAATAATACCACTAGAATCCTTATGATTAGAATCATAGGTGATCAATCCATTTTTCCAATCAATAATGGGATTGAAATGGTAAAGGAAATCATAGCCCAATATCAGGTCTTCTCCTTTGGGTGAATCTATGATAAAGAAATCCCATTCAAAGCTTGGGAAGGAAGGCAAGTCAACTACCCACTTGGTATAATGGGTGATGAACAAGGCAGGGGATTCATTAGAATCCAAAATGAAAAGAGGAATCTTTTCAGGGAGCTCTGACAGAGTCAATGAGTACTTGAGAACAAAATTCTTTGCAATAAAAGAGTTTGTAGCACCAGAATCAATGAGAATACTATAAAAAATATCAGAGACAGAAGATAAAATAAGAAACTTTAAAGATTTCTTGACACTAGTATTCAGAGTGCACAATTGTGCTCTTGAAGGAAATAAGTGAGAACCATTGAACACATCATGATCCCCACTCAGGCTTTTCCCTGCTTGCTAGGGAAGCCTCCTGATGATGACCCAGGCTTGTTCTGAGGTCTCTTGAAGCATTTTTCAATTGGGTGCTTGCCACCACAATAAGTACAAAACCCTGCTTGAATCCTCCTCTCCTTTTCAGAACCGATTAATTTATTGTCCTTATTGAGGAGAGCAGCATGGGGTTTGTCCTTTGAAGATTGAAATTGCTTGCCCCTCTTATTATTCTTCTGATGAGGCCTCTTTTGAAATGAGTTTTGAGGAGGCCTAGACTGATTGGATCCACTGACTGGAGGCTTCTTTTCTTGATTGCCACCCTTTTCCTTTTGCCTCTCATGATATCTTGTGTCCAATTCTAGAGTGACATCCATAAGTTCTTGAAGAGTATCAAAAGTTCCAGGGTGAGAAGCCAACTGATCCAATAATCTTGATGGCAATCCTCTTCTGTAAACATGGATATAAGCTCTTTCCCCCCAATCTCCAATTCTTGACATTAAGCTTCTGAAATCTGCTATGTACAAGGAAACATGACCACTTTCCTTCATCCTCAAATTGTCCAACTCTTGTTCAGCTATCCTGACTTCATTGGGGTCACCAAACAGAGTGAATAATTGAGATTCAAACAATGGCCAATTATTGAGGAGGTAGGAAGGGTCTTCATTGGAAATATTTGAGAGGTAAGGTTCAATCCATTTGCCAGCTCTACCAGTAAGAAAAGAAGTTGAGTACAAAACCTTCTTCCTGTCAGAGAAGAAGTTTGCTGGATCATTATGGAAAATTAGTTGACAGGATTGGATAAATCCTCTCAACTTATGAGCTGGAGTACCATCAAAAGAATCAGGTGCCTTCATGGATGGAGTCTTGAAAGCAGGGGCTTTGGAATTGTCCCTGGGGGCAACTGCTTGAGTGAGTTGTCCCATGAATTGAGTCATCTGCTCCATCATCTTGAGGAGACTTGGATCAGTTTGAGAGACAAGAGGTTGACTAGAAAGGGCTAGATTAGAACCCTGAGGCACCTCTGGAGCATTTGCCAAGGCATCTGCCACTTCAGTTTCCCCAGAATCTTCCTCTTCCACAGACTCTTCCCCCTCTTCATCTTCAACTTCCCCTAATCTTGCTCTTGCACCTTCAGACATGCCAGGGTAGCCACCCAAAAGTCCAGAAAAGGATCTTGATCTTCTAGATTTCATTCCACCTCTTCTTGAGGGTGCTGCTCCTTCCATTGGTGGTCCTCTGTCCAAGTTTGCACTCAGTTGATGAACTGATGGTGTGCGGTCAAGAGGAGCCCTTGCTGTAGGAGTGAGAACAGCTGGAATTTTCTGGGATCTAGTATTCTTTGCTGGGGGGCTATGCTGAACTGGCATTATGAAAAGAATTAAAATAACTTGATGGTATTAAGAAGAATATTCAGGCTTGGCCAAATCAATCACAATAAAGTCTTGATGAATCTTGAGGAATCAATTCAAATCTTGAGGAATCAAATTCAATCAACAGTCAAATGAATTCAATCAAACAACAATCAATTCAAATCAAATATCAATAATCTTGAGGAAATCAATAATCAATCAATATTCAATCAATAATCAATCAATAAGTGTCTTCAATGTGAAATCAAGTCTTGAGGGATCAGTCAATCAGTTCAAAATCTTCAGAAATCAATTCAATATCTTGATGAGTCAAATCAAATCAATAATCCAAATGAAATCCTGAATCAATAACCCAATCAACCAATGAATCCCAATGAATAATCCAATCAAATAACCAATCAATTACTCCTGAACAAGACCTGAATAAAAACACAGAAAAATTTGATTGATAAAAATAAAATGAAGTGATGAAATGGTCAGCAATGATTAAGAAAGGAAAAAAGAATCAATTTTCATAAGAATGAAATGAATGAGATGAAAATTGATGAGAGAGAAAAATTCATAGAAAATCATAAAAAATCATAAAATCATGAAAAGGTCATAATTGATGAATGACAGGAAATGAATATAAATGAATGAAAAGAAAGAATCAAATATGAGTTAATTAATTTAATGTCACAGGGGCTCTTCGAAGTGAAGAGGGCCTGGCACTCAGTAAACTGGGACTCACTTATGGAGGGCTCAAAGATAAGATAAGATGAGATACACTTAAGAGTGTTAAAGATAAATTGCTAAGAATAAATATAGGAAAAAGCAGCAACAAAAGATAAGAGTAAAAGAATAGAAGAGCCAACCACAAACAAGTCCAAGTCCACTGTTTCAACCTGTCAGAATGGAAAGAGAAGGGTTAATAAGGATATGGCCACCCAGCTCATACTGTAAAGGCGAAGAGAGAAATGCAAAGACTAACTTAAGATTAAATAATTATAATACCCAAAATAAGGATAAGAATAATTATAAAATAATAAATAAACTAAATTAATTAACTGGGGAAAAGTCCCCAGGGGGGAGAAAGAGGGGCTGGTATATGTGAGAATCACCAGCCCTGATCCAGAGGAAGAATTTTCATGAGAATAATTGATGATTGAATTGAGTCTGGCCAATACAGGTCCTGTACAGCTGTACAGAACCTGTACAAGAGGTGTGGTGTATTTGAGTGATCATACAGTTCCATACTGGTGTATTGAAACTTTATTGGGTGAATCCAACCTGTACATGTATTGACAGGCTGTATTGATGTACCAAGCTGTATGCATGTTTCAGAATGAAGATTGCTGAAACTGACTGCTGATGCAGATACTGGATTTGCTGATTTGAGGTGTTTGAGTGGGTGTATGAATGAATACCCTTACCCCTGATGGACGGTTGTTACAGATTCTTCATATAAAATAAGGTGGGGTCACCTCAGAGTAAAATTCCTGTAACTCAACTCTAAATAAGCTTAAATTATGTTTTTAGTATTTTCTGTACCAAAGTTTAAAATCCTTAAAACCTTAAATTAGTTGACACCACATGTGGTGTTAACCATCAATTTTTGTGTTGAAATTGAGGTGTTGTGTGTAGTTTAGAAGTTATGAGGAATTTAAGTATTTTCAATTGAAATGTCAAAATGTGCATGTGTATTACATAAGTGAACTTTAATTTACATATGGGGTATCAATTATTACAGTAAGTGTATTGGAAAATCAATTAAATTACATATGTAAATTACAAGTATAATACATGATGAGGAATTAAAGGGAAAATAAATTGGAAAGATTAATTTGGGGGAAAAGGAACTCTAGCTCTAAGGGGGAGCCAGACCCCCAAATTCCTTGCTGACAGGCATGAGATGTCAAAATTCACGCAAAGTTTCATCACTTTTGGCCTGGAATTGAGTCACAGGGTCTGTGACTCAATTTATGTTGAGGTTTTGATACCAACCAGGGCAGTTTTGACTGTTGCCAAGAGGGTAAAGCTACCCTTAAGCTAAAACAATCTTAGTAAAAGCAGTTTTAACTGGTTTCTACGTTTCTTACACTGATTCTGACGTGTTTTGAAGGCTCTAGACCAGGTATTACTGTAGTAATGGCTGATTTAAGGGTCTAAAATGCCTAAAACCAGCCCTTTTTGGTCTAAACCAGGGTTCAATGATTCCATAATTGGCTTTTCTGTCATAAGAGTGTTTTCCACGACTGAAAAAAGTAAACTTTACTTTTGGAGTAAGAAAATTTATGTCTATAAAAGAATGTCATCTTTGCCCCACTTTTCTCTTCATGTTAGAATCTTTTCCTTATATAATTAGTTTAAACACCGTTAAACCAATGAATAAAAGCTTCCAACCACCCTTTTTAATAATTTTTAAACATCTTAACCACATGAAAAATAATTATAATCATTGTTTGTTACTCTTATAATCATTCTTACCCCTGAACCACCCCATAAGTGAATTAAAGCATCTTTCATCACTGTAAACTTTGTCACTTTGTTTCCAAATTCACTTTGGTCACTTTTGGGTGTGCTTTCTCTTTAATAATCTTTTTAAAGACTTCTTTCTTTAATTAATTGCTTTCAGTTCTTTTCTCAATTAATTCCAATTGAAATCACTCTTCAATAAATTTCTTTTGTAGCCTTAAATATCTCTTCTAGAGTATTTTTAGATAAATCTTTATTGTTGGTAAAAGAATTACTCTTTATAATATTATTGTTTTATAATTATAAGCTTAAAAACAATAGGTCTGGGGTGTTTTCTTTTAAAAATACTATTTCTTACTATTTTTAATCAAATTTTTACCTCATACAAATTTTGAGGACAGGAAAAGTACTTGATTTTCAATCAAAGTTTTGTATCCACACAATACAAGAACAGTACCTTTTTATGTATGTTAGCTATCATCAAGATTATTGGCACACCTGGCTCTCTTTGGCTCAATTTGCTTACAATGACTCTGACCACTCTTCAACAGAAAAATCACAGTTTTCACTGTTTATGGAGGAGATCCTCAATTTGACTCAATTCATGTTACTCAAGACACTCCTTCTGGAAACTTATCAAGAAGGCCCCAATCATTACAGCAAGATTTCAAGAAAGAACTTCAAGTTTCCATAAACAGGTTTATGAGGTATGCAGATAAAAGTAGAGCAAGTCCACCTGTTTTCAATCCTGGTGACATGGTATGGCTTTCTTCCAAGAAAATCAATTAAACTAGAACCACCAAAAAACTGTCTGAAAGATGGTTGGGTTCTTTTCCAAACTTGAAGAAAGTCAGTACTCATTCTTACCACTTCAATCTTGCTTCCCAATACAAATCCATCCACCCAGTCTTCCACATTTCCCTCCTTGAATCAGTCAAGACATCAACAATCCATTGAAGAAGAAGAGGAATGGGAAGTCTCTCAAATACCTTTCTCACATCTCAAGAGAGAAAAGCTATAGTATTTTGTGGAATGGAAAGGTTTCAGTCATGAACAAGAAAGATTGACTTGGGAACCAGCTGAAAATCTCAAGAATTTTGCTGAACCTGTTGAGGAATTTCATTATTTATATCCTGACAAGCCAGGACCCAATTCTTCAGGAGCTTGACTATTTATGGTGCCTGGTGGGGAGAAGAATTACTAAAAGTAAGTTCCACTTCTGGTAAGAGCTTTTAGAGGTATTCTACCCTTCTTTTTGTCAGCATCACCTTGGCCACTCTGTGAGCACTCTTCAATTTTCAGACACAGATCTTTGGCCAGGCTTTCAACATTAATTTCAAAATTATGGCCCTTTTCACTTGGGAAAATGGATCATCTGTCTGTACCCTTTCCAATTCATTCCTTCAACAATTCTTTAATTTTATGGCACTGGCAGGAGTGGTAACTACCAAAAGTAAGTTTCTCTCCTGGTGTGGCCTTCCCTGAGGGGTCTACAATCTGTCACAACATCACCTTGGCAGAAAATTCTTCTTTCCAGGTCCTTGGCCAATTTTAAAATGAATTTCCAACCTTTGTGATGAAGATTGGAACCTCCTCAAGATTCATTATTTTCCTTTCTCTCTTTTTCTTTTCTTATTGTCATTTAATTCTTTTGTTTTTATTTCCTTTTGATTTATTCTTTTATCAAGTCAAGTTTCATGTAAAAAATATCATCATTCATTTATATCCATCATCAATCATGCAGCCAATTTCAAAAGAAGATCAAGAAAGTCCCATGTCATATTCCAACATTTTAATATCAATATCAATTTTTATTTCTCAAACAAACTCCTCCTTATCCCTTTCCCAAAGCTCTTTCCAATAGCCTCAGCAGCCTTCACCTTTTATTGGTGCTCAGGAGCTCACCATTTTAAGGTGGGGGTACTGTCACAACCATGAAAATTGACCCTCCTGAATCTCCATATGGCATATCCAGGCCATATTCATAATCATTAACCAGATTGGCCTTTTATGGAAATCTCACTATCTGGGGCCAACTTGGACCCTGAATGATCATAAGGCCTTTCCTGTCCAGTCTTTGCTGCTGGTCACTCTTATGTATTTTCCAGTAAACAGGGAAAATACAGCCCAAAGCCTGTATTTGGCTTTTTAAGCTTTAAATACAGTTTTGCGCATTTTTGTGCATTTGCTGTATTCAGCCTTTTATGCCATTTTCCCATGTAATGTGGGAAATATGCCCAAATGGACATATCAGGCTATTTGGGGCTTAATTGCCAGTTTTGCACATTTTGTGCACTTTGCGCAAATAGAGTTTGTGAGCCTTTAAGATATGACCACATACCCAATAAGGTCACAAGAAAGACTCAGAATACTTATACCTTTAAGATAATTATGCTAAAAGTACTTAGAATAATTATACATTAAAATTAATTACTTCAAAAATACAAAAATACCATAAATTGGTACAAAAATTGGTTTAACTTAAAAACCAATGAGCCAGAATGTGAAATAAATTATACCATTGGATTCCCCATGGTAAAATACACATATACCATTTTTATGGCATATCTGTAAAGTCAATATTTAATGAGTTATAAGGAATAATACCTTATAAAAACCATAAATCCTTATTTATTTCAAGAACCAATTAAACAACATGTGAAATAAATTGTACCATTGGATTCCCCATGAAAATTTACACATAAAACAATTAATAAGCTAATTTCCAAAGTTAATACTTAAGGAATTAACCTGAATATATGCACTTTTTTGGTCAACGCATATATTCAAGGATCATAGCTAATATCTCTTAAACTATACAAGATAGAGTGATTAACCAAAAATAAAGTTACCAAGTAATTACTGTAAGAACACAGATATGAACTTTATTTTACAATTTATAAACAAGGTTAAAACCTATGATGAAATATTGATAAAAATCAACAGAGCTGTTGACCACTTTGTTGTGAAAGTGGTCCAAACTTAAAATAAAGCACACAGTTGGATTCTACTAGTTCATTCGTGAAGAATGATGTAGTTTTTATTATTAAATCCAGGGTATAACCCCCTGAAATCATGATTTGAAGTTTAAAATATTGAATTTCGACAGAAAAGATGAGTTACAAGAAAAATCATCAAAATTAGAGTTTTGATGATGTAATGAAAAAGCTCTTGGCAGCATAATAAGGTTATTTCCGGCTATCAGAATTCACTCTCTGAATTGCTGTAGCGTGTAAAACTTAAACGTTATTAAAGATCAAAGTTTGAGCTTAAATTGAGCAGTTATGATCACCTACTGTAACCTTAAATTAGGTTTAACAGTCATATGAGTGATAAAATTGGTGAATACTATTAGTTTATGATTAAAACTAATAAAATTCACGAAATATGGGGTTCTGCCAAGCCTCTGATGTCATCAACTTTAGAGTTATAGTGATAACTCTAAATAATGTTGTAATAATGATGCAATATGGTTTGATCATGATGTAATAATCTCCAAACCTTAAAATATTGATCAATTCCAGTGGATATGATCAGTACACGTCTACTAGAAGCCTGCTGGACTCTAGGAGGGAGGTATTTACTATAAATAGAGCTCTTTTTACTCTATTTTCCCCTCAGACACATCAAAAACATTAAATCAATTAAATCAAAGGTAATTTCTTTATTCTTTATATATAAAACTATTATATTATTAAAGACCAAAGACCACCTTGTTGTAATCATCTATTTTGACATGATTAAATCATTTATTTAATTGTTTTTGTTAAAAATCTCTCTAAAAACTCATTTCCACGTAAAAATCAAGAATATTAGTAATTTTTCTTTATTTTTTATTGTAAATACAGTTTGAAAAGGTTGTATTTATATTTTTTGGCGTAAAATATTTCAAAATTATTATATTAAGTGTTAAAAGTAAGTTATTTTCTCTCATTATAATAATTTTCTCTTTATTATTATTTTAATAATTCATTAATTAATATAAATAGTATTTATATTAATTTATAACTTTAATATTGGTAATATTATTGTTATTAATTGTTTTTTATTTATAAAAAACAGTTTTTTACGCCTTTATTATTTGTTTGTAACAATAATAAAGTGCCTTTAAATATATTAATTATTTTATATTAATATATTTATTTTATTATATTATATTTTATAATATAAATTATATTATTATATTTTATTAATAATATAATTATTTTTACACCATAATTATAATAATTCTTTATTATTATAATTATTTTTATCTTATTTATTTCAATTATAAGGACATTCATAGTACAATAAGTAAAATATTAGTAATTTTTACTTATTGTTTCATAGTCAAACCTTACAGAGTTTTAAATATTCATAAGCTATATTTGGCCAAAAACCCAAAAACACTTTTTCACCTCTGAAGCCACCCAAAACCCATTTGTCATTCATATCCTCCTGGAATCTTTCCAGAAGACCTTTGGCCACTTTCACCCTCCAATACCCAAAAGTGCCATAAATGGTGTTATACCACATTGTGCATATTATTTCACCAGAAATCAAATGGTTGCAATATTAAAGGGGTATTTGAACATTTCATAAAATCATCCAGAGGATTAATCAAGGCTCAAGGACATGTGTCAATCTCAAATATCAATGAAGTCATTGAGCCATCATTGCATATCATCACCAGGGCAAATCTCATGTCAATCGTTGGCGATTGACTTCACGTCAAGCAAACGTCAAGCAGGATAAAAGTCGAGCTCACGTCAAGCGAAAATCAAGCGAACGTCGAGCACACGTCCTACTCTTGTCTTACACCAAATCCTGTGACATCCACCAATATTGGTTCCACTGTGCCTTCAACTCAGATTCCTCACCACCTGATCATCTCGCAACCGTCTGATGGTTGGTAAAAATTACACAAGACCTGCCTGTTTGCAAAAACACACATCAAAGAGGTCCTTCAGCCAGTCTTGATGTAGGCGGGGGGTTTGACTTCACCAGGTCATCCATAAAAGGACTCCGCCTGAGCGGGATTGTCGTTTTGCAGGTGACACTGGTAGAGTCCGCCGCACAATACCGCGGGTGCGGGTGCGCATGCGTGTGCATTGGCGTGTGTGGGTGCGGGTGCGGGTGCGCAAGGGCCGCTTCCCCTTCCAACATGATGATGGCGCAGTTAGAAATTTTGAATGCTGTGAAAGGTGAGTGTGTGGGTCATTTGATCATTGAACTTGGCTTATTCACACTGTACCCAATGTCAAAATAGTAAGTTCTTTGTGGCAATGTGAAATAATGGGCTTTGCTTCTCACAATGGCATGTCTCTGTCACTAAATTTTGAGGCAGTTATTTCACTAGCAAAATTGCTAATGAATCTGAGAGATTTGCATTTCTGTAGACTAAATTTCATGAAATAACGGCTTTATCATTACAAGCAGTCCACAGGACAGAACTTTGTTATCATACAATCCACAGTTACCTTCTATTTCTTATTCAGATATAATCAAGTGTCCATCATCAAAACCAACAGCTTTATAAATATTCAGATGCGGCCAATCTGGTAAGAAATTCACATCAATCTTCAAAGCTTTTGAGATCAGAAAGTTATTGTTCAGTATGCTAGATGGCTCAGAGACTTTAAAAATGCTATTAATAATACCAAATCGTTGTGAGTTGCCCCTCAGAAAACATATCACACTGTTGCTGACATTTTTGGATTCAGTTGAAAATATATTGTTCCCAATATTAATGTTTGAAACTGGAAAATACCAAGGTGAGACAATCCTTGAAGTGGGAGGACTTGTGGATTTCACGGTAGTGTCTAAGCTGATCCAATCAACTATTTCCCTTGTTGCATGAAAATTCTGTAAGTACTCAACCAGGCAATCATAATTTTCTTGGTCATGGCGGGATGGTTTGTTATATTTATGGTCATTGAACAGGGCAGGTGGCTGTGATTCAAAAAGGTGTTTTATTTCACATGGCACGGATGGGGATTTCAGGAGAACAGAAAGGTTGGAACATCAACAGATATGTTGAAGTAAGGTTTTATCTATATCATCTATTCAGAGTTGCAAGAAGTTAATCTTATTCAGTTCAGGTGTTTAATCAATGTGAATATATTGATCTTATTAATTGACGTACATATTTTGTTATTTGTTGGCATTTTTGCAAATACTCCAATCAAGCGCTCATAACCCCATGTGGCTGAGGCTTGTGCTGGGCCCCAACATTGGAAGAGTTCGGGAATATGATCAGCAAAATGATGATTTGGTTTACTTTTCTGTTTTGGGAACAAGAGTTGATTGGAAAGGCGGAATTCTTTCCAATGTTCAGCAAATGCAGTAGCATCTCCTATTGAAACAGTCCAACTTGTGGCAATGTTGATAGCATTAATCAAATGGAATGTATTCTTGGTTAGTTCATTTTCAAGTTCTTCTGACTGACCCATTTTTCTTTGAATGTTCGCGGATTGGTGTACATCTAATGACATCTGTTGACTGAGCATTAAAAATGGAATATAGACCTTATATAAGAGAGCCCATTCAGCAGCTTTTAAGCTACCATGAGAGGGGGAACCCATGTTGCGAGGTACTCTTGTCCATGATGAGGGAATTATTGTCTCAGATATGACTTGACGGAGATGCTCCAGAGCCTCACCCTTGATCTGGTGATCACTCAGTGCAGTGATATCCATTTTAGAGGGGATGTAATCGGCATCAAATGAAGGAATCTCCGCAGAACCACTAGATGGATGTTCTGTGTTAGGGGTGGGCATTGGGAAGTAGTTTTTTTGGGTGGAAGTAGTGGGGAGTGGCTCATTTATTATTTTTGCTGCGTCTCTTCTCAGGGAGCGGGCCTCTCTCAATGTGATTTTATCAAGAGAGCTGTTGGAGGTCATGGAATCTGAGTCTGAACTGTTGGTGTAATTGGATTTCCTGCGGGACCTGAGGTAAATTTTTGATTTGGACTCTGGAATGCACAATTTGAAAGTTGCATGATCCTTCAAAATTCCCAGTATTAAATTATGCATTATGTCAAGATTAACCATTCTGGTTGCATCCCAATACGGAAGGTCTTCTAAAAGTGAATATCGCACTCCATACTCAGAGAAAATTGCTTGTCTTTGTTGTGGGGTTGCCCGAAGCCATTTGGCAATGGTTGATTTATGATTTTGATATGAGCGTGTGTAGTGAAATTGAGGACCAATTTCATCAATTTGAGCTTTGTGAATGGTGCAAAAATTACAAAAGTGGTTGCCTGAATGGGAAATAAATCCAGTAAGCTTGCGCATGGTAACCACATCCGCAATGGCTGCGAGAATGGCAACACGGATAAAGGATCCTGAAGGACCTGTTGAGGTGGGTGAAAAATGGTAACCTTGCCATAGCTCTTTGAGCTCCTTGATGAGTGGCATTAATAAATAATTCAATTGAAGGGAAGTTGGCTCCTTCGGACCAGGGATGATTCCTGCAACATAGACATTCTCTGGCTTCAATCTTTCACTTGGGGGGAGATTAAGACAAATAAGCATGATAGGTCCAATGCTGGCCAACCGGGTGGACTTTCCATGTGCATTAAACCAGTCCACATAAATGGAGAAGGCCAATGCACCAGGAATGGACATGAATGGGGGGTCGTTGATATTTCTAGTGCCAGTAAAGCGTCTCCAGACCAATCCATCCCAGACGTCACGTTTTGGGGAATCTTTGGGAGTGTGGGATTGTTGATGTTGATGCAGAATGTCCATAATTCCAGCCCGCTGGAGAAATCTGGCAAGCCAATTTTTGAATGGTTGATAAATGAAATGTTTTGTTGGTATAAATTTTTGCTTCATGTTGGTTGTGTTTTGGGTGTGGGGTTCAGATGAATAGATGAATTTGCCTAATGATTGTGTGCAAGGGGGATCATGATCATTTGGGTCATTATGGCGTTGACAGTGGGGTTGGTCAGTTGTGACTGATTCAGTAAGGCCATTAAGAGAGAAACATTGAGGACAACATATATAGTTTTGAATCACTGGCTCCAATTGGAGATGTTCAAATATGGTACTCAGATCTTGAGGTATATGGAATGCAGGAATGGGGGGACCACCGGAGCTTGAGATGCTGGACTTGATCAGCAGGTTTAGGGCGGGGTTGAGAATGCGTGAAGCCCTCTGGTGTATATTATACCTTAATGATAGAATGGAAGATATTATCATTCCAAGGTCTTGTGGGGGAAGGGTTTGACTGCTGCTGTATGGTTTCTGTGCAATTTAATTGAGCCCCGGTGCTTTGGAGAAGGTGCTTTGGGTCAATGGTGAATAATCAGCTGGGAATATTTGATCCAAATGAAGTTGTGGGCACTCAGATCCTGATGCAGAAGTAGGGATGTTTGGAAGAGATTTTGGTGCAATGGTTGATTTGAGCTTTTTAATGTGCTGTTTATATTGGAAAGGTGTGAAGGCAACTCCAGGCCTATCACCCTCAGGGGAAGAGTGTGTTTGAGTTGAGCAGTGTTGACACATGCATATACGCATTGAGGAATAGGGGCGGGTTGTCATTGTTGCAGGAATCGGGAGTACGATTGGTTTGTGTATAAATATCTATGGCTGATGTGAAAGTGTTTAGGAGTGTTATTAATTGGCAAAAAAATTGAGTGATTATTTATGAAGGGGGAGATGATTTGAGCCATCTGAGAATTTTATCCCATTTGTAATGGTGCGTGAGCTGCAGATGATGGAGTGTAACATGTCTCATCTGGATGGCGGAATTGGTTAGGAGTTTAATTGGGTAAAATGCCATGCTGCTCAATGCTCATACATATTCTATTTTATTTATACATGGCGATACTGTGGTTTTGACCCTTGAGGGGCGTTCCAATAGGGATGTGTCAACATTGATTTGAGGGGATTGACATTCAAACCATCTACGCTGGCACGCCATTGTACATGGCTTAAACCTTATTACAGACATAACGATATAACTCAATTACATAAGGGGTTGGAGTGCAGCTAAAGTCTTGGTATTTGGTTTGAGTGCAGCAGGCTTTTAATCGGTTGGAATGTGATTTGGATTGTCTCGCCTTTCTTGAAAAGGTGATGTCTCTTTGGTGGGTAAATCCTTCATGAATATACCCCTTTACAGATGTACAATGCTGTGGAATTTCAATGCATATATTGGCAGTTTGGATAATTCACAAAATGTGACAATGGGGAGGCGGAAATCTTACCAAATATGATTACTTATGGATGATGCTTCCCCTTTGAGATCAAGGGAATATTACATTATATGGTGGTAGGCCGTGCCGGGTGGTTTCCGACAAAAGCGGAGGAGCTCAAGAGGAGGCAGGGAGGATTCTCCTAAAAAGAGGCTTATTGGACTTCCACGCGACACTTAGTTCCAACTATTCATAGCATTTCTCTATTCTAAATTTGAAAAGATTTCATCTCATATCACTCTATTTTATCATAATACTGAGGTGTTTTATCTAGTTAAAAATATTACTGTACTTTTTCGGCCCTTATGTCATCTTTCAAGTCACATAAATCCCGTTCAGGTTCTGTTCATGACTCAAATAGTGAATCTAGCATAGAATATGTTCAAACACAGTCACCATTGAGCCCCAACATTCCTCTCACAACCCCTATCGCATCCTCAATGAATGTATCAGGTCTTAACATTGATGTGGGCAATCCAAAGGCTCCAACTTCAAGCACTTGGTCGATCCCAAATATTTCCGTCACTCCAATTCCCCCAAATACCACTAATACACAAACGCATGTGTCTCAGGGGCCAGAAGGCACACCTCAAATCTCATCACACGCTAATCCCCAATCAAAATTTCCACGTGAGTTCCTCCTTAATCCCGGTGGGAATCCAGTCGCATCCCAGGATCCCTTTGGCCAAAGTAAACAGCCAACCCTCAATATTCCATCAGGATCTCAGGTTCATGTGGGTGATGAAAGGCGCGTGGATGGGGGGCGACGAAAAAGACCATTGGAGAATGTAACTTGGAGTGGTCTGTCGGAGGGAAATCCAGGATTGACGCTTCATCAAAGTAAGTCATTTGAATTTTGGAGTATAACCCTTTTCACAATTTGATATTTTTGATTCATGGGTTAGATATGGCACCTAAAGGCAAGTCAGTCCGATCTCAGGAACCAATTGAAGATTGTGAGTATGACCAGTATTCATTAATTTTTTGATGTGTTAACTGATGATGTGCATGGCAGGTGATGAACTTTATGCATCTTCACCTCTGGTCCATAAAGAGAAAGTCACTGGACGTCATCATCCATATTCCTCCAAACCAAGAACAGCTCATGCCAGTTCATCAAGAGAAAAAATGGTGGATGATGAGGATGAGAACATGTCTCCGACTCAAATGGAAACAAATGATGAACCAAGGAGTGACAATTTCACGGCGCATGAGCATGGCACTCAGTCAAATAATGAGTTCACACATCCTCAAATGCCCCTGGCCCAGAGTATGCTTGAACAATCCGAGGTCAGACAGCAAAGGAACCAGGCTCGTAAAGCTCACAATGTGGCGAAACGTGCAAGCCAGAAGGAGCAACAAAAATGGCTGAAAGCAGAACTTCCAGAGAATGTCCATGGAATGAGATCAGCAGTACATGCACATTGCCTGTTCCTACTCAAAGTTAGGGATAAGGATTTTTCCTCACTACCAGCACCACCCAGCACAGAAGAGCGTGAAATTGCAATTCAAGTGGCTGGTCATCTCGGATATGTCCCCAAGGATGTTTTCAATGAGCCATCAACACAGGTTCAGTCTCAGGGTTTCCAAAGCTACTGCGAAAATGAGCTCCACAAGCTAGGACTAAAGCGATTCACTTGGGACTGGGAGAGCTCATGGCAACATCCGTTCAATGAGCTGATGTCTATGGTGTTTTACCGTACATTCCGTCTTGCACTGGTCAGCACTGAGTATCATCATTACTGTTGGAACAAGGATCATAATAACTATGGGGTCGTGGCGGCTTTAATGGAGCGATATTTCACTTATTTGAAAAGAGAATGGAAGTCTATTCAAAAGGATGCCGAGTATTTGGTTAAAAAGAAGGAGAATCAAAAGCTTGCGAAGATTTGTCAAAGGGTTAGTTAATGTATCTCTTCTTCATTGTGAGCAAAGACTGATGATGATCTACTTCATTATGTGCAGACCTGTGAGCGCCGTCGTGAATGGTGTGATACGGCTAAATTTCCCATTCTAGCATCACAATTCAATGACCCTCGAGTATGTTCAGATACTGAGGAGGTACTGGAAAATGGCCGTCAAGTTTACCGCAAAGTGGGATTACGCTGGCGCTCCCAGTTATTTAATGAATTGGTATTAAAAATGGATCGAGACATAGAGTTTTGTAATCGCATTAAAAAAAAGGGTAAAAAACCTATTGATAGATTGCCAGAATTACAATTGACAGATGATGGTGATATTCCGGAAGGCTTATCATTTCAGCTATTTGATCAAGATTGGCTCAAAGGCTGCAGTAAGATGCAGACTAGCGCCCTCAAAATACTTGACATGCCAGTTATTAGGCCAAATGGTGATGCTCTGCAATAACTTAGTAATATAAATGTATAGCACCGTTACAAATTAACATTTTGTGAATTATTTGGGCAGGAGTAATACAATCTGAGTATTATTTCTTAAAGATGCAACAACTTGCTAAATATGTCAGAATATAGACAATATGAATTGGAACGTATCACCGTCTCCCTTAGAAATAAGACTCTATTGCTCATTTTCATTGAGGAAATACTGAAGGAGTTCAATCCAACTCATGGTGTTCATAATTGTGGACCTATGCCAGGGTTAACAAGAGTTATCAACTTGGTCAAACACAAATTATATAATATCAGTAAGGCTCACGCAGTTAATGATTTTTTCTTTTCTTGGACCTATTGGTGTTTGGAAAATGGCATTTCCATAAGGAAGGATTTTAGAATAGCAATACCATTAGGGTCAAAGATAATCTTGAAAGGTACCTTCCGCATGTTGACCTCAACTGCATGAGGAGTGATATAGTGGATGACCTTTACAGGTTGTTGTTGGCCAATACGATGGAGTCGATCAACAGCCTGAGCCTCAATGGCTGGGTTCCAATTGGGCTCCTGGAAATGTGGATGTCAGGGGCCGCAAATCAGGGCAGAATTTTGGGGGTCCCCTCACCATTAGATAGACCGTATTAGCACAAGTTATATTGAGGCCAGTTCCAGCTGCAGCAATGGATGCAATCAGTACTTCACATTCAGGATTATTGAAGAAATTCTCCAGTGCCTTCTCCTATGCTCGTGCTGTAATTGTTCCATCAATTTGTGCTGAAAGGATAGAATGATGGGCAATTGCAATACCAATTCTACAATATGAAAAAGTCAGATTGATTCAATTGGTAATGGATGCATATTAGAATTAATGCACAAATCTAGAAATTGGGTCCATTGGGTATAAACCACCGATTTGGTTGGACCACACCTTGTTTTTTTGTTCTTCATTAAGCTTTGTAGGAGGTGTGCAATTTTACTACTCATCATGCATGTTTCCACATCCACAATAGTTCGTGTGATTGTTGGGGAGTTATCCTGAGTGCTCCTGCCCTCGGGGTCTTCCAAATCCGCCTCCGCAATTGTGTTAAGCATGATGTGATGGTTACAACATATTCACAGCTTATTAATATTTCTGAAAAATTCTCCTGGTCCTTTGCTTTTGGATGATAGGAATTCTTCATATAATATGGAATATTCTTGCTGCATGGTCAGGTTGAGTGGGAGCAGCTCATAATGATGGCTAATAGTGGGGAGGGATTCGAGATGTGTGGTTTTGGTGCGGCGCAAACTTAAATGCCGCAATGCCAAATGCAAGATATCATTGCAACCTTTGGAAAGACTACTCAGGATGAATGGTGACCAGTTATCTTGATCGGCGCTCTGGGGTTGAGTGATGAATGATATTATGCCCAAAAGGTCATAAATGGTGTTGTGAATAGGTGTGCCCGTTAAACATATTTGACGGGATTAAAGGAGGCTATTAATGGCACGGTGAGTGGCAGTGTATTGAGAGCGAATATAGCTATAAGATGGGGCAAGGGTTATTGGATATAAAAGGTAATTTGAATCATTTAACATCAGACACTCACTGTGCTTCATCCAAAATTATACGATGCCAATTGATTTGAAAAATGAATGATGTAGAGGTATTGGTTTGCTTAAATTCTTGGGTGATAGTATTGTAAGAAGTGATGATGATATCATATTTTATGATGTCGTCTTTGGATAATGAGTGACGAGTGGGACCATGGTAGATTTTGGAATGCAGCGCTCCAGCCTGAGCATGCTTGGATATTTCTGATTGCCAGTTGGTAATTAAGCGAGGGGGGCAGATGATCATGGTGGGCGTGGACCAATGGGGGTTTGCAATCATCTGCTCCTTGGAGGTACCAATTAGAGCAATGGCCTGAATGGTTTTACCTAATCCCATATCATCCGCGAGCAGTACTCCAAGAGGGGTATTGGTCGAAAGGGATTCAAATGAGCTAACGACCTTGTTTGTAATGATGTGCCTGGAATTGAAAGTGGATCCTGGGGGTGAGGTGGCCCAAAGGTTACGGGCTGATTGGCCATTGGGGATTTCTCGAACCCAGAGAAAAGCTAGTCCGGTCTTTTGATGAGGGAGGAGGGGGGTTTGAATAATGGCATGGGGAGGTCTGATCCACTGGGTAATTGTATCAGTTTTTGCTTGGAAATCAATGATGAAACAGCAGGATATGAAACTGGCGTCAAGCTTGAAGCGGGAAATGTTGGAGTGAAGAGTTGACATTGACTATGAGTATTACAGTCATATTCTTTGGGCCTTTTAAGCTTGAAATCTTGTGTTCAAAAGCTTTCCATTATGAATAAAATGTTTGGATACCATGTGAAGAACATCAATGCTAGATTGGGTTTCTGAGATGAGGAGGGATCATTTGCATCAGTCATAAATACTCCCTCAAAGAATAATATTTGAGAAGGATTGGATTGGCAATTTTCAATCAATGCCCCACCAGGACCACAGTGCATGAACGTTTTTGGTGCCCCAAGGAATGGTATCAACGTTTTGGAAAGGGTTGCAGGTAGAGAGCCAATAGCATGCTGGTGATTGGGGAGATAAACAAATATGTTGTGTTGATTGTGCCATATGATAATCCAAGAAGCTAAGTGGGAATTCTCAGGATTTAAGGCTATATCACTATTTATTTGAATACAAATATTAATCATCCCAATGCAAAGTGGTTGTGAAGGGGTTGACATGATGGCTATTTTAAATTATTTGGGGATAGTCGTAAATTACATGATTGGGAAGGGTTAGCTAAACGGAATGAAGACGGATAAGCGCAGGTGGGGAGCTTATATGAGAGGCAGCAATGGGGTCAAGGGGGGATGGCCTGTGGTTACGTGCATAGTCTTGATGGGGGTGGGCCTCTTGGGCTCATAATTTTCATATCCGATTTGGGGCATATATCAAGGCAAGGGGGCCAAAATGTGGGTGCACCGATATTACTGCTGGATCTGCAGCAAGTTACAAAGCCTTTGGTGGTACAAGGTTGACATGAGAATATCCGAAATTGGGTGGGTTGTCGCAACTTATTGTGGAGGGGCATATTAGAGGCATGCGGCCATGTTCGCTGGTGTGACAGCGAACAATGAGCATATCATCCCCAGGTTAATTGTCGCAAAGGGACCTACTAGGCAATGTTGGCGCTTTCAAAGGGCAATGTCACTGTGGGGATGTTTGTGTGTGAGCGGGTGAGATATGTTCGGTGGCATGCCACCGAACATGAGTTTGATTTTGCGTGAAGTTTTTTGATGACTGATGCCAACTAGGCTTCAGGGGGGGAAGTGTGGCATGATCAAACGGGGCACCAACGATGAGGCGTGATCCACATCTACATTCACCCCTATTGCGTTTGAGGCGGCTACTAATCCCCCGAGATTGGGATCATGGTCTTTGCCTCACGCATTTACAAACCTCCGGAGAAAGAGGCCACACGCCCAAGGGAATTTTTGGCTGCAAGCCAGGTGGCACAACTTGCGCGGGGCATGTGAGAACGTGAAGAAAATGACCCGCGGTGGGAGATACCCACGCAAACATAACCAGCCTCAGCAAACATATGCTGGGATTATTCTGATGTGGATGAGGCTGAAGCAAATCCACACTGATTGGCCTCAGGTTCCCACGCGCGAGCAGGTGAGCGTCTGCAGTCAAGCTGACCACCCAACCAAGAAACTAGCCGGTCGGAAGACTGGCAGTAAAATGTCTTCCAGGCGTATGAAAGTGTGTGGCTGCCCAACAATGAGCACGCGCAATGAAGAAGCAGGGCCAGTCATTGTTTGCCCCAACAATGGCACTGGATGGAATCAAATGTTTGCGTATGACCCAATTAAACAGTCATCCCACTATGACCCACTTACATTAACTTGGATTAAATGTGCATCTGTGCCGTAGTTAGGCAGAGCTGTCCAACAAGGTGCATCAAAGGGATGCAGTTGAGATATATGACTCAATGGCCTGACATGATTGGATGTTACATTGTTGAACAGCTTTTTCTCTGCCCCGCAGAATACATTTACACAGGTGTACTGCGTACTACAGTGTTGGCTGTACAGATCAGGAAGGTGTAATACGACTTGGGCCTGCATGCATATAGCAAATGTGCATGCACCTTGCAATCGTTTGCATATATGTAGCTCATGTGCCACATGCTCAGCATTGCGTTTCACCTGATTTGCACATGCAAGCTGAGCATGTCATGGTCAAACGCACCGTGTGGAAGTGCTCAGTAAAGCCATGGAATGAACTATTTGTGCAATAGTTCATTGGAAGGCTCAGTTTGGAGCACTTCACCAAAGTGTGTGAGATGCTGCACCTGGCTGAAATGTCACCCGATGCTGTGCCAAATGCTCAGATTGTGTGCATACAAAAGCGACTGAGCAATGCCTCAGCATGGTGCATTTCATATTGTTATATCAATAGTTCAATTACTGTGCAATTAAAATGTTCAGCCACTGAGCATTTCAATTATGACCCGAAAACAAACCTGTGCAATGGGTCGAGGCAAGCTCACGCTGTATTCACTTGTCTTACAGCCCCCCCTTTGTTCAAAGACTATCACCAGGCCATACGGCCGGTGATCTTGCGGCGGTCACTTGTGACCAAATGCACCGGGTGCATTTCTGCATGGGTCACTTGTGCATTGCACCCACAATGCACATTCAACAAGGGCCTCACGACCACCCTCCTGGGTGATTGGGTGGCTATTTAAGGAAACAAAGGGGATTTGACTCAGCTTGACAATTCAATAAATTGCAATACTCAGCCAGACCCCCATTGTTCTTCTGCCTCACGCGAGCATTTCACTTCTCAGTTGCAGCATTCACTGAGACTCAGCTTCAATTTTGCCCACATGCCTTGAAGCTGAGCCTTTTGCAGGTGCTGCAACTGCTGAGATCGTCTCAGCTTCACCATGGTATAAAAGACCATCTTCACACAACACGCCCTTCACTTTCTTTGTCACCCGCGTTTGTCCTTCTTGTGCGTATTCCCCTTGCTCTTCCTGCCTTTCTACTTTTGTCTTTTGCACTCCACTAAACCCACTCCCCTTACTTTTGCCTGTTTGTTTCTTCTGCTGATCCATTCAGAACCTCCCTTCTATCCACCTCGTGCGTTACCTCTTTTTTTAACTTTTGTCAACATTATGTACCGATATTAATACTTATTTTTCTTCACGACTCTTTTCCAGACTTTTAAAAACTTCGGACTAGAGCGTTCTTATTTTGTTTACGTTTTAAATTTGTAATTCATTGTACGTCTTCATTTTTTCTCTTGATGGTTTACTTTGTATGCAGTTACTAACCTCAATTGTTTTGTTTTTAGATGTCGTGCACTTTATGCACCAAGTGGGGTATCCCCTGCATTCGTTCCTCGACGACGAACGACGCTTGTGATGCTTGCCGACAAGCACACAAGAAATGTTCGTTCGTTGTCCGCCCCTTCCGACCACAAGGCCAGAGGAGTTCCCGCCCAAGACGCCCTCACAAGGACTCCTTTGTGGTCGACGATGATGAAACCATTTCCAAGCGTGAATGGACGCCGGGCCCCCAAACAGGCCAACGGGAACGATTCCGGACGATTAGCCCTGTACCCTCCAGTATCGATTTGTCCACTCCCCCTCCTAGGCCACCATCCGATGGTCACTTCACTCCTCGACCGGAGCGAAGTGATTATCCGGCCGATGAAGGATGGCGATGGCGAGAGGACATTCGAGCTTGGGCTGATTGTCACCGATGGGATTCAAACGCCAAAGTAAGTTTTCTTTCTCCTCCTTATCTCATTTCTCTTCACGCAATAATACTGACTTTTTTCCATTACTCATAGAACGAATCCCCCCGACAGGACTCTCCCGTTCCTAGTTTGCCTCGCGAGCAAACCCCCTGGCAGCCCACTCCAGGCCCGAGTGGCACCCAATGGTCTGAGGAATTATTCCGCGGTAAGCAGCCAAAGTTTCATTTCATTTTCACTTTCACTTTCGAGTTGAGTGAACTGACTCTTACTCCTTTTTTAGAACCCTCCCGAACCGAAGAGCCACCTATTCCTGGCCTGAGACCATCGTCCCAACCACCTGAGGACGATACGACTCGTGAGCCAGAACCTGAGGTGGCTCCTACGCAATCCACGGAGGAACCTTATGGTAAGTCACCCCTTCTTTCTCTTCGATCCATATCCACTTTTCCTCATTTTTTCTTCGACCGTCCCCAGATTGTCCCGCCACTCCTCGCTCAATAATCATCATCGACGATACGCCCTTCGGATCCCCCCATCCCCCTTCTTCTTCACCGACTCCACCATCTTCCCCTCCTGTTCCACCTCCCTCCCCAGATATCCCTTCCAGTGCCCCCGAGAACCCCAACGCCTCCTCCCCCCCGGTGCCAAGCTCCTCTCATTCCCACGATGACGCTCGCCAGGAATTCACCGACCTGCGACCGACCCTAATGATTCCTCGAGCCATCGATCAACCGAATCTTGTTGGAGCATCGCCGCTTGCTCCACATGATTCCTTTCGTGGATGCAACTCATCGAAATGAGATGCACCGGGAATTCCGGGAGGAACTAAACTCCCTCCTTGCCCAGGCACTGGAGGCTTATCCAAAGGAGGACATCACTGGGATAGTCTCGAAATTCTTAGAAAAATAAAAATTTAAAAAAAATAATCTCATTATTTCCTCTTTTGATCTTTTGTAATACTTTCTCTCAAATAAAATACTTGTATTCAATGATTGTTATTTTCCATTTATATTACATTCTTTGCTCATGTGAAATTATATTTTCCTCAATGGTTCAAATATCCTATTGCGTGAGAATAATTTTTGTAAGGGCCCCACCAAAGGCTTGAGTGAGTATTTGTTTGTGTGAACCTCTTTTTCCCAAAATGCGCCAATAGTTGCCGTTACCGTCTCCTATATTTTCTTCTTCCATGGTTTAGAGCCATATCCATTCTTAACTGTAAAAAAGCGGGAGCTTCCTGCATGTGAGCAATCCACTCCAGATTTGTGAAACATGGCCTTTCCTATTGTCACACGCTATTAATCTTACTCATGTATTGAATTGTTTAAATTGTGTAAGGTTTGACTATGAAACAATAAGTAAAAATTACTAATTTATTACTTATTGTACTCTGAATGTCCTTATAATTGAAATAAATAAGATTAAAATAATAATAATAATAAAGAAATATTATTATTATGGCGTGAAAATATTATATTATTAAATAAATATAATAATATAATTAATATTGTATGAAATTATAATATTATAAATAATATATTAATATAAAATAATTAATATATTATAAAGCTCTTTATTATTGTTACCAACAAATAATAAAGGCGTAAAAAACTGTTTTTTATAAATAAAAAACAATTAATAACAATAATATTACTAATATTAAAGTTATATATTAATATAAATACTATTTATTTTAAATAAGAATTATTAAGAGTAATAATAAGAGAGAAATTATTATAATAAGATGAAATAACCTACTTTTAACACTTAAAATAATAATTTTGAGATATTTTATGCCAAAAGAATATAATACAACTTTTTTCAAACTGTATTTACAATAAAAAATAAAGAAAATTACTAAAATTCCTAATTTTACGTGGAAATGAGTTTATAGAGAGATTTATGACAAAAACAATTAAAGATTTGATTTAATCACGTAAAAATAGTGATTAATATTAAGATGGTCTTTGGTCTTTAATAATATAAGAGTTTTATATATAAAGAATAAAGAAATTACCTTTTATTTAATTGATTTAATGTTTTTGATGCGTCTGAGGGGTAAATAGAGTAAAAAGAGCTCTATTTATAGTAAATACCTCCTTGCTAGAGTCCAACAGGCTTCTAGCAGACGTGTACTGATCATATCCACTGGAATTGATCAATATTTTAAGGTTTGAGGGTGATTACATCATGATCAAACCATATTACATCATTATTACACCATTATTTAGAGTTATCACTATAACTCTAGGTTTGATGACATCAGAGGCTTGGCAGAACCCCAAATTTCGTGGATTTTATTAGTTTTAATCATAAACTAATAGTATTCACCAATTTTATCACTCTTAAGACTGTTAAACTTAAATTAAGGTTACAGTATGTGATCATAACTGCTCAAATTAAGCTCAAACTTTGATCCTCAATAGCTTTTAAGATTTAAACGCTACAGCAATTCAGAGAGTGAATTCTGATAGCCTGGCATGACCTTATTATGCTGCCAAGAGCTTTTCATTACATCATCAAAACTCTATTTTTGATGATTTTTCTGGTAACTCATCTTTTCTGTCGAAATTCAATATTTTAAACTTCAAACCTTGATTTCAGGGGGTTATACCCTGAATTTAATAATAAAAATTACATCATTCTTCACGAATGAACTAGTAGAATCCAACCGTATACTTTCTTTAAGTTTGGAACACTTTCACAACAAAGTGGTCAACAGCTTTGTTGATTTTTATCAATAATTCATCATAGGTTTTAACGTTGTTTATAATTTGTAAAATAAAGTTCATATCTGTGTTCTTACAGTAATTACGTGGTAACTTCATTTTTGGTTCATCATTCTATTATGTATAGTTTAGAAGATATTAGCTATGATCCTTGAATATATGCGTTGACCAAAAAAGTGCATATATTCAGGATAATTCCTTAAGTATTAACATTGGGAATTAGCTTATTAATTGTTTTATGTGTGAATTTCCATGGGAAATCCACTGGTACAATTTATTTCACATGTTGTTTCATTAGTTCTTGAGATAAATAAGGTTTTATGATTTTTATAAGGTATTATACCTTATAATTCCTTAAATATTGACTTTACAGATATGCCATAAAGATGGTATATGTGTATTTTTCCATGGGGAATCCAATGGTATAATTTATTTTACATGTTGATTCATTGGTTTTTAAGTTAAACCAATTTTTGTACCAATTTATGGTATTTTTTGTATATTTAAGTAATTATTCTTAATGTATAATTATTCTAAGTAATTTTAATATAATTATATTAAAGGTATAATTGTTCTGAGTCTTTTTTGTGACCTTATTGGGTATGTGGTCAATACTCAAAGGCTCACATTCCCTACCACCAAAAAAGATTGTACCACAATCTGATATGTGTGATTAGGGTATCATCCACTGTCCTACCTCTTCATTAGACTTTGTTAGTCTTGAAGCTCAATAATGCTTAACTTTTCTATTTTTCAGGCTTTCTTTCATGTCTGAACCTTCTTAGTAGTTTATCAGCATTTGTTATATCTTTCTCAAGTAGCCATTCATCTTCTTGAGTTGGATTTCTATACCTTACAAGGTATTCCCTTTCTTTTTTGTTTCTTGTCCTTCTTTCTTTAAGGACTTTTACTATTTTCTTTTCTTCTCCTTCTTCCAAGGGGGGAATTTCAAGTGGGGGTTTATTTCTTAGTGGAAATAACTCTTTGTCACTTGAACTGTAAGGTTTTATTAGACTTACAGGGAAAGTTGGGTGTTTGTTCATTAGTTCACCTGTGAGTTCTAATTGCACAGCATTGGGTCCATGAAGTGCTTTTATCATAAATGGTCCTGCAAAGGAATCTTTCAATTTCTTTGGGCCTTTTATGTTATTGAAATTAAGGGTTGATACTAAAACCAAGTCCCCTATTTTGAAATCAGGTGGCTTATGACTTTTATCCCATCTTTCTTTTGCATATTTAAAAGAATCTTGCATGCATCTGTTTGCATGGTGTCTTGCTTTATCAAGCATTATCTTGAAACTTCTTGCTGTTGGATGTATATCCACTAAGTCCTTTTTGAGGGTATCATAAGGAAGTCTTGGATTCCAACCTTTCTCTAGCATTGCTGGTGTTTTGCCAGTAGAAGAATGGATTGATGTCTTATATGCCAGTTCAAGTGCTGGTATTAGTGTACACCAATCATGGGTAAAACCATCAGAATCTTTGAATTCTAGCCCATAAGCACAGAATCTTCTGATCATATCCTCTAGGGTTTGTATCATTCTTTCTGCTAGACCATCAGTTTGAGGATGATAAGCTGTTGAGAATGATAGCTTTGTCCCAAACAAGTTATGGAGGTTTGTCCATAATGCTGAAGTGAACTTTGGGTCTCTGTCACTTATAATATTTTGGAATAAGCCTGTGTGGCTAATGACTTTATTCCATATCATTATGGCTGTATCCATAGCTGTGTCATCTTTATGACATGGTAAGAACATGGGAGTTTTACTGTACCTGTCAACTAACACTAGACATGCATTATAACTCCTGTCTCCTCCTGGAGGTAAGGCTGTTACCCAATCCATATGAACTATTTCCCATGGGGATTTTGGTTCTTGGATTTGGATCATCATTCCAAATTTCTTTCCTGTGGCCCTGTTGTCTTTTTGACATCTTTCACAGGTTTGGCAGTATTCTGCAACATCTTTCTTCCAATTTGGCCACCAAGAGCAGGTTTTCACCCTCTCTAGTGTCCTATCTTCTGAGAGATGTCCAGATGCAACACTATCATGACACTCATGTAAAATAGTGTTTATTAGTGTTCTATCTGTTAAGGACATAACACATGTGTGTTTTGTTCTATGGTAAAGGATTCCATCAAGGAGGTGAAATCTTCCTTCATCATATGCCTTTTTCCATATTTCATCTAGTTTTGATGAAAGTGATGGATCTTTGCAGTCTTTCATTAGAATTTGGCTTAAAATATGGCAATTTTTGTCTGTCTTATAGCTTTCTTTAACTTGGTTAAAGAATTCTGTGCCAATGTCTGTAACACATATTCCTTCTATATGGTGCTCTTCTTGTGGTACCCATTCTGGATTGTCAGGGGTATTTGCTAGAGCCCATCTGCTAAGACCATCTGCATTTTTATGAATATTTCCAGATTTATGAACAATAGTCATATTTCCTCTATATTCTTGGATAGCAATTTGCCATCTCAGCATATGTCTATTTGGAGTCTTCATATTTAATAGTGATTTCACAGCATTACAGTCTGTGATTACATCAAATACTGTGCCATCCAAATAATAATGCAGTTTTTCTAAAGCCCATACTAGGCATAAGCATTCCATTTGGCTTGCTCCATACCTTGCTTCTGTTGGCTTTATCTGCCTTGAAATGAAACAAATTGGTCCTTCCACTGGTTTATCATTGATAATTTGTGTTTGGTGAAGTGCAGCACCTAATCCTTCTCCACAAGCATCAATGTACAGCTTGAAGGGCAGTTTCCAATCTGGCATTAGAAGAAATGGGGCATTTCTTAAGGAATTTTTCAATTCTTCAAGCTTTGGCAGCCCGCATAGGCATAAGGAACTTTTAGCATTGTCAGAACCTGCACAAGCATAAGGATTCGCGTGTGAAGAATTGGACTCCTGGACAATAGCAACAAACCAGGACATATGTACGGTGGCATGCCACCGTACATAATCCACTTCACCCCTTTTTCATGTGAGACACCCCATCTCCCGCACTCAAATCCATCCAATCCTGGTGTGTATTGTCCTCTGCCTTACCCCACCATTACTTACCCAACACACATGCAAAACTCCTCATTCTTTGAATCGGCATGAGATTGTATTACCATCCCTGATTTGATAGCCCGCTCTCTCGCCAATCTCATAATAGCCATGGTTTTTTTGCCGCATTGTTTTTGCTAACCTGCTTGAGCATTGTGCGGACATACCCACTAGTGTCGTGCTTTCGTTGTCCTGTGCTGGATCAGTATAATGAACAAATGTACTACTGGCCCACACTACCTGAATGAGCCCATGACATGCGGATAGATCAATACAAAAATGCTCATTTGGAAAAATCAATTTTCCCCCTGTACACCGCTTTGATGCATCTCTTTGAATTTGGCCGGTCCACTTATCAGCTTGAAACCACCATCCCGAAGCATAGAGCGATGCATCCTTATCAACATGAGGTGCGTTTTTGAATCCATTCATGGTGAAAGTGAGTGCGGAAGCGAACTTGAATGCACCCTGATTTGCCGGAATATTGCCTTCATAGTTGACTTGATCAAAAGACGGAACCCCCAATGAATTGTAGAAATTTTGAATTTCTCAAATAAATTATCCCCAACATATCGTAAGGATTGACCTAGAATGCAACCCACCGAGCTAAGATTGGCACCTCAGTTCCGCCATTCATCTTTTGCGTTTTCAATTTTCCCAACACTTCCATACAGACCAAATTGTTCATTCTTCGTGCTGCATTTGCGCCACCCAATTGCGAACATAAATCCCTCAAGTAATGCTCCATTGGTTGCAATTGGGTCAGTGAATCTCTTTTCGTGAAATAAGAATTGTGATAATTCATCCCATTGATTGACCTCGACTTCACTCATTGTTGTGAATGGTCGGAATTTGACAAGGGCAATGAGTAATCCGGTTGAAGAGAAAATTGCCACACGGCCAAAGTGAATGTGTTTGATCTGATTGAAATCCACAACCCTCCGAATTTCACTTGGGGTGATATTTGCTGATACTGGCATTGATATTTGTGCTGTTGGGCGAGAGGAGGAAAACAACCTATTCATTCGGGTCGTTTTGCGCTCATTTGTCTTTTGGGATCTGCTACTATTCCCGAGTGGTTGAGGGATCACTATGTGTTGAAGCACACAAGATATCAGATACTGCCAAGGAGCTTTCTTCGGCACACATCCTTTGACTTCCCTGTTGGAGCCCACATGACATTGGCACAATCTGAACCGACTAAAGCCAATTTTCTTCCGTGGGGCCCAATGAGGGTGCCACATAAATGTGGAAGCATATATACACTGAGATTAAGCGAGCAACTCACACTTTCCTTCCTCAGCCCAACGCTTTCTCGCGAGTTCCCTTTTACACTCTTTTCCTTTTTTCGTGAATGGCATGCTTTCAGCAGAAAATGAAATGAAACCGAATGATTACTGATTTATTAATATCACCTAAATTGAATTGTGGTTGATGAATCTTTTTTGATTGCGGATAAAAAGAAAGATCACACCTGACCTTGGCAAATTCGCAATCTCAAATACCTGAACCTGAAAATTGCAGTGGATAGTGCATTATTCAATTTTACACATTGATGTTCCCATGCAATCACTTTCCAATCCAACCATTTGGAATCTTGCAAGCACACGCAAATGCAATTTGCATCGTGCTGCGGATCCCTAGCTATCCTAGTCCTCTTGAAAGACACAGGAACATTTGGCCTATTATGGGCTGGCGGGAAGGGATAAACGCGACTTCCCGCAATGCCCCCGCGTGTGCTACTTGCGGGCACAACGCCTGACTCAGCTTGCGTCTTGTCGGAGTCTTTGCAATGATGTACGGAGGCATGCCGCCGTACAATTACTATTGGTACTCAGTCTGTGGCATCCGGGCAGTAGTAGGATAGGAAGTCATGATTATTAAGTTCATAAATCACTTTGCAAAATTAAATTACAATCTATCTAGTACAAAGCTAATCTAAAACGGGTCAATCCTGGTTGTGAGTTTAGCTGACCTGGGTACCGTCAAGGTGACCTCATCACTTGAACCAAGACCGCGTTTCGCCACCCAGGCATCACCAAAGTCTAATACTAAGCATTGTGCAAATTCAAATCTAAGAGGTACAGCGGGGTTAAAAGACTCTGATGAGAAGAAACTTTTATTCAGTAAATTACATATATACTTATTAGTACGTAGCCACACTGGCTCCACTAGATTTTTACCCTCTGAAAGTTTTGCGGAAATGTCAATTAGTGATAAAGCCCCTTTAACTGAGCTTGTTCTCCAGTCATCTGAGCATACCATCAAACCACGAACCCCCGCCGCACAGAATGCCGCTAATATACCATAGCAAATTTGATTTATTCTGAGATTCTTGTGACACGCCAAAAGATCTTTGATGGCCTTATTTTTTTTGGAGTTCGTGAGTTTGCCTTTGATGCCATTAACTTTGACCTTTGTATGTGCACGTACCATGTTGTACGCAATCATCAAATGGATAACTGTATCCATTAGATCCTCCAGGTTCTTGTGCGGCTTTGTGGATATCTCATTGTCAGCCCCGCCACCTTCAATGCTGAGTTGGGTTGCACGTTGCTTCGATTTACTCAAGCAGGAGGCAAGGTATTCAACTGCTCCCCGTTTGAGTCCAAGAGGATCGGTCGAATTTGATGTTGGTGCAACATATGGTTTGGGTGCAATCACATCGTATGAGACTAAACTAATGGATTCAAACATAACATTTGCCCAAAAAGGTTTAACTGGATTGGCGGGGTAAAGAAGGCTCTGAACCATTTTGAAGAAGGAGTGTTCTGATTTTGGGAGATTCTCTGGAGGTTTAGCTGATTCCTTCATCAATTTGAGATTCCAAATGTTGTGATCAAAAAATGCTTCTGTTTTGGTTGGCTTAAAAAAATCTAACCCTGTATATTGCAATTTATATCACCAGTAAACAGCCAATAAACATGTATCATGCACAAAGATAAAACTAACCTGCCATCTCAAGGTCCTCCAGCCAGGCCGACATTTTAAGCTCTCGGTTACTGATCACCTTAATACCAACAGGTAGGAATGTATGAGCATCTTTGGTTGGTAAATTGTCCCATCGATTTTTGTAAATACTATTGATATTATCAAGCCCCCTTTTCCATGATTGTTGAGTAATATTGGAATGATAATTCAAAACGCCTGCAAACTCTTTCATGCGGGATAAAAATATTCCTTGAAAATTAGCAGACGATGACACTTCGGGCTCAGGGTCAGGAACTATATTAGGCATATCTCGTCCCATTGTATCATGTTTAATTGTTTCCCTTTCTTGAAAGGCTTGAATATTCTGAGGAGAGGCGGGAGGGGTTGCATCATGGATTGTTTCATTGGGTATTGGGGGGCTTTCAGTATGTGGAGCTTCATCATGGATTGTTTCATTGAGTATTGGGGGGGTTCAGTATGCGGAGGTTGATTATCAATATGGTCCCCTTCAACATTGATAATTTCATGACCTTGATCGCGAGAATCGTTTGCGGCTTCAAAGGTACGGCGTTTTTTGTTTGTTTTTTTGGTCGCATGTATATTTGGTCTTTTTCCTAATCCTTTGCCTGGAAATCCAATTACGACTCGAGATCCTTCAGGTAGAGATTCTCCCACCTCCACACCTGCCCATATAGTGTAAGCAGCTATTTTTATCAACTTTGTTTTGAATTAGTAATGGACTTACGGTTCAAATCCATTTTGAGCAGGCTCATGGCTTCAGCAATCTTTTGAGGCACATAATCAGGAATTTTACTATCATTTTGGATTTTTTTGAGCCTTGGGATTGTTTGAGCAATGTTCGAGACAAATTGTTCCTTGGATATAATTTCCACCTCCCCACTGAAAATTACATCATCTTGCCCATCATCTTCTGTCGGTGCACAAGGTTCAACAGTCTTTTCCTTCTCATAACTTTTAAAATTCGGTTTCTGAGAGCTTGGAGGCTGACCTGAAATAAAGGCTATGACACAATATCAGGTTTTGGGAGATTAGAAATATTCAAGATGGATGCATACTCACATTCTGGAAGAACTGGTGGATCTTGATTATCTTCATGTGACTGGCTCTCTACTTCAATGCCTAATTCACGACTACTGGCGATATCAGAGATTTCACTTCCACTCTCTGGGGCTGAAGTTGGTCGTTCATTGAATTCAGTTGAATTTCCCGGGGTTTGGGCCATAGCGGAGGTATTTTATTAAGCAAATAGATGGTGACAAGTTGATTGATAACTTGTTTGAAAATGTTTGAATAAAAAGATCCAAATTCAAGAAAAAAGGTGCAAGTAAAATAATCGCATTTGCAAAATGTGATTTGTCGGGAAATTGAAGGAGGCGATGTTTTGCAAATTATTTCATATCATGCAAATGAAATCACTTCCCTGTGAGACATTGAATAAAGCTGACTAGTGAGAAACCTACTAAAGTCAACTTTTGAACTATTCAACGCTCATGAGGTAAGGACTAAGCAAAGTGTTCCATTTGAATGATATGAAATAAAATGGTTTTGTCGGCGAAACAGGAGACACAATTCTCTTGTCTTAAATAGTCCACTTATTAGGTTTTAATTTGTGAGTCTCATGATTTAAACACTAACCACAACATTGTGAATATACTGACCAATTTCCCCTTAGGTCCTGTTGGCAGAGAAGGCCACTCAGCATTTTTCGGCAATTGCCTTCATCGTGTACGCCAACAAGCCACCGTACACTATGGATGTAGTACGGAAGCGTAAGGATAAGTCGGGTCGGGAGCATGTTGAGAGGCACTCCGCGAGCGTAAGGATAAGTGGTGTCGGGAGCATGTCGGGAGGGCACCACACAAGCGTAAGGATATGTGGTGTCGGGAGGGCACTACACAAGCGTAAGGATAAGTGGTGTCGGGAGCATGTCGGGAGGGCACCACACAAGCGTAAGGATAAGTGGTGTCGGGAGGGCACTACACAAGCGTAAGGATAAGTGGTGTCGGGAGGGCACTACACAAGCATAAGGATAAGTGGTGTCGGGAGGGCACTACACAAGCGTAAGGATAAGTGGTGTCGGGAGGGCACTACACAAGCGTAAGGATAATTGGTGTCAGGAGCATGTCGGGAGTGCACTCCGCAAGCGTAAGGATGGTAAGCAGTGTTGGGAGGGCACTACACAAGCGTAAGGATAAGCAGTGTCAGGAGCATGTCGGGAGGGCACTACACAAGCGTAAGGATAATTGGTGTCGGGAGCATCTCAGGAGTGCACTCCGCGAGCATAATGATCGTAAGCAGTGTCGGGAGCATATTGGGAGGGCACTTGAGCGAGCGTAAGGATAAGTGATGTCGGGAGTGCACCACGTGAGCATAAAGATGGTATGGGCGGGGGTGTGAAAGTGTAAGGAGTGGTGAGGACGGAGATGGGGGGGAAGTGTCGGAGTCTCATCTGGAGGGCGGTGCGGGCTTGTAAGCATGCGAAGCATCGGGGCGGATTAGGTGGGGATGCGGAAGCCAATGAGGTGAAATTACCCAAACATTGTGAATAGTGTTGAAATGGGTTTGGGCTTTGAGTGACATTCTCATGTGACACATGTGACGATTGATGTTGTCTTGACGCTGACGTGACGTGACCCACTAAATCCAGTGACTATAAAGTGACACTAACGCGACTGAAGCAAGATTTTATGCTGACAGCGGTGCGACGTGAAGTCAATCGCCAACGATTGACGCGAGATTCGCCCTGGTGCATCATTCACAGTATTCCTCAAAGGGAATACTGGCAATTCATTCACAAGGGATATGCAAGAGGTAGTTCCATAGCAATCTATCAAGTGTAAATGTTCCATAAATCCACCTTGGCAATCGCACTCACTCAAGACAATCTGGAATCATCAAGACCTGTATTTAACTCATACATCATGGGAAGATCATTCAACCAAGTTCATTTCTCAATTTGGCAAGGTATAAATCCCATTAAACAATCAAGACAGATTCAAGTATTCCTTACAGATCAGCTGCCAGCCTGAAGGAGTCAAGTTCTCAATGTTTCATATATACCAGCCTACTTTGACCCTGGGGGACTTTTCTCCCAGTCAATTAAAATACTTTGATTTCATTTTATCTTTATTTATCTTATCTCTTTTTTCAAGTAAATACTGATATTATCAAGTCAGTAATTTAGAACCTCTTCTTTTCTTTCTTTGCCTGCCAGTGGATATTGGTGGTCATATCCTTTACTAATTCCATCATTCATTATATCAGGTTGAAACAGTGATTAAGGAGTTACTTGGTTTCTTCTTTGGCAATTTGGCTTCTTATTTCTCTTATTGCATCTCATCTTTGTACCTGCATATTTCTTAGAGAAATCCATTTCTTTATTTCTGTCTTCTTTATTCTTTGGATCCTTCCAAGTGAGTTCCGTAATTACTGATTTCCAGTCCACTCTTGTTTTTCCCAACAGCCCCTGTGACACCTATTTGGGTATGTAAAATATATCTCAAGGCTCACACATCTACATTAATTTAGTTTTTTCTTGGGTGCAGAATTCTTGATTTTTTGAGGAAAGTAGATTAACAAGTATTTTAGTATCTGTAAGGTTTTACTTCAAAACAAATGAGTGAAAATTACCAATCTTTGACTTATTGTACTCTCAATTTCGTAATTCAAATTATAAATAAAATGCAAAATAAATCTAATCATAAAAAATGATTATACTTTTGGAATAAAAATAATTATATTCTTCAAATAAATAAAATGATATAATAAAAACAAATATATTAATATTTGATAATTAATATATTCATGGAACTTGATTAGTGTTACCAAAAAATAATAAAGGTGTGAAAAATTGTTATTTGAAAATAAAAGACAATTTATCGGAATAATATTACTAATATCAAGATTATATATCAATAATAATACTATTTATATTAATAAAAGACTTATTAAGAATAATAATAAAGATAAAGTAAAGTAATTTTAACACTTAATATAATAACTTTGTTTTTAAGAGAATTTAACAAAAACATCAACATATTATACTAATCGTGTCAATGCTGGTGATTACTACAAGGCGTATCTTTGGTATTTAATAATATAATAGAGCTATATTTAAAAAGTAAAGAAATTAACTTTTAATTTAATGTTTTAGTGTTTTTTGATGCGTCTGAGGGGGAAATAGAGGAAAAAGAGATTTATTTATATTAAATTCCTCCCTCCTAGAGTCATGAAGGCTTCTGGTTTGCGTTGACTGATGGTATCCACCAGAATTGATTAATTTTATAAGTTTGAGTGATACTTAAATCATAATGAAACCTTCTTATCTCATTATTACTTGATTATTTAAAGTTATTACTGAAACTCTAAGTTTTCTGACCTCATAGGCTTGGAGAAAGGTTAAAATTTTTGGATCTTATTAGTTTTAATCATAATATACTAGTATCCCCCAGCTTTATCACTTATTTAACTGTTGAGATTAAAATAAGATTACAGTTAGTGATCATAAATGATAGGTTTTAAACTTTAGCTTTGAGCATTAATAACTCTTTATTTATTCATGCTAAAGCCATTCAGAGATTGAATTCTAATATCTTTGCATGTCATTGATAATCTTCCAAGAGAATTTCATTACATCATAAAAAATCTATTTTTGATGATTTTTCTTGTAGCTGATCTTTTCTGTTGAAATTTACTTTTCTAAGCTTCAAAGCATGATTTAAGGGTGTTAAACCTTGAATATCATGATGAATATTACATCATTCTTTACATATGAGCTAGTAGAATCTGAATATATCCTTTTTCTAGCTTTGATGTGATTCATTCAATATTTTGTTGTTTTTGTTACATTCTCTCTAAAATCTTTAATTCCATATAAAGCTGAGAATATTTGTAGTTTCTTCTAATTTTTATTTTGAATAAAATTTAAATAAGCTGTATGTACATTTTTAGGCATAAATCTATCCAAAATTATTATATTAAGTGTCAAAGGTAGGTTATGTGCATCTTTTATAATAATTTTCTCTTCATTATTACTTCAATAATTCTTTTGTTAATATAAATAGTATTTATATTATTATATAAATTTAATATTCGTAATATTATTGTTATAAATTGTTTTTCATTATTAAAAACCAATTTTCAGGCCTTTATTATTTGTTTGTAACAATAATAAATGGCCATAATTATATTAATTATTAAATATTAATATAAATATTCCTATTATATTATTTTTTATAATATAATTTATACTATTTTATTTATTTAATAAAAAAATATTTTATGCCATAATCATAATTATCTCTTATCTTATTCTTTAATTTCATATGGACATTAATAGTGCAATAAGTAAAATATTGGTAATATTTACCTATTGTTTCCTAGTCAAGCCTTACACTATCTGTGTGGGTCAGGACACATGTATGTTTGGTTCTATGATAAATAATTCCATCAAAGAGGGGAAATCTTCCTTCATAAAACACTTTCTGTCATATTTCATTTATTTTGGTATATAGAGATTGATCTTTGAAGAAAAATAAGAAATTCCAAATATTTATTGATATTAGTATTCAGAGGGCATAATTGTTCTCTTGAATGAAATAAGTGAGAACCATTGAACACATCATTATTCCCACTCAGGATTTTCTCTCCTTTTTAGGGAAGCCTCTTGATGACACTGGCCTATTCTGAGGCCTCTTGAAGCATTTTCCAATTGGGTGATTTCCACTATAATAAGCTCATAAACCTTTTTTAATCCTCCTCCCATTTTCAGAACAAATTAATTTATTGTCTTTATTGAGGATAGCAAAATAAGGCTTATCCTTTGAAACTTGAAAATTCTTCCCCTTCTTGCTCTTCTTGTGATGAGGCTTCTTGGAAGATGAATCTTGAGGAGGTCTGAAAGAGTTAGATCCAGTAACTGGAGGCTTATTTCTTGTGATTGGTACCCATTTCCTTCTGCCTCTCATGGTACCTTGTATCTAATTCCAAATTAATGTCCATGATTTCTTGTAGGGTATCAAGCTTACCGGGGTAAGAAGCCAACTGGTACAAAGGCTTTGATTCCAATCCTCTTCTATAAACATGAATATGAGCCCTTTACCCCCAAAATTCAATTCTTGACATTAAGCTTCTTAAATTGGCAATGTAAAAGGATACATTACTACTTTCCTTGATACTGAGATTCTCAAACTCTTGTCCAGCTTTCTTAATTTAATTGGGGTCACCAATCAGAGTGAATGACTGGGTTTCAAACAACTGCCAGTTATTAAGGAGATAGAATGGGTCTTCATTGGAGATATTTGAGAGATATGGTTCAATCCATTTTCTAGATCTACCACTGAGAAAAGAAGTTTATTAAAGAACCTTCTTCCAGTCAGAGAAGAAGTTTTGTGGGTATTTATGGAAAATTAATTTACAGGATTCAATGAATCCTCTCAATTTATGGGCTTTAGTACCATAAAAAGAATCAGGTTCCTTCATTGATTTAGTCTTGAATTCTGGGGCTCTTGTATTGTCCCTGGGGGCAACTGCTTGAGCTAGTTGTTACATCAATTGATTCATCTTCTCCATCATCTTGAGAAAATTTGGTTCAGCTTGAGAGATGAGAGGTTGCCTAGAAAGGGCTAGATTTGGAGCTGCAGAAGCCTCAGGGGCCCCTTCCAAGGCAGCTTCTACTTCATTTTTTCAGACTCTTCCTCTTCCACAGACTCCTCCCCTTAATCTTCTTCTAGTCCCTTGAGAAATGCTTGGATAGCCACCCAACAAGCCAGAGAATGACATTGATTGTCTTTACTTCACACCTCTTCTTCTGGAGGGTGCTTCTCCTTCCATTAGTGGTCCTCTGTCCAAATTTGCAACCAGTTGATGAACTGATGGTATGTGGTCAAGAGGAGCCTTTGCTGTAGGAGTGAGAGCAACCTGATGTCTTTGAGATCTTGTATTATTGGCTGAAGGGCTATGCTGAACTGGAATTATTTAATAATGAGAAAAATGATAACTTGATGATACTTTTAGAGCAATTAATGAGTTTTTGACCAAATTAACTAATATAAAATGATATTCTTGATGAACTTGATGAATCAATCAGCAGTCTTGAGGTGAAATCAATGAGAACAAATATTGAGGAATAAAAATGACAAAGTCAACTTGTTTTCAATAAAATAAGACTTATTGAAGAGTTTCAAATCAATTAGCAATTCAATTCAAAATCAATATCAATAGTATCTTTAACTCAATTCAAGGTCTTGTGGTATCAAAATCAGTCAATCAATATCTTGATGAGTTAAAATTGGATCAATTAATCCATTAAATCCTTGAGGTCAATAAATCAATCTTGAGGAATTTAACAGTCTATTAAAATTAACCCAATCCAATGAAATCCTGAATCTAAATCAATTATTCTAATTAATCCCAATCAATATAAAACCTATAAACCCAAATCAAAAAAAGAAATAAAATTTGAAAATGATTGAAGACTTATGATAGAGAGAAATGATGAGCATAATTAAGAAACAAAAAATAGTCAATTTTCATATTAATGTAATGAATGAGATGAAAATGGATGAGAAATCATAAAGTCATAAAAATCATAAAATCATCAAATATCATAAATCCATAAAGAGATCATAATTGGTGAGTGGGAGAAATGAATTTTAAAATAATGAAAAGAAAGAAGCAATTGTGAGTTAATTGATATAATGTCACAGGGGCTCTTTGAAATGAAGAGGGCCTGGCACTCAATAAACTGGGACTCACTTATGGAGGGCTCAAGGATTGGAATAAGAGTGTAAATAATATAAATATAAGAAAAGCAGGAAAAAAGAAAAATTAGTAAGAATAAAAGAGAAACCACAAACAAGTCAAAGTACACTGTTTGAACCTGTCAGAAATAAAGGGAAGGGTTGATAAGGATATGCCCACCACAACCCTACTGAACAGGTGAGTAAAAATGCAAAGATCAACTTAATACCAATAAAATGTAACAACCACTAGTCAGAGGTAAGGGAATTCATACTTACACCCACTCCAACACCTCAAACCAGAAAATCCACTGTGTGTATCAGCATTCAGTTTCAGCAATCTTCCTTGCTGAAACATGCATACAGTCTGGTTCATCAATACAGCCTGTCAACTTCTGTACAGGTTGGAATCACCCAATACAGTATTGATACACCATCCTGAAACTGTATTCTCACTAAAGACCACCAAAACTCTTGTACAGGTTCTGTACAGCCATACAGGACCTGCATTGGCCAGAATCAATTCAATCATCAATAATTCTCAGGAAAATTCTCTGTCTGTATCAGGGCTGGTGATTCTCACATATACCAGCCTCTCTTTCTCCCCCCTGGGAACTTTTCCTCAGTGAATTAATTTAGTTTATTTATTATTTTATAAATATTCTTCTCCTTATTTTGGGTATTATATTTATTAATTTTAAGTTAGTCTTTGCATTCTCTTTCTTTGCCTGTAACGTATGAGTTGGGTGTTTGTATCCTTATTAACCCTTCTCTTTCCATTCTGACAGGTTGAAACAATAGACTTGGATTTGTTTGTGGTTGGCTCTTTTGTTTCTTACTCTTATTATTTTGTTGCTTCTTTCTTATACTTCTTTCATTAGTAATTTAATTTCATTACACTCTTAAGTGTATTCCCAATTTACCATATCTTGATCCCTCCATAGGTAAGTCCCACTTTACTGAGTGCCAGGCCCTTTTCACTTAGAAGAGCCCCTGTGACACTGCCAAACCTCAACAAAGGGAACTCTTGCCAAAAAGGCTATAAAACTGGTTGAAAGAAAAGTTAATACTGGCAAGTTGTGGATCACATTCCACAATGTGACAAGTTGGTTCCCAAGTGGATCTTTCTGGTTCTTGACTGAAACCTTTTGATTCTACCAAATAGCATAATTTTCCTCTCTTGAACTTGTAATCAAGTATTTGAGAGCCTTTCCATTCCTCTTCTTCTTCAATGATTATTGGAGGAGGAGGCTCTTGATGCCAATTTGGAATTGTTGATGTCTTGACTTGCTCAGGAAGGGAAATATGGAATACTGGGTCAATAGATTTTCATTGAGAAGGACGCTTGAGATGGTAGGCATTAGTACTGACTTTATTCAAGATTGGAAAAGGACCCAACCATCTTTCTGAAAGTTTTTGGTGGGTCTTGTTGATTTGATGTTCTTAGAGGAAACCCATACCATGTCACCATGATTGAAACCAGGTGGACTTGCTCTACTTTTATCTGCATACCTCTTAAGCCTCTTTATGGAAACTTAAAGTTCTCTCTTGACATCTTTCTTGATAAATTTTCAGAAGGAGTGTCTGGAGTATTTTTAACTGAGTCAAAATGGGGATCTCTTCCATAAAAAGTGAAAAATGGTGATTGTCTTGTTGAAGAGTGGTCAGAGTCATTTTAAGCAAATTCAGCCAGAGGGATCCAGGTGTGCCAATAATCTTGATGATAACTAAAATTCATCCAAAGGTACTGTTCTATTATCTGATTTACCCTCTCTGTCTTTCCATCAGTTTAAGGATGATAAGCAGTTGAAAGATCTCTTGAAATCTTGAGCTGCTGACATAAATTGGTCCAGAAAGAAGAAGCAAAAATAGAGCCTCTATCACTTACAATTATTGAAGGAAGGCCATGATTTGAGAAAATATTCTTGATGAAGGAATGGGAGAAATCCAATGAAGTTATTGAAAACATTGTTTAAATTAAAACTTCCATTTTTGAGAATATTTCCACTATGACAAGGATTGAGTCAAAGGAATTGGACAGTGGCAATTGAGTGATGAAGTCCATTGAAAGAAAAATTTGAGTACCATTTGGAATTGGAAGAGGTTTGAGGAATCCCAACTTCTTGTGATGAATATTCTTGTTTCTTGAACACTATTGACAGGATGAAACATAATTATTGATAAATTGAGTCATGCCAGACCAGTTAAAATCCTTCTTGACAAGTTTGAGAGTCTTCTCTTGGCCAGGATGGCCAGCTAGAGAAGAGTCATTATGCTTTTGAAGAATTCTTTGTTGAATTGTGGGGTAATTTGGGACCACCACCAAATCTTTGAATAGAAGAAACTGGGAAGAGGAATCAAGAAAATTGTAAGGTTTGACTATGAAACAATAAGTAAAATTTACTAATTTATTACTTATTGTACTCTGAATGTCCTTATAAATTGAATAAATAAGATTAAAAATATAATAATAATAAATAATTATTATTATTATGGCGTAAAATAATTATATTATTAAATAAATATAATGATATAATTTATATTATAAAAATATAATATAATAAATAAATATATTAATATAAGATAATTAATATATTTAAAAAGCTCTTTATTATTGTTACCAACAAATAATAAAGGCGTAAAAAATTGTTTTTTATTAATAAAAAACAATTAATAACAATAATATTACTAATATTAAAGTTATGAATTAATATAAATACTATTTATATTAATTAAAGAATTATTAAGAGAGTAATAATAGAGAAATTATTATAATAAGAGAAAATAACCTACTTTTAACACTTAATATAATAATTTTGAAGTATTTTACGCCAAAAAAAATATAAATACAACCTTTTCAAATTGTATTTACAATAAAAATAAAGAAAATTACAAATTATTCTGGATTTTTACGTGGAAATGAGTTTTATAGAGATTTTTTTAACAAAAACAATTAAATAAATGATTTAATCACGTCAAAATAGATGATTATAGCAAGGAGGTCTTTGGTCTTTAATAATATAATGCTTTTATATATAAAGAATAAAGAAATTACCTTTGATTTAATTGATTTAATGTTTTTGATGCGTCTGAGGGGAAAATAGAGTAAAAAGAGCTCTATTTATAGTAAATACCTCCCTCCTAGAGTCCAACAGGCTTCTAGTAGACGTGTACTGATCATATCCACTGGAATTGATCAATATTTTAAGGTTTGAGGGTGATTACATCATGATCAAACCATATTACATCATTATTACACCATTATTTAGAGTTATCACTATAACTCTAAGTTTGATGACATCAGAGGCTTGGCAGAACCCCAAATTTCGTGGATTTTATTAGTTTTAATCATAAACTAATAGTATTCACCAATTTTATCACTCTTAAGACTGTTAAACTTAAATTAAGGTTACAGTATGTGATTGTCACAGGGGCTCTTCGAAGTGAAGAGGGCCTGGCACTCAGTAAACTGGGACTCACTTATGGAGGGCTCAAGGATAGGATAAGATGAGATACACTTAAGAGTGTTAAAGATGAATTACTAAAACAATGAATATAAGAAAAGCAGCAACAAAAGAAATAAGAATAAGAAATAGAAGAGCCAACCACAAACAAGTCCAAGTCCACTGTTTCAACCTGTCAGAATGAAAAGAGAAGGGTTAATAAGGATATGGCCACCCAACTCATACTGTACAGGCGAAGAAAGAAAAAAAGGGCAAAGACTAACTTAAGATTAAATAAATATAATACCCAAAATATAAGGATAAGAATATTCAGATAATAATAAATCAACTAAATTAATTAACTGGGGAAAAGTCCCCAGGGGGGAGAAAGAGGGGCTGGTATATGTGAGAATCACCAGCCCTGATCCAGAGAAGAATTTTCATGAGAATAATTGATTGTTGAATTGAGTCTGGCCAATACAGGTCCTGTACAGCTGTACTGGACCTGTACAAGAGGTGTGGTGTATTTGAGTGATCATACAGTTTCATACTGGTGTGTTGAAACTGTATTGGGTGAATCCATCCTGTACAAGTATTGACAGGCTGTATTGATGTACCAAACTGTATGCATGTTTCAGAATGAAGATTTCTGAAACTGACTGCTGATGCAGATACTGAATTTTCTGATTTGAGGTGTTTGAGTGGGTGTATGAATGAATACCCTTACCCCTGATGGATGGTTGTTACAGTATCCCCCTCTTGAAACTGGTGGGCTCCTGAACACCATAATACCCTGCCACTGTTGAGTGGCATCTCAATATCCCCACATTTTTTCAAAAAAAATTTCTTTTTAATTTTCTTTCCTCTTGACCATTATCCTGAAAATCCTTCATTACTTCTTCCCTGCCAAATTCAATTGATTCCCCCCTTTCTTTTCAAGTTTGAGTGAGTATTCCTTCCAGAGTATGCAATTCGTTTCTTTTGATTCAATCAGCCATGTCTTGGGATGTGGCCTTGGGATATATCCCAGAATAAAGGCCATTGAGCACTTGTGCTCAAAAATTGGTGCCCAATGAGTATATGACTTGTACTCATTGGCCCAGACTTAATCCATTCAATGAACCTCCAAGGGGTCTTGTCCCCATGATCCAAGGAATTGGCCTCAGGCAGCCCTCCCAGTGGGTTTTGGACTGTGGCCTCCATCTTGAGTGATCTTGATGTATCTTGCTTTTTATGGCCTTTTTGGCCTTGCTGGGTGTTTTGGTGATTAGGGCAATTTTTTTGATTTTTCTGGTTTTTTGGCCATAATAGGCCTTTTTGATGTTTTGGGGTCCTACGGTCCGCGGGCCGTACGCCGCGGTCCGTGGGCCGTGGACCGTACGCCGCGGTCCGCGGTCCGTGGGGGCTATTGGAGGCCCCCAGGACCAAAATGGAGCCCCTGGGGACCCAGGGTGACCAGGGGCCCAAAAATGGCCCAATTCCAAATTTCACCATATATGGCCTGGATCCATTGAAGGGGTCCAGGACCATCAAGATCTTGGCCTCCCCCAGAGTTGCAGAGGAGGCCCTGGGTGATGAGTTCAGCCCCAAAGGGGTGTGAACCTTCACCTTAGAGGCTTTGAGGTGGGGCATAATTGAGTTATGGCCCCAGTTCCTTGAGTCAAATTTCTTTTTCTTGATGTGGAGTGGATTGATTCTGACGTCTTGAATCTTCTGCTTGCACTTTCTTCAGTTATGAGTTCCAAGCTGACTGAACTCACTGAATATTCCCCTTCTGCACCGCCACCGTCTGTTCTTCATGGTTCTGGCGTCTTCAGTCGATTGTCTTCTCCCTCCATGGCGTCTTCTGGCCATTTTGACCCCTCCCAAACATATGATGGGTTCAGAGCAGTTGAAGTTCTTGATCCTGCCTGTACTGAGTGTTTGGACAGGGGGAAGGATTGCTTTCAACATTACAATCCTCGATTGTCAAAATGCCATTTCTGCTTTATTGGGAAGAAGCCATGCCGCCGTACCGGATCAACCTTGTCCCGGGTCAAGAGGCACTTATGGAGTAGGAAGGATGGGCCTTATGGGCAGGAATTCCCCATTCTTGAGGAACCTACCCCTGATGCCACTTCTGGATTTTCTCAATGTGAGTGATTTGCATTTCTTGGTTGAGTTGATGCTGATATTTTGATGTAGTGACTGGTTCCAGGCAGAGGGATGTGGCCAGGTGGACTAATGTTGGAGGGCCCATTCCGATTGGTGGTAGGCCCATCCACTACAGCTCAGAAATTCCCATTTCAAGGACCAATGCTGATGGAGTGGTGAAAGTAGTGAAGAAGCTAAGAAGAATTGTTGATTCCCCATCAGATCCAGATGCTGAAGGAAGTGATGAGTTGGATGGTGAAGAAGTTCAAGTTATTCCTCATTCAAGTGGCCATCCATCCAGCAATTCCTCTTCTCAACCTCTTGCCAACCCCAGATTCCAAAGCCAAGTGATTCCCAGCACCCCAAGAACCTTCCAACCAATGCTTGCTTCAATTCCTACAACCCTTCCTCCTCCATCACCAACTACTTCCCACACCACCAGGCCTGCCTTGAATCCAGCAGTAAGACCATCTCCAGTTCAACAGCCCAGAAACTCACCCATAAACACCTCCCGTCAACTCCAACCTGTGGCCAGCTCCAGCAGAAGAAGAGATGGGTTGTCCCCTTTGCCGTTTCCTGCCGCTCAAGTATTCCAAAGAAGAGAACGTTGGCCTATCCGGGTTACCAGAGAAGATCCCAACGCGGCTAGTGAAAATCAAGATGCTGTGTCCAGATTGTTCAGGAGAGTTGATAGAAATAGCAGAGAGGTGATTATGTATGCCAATGACAGGACGATTCCAGGTACTGCTTCTGAAGAAATGGCTGCAAAATTTGCCTGGTATGAAGATGAGTTGATAAATGATTTCCAGAGAACTTTTGATGACTTGGGTAGAGATAACTAGTTTCCTTTTCCTTGTTTGTGTTTGGTTTGACTTCTATCCCCACTCTTATAACTACTAAAAAATAAAAAATAAAAAAGATAATGGAACCTCCCAATACATGATTTGGGGAGGGGATGCTGCTGCTTTAAAGAAATAAAAGAAGAAAATTATACAAGTAAGGAAAGAAAGAAAAAATGAAAGAATAAGAGAAAATGAGAGTAAAGAAAGAAATAAAGAAAAATTCCTGATGGCTGGTCCTTCTTGCGGTGAGTTGCTTGATTCTGGCCAAGAAGTGTCTGAAAAATGGAAACCAAGCATTTGATGCTCACAGAGTGGCCAAGGTGATGTTTTACAAGAAGTAGAACCCTCAGGGATGCATACCAGGAGATGGAACTTACTTTCATAACTTCCACTCCCCACCAAGCACCATAAGACTGAAATAAATTGCCATAAATGCCTTCTGAAATGATTTGCCATAAATGACTACTGAAATGAATTGCCGTAAATGACTTGAAGTAATGAATGTCTTGAATTATGATGATTGGCATAAAATGAAATGATAATAAAGAAAGAAAATGAAAACAAAAGAAAGAAAGAGACATTTGGCCATATCTTGATAAGGTCCAAATGGAGGGTATTGATGTTGTATGCTTCCTGAACCTGTCCAAAGAATTGACAAGTGCTCACAAAGTGGCCAAGGTGATGCTTACAACAACATATGGGTAGAATACCCCCTTAAAGGTGCATGCCAGGAGAGGAACTTACTTTCATAACTTCTTCTCCCCACCAAGCACCATAAAATCAAACTCTTGAGGTATTTGGACCAGGCTTGTCTGGATACAATGAGTGGAAATCCTTGACAAGGTCTGGTGAGTTGGTAAGGTTGGAAGCTGGTTCCCAAGTGGTTCTTTCTGGGTCTTCACTGAATCCTTTCCACTCTACAAGATACCATAAATTACCTCTTTTGAGTTTTGAGTCCAGAACCTGAGCCACTTCCCATTCTTCTTGCTCTTCCACTAAAACTGGTGGTGGCGGCAATTGATGACGATTTGGGATAGTTGAATGCTTGACTGGTTCTAATAAGGACACATGGAATACAGGGTGAACTGTCTTCCATTGCTGAGGCAACTTGAGGTGATATGCATGGCTGCCAATCTTCTTAAGAACTTCAAAGGGTCCCAACCATCTTTCTGATAATTTCTTGGTGGGTCTTGTTGTCTTGATGTTCTTGGAAGCTAGCCATACTTTGTCCCCAGGTTGGAAATCAGGTGGAATTGCCCTATTTCTATCTGCATACTTCTTGAATCTCCTTATTGCTGACTCCAATTCTTCTTTGACAACTTGCTGTACTGATTGGAGTTTTGTTGATAACTTTCCAGCAGGTGAGTCTTGAGAAATATGGATTGAGTCAAAGCTGGGATTTCTTCCATAAATAGTGAAAAAAGGTGATTGCTTGGTTGATTAATGTTCTGCATTATTATAGGCAAATTCAGCCAGAGGGAGCCAGGTGTACCAGTCATCTTGATGATAGCTGACATACATCCGAAGGTACTGTTCTAGTATCTGATTTACCCTCTCTGTCTGTCCATCTGTTTCAGGGTGAAAGGCAGTTGAAAGATCTCTTGATATCTTGAGCTGCTGACACAATTGGGTCCAGAATGATGAAACAAATAAGGATCCTCTATCACTGACAATACTGACTGGGAGTCCATGCTTGGAAAATACATGGCTAATGAATATTTGAGCTAAATCCAGAGCAGTGATTGTGCCATAAGTTGGAATGAAGATTGCCATTTTTGAGAATCTGTCCACAACTACTAAAATTGAATCAAAGTTGTTGGACAGTGGCAATTGAGTGATAAAGTCCATTGATAATGAATTCCAAGGACCAGATGGAATTGAAAGAGGCTTGAGTAATCCAAACTTCTTGTGATGAATGTTCTTGTTTCTTGAACATTGCTGACATGAGGACACATAGTCCTTGATGAATTGATTCATGCCAGCCCAATAAAAATCCCTCTTGATGAGCTTGAGGGTCTTCTCCTGGCCAGGATGTCCAGCCAATGGTGAGTCATGACGCTTTTGAAGAATATTGAGTTGAAGTTCTTCATTGCTTGGGATTACCACTCTATCTTTGAATAATAATAACTTGGCTTGAGGTTCAAGAGAATAATCTGGAACTGATTCACCTCTTGCTAGTTGCTTGAGTATTTCTTTATAGTCTTTGTCTTGCCATACTTCTTTTTGAATCTTGTCCACTAAATCTGAGAAAATTTCCACTTTGATTGAGAAGAATCTTGACTCTTGAATTCCATCTTGCTTAAGTATTTGATGAAAATTGTGAGGATTCTTGCTGATGAAGTCCACCCCCCTCTCTGGGTACACGTCGTCCCGACGTGACAAGGCATCCGGCAAAGTGGCCAGCCTGCCTGGGCGGTAAGTGATAGTGAAATGAAATTCTGAGAGAAATTCAGCCCAAGGGGCCTGACAACGAGTAAGAACTTTGGAAGACATGAAAAACTGCAAGGAAGAGTGGTCTGTCAAGACCTCAAAAGGATTGGAAAGAGAAAGAAGAAATGCTCTCCAGCGCTTGAGAGCCCAAACTATGCCAAGGAGTTCCTTGTCATGAATTTCATAGTTGAGTTCAGCTGGTAAGAGCTTGCGACTATCAAATGCAATGGGATGCTTTCCAGAGTCATTCACCTGACTCAGTACGGCGCCCAATGCATAATCAGAAGCATCAGTCTCTACTATAGTAGGTAGAGAAGGATTAAAATGAGATAAGATAGGAGCAGAGGTGAAAGCTTCTTTGAGTGCTTGAAACTGACTAAGAGCTTCCTCATTGAAGATAAAGGGAGAATCTTTTTTAAGGAGGGAAGTGAGAGAAGTGATTTTTTTAGAATAATTTTTAATGAAACGTCGATAAAAATTGGCAAAGCCAAGAAAAGATTGAAGAGCCTTGATGTTTCTGGGCTGAGGCCAATTGAGGATTTGCTGAACTTTTGAAGAATCCATCTTGAGGCCATCACTTGAAACAACATAGCCCAAGTATTCCACACTTGAGGCATGGAATACACACTTGGAGGCTTTGGCAAATAGATTATTGTCCCTCAGTCTTTGGAGGACAGAGGCCACATGTTTGACATGTTCCTCCTCAGAACCGGAAAAGACCATAATATCATCTAGATAAACCACAACAAACACATCCAAAAAATCTGCAAAGATATCATTTACTAGATTTTGGAAAGAAGCAGGAGCATTGGTCAAACCAAATGGCATGACCAAATACTCATAACTGCCATATTTGGTTCTAAAGGCAGTTAAGTGCTCATCCCCCTCTTTGATTCTCAGAAGGTTATATGCACCACGCAAATCTATCTTGGAGAAGATAGTGGAACCGTTGAATACGGTAAGAAGCTGGTTCATAGGAGGAACAGGGTATCTGTTCTTCCTAGTCACAGCATTGAGTTTGCGGTAGTCAACACACAAACGAAGACCTCCATCCTTTTTCTTGACAAAAAGGACAGGTGCTCCTGTTGAAGAGGAGCTTGGTCTAATGAAACCTTTCTCTACATTCTCTGAAATGTAGGCCCGCAGTGTTTCTGACTCTTGATTTGATAATGAGTAGATAACACCAATTGGAGGTAGAAGACCCTCCAATTCGATATGGTGATCACAGGCGCGGTGTGGAGGAAGTTTCTCTGCTTTCACCTTGGAGAATACATCCAAATATTGGTGATAAGCAGGAGGAACAACCTTCAGCACAGTTTCAATTTCTTCTGGCTCTTCCTCCTCATCCCACTGCTCCTCCAGGGATGCATGAAAAGATAAGGGAGGAAGGTCCATATCCCCTTGGAAGAGATGAAGTGAAGATATGGCAACATCTTCTCCAACATCCTTTATCTCTTTGAAGACTTCATCTCTTGATGGAAGTAATGACTGAGAGGGAATTATGGAAGGGATATGGACAGAAGAAGGGATGGAAGGTGTCTTAAGTTCACCAGCCAGAGCAACACTGTTGACAGCAGTGGCTAAGTCATTACTAGTAGGAGGAATAATACCACTAGAATCCTTATGATTAGAATCATAGGTGATCAATCCATTTTTCCAATCAATAATGGGATTGAAATGGTAAAGGAAATCATAGCCCAATATCAGGTCTTCTCCTTTGGGTGAATCTATGATAAAGAAATCCCATTCAAAGCTTGGGAAGGAAGGCAAGTCAACTACCCACTTGGTATAATGGGTGATGAACAAGGCAGGGGATTCATTAGAATCCAAAATGAAAAGAGGAATCTTTTCAGGGAGCTCTGACAGAGTCAATGAGTACTTGAGAACAAAATTCTTTGCAATAAAAGAGTTTGTAGCACCAGAATCAATGAGAATACTATAAAAAATATCAGAGACAGAAGAAAAAATAAGAAATTTTAAAGATTTCTTGACCCTAGTATTCAGAGTGCACAATTGTGCTCTTGAAGGAAATAAGTGAGAACCATTGAACACATCATGATTCCCACTCAGGCTTTTCCCTGCTTGCTAGGGAAGCCTCTTGATGATGACCCAGGCTTGTTCTGAGGTCTCTTGAAGCATTTTTCAATTGGGTGCTTTCCACCACAATAAGTACACAACCCCTCTTTAATCCTCCTCTCCTTTTCAGAACCAATTAGTTTATTGTCCTTATTGAGGAGAGCAGCATGGGGCTTGTCCTTTGAAGATTGGAATTGCTTGCCCTTCTTATTCTTCTTCTGGTGAGGCCTCTTTGAAGATGAGTTTTGAGGAGGCCTAGACTGATTGGATCCAATGACTGGAGGCTTCTTCTCTTGATTGCCACCCTTTTCCTTTTGCCTCTCATGATATCTTGTGTCTAATTCCAGAGTGACATCCATTAGTTCTTGAAGAGTATCAAAAGTTCCAGGGTGAGAAGCCAACTGATCCAATAATCTTGATGCCAAACCTCTTCTGTAAACATGGATATAAGCTCTTTCCCCCCAATCTCCAATTCTTGACATTAAGCTTCTGAAATCTGCTATGTACAAGGAAACATGACCACTTTCCTTCATCCTCAAATTGTCCAACTCTTGTTCAGCTTTCCTGACTTCATTGGGGTCACCAAACAGAGTGAATAATTGAGATTCAAACAATGGCCAATTATTGAGGAGGTAGGAAGGGTCTTCATTGGAAATATTTGAGAGGTAGGGTTCAATCCATTTGCCAGCTCTACCAGTAAGAAAAGAAGTTGAGTACAAAACCTTCTTCCTGTCAGAGAAGAAGTTTGCTGGATCATTATGGAAGATTAGTTGACAGGATTGGATAAATCCTCTCAACTTATGAGCTTGAGTACCATCAAAAGAATCAGGTGCCTTCATGGATGGAGTCTTGAAAGCAGGGGCTTTGGAATTGTCCCTGGGGGCAACTGCTTGAGTGAGTTGCCCCATGAATTGAGTCATCTGCTCCATCATCTTGAGGAGACTTGGATCAGTTTGAGAGACAAGAGGTTGACTAGAAAGGGCTAGATTAGAACCCTGAGGTACCTCTGGAGCATTTGCCAAGGCATCTGCCACTTCAGTTTCCCCAGAATCTTCCTCTTCCACAGACTCTTCCCCCTCTTCATCTTCAACTTCCCCTAATCTTGCTCTTGCACCTTCAGACATGCCAGGGTAGCCACCCAAAAGTCCAGAAAAGGATCTTGATCTTCTAGATTTCATTCCACCTCTTCTTGAGGGTGCTGCTCCTTCCATTGGTGGTCCTCTGTCCAAATTTGCACTCAGTTGATGAACTGATGGTGTGCGGTCAAGAGGAGCCCTTGCTGTAGGAGTGAGAACAGCTGGAATTTTCTGGGATCTAGTATTCTTTGCTGGGGGGCTATGCTGGACTGGCATTATGAAAAGAATTAAAATAACTTGATGGTATTACGAAGAATAATCAGGCTTGGCCAAATCAATCACAATAAAATCTTGATGAATCTTGAGGAATCAATTCAAATCTTGAGGAATCAAATTCAATCAACAGTCAAATAAATTCAATCAATCAACAATCAATTCAATTAAATATCAATAATCTTGAGGAAATCAATAATCAATCAATATTCAATCAATAATCAATCAATAAGTGTCTTCAATATGAAATCAAGTCTTGAGGAATCAATCAATCAGTTCAAATCTTCAGAAATCAATTCAATATCTTGATGAGTCAAATCAAATCAATAATCAAAATCAATTCTTGAGGATCAATCAATATCTTGAGAGTTCAAAGTCAATAAATCCAATAAATCCTGAATCAATAACCCAAATGAATCCCAATGAGTAATCCAATCAATTAAACCAATCAATAATCCCTAGATAAAACCTGAATAAGAACACAGAAAAAAAAAATTTGATTGATAAAAGTAAAATGAAGTGATGAAATGGTCAGCAATGATTGAGAAAAGAAAAGAATCAATTTTCATAAGAGTGAAATGAGTGAGATGAAAATTGATAAGAGAGAAAAAATCATAATCATTAAGATCATTAAATCATAAAAGGAATCATAATTGATGAATGAGAGAAATGAATATAAATGAATGAAAAGAAAGAATCAAATATGAGTTAATTAATTTAATGTCACAGGGGCTCTTCGAAGTGAAGAGGGCCTGGCACTCAGTAAACTGGGACTCACTTATGGAGGGCTCAAGGATAGGATAAGATGAGATACACTTAAGAGTGTTAAAGATGAATTACTAAAAGAATGAATATAAGAAAAGCAGCAACAAAAGAAATAAGAATAAGAAATAGAAGAGCCAACCACAAACAAGTCCAAGTCCACTGTTTCAACCTGTCAGAATGAAAAGAGAAGGGTTAATAAGGATATGGCCACCCAACTCATACTGTACAGGCGAAGAAAGAAAAAAAGGGCAAAGACTAACTTAAGATTAAATAAATATAATACCCAAAATATAAGGATAAGAATATTCAGATAATAATAAATCAACTAAATTAATTAACTGGGGAAAAGTCCCCAGGGGGGAGAAAGAGGGGCTGGTATATGTGAGAATCACCAGCCCTGATCCAGAGAAGAATTTTCATGAGAATAATTGATTGTTGAATTGAGTCTGGCCAATACAGGTCCTGTACAGCTGTACTGGACCTGTACAAGAGGTGTGGTGTATTTGAGTGATCATACAGTTTCATACTGGTGTGTTGAAACTGTATTGGGTGAATCCATCCTGTACAAGTATTGACAGGCTGTATTGATGTACCAAACTGTATGCATGTTTCAGAATGAAGATTGCTGAAACTGACTGCTGATGCAGATACTGGATTTGCTGATTTGAGGTGTTTGAGTGGGTGTATGAATGAATACCCTTACCCCTGATGGATGGTTGTTACAGTGATCATAACTGCTCAAATTAAGCTCAAACTTTGATCCTCAATAACTTTTAAGATTTACATGCTACAGCAATTCAGAGAGTGAATTCTGATAGCCTGACATAACCTTATTATGCTTCCAAGAGCTTTTCATTACATCATCAAAACTCTAATTCTGATGATTTTTCTTGTAACCCATCTTTTCTGTCGAAATTCAACATTTTAAACTTCAAACCTTGATTTCAGGGGGTTATACCCTGAATTTAATAATGAAAATTACATCATTCTTCACGAATGAACTAGTAGAATCCAACTGTATACTGTTTTTTAAGTTTGGAGCACTTTCACAACAAAGTGGTCAACAGCTCTGTTGATTTTTATCAATATTTCATCATAGGTTTTAACCTTGTTTATAACTTGTAAAATAAAGTTCATATCTGTGTTCTTACAGTAATTACGTTGTAACTTTATCTTTGGTTCATCATTCTATCATGTATATTTTAGGAGATATTAGCTATGATCCTTGAATATATGCGTTGACCAAAAAAGTGCATATATTCAGGATAATTCTTTAAGTATTAACTTTGGGAATTAGCTTATTAATTGTTTTATGTATGGAATTTCATTGGGAATCCACTGGTACAATTTATTTCACATGTTGTTTCATTAGTTCTTGAGATAAATAAGGTTTTATGGTTTTTATAAGGTATTTTACCTTATAATTCCTTAAATATTGACTTTACAGATATGCCATAAAAATGGTATATGTGTATTTTTCCATGGGGAATCCAATGGTATAATTTATTTTACATGTTGATTCATTGTTTTTTGAGTTAAACCAATTTTTGTACCAATTTATGGTATTTTTTGTATATTTAAGTAATTATTTTCAAGGTATAATTATTCTAAGTAATTTTAATATAATTATATTAAAGGTATAATTATTATTAATCTTTTTTGTGACCTTATTGGGTATGTGGTCATATCTCAAAGGCTCACATTCCCTACCACCAAAAAAGATTGTACCACAATCTGATATATGTGATTAGGGTATCATCCACTGTCCTACCTCTTCAATAGACTTTGTTAGTCTTGAAGCTCAATAATGCGTAACTTTTTATTTTTCAGGTTTTCTTTCATGTCTGAACCTTCTTAGTAATTTATCAGCATTTGCTATATCTTTCTCAAGTAGCCATTCATCTTCTTGAGTTGAATTTCTATACCTTACAAGGTATTCCCTTTCTTTTTTGTTTCTTGTCCTTCTTTCTTTAAGGACTTTTACTATTTTCTTTTCCTCTCCTTCCTCCAAGGGGGGAATTTCAAGTGGGGGTTTATTTCTTAGTGGAAATAATTCCTTGTCACTTGAACTGTAAGGTTTTATCAGACTTACAGGGAAAGTTGGGTGTTTGTTCATTAGTTCACCTGTGAGTTCTAATTGCACAGCATTGGGTCCATGAAGTGCTTTTATCATAAATGGTCCTGCAAAGGAATCTTTCAATTTCTTTGGGCCTTTTATGTTATTGAAATTAAGGGTTGATACTAAAACCAAGTCCCCTATTTTGAAATCAGGTGGCTTATGACTTTTATCCCATCTTTCTTTTGCATATTTAAAAGAATCTTGCATGCATCTGTTTGCATGGTGTCTTGCTTTGTCAAGCATTATCTTGAAACTGCTTGCTGTTGGATGTATATCCACTAAGTCCTTTTTGAGGGTATCATAAGGAAGTCTTGGATTCCAACCTTTCTCTAGCATTGCTGGTGTTTTGCCAGTAGAAGAATGGATTGATGTCTTATATGCCAGTTCAAGTGCTGGTATTAGTGTACACCAATCATGGGTAAAACCATCAGAATCTTTGAATTCTAGCCCATAAGCACAGAATCTTCCGATCATATCCTCTAGGGTTTGTATCATTCTTTCTGCTAGACCATCAGTTTGAGGATGATAAGCTGTTGAGAATGATAACTTTGTCCCAAACAAGTTATGGAGGTTTGTCCATAATGCTGAAGTGAACTTTGGGTCTCTGTCACTTATAATATTTTGGAATAAGCCTGTGTGGCTAATGACTTTATTCCATATCATTATGGCTGTATCCATAGCTGTGTCATCTTTATGACATGGTAAGAACATGGGAGTTTTACTGTACCTGTCAACTAACACTAGACATGCATTATAACTCCTGTCTCCTCCTGGAGGTAAGGCTGTTACCCAATCCATATGAACTATTTCCCATGGGGATTTTGGTTCTTGGATTTGGATCATCATTCCAAATTTCTTTCCTGTGGCCCTGTTGGCTTTTTGACATCTGTCACAGGTTTGGCAGTACTCTGAAACATCTTTCTTCCAATTTGGCCACCAAGAGCAGGTTTTCACCCTCTCTAGTGTCCTATCTTCTGAGAGATGTCCTGATGCAACACTATCATGACACTCATGTAAAATAGTGTTTATTAGTTTTCTGTCTGTTAAGGCCATAACACATGTGTGTTTTGTTCTATGGTACAGGATTCCATCAAGGAGGTGAAATCTTCCTTCATCATATGCCTTTTTCCATATTTCATCTAGTTTTGATGAAAGTGATGGATCTTTGCAGTCTTTCATTAGAAGTTGGCTTAAGATATGGCAATTTTTGTCTGTCTTATAGCTTTCTTTAACTTGGTTAAAGAATTCTGTGCCAATGTCTGTAACACATATTCCTTCTATATGGTGCTCTTCTTGTGGTACCCATGCTGGATTGTCAGGGGTATTTGCTAGAGCCCATCTGCTAAGACCATCTGCATTTTTATGAATATTTCCAGATTTATGAACAATAGTCATATTTCCTCTATATTCTTGGATAGCAATTTGCCATCTCAGCATATGTCTATTTGGAGTCTTCATATTTAATAGTGATTTCACAGCATTACAGTCTGTGATTACATCAAATACTGTGCCATCCAAATAATAATGCAGTTTTTCTAAAGCCCATACTAGGCATAAGCATTCCATTTGGCCTGCTCCATACCTTGCTTCTGTTGGCTTTATCTGCCTTGAAATGAAACAAATTGGTCCTTCCACTGGTTTATCATTGATAATTTGTGTTTGGTGAAGTGCAGCACCTAGTCCTTCTCCACAAGCATCAATGTACAGTTTTAAGGGTAGTTTCCAATCTGGCATCAGAAGAAATGGGGCATTTGTTAAGGAATTTTTCAATTCTTCATATGCCTTGACTCTTTCTTCTGTCATCTCATAGACTGTTTGTTGGTCACATAGCTTATACAAGGATTTAGCAATCTTTGCAAAGTCCTTTATATGCTGTCTATAGTAACCAGCAAATCCTAGAAATGATTGCATTTCTTTTTTGGTTTGAGGCATTGGTTTAAGTAGTACTGCTGCTACTTTATTTTTGTCTATGCCTAGACTAAGGCCAGATACTACATGTCCTAGGGCTTTTAATTCACTATATGCATGTCACAGGGGCTCTTGGACAGAAATACAAGAGTGGCCTGGCACTCAGCAATCAGGGAACTCACTTGGAAGACTCCAAAGAATAAAGAAATAAAAATAAAGAATAAATTCCTCTAAAAGATATGCAATTACAAGATGAGATGCAAAAGAGGAAAGGGAAGCCAAATGGCCAAAGAGCCAACCAAGTAAGTCCTTAATCACTGTTTCAACCTGCCAAAAATGAATAATGGAATTAGTAAGGATATGACCACCAAATATCCATTGACAGGCGAAGGAAGAGAAAAGAGAAAGGTGCTAAATGACTGACTTAATAATATCAGTATTTGCTTAACTAAAATGAAAAGAAAATAGAGATAAAATAAAATCAAAATATATTAATTAACTGGGGAAAACCCCCCAGGGTGGAAAGGGTAGCCGGTATATGTGAAAAGTTGGGAGCTTGAGTTCTTCAGGCTGAAAACTGATCTGTATTGATCCTTGAGGCTGTATTGATTGTTTTGGGAATTGATACAGCTGGCTAATATTGAAATTGAATTGGGTTGAATGAATTTCCCATGATTGAAAATGAAATACAGGTCTTGATGGATCCAGACTGTATTGAAATGAATATGGTTGCCAAGATGGATTGAGTGGAGCTTTGACACTTGACAACTTCTTTTTGGCACTGCCTCTTGAATACACTTGAGAATGAATTGACAGTATTCCCTTGGAAGGAATACTTGGAGTGAGAATAACCAATGACTGCTTGATGGCGTCATTGGTCTTTGACGCTGAAACACTTGCTCTTGAGCCTTGATGATTCCTCTGAATGATTGGGTGCCTTGATGACGTGATGAGATGTTGGAATGTTGAAATGAGCATTTGATATTGCCACCATTGAATTGCTGTTGAAAAATGATGCACAAAGATATATAACATCATTTATGGCATATTGGTTGATTGGCAAGAAGATTACGTCCAAAGGTCTTGAGGTGGAAAGGCAGAGGGAAAAGGATGGATGTAATGGCTTCAGAGCTTGGAATGGTGTTTCTGGGCCTTTTGGGGTTTTTGGCCATTTTTGGGTTCTGAGCCAAAAACTGGCCCAAAAGGCGGGAAAGTGTCTTTTGGACACTTTGCGTCAAAGTGCGCAAAATGTGCAAAAGTGCGCAAATGCGCAAAGTGCGCAAAAATGCACAAAATGCGCAAAAGTGCGCAAAATGCGCAAATGCGCATTATGAGCCCAAATGGCCAAAAACAGCCATTTGGGCCATTTCCCCTGGTTTTGAGGGAAATGACCAGAAATACCCATTTGGGCATAAATTGCCGCTATGGGTTCTGGATTGAGGTGAAGGGCCATGGAGGCCCCAAAACACAAATGGCCATAAATGGGCCATAAGATAATGACGTGGCCATATTGGCCACTGGTGATGGATATGGCCAATTGGCCATAAAAGAACCGTGGCTTGATATGCCATATGGGGATCCAAGGAGGTGAATTGCCATGGTTGTGACAGTACCCCCCGCCTTGAAATGGTGAGCTCCTGAGCACCAATACAAGGTGAAGCCTGTTGAGGCTATTGGAAAGATTTTGAGAGAGTGATTCAAGAGGATTGATTAAGATTAAAATTTGAAGACTGATATTAAAAATTTGACATTTGACGCAGAACTTGCTTGATCTTCTTTTGACATTGGCTTCATGATTTGAATTGAATTTTAAAATGAATGAAAATTTTTGACGTGATAATTGACGTGATAAAAGAGAATTTAAAATGAAAATAAAATAATAATAAAGAATGAAAATGAAATTAAGAAAAGAAAAGGAAAAAGAAAAAGAGAAATGAATTGAATCTTGAGGAGGTTCCAATCTTCATCACGGAGGTTGATAACTGATTTTGAAATTGGCCAAGGACCTGGAAAGATAAATTTGATGCCAGGTGCTCACAAAGTGGCCAAGGTGATGTTTTGACAAGATTGTAGACCCCTCAGGGAAGTGCACACCAGGAGAGGAACTTACTTTTGGTAGTTACCACTCCCGCCAGTGCCATAACAATAAAACAAAGCTGTTGAAGGAATGAATTTGAATTTGGAATCTTGGAAATGAATTGAAAAGTGAATGGCCCATTGTCCCAAGTGAAAATGGCCATAAGATTGGAAATGAAGTTGAAAGCCATGCCAAAGATCTGTGTCCAAAATTGCAAAGTGCTCACAGAGTGGCCAAGGTGATGCTTACAACAAAAAGAGTAGAATACCCCTAAAGGTGCATACCAGGAGTGGGACTTACTTTTGGTAATTCCTCTCCCCACCAAGCACCATAATGAATCAAGCTTTTGAAGAATTCGGCCCAGGCTTGTCAGGATATAATGAATGAAAATCTTTGACAAGTTCAGGACAATTCTTGAGGTTTTCGGTTGGTTCCCAAGTGGATCTTTCTGGGTCTTGACTGAAACCTTTCCATTCCACCAGATACCATAATTTTCCTCTCTTGAGCTTTGAGTCCAGTATTTGAGAGACTTCCCATTCCTCTTCTTCTTCAATGGTGATTGGAGGAGGAGGCTCTTGATGCCTATTTGGGATTGTTGACGTCTTGACTGGTTCCAAAAGGGAAATATGGAAAACTGGGTGGATGGATTTCCATTGAGATGGAATCTTGAGGTGGTAGGCATGAGTGCTGACTTTCTTCAAGATTGGAAAAGGACCCAGCCATCTTTCAGACAGCTTTTTGGTGGGTCTGGTTGATTTGATGTTCTTGGAAGAGAGCCATACCATGTCACCGGGATTGAAAACAGGTGGACTTGCTCTACTTTTATCTGCATACCTCTTAAACCTGTTTATGGCAACTTCAAGTTCTCTCTTGACATCTTGCTGTACTGATTGGACTTTTGTTGATAACTTTCCAGCAGGAGTATCTTGAGTGATGTGAACTGAGTCAAATTGAGGATCTCTTCCATAAACAGTGAAAAACGGTGATTGTTTTGTTGAAGAGTGGTCAGAGTTATTGTAGGCAAATTCAGCCAGAGGGAGCCAGGTGTTCCAATCATCTTGATGATAACTGACATACATCCGAAGGTACTGTTCTAGTATCTGATTTACCCTCTCTGTCTGTCCATCAGTTTCTGGATGATAAGCAGTTGACAAGTCTCTTGAAATCTTGAGCTGCTGACAAAGGTTGGTCCAAAAGGAAGAAACAAAAAGAGAACCTCGATCACTAACAATGCTTGAAGGAAGGCCATGCTTTGAGAAAATATTCTTGATGAATAAATGGGCCAAATCTAATGAAGTGATTGAAGCTATTGTTGGAATAAAAACCGCCATTTTTGAGAATCTGTCCACTATGACTAAAATTGAGTCAAAGGAATTGGACAGTGGCAATTGAGTGATGAAATCCATTGAAAGACAAATCCAAGGACCACTTGGAATTGGAAGAGGCTTGAGGAGTCCAAACTTCTTGTGATGAATATTTTTGTTTCTTGAACACTGTTGACAGGATGAGACATAATCCTTGATAAATTGAGTCATGCCGGACCAGTGGAAATCCCGCTTGACAAGTTTGAGAGTCTTCTCTTGGCCAGGGTGTCCAGCTAGAGGAGAGTCATGCCGATTTTGAAGTATATTGAGTTGAATTGTGGGGTCATTTGGGACCACCACCCGATCTTTGAAAAGGAGAAGTTTGGAAGAGGAAGCAAGAGAATAATCTTGGACAGATTTACCTTTACCCAAATCTTCAAGGACACTTCTATATTGAGAATCTTGCCATACTGCCTTCTGAATTGAATCAATCAAATTTGAAAATGAATCCACCTTGACTGCAAAAAACTTTGAGGCTTGAATTTCATCTTGCTTGATTATCTTCTGATAGTTCATTGGATTCTTGCTGATGAAATCCTCCCCCCTCTCCGGGTAAACGTCGTCCCGACGTGACAAGGCATCTGGAAGGGTGGCCAAGCGGCCAGGGCGGTAAGTGATTGAGAAATGAATTTCAGATAAAAATTCAGCCCAGCGGGCTTGACGGCGAGTGAGAATCTTGGAAGACATGAAATATTGAAGAGATGAATGATCGGTGAGAACTTCAAAAGGGGAAGAAATAGAAAGAAGGAAAGCTCTCCAGCGCTTGAGAGCCCAGACTATGCCAAGGAGTTCCTTGTCATGAATCTCATAATTGAGCTCAGCTGGGAGAAGCTTGCGGCTATCAAATGCAATGGGATGTTTTCCTGAGTCAGAGACCTGACTCAGTACAGCACCCAAGGCATAATCTGATGCATCGGTCTCTACAATGGTGGGTAGAGAAGGATTGAAATGAGAAAGGATTGGAGCAGTGGTGAGTGCCTCTTTGAGTTGATGAAACTGTCTAAGAGCTTCCTCATTGAGGGGAAAACGGGAATCTTTCTTGAGGAAACTTGTGAGTGAACTAATTTTCTTTGAATAATTCTTGATGAAACGGCGGTAAAAATTGGCAAAGCCAAGGAATGATTGAAGAGCCTTGAGGTTTCTTGGAGGTGGCCAATTGAGAATTTGCTGGACTTTTGCTTGTTCCATCTTGAGGCCTTCAGAAGAAACTACATAACCAAGATATTCCACACTAGAAACATGAAATAGGCATTTGGACGCCTTAGCAAAGAGGTTATTGGCTCTGAGTCTGGAAAGAACAGTGGACACATGAGTGACATCTTCTTCCTCAGATTTGGAAAAGACCATAATGTCATCCAAATAAACCACAACATAAACATCAAGAAGATCATAAAAAATATCATTGACGAGATTTTGAAAAGAAGCAGGAGCATTGGTAAGCCCAAATGGCATAACCAAGTACTCATAACTACCATATTTGGTTCTAAAACAAGTCAAATGTTCATCACCTTCCTTGATTCTGAGCAGGTTATATGCACCACGCAAATCAATCTTGGAGAAGATAGAAGAACCATTGAAAACAGTGAGAAGCTGATTCATAGGAGGAACAGGATACTTGTTCTTCCTAGTAACAGCATTGAGCTTGCGGTAATCAACACACAAACGGAGGCCACCGTCTTTCTTTTTGACAAAAAGAACAGGTGCTCCTGTAGAAGAGGAGCTTGGCCGGATGAAACCTTTCTCTACATTCTCTGAAATGTAGGCCCTGAGTGTATCTGACTCTTGGTTTGATAAAGAGTAGATCACCCCAACTGGAGGTAGAGACCCCTCCAGCTCAATATGATGATCACAGGCGCGGTGAGGAGGAAGTTTTTCTGCTTTCACCTTGGAGAATACATCCAAGTACTGGTGATAAGCAGAAGGAACAACCTTCATCACAGTTTCTATTTCTTCTGGCTCTTCCTCTTCATCCCACAACTCCTCCAGGGATTCATGATAAGATGAAGGAGGAAGGTCCATATTCCCAAAGAAGAGATGAAGTGAAGATACAGAATTATCTTCTCCAACATCTTGAATCTCTTTGAAGACTTCATCTCTAGATGATAGTAATGACTGATGGGAATTAAGGGAAGGAATATGGACAGAAGACGGAAATGATGGTGTTCTAGAATCACCAACCAGAGCTGCACATGATTTGGCAGAAGAAAAGTCATTACTGAAAGAAATTGAAGGATCATTATAGTCCTTATGATCAGAATTAAAGGTGATCAATCCTTGCCTCCAATCAATAAACGGATTAAAATGATTAAGAAAGTCAAAGTCCAATATGAGGTCTTCTCCCTTGGGAGTATCAATGACTAAAAAGTCCCATTCAAAGCTTGGGAAGGAAGGGAGCTCAACCATATATTTAGTATGGTGAGTCACAAATAAAGAAGGAGACTCAGAGGAGTCAAGAATAATAAGGGGAATCTTCTCCGGGAGTTCTGACATGGTCAAAGAATACTTGTGAACAAACTGCTTTGCAATAAATGAGTTGGTAGCACCAGAATCAATGAGAATACTGTAAAACATATCAGAGAGAGAAGAAAAAACAAAAAATTTAAGAGAATTTTTGACACCAGTATTCAGAATGCACAATTGTGCTCTGGATGGAAAACTGTGAAGACCATTGAACACAACATGATCTTCACTCAGGCTTTTCCCTGGCTGGGAAATTTGCCTGACGGTTGGGTAAGCTTGTTTTGAGGCCTTTTGAAACAGGACTCAATACTATGCTTCCCACCACAATAGGTACAAAGACCCTCTTTGATTCTTCTTTCTTTTTCAGAGTTCATGAGCTTGAAATCTTTATTCAACAAAGAAGAATGGGGCTTGTCCCTCTTCTGAAAATTCTTCTTCTTCTTATGACTTGAGCTTGAAGAATTTTGAGGATGAGAAGAACTTGACTTTGAGGCTTCTGGCTTCTTCTCTTGATGATGACTCTTTTCATTTTGCCTCTCATGGTACCTGGTATCAAGTTCCAGGGTGACGTCCATTAAGTCTTGAAGAGAGTCAATTCTTGAAGGATGGGAGGCCAATTGATCCAAAATCCTGGATGGCAATCCCTTCCTGAAATGATGGATGAGAGCTCTTTCACCCCAATCCCCGATTCTTGATACTAAGCTTCTGAAATCAGCAATGTATAAAGATACATGCCCACCTTCTTTCATTCTTAAAGAATCCAACTCAGCTTCTGCTTTTCTGACTTCATTCGGGTCACCAAATAAAGTGAAGAGTTGAGATTCAAATAAAAGCCAATAATTGAGAAGGTAATTTGAATCTTGATTGGTGAGATTGGAAAGATAAGGCTCAATCCATTTTGCAGCCCTGCCAATGAGAAATGAAGTGGCATAAAGGACCTTCTTTCTTTCTTGAGCGAAGTTTGCCGGATCATTATGAAATATCAATTGACAAGACTGAATGAAACTTCTAACTTTGAAGGGCTGAGTCCCATCAAAGCATTCTGGTGCCTTCATAGATGGAGTCTTGAAGGCTGGTGGTCTTGATGCTTCAGAAGATGAAGCTGCTTGAAGAGTGGCCATAATCTGAGTCATTTGCTGCATGATGGCCAATAAAGATGGTTCAGACTGATGAGAGACAGGCTGATTAGACTGGGCTAGAGTTGGCCCTCCAGTACCTTGGGATGCCTCCACCGGAGCAGGGACACCTTCAGTACCATCAGACTCTTCCTCTTCCACAGAATTCTCCTCCTCCTCTTCACCATCTTCACCTGGACCTTTGAAAATAGTCCTTGAAGTTCCTGGAAATCCGCCAACTACTCCTGAAAATGAACATGATCTTCTTGGCCCTCTTCCTTCCTTCCTGGATGGTGCTGCTCCTTCCATGCGGGGTCCTCTATCTAATTGGGCCCTCAGTTGAGGAACTGCTGGGGTGCCATCTAGAGGAGCTCTTGGAGTTGGAGTGAGAACAGCTTGAGCTCTGGCCTGAGATCTTGTCTGTCTTGCCGGAGGTGAGTGTTGAACAGGCATGATATCAGGAATAAAATTGAATTAAATGAATAAGAATCAAAATTTGCTTGAAGTGAAAAGAGTCAACAATCAAATCTTGAGGAAAATCAATGAATCAAAATGAAAATCTTCAGGTACGTCAATAAATCAAAATCAAATGAAGTCTTGAAGTCAAAATCAAATCAATCAAATCAATCAAAATAAAAAATCTTGCAGAATCAATCAATCAAATAAAAATCTTGAAGAAAAATCAATTTATGTCAAAATTCTTGATGTGAGAAATCAGCAAAATCAATGGAATCTTCAGGTCAATCAATTTTCTTGAGGTCAAAATCAAATATGTCAAATCAATCAATCAATCAAAATCAAGTGAATTATTCTTTAAAAATCAAAATTCTTGAAGAAAAAATCAATTATGAATCTTGATGTGAATAACGTGTCTGAATATCTTGATGAAAAATTTGAAAATCAAAGAAAATCAAGATGACACCTGAATTATGAATGAGAATGAAAATTCAATGATTTGAAAAGATTTAAAAAAGAATAACAAAAATAAAAAATGGGTCAGCTTTCAATTTTCAAAATGAAGAATGAATGAAAGAAAATTGAGAGGTGACGATGAATCATTAAGTTCATAAGCGTAAAAGAATCATAATTTCGATGAAATGAGTGAATGAAATTATAAAGAAAGAATGAACAGAATGAAAAAGAAATTATGAGTTAATTAATATAATGTCACAGGGGCTCTTGGACAGAAATACAAGAGTGGCCTGGCACTCAGCAATCAGGGAACTCACTTGGAAGACTCCAAAGAATAAAGAAATAAAAATAAAGAATAAATTCCTCTAAAAGATATGCAGGTACAAGATGAGATGCAAAAGAGGAAAGGGAAGCCAAATGTCCAAAGAGCCAACCAAGTAAGTCCTTAATCACTGTTTCAACCTGCCAAAAATGAATAATGGAATTAGTAAGGATATGACCACCAAATATCCATTGACAGGCGAAGGAAGAGAAAAGAGAAAGGTGCTAAATGACTGACTTAATAATATCAGTATTTGCTTAACTAAAATGAAAAGAAAATAGAGATAAAATAAAATCAAAATATATTAATTAACTGGGGAAAACCCCCCAGGGTGGAAAGGGTAGCCGGTATATGTGAAAAGTTGGGAGCTTGAGTTCTTCAGGCTGAAAACTGATCTGTATTGATCCTTGAGGCTGTATTGATTGTTTTGGGAATTGATACAGCTGGCTAATATTGAAATTGAATTGGGTTGAATGAATTTCCCATTATTGAAAATGAAATACAGGTCTTGATGGATCCAGACTGTATTGAAATGAATATGGTTGCCAAGATGGATTGAGTGGAGCTTTGACACTTGACAACTTCTTTTTGGCACTGCCTCTTGAATACACTTGAGAATGAATTGACAGTATTCCCTTGGAAGGAATACTTGGAGTGAGAATAACCAATGACTGCTTGATGGCGTCATTGGTCTTTGACGCTGAAACACTTGCTCTTGAGCCTTGATGATTCCTCTGAATGATTGGGTGCCTTGATGACGTGATGAGATGTTGGAATGTTGAAATGGGCATTTGATATTGCCACCATTGAATTGCTGTTGAAAAATGATGCACAAAGATATATAACATCATTTATGGCATATTGGTTGATTGGCAAGAAGATTACGTCCAAAGGTCTTGAGGTGGAAAGGCAGAGGGAAAAGGATGGATGTAATGGCTTCAGAGCTTGGAATGGTGTTTCTGGGCCTTTTGGGGTTTTTGGCCATTTTTGGGTTCTGAGCCAAAAACTGGCCCAAAAGGCGGGAAAGTGTCTTTTGGACACTTTGCGTCAAAGTGCGCAAAAATGCGCAAAATGCGCAAAAGTGCGCAAATATGCGCAAATGCGCAAAGTGCACAAATGCGCAAAAGTGCGCAAAATGCGCAAAATGCGCATTATGAGCCCAAATGGCCAAAAACAGCCATTTGGGCCATTTCCCCTGGTTTTGGGGGAAATGACCAGAAATACCCATTTGGGCATAAATTGCCGCTATGGGTTCTGGATTGAGGTGAAGGGCCATGGAGGCCCCAAAACACAAATGGCCATAAGATAATGACGTGGCCATATTGGCCACTGGTGATGGATATGGCCAATTGGCCATAAAAGAACCGTGGCTTGATATGCCATATGGGGATCCAAGGAGGTGAATTGCCATGGTTGTGACAATGCAAAATGACACTTTTTCAATGAAATTTTCATATTTACTTGGACTATTTTCTGTAGTACCCTTTCTAGTCTTGTCAGGTGATTTTCCCAAGTTTCTGAGCAAACTATGATATCATCAATGTAGATTATTAACCATCCTTCTGATAATTCTTCAGGAAATATGGTATTCATCATTCTTTGATAATGGGAAGGTGCATTTTTTATCCCAAATGGCATTCTCAAGTATTCAAAAATTCCACAATGGACTATTATTCTTAGTAGTTTCTTGGCATTGTCTGTTAAGACATTTTGATGAAAACCCTTAAGAGCATTCATAGCTGTGATGAACTTAGCTTGTGACAATTGGGTCAATGTCTCATGGATTCTGGGTATTGGATATCTGTCTGGAATGGTATAGGTATTCAGGGCTCTGAAGTCTCCTACCATCCTTGATTTTCCATTATGCCAAGTTATAATGACAGGTGTAGTAACTTCTACTTGTTCATTATGTCCAACCTTTCTTAATACTCCAAGGTCCATTAATTCTTTAATGTGCACCTCTAGGGCTTCTCTAGCTCTTGGACTGGCTGGATAAGCAGATCTTCTTAATAAAGGTGGGTAAGGTTTTTCTACATTAAGAATTATATCCACTTCATGTCCAATTATGGCACCTAGTGGCTCTTTGTCAGTTGCAAAGGCATTTTTATACTTAAATAAGAGGTCAATCAATTTTTCTTTCATTTTTTCTGTTAATTCTTGATTCAATTCTGCCTCTTTGAGTTGTTCAGATATAAAAAGTTCTTTTTCTGGAATTTTTTCCTCATTCTTAATAACTGTGATTTGTTTTTTGTTATTTAATAATCCAAACTTTTGTCTTTTATTATCTCCTATGGTAAAATATCTATCCTTTTGGTTGGAGATATCTATACCATAGATTTATAAGTAGTCATTCCCAAGTATGAAATGATTACTAGTACAGTTTTCCATTACTACAAACTCTACTTTGATTCTGACACATTGTGAGGGATGAGGAAAAATTAGTGTTAAATCAATTATTCCAAGGGGCTTCATGCTCTTACTTGCACTACTAAATTTGACACCTTGTATTGGCATAAGTTTTTCTTGCCAGTCTGGGACAATGGTTTTTAAATAACTTTTGCCAACACAAGTGCAATATGCTCCTGTATCCAAGTTAACCTTTCCTTCTTGGTTATCAACCATAACAATACTTATACTTGATTTTCCAGCTGTATATCCCATTCCTCTTGCAGCTTTGGTTCTATACATTTTGGCATCTTGTATGTTTGTCAGGTTTGTGTCAGATGTTCCAACTTGTGGCAAGTTTGAATTAACATCCAGTACTTCATAAATTATATCAATATTATTAATTTGTGCATTAATTATATTAATTTCATCACTTTCAGAGCTTTCTGACTCTTCTGTCTCTTTTTCAGAGTCAGATTCCTCTTCTTTGTCATTGTGGTTTTCTGTTTCCACAATTTTATTAATCTTTGCTTTTTTAAGGCAATTATTGGCTAAGTGTCCAATACCTCCACATTTATGGCATTTTCTTTGCTCATTATTGTTGGATGTATTGGGTTTAAAGGATTCTTTTGATTTATCTTTCTTGATAAATGGTTTGTTTGGGCTTTTAATGTCAAATCTTTTCCAAGTCCTGCCAATTTTTGGTCTTGTCACTATATCTTCTAGTGCATTTATATACTCTTCTGTGGAGCATGGTTCTATACACCTGCTTCTTAGGGAATGTTCTAGTTCCCCTCCACATTTTTTAAGTATTTTCATATGCACCATCTTCTGTGACATTTCTGGGTACAGTGCATTAAGCCTTTCAACTTGTTTTAGGAACCAAGTTAAAGGTTTATCTTTCTCTGGGTCAAAGAAAGAGTTTTCAAATGCATTTTCTATCTTATACCTCCAGGCATCATTTGCCCACTTGGTGATTATTTCTTGTTTCCACCAAGACCAGGTATTTTTACCATTTGTTTGTCTTATGCCATAATACCATCTTTTTGCAGATTTCTCAAACAATGAATGTAATCTTGCAGTGATTAATTCATCTGGTATGGCATAGTCTTCTTTTAACATGTCAATTGTTTTAATAAATGACATGTGGTCATATTCACCTTCTCCTGTGAATGTTGGCCATTCTTTTAATTGAGGTGCCTCCTTCATTAAGACTTGGTTATTATCTTGGTGACTCAAGTCTGTTATGAAGGGATTTGACAATTCCTCTTTTGTTTTAACAGGGCTTCTTATATGAGAAAATGGTGTTGATAACTTTGGCATATTTAAATTAGCCTCATTAATTTTATCCATTTTTTCAGTAATAAGCCTTATTTCACTCTGAATATCATCTTTCAGATGCATTCTTGCTTCATCACTTTTTTCCACATGGTCCAAAAGTAATTTTTGGTGTGATGAAGTCTTTTCTTCAAATTTTTCTACAGAAATACTTAATTTATTTAATTTTTCTGTACGATTATCAATACTCACATCATAATTGATTGTCAAAGTTTTATCTTTGATATCTTTTATGTATTTATACAATTCTTGTTGTCCTTGTATTAATTTTTGAGTATTGTCAATTAGATTCTTTGGTTTATTATTTTCAACAATAAACTTAATGTTGTCAATTTCTTTCTTGTTTTGCACAACAATTTTTGTTAAAGAAGATAAATTGTTATTTATTTCTTTTAGTGATAATAAACTATCTTTAATTTCTTTTAGAGGTAATATACTATTTTTAATTTCTGTTAAAGTATTTACAACATCTTTGGACAAGGTTATTTCTTTGGGAAATGAGGTTGTCTCATTCTTTGCTCTTCCTTGTCCTTGAATTCCATCAAGGTTCTGGCCATGTTGAAAACATTGTCCATGGCATCCTTTTGGATCCTTAGGATCCTGTAGCTTGGGGAATATGGTTTCCTCCAATGCTTTTTCTTGTTCTTCTTCCCTTCTTGGGGAAGTGGGTTGGCTTGAGGCTTGCTGGTAGAAGCTACTGGGGCTTCTTCCTTGGTTGCCTCCCTCTTTTTGGCATGATAATCCTTGATTTTTTTGATTTGAGGTTTGGATGACAGTGGATTCCATCCATTGGAGTATTTCACTATCTCCTCCTCTTTGAGGAACTTTTTCAGGATGTTCCAGGAGTTCATCACTCCTTGGTGTATTTGAGGCAGCATTTCCCAGTCTTTGTCCTTGTACACTGTGCAATACTGCTTGTACTGGCTCATGTAGATGTCTATTTGAGCCCTCTGAATGTGATTTGTACCTGTTTGAGTTACTCATACTTAGTTCCAATTCAGGCTCAGATATCATGGGCATTTCTGGGACTTGCCTTTGGGATAAGGCACTTCCTTGTGTGGATTCTGTTCCACTGGGGATATTGCCCTTTCTTTTCCCTTTTGAGGGATCAATTCTACTTCTGAGTCCAGCTCCATCTGATTGGATGGAGTATTGGGAACCTCTTCTGGTAGTCATAATTAAAGAATAAGAAAAAATAAAAGTATTTTAGAATAAAATTCTTTTATGGCAATTTAAAAAAGAGGTGCTCACCTTCAGAGTCTTGAATGGTGGGCCCTGGAAAGTCTAATTTCTTAGCTTTCTTTCTTTTGGTGATAACTGGTGTTGGAGAACTTTGACAAGTTTCTTCCACCAATCTCTCAACAGTAGCTTGGTTGTCTTCTGTTGGGTTATCTTCAAACACTAGAAAAGACAAATAAATATAAGTCTTTTTATAAGAAGTGTTATTTTTGGCAAGATATGGCAATTTTCCACGTAGAAATTGCTTTTATATCTTTAAAAAAGTGAAATAAATAAAGAAATGAATAAAAATGAATAAAAATAACTTTTTTTTATTGGTTTTTAATATTTTTTAATATTTTTTATATATATTTTTATTTTTATTTTTAAAGAATAAAATAAAAAATGAATATGATTCTTATAAAATTAAATTATAATAAAAATTATTTTTAATTTATAAAATATCTCTTTTAATCACTAGAGTCACTCAAAGAAAGTTTTTGCAAGTCTAAGGATGTGAAAAACCACGTGTAAGACAGTACAATTGCTTTCCAAATGCCTCAATAGCTTTTAAAATCAATAAAATATAAAATTATTATATAATTTTATGATTATAAATATAATTTATTATTGGATAAACCCAATTAGAATCTTTTTAAAGGTCTTTTAAGTAAATATCACGGCCAGGCCCCCAAATGTAAGGTTTGACTATGAAACAATAAGTAAAATTTACTAATTTATTACTTATTGTACTCTGAATGTCCTTATAAATTGAATAAATAAGATTAAAAATATAATAATAATAAATAATTATTATTATTATGGCGTAAAATAATTATATTATTAAATAAATATAATAATATAATATAATAAATAAATATATTAATATAAGATAATTAATATATTTAAAAAGCTCTTTATTATTGTTACCAACAAATAATAAAGGCGTAAAAAATTGTTTTTTATTAATAAAAAACAATTAATAACAATAATATTACTAATATTAAAGTTATGAATTAATATAAATACTATTTATATTAATTAAAGAATTATTAAGAGAGTAATAATAGAGAAATTATTATAATAAGAGAAAATAACCTACTTTTAACACTTAATATAATACTTTTGAAGTATTTTACACCAAAAAAAATATAAATACAACCTTTTCAAATTGTATTTACAATAAAAATAAAGAAAATTAGAAATTATTCTGGATTTTTACGTGGAAATGAGTTTTATAGAGATTTTTTTAACAAAAACAATTAAATAAATTATTTAATCACGTCAAAATAGATTATTATAGCAAGGAGGTCTTTGGTCTTTAATAATATAATGCTTTTATATATAAAGAATAAAGAAATTACCTTTGATTTAATTGATTTAATGTTTTTGATGCGTCTGAGGGGAAAATAGAGTAAAAAGAGCTCTATTTATAGTAAATACCTCCCTCCTAGAGTCCAACAGGCTTCTAGTAGACGTGTACTGATCATATCCACTGGAATTGATCAATATTTTAAGGTTTGAGGGTGATTACATCATGATCAAACCATATTACATCATTATTACACCATTATTTAGAGTTATCACTATAACTCTAAGTTTGATGACATCAGAGGCTTGGCAGAACCCCAAATTTCGTGGATTTTATTAGTTTTAATCATAAACTAATAGTATTCACCAATTTTATCACTCTTAAGACTGTTAAACTTAAATTAAGGTTACAGTATGTGATCATAACTGCTCAAATTAAGCTCAAACTTTGATCCTCAATAACTTTTAAGATTTACACGCTACAGCAATTCAGAGAGTGAATTCTGATAGCCTGACATAACCTTATTATGCTGCCAAGAGCTTTTCATTACATCATCAAAACTCTAATTTTGATGATTTTTCTTGTAACCCATCTTTTCTGTCAAAATTCAACATTTTAAACTTCAAACCTTGATTTCAGGGGGTTATACCCTGAATTTAATAATAACAATTACATCATTCTTCACGATTGAACTAGTAGAATCCAACTGTATACTTTTTTCTAAGCTTGGAGCACTTTCACAACAAAGTGGTCATCAGCTCTGTTGATTTTTATCAATATTTCATCATAGGTTTTAACCTTGTTTATAACTTGTAAAATAAAGTTCATATCTGTGTTCTTACAGTAATTACGTGGTAACTTTTTTTTTGGTTCATCATTCTATCATGTATATTTTAGGAGATATTAGCTATGATCCTTGAATATATGCGTTGACCAAAAAAGTGCATATATTCAGGATAATTCTTTAAGTATTAACTTTGGGAATTAGCTTATTAATTGTTTTATGTGTGGATTTTCATGGGGAATCCACTGGTACAATTTATTTCACATGTTGTCTCATTAGTTCTTGAGATAAATAAGGTTTTATGGTTTTTATAAGGTATTTTACCTTATAATTCCTTAAATATTGACTTTACAGATATGCCATAAAAATGGTATATGTGTATTTTTCCATGGGAAATCCAATGGTATAATTTATTTTACATGTTGATTCATTGGTTTTTGAGTTAAACCAATTTTTGTACCAATTTATGGTATTTTTTGTATATTTAAGTAATTATTTTCAAGGTATAATTATTCTAAGTAATTTTAATATAATTATATTAAAGGTATAATTATTATTAATCTTTTTTGTGACCTTATTGGGTATGTGGTCATATCTCAAAGGCTCACAAAAATAATCTTGGACAGATTTAACTTTACCCAAATCTTGAAGGATAATTCTGCATTGAGAATCTTGCCATAATGCCTTTAGACTTTCTTAAATCCAATTTGAAAATTATTCCATCTTGACTGCAAAGAAGCTTGATTCTTGAATTTCATCTTTCTTGATTATTTTCTGATAATTCATTGGATTCTGCTGATGAAATCATCCCCCCTCTCTGGTTAAACTTTTTCCTGACATAACAAAGCATCTGAGAGGTTTTCTAGGTGTGCAGGATTGTAGGTTATTTTCAAATTAAATTCTGAAAGGAATTCAGCCCAACATGCTTGACAGAAAGTCAGAATCTTTGAGGACATGAAGTATTGAAGTGATGAGTGATTGGTGAGAACTTCAAAAGAAGAAGAAAGAGAGAGAAGAAAAGCACCCCGTAACTTGAGAGCCCATACTATTCCAAGTAGCTCCTTGTAGTGAATCTTATAATTGAGTTCTGCTGGAAGAATCTTGCCGCTATCAAATGCAATGGGATATTTTCCTGACTAAGTAAAGCACCCAAAGCATAATCTGATGTATTGGTCTCTACAATGGTGGGTAGAGAAGGATTGGAGCAGTGGTGAAAGCCTCTTTGAGTTGATGAAACTGTCCAAGACCTTCCTTATTGAGGGGAAAAAATGAATTTTTCTTGAGGAGATTGTGAGTGAACTAATAGTATTTGAATGATTCTTGATGAAATGGTAGTAGAAGCTTGTAAAACCAAGGGATTATTGAACAGCCTTGAGGTTTCTTGACAGAGGGCAATTGTGAATATGTTGGACTTTTGCTTGTTCCATCTTGAGGCCTTCAGAAGAAACAACATAAACTAAATCTTCCACACTTGAGAAATGGAAGAGGCACTTGGATGCCTTAGCAAAAAGATTATTGGCTCTGAGTATGGAAAGAACAGTGGACACATGTGTGACATGTTCTTCCTAAAACTTGGATAAAACCATAAAATAATCTAAATAAACAACTACATAACAATCTAGAAGATCAGATAAAATATTGTTGACAAGATTTTGAAAAGAGGCAGAATCATTGGTGAGCCCAAATGGCAGAACCAAATACTCATAACTGACATATTTAGTTTTAAAAGCTGTCAAATGTTCATCACCTTCCCTGATTCTGAGCAGGTTATATGCACCATGATTGTCAATCTTGGAGAAGACACAAGAATCATTGAAAACAGGAAGAAGCTGATTAATAGGAGGAACACGGTATTTTTTATTCCTAGTAGCAGTGTTGAGTTTGCGGTACTCAAAACACAAATGGAGGCCACCATCTTTGTTTTTGACAAAGAGGACAGGTGCTCCTTACAAAGAGGAGTTTGGCTGGTTAAGAACTTTCTCTATATTCTCTGAAATGTAGGCCCAGAGTGTATCTGACTCTTTGTTTGATAAAGAGTAGATCACCCCAACTGGAGGTAGAAACCCCTCCAGCTCAATATGATGGTCACAGGCACAGTGAGGGGGAAGTTTCTGTGCTTTTACCTTGGAGAATAAATCCAAATAAATGTGATCAGCAGAAGAAAAAACCTTCATCACAGTGTATATTTCTTCTGGCTCTTCCTCTTCATCCCACAACTCCTCCAGGGAGTCATGATAAGATGAAGAAGGAAGGTCCACATTCTCAAGTAAGAGATGAAGTGAAGATACAGAATTATCTTCTCAAGCATCTTTAATCTCTTTGAAGACTTCATCTCTTGATGATAGTAATGACTGATGGTAATTGAAGGAAGAAATATGGACAGAAGATGGGAATAATGGTGTTCTAGAATTTCCACCCAGAGCTGAACGTGATTTGGAAGAAGAAAAGTCATTACTGAAAAATTTACAAGGATCATAATAGTCCTTATGATCAGCATGGAAGGTTATCATCCCTTTCCTCCAATCAACAGATGGATTAAAATGATTAAGAAAGTCAAAACTCAATGTTAGGTCCTCTCCTTTGGGAGTATCAATTACTCAAAAGTTCCATTCAAAGCTTTTGAAGGATGGAAGCTCCACCATATATTTAGTTTGGTTAGTCACAAAACAAAGAAGGGTACTCAGAGGAGTCTAAGATGATAAGAGGAATATTCTATGGGAGCTCTGAAATGGTCAAAGAATACTTGTGAACAAACTGTTTTTCAATGAATGAGTTGGTAGAGCCAGAATCAATGAGAATATTGTAAAACACATCAGAGAGACAAGAAAAATCAAAAAACTTAAGAGAATTTTTGACACCAGTATTCAGGATTTACAATGTTGCTCTGGATGGAAAACAGTGAAAACCATTGAACACAACATGATCTTCAATCACACTTTTCTCTGGCTGGGAAGTTTGCCTGATGGCTGGGCTAGCTGGTTTTGCGGCCTTTTGAAACAAGCCACAAGACTATGCTTCCCACCACAATAGGCACACAAGACTTCCTTGACTCTTCTTTCTTTTTCAGAACCCATCAACTTGTAGTCCTTATTCAGCAAAGAAGAATGGGGATTTTCCCTCTTCTGAAAATGAAAATCTTTCTTCTTCTTTTGCTTTGAAATTGAAGAATTTTTAGGATGAGAAGAAACTGGCTTTGAGGCTTCAGGCTACTTCTCTTGATGATAATTCTTCACCTTTTGCCTCTCATGGAGCCTGGTATTAATCTCCAGGTCAATGTCCATTAAGTCTTGAAGAGAATCAATCCCTGAAGGATTGGGAGCCAATTTATCCAAAATCCTGGAGTCAAATCCCTTCCTGAAATTATGAATGAGAGCTCTTTACCCCAATCTCCAATTCTTTAAACCATACTTCTGAAATCAGCAATGTACAACAATACATGTTAACCTCCTTTCATTCTTAAGGCATCCAACTCTGCTTCAGCTTTTCAGACTTCATTTGGCTCTCCAAATAGTGTAAATAGTTGAGATTCAAATAATGCCCAAATATTAAGAACATATACTGGGTCTTGATTGGTGAAAATGGAAATATAAGGCTCAATCTACCTTGGATCCCTTCCAATGAGAAATAAAGTGGCATAAAGAACTTCCTTCCTATTTTCAGAGAAATATTCCTGATAATTATGGAAGATAATTTGACAAGACTGAATGAATATTCTGACTTTGAAGGTTTGAGTCCCATCAAAGCATTCTGGTGCCTTCATAGATTAAGTCTTGAAGGCTGCTGGTATTGAGGCTTCAGAGGATGAAGATTCTTGAAGATTGGCCATAATATTAGTAATCCGCTGCACAATAGCCAATAAAGATGGTTCAGATTGATGAGACAGGCTGATTAGACTGGGCTAGAGTTGACCCTCCAGTACCCTGGGATGCCCCCAAAGGAGCAGGAACACCTCCGGTACCATTAGAATCTTCCTCTTCACCAGCTTGACCAGGACCTTTGAAACTGGTCCTAGAAATGCCTGGAAAAGTGCCAACTACTCCTGAAAATGAAAATGGTCTTCTTGGCCCTCTTCCTTCCTTCCTGGAATGTGCTTCTGTCACAGCCAAGGAGGCAGGGGCATTTCCAATCATCATCAGCAAATCATTATGTCATGGATACCCTTCAAAACCCAATCAGCAAGGGGGTTTCATTCAACAATTTACCCAATACAGTTTCATACCTCAATACAGTTCCATACAGGCAAGACTCAAATACAGGATTCACCAAATACAGGCCTGTAATCAATACAGGCGCAAATACCTGTATTGGATTCACCAATACAGGATTCAATCCCACATCCAACTTCTTCCAGCATACAGGCCAGTATCTCAACACTCAAACTCCAAGGCTGGTATTTCTCACATATACCAGCCCCTCTTCACCCACCTGGGGGTTTTTCGCCCAGTTAATTAAAATAGTTGATTTATTATTTAATATTATTTTATTCTCATTTTTTGGAATATTATTTTATTACTTATTAAGTTAGTCTTAGCCTTCCCTCACCTGTTCAGTAGAGTCCTGGTGGCCATATCCTTATTAATCCCTTTTCTCTTTTCTGAACAGGTTGAAACAGTGACTCAGGATTACTTAGTGGTTGGCTCTCTATTTATTACTTCTTGTTATTTCTTTTTCTTAGTACTCTTATTCTTTTATCAGGAATTTATCCTTGCATTCTGTCTATCCTGTTCTTGAGTATTTTGAGCCCTCCTTAAGTAAGTCTGTTCACTGAGTGCCAGGCCCTCTTCATTTTAGAGGAGCCCCTGTGACATTATTTTAATTAACTCATAATTGCTTCTTTCTTTTCATTCATTTTATTCATTTCTCTCATTCTTCTATTATGATCTTTTAATGATTATGAACTTTAATGATTTTATGATTTTCATCAATTTTCATCTCTCTCATTTCATTCTCATGAAATTTTTATTCTTTATAATTTCTCTATTCTGCTGACCAATTCACTTTATTCTCTATCATCTTCATTTCTCTTTTGTTTGAATTCAGGTTTATTCTGGTTTTATTGCTTGGAATTAGTTGGGTTAATTTATTCATCATTCAGGGTTATTTGATTTGGGGTATTCAGTGGTTTTGATTGAAATTTCTCAAGATTATTGATTGATTGATTGATTGTTCAAGACATTGATTTCACCTCAAGATTTTGAATTGACCTGATTGATTTGATTTGATTTGATTGACTTGATTTGATTCTTCAAGATACCTGATTTATCCTCAATATTTGATTTGATTTATTGATTTGAATTTGATTCCTCAAGAAAATTGAATTGATTTTGAAGATATTGATTGAATTCCTCAAGACTTAATTGATTTGATTTTGATTGACTTGATTTGACTTATTGATTGAAATTGATTATTCATAAGAATTTGACTTTGTCATCTTCACTCTTCGAGATTTATTCATATTGATTCACTTCAAGACTATTGATTGATTTCTCAAGTTCATCAAGATTCTCATTTAATTTGATTTGGTCAAGCCTTAATTTATTCAAAGTATCATCAAGTTTTTATTCATTCTTCTTTCATAATGCCAGTTCAGCATAGCCCACCAGCCAAGAATACAAGATCCCAGAGACATCAAGCTGTTCTCACTCCTACACCAAGGGCTTCTCTTGACCGCACACCATCAGTTCATCAACTGAGTGCAAATTTGGACAGAGGACCACCAATGGAAGGAGCAGCACCCTCCAGAAGAGGAGATGTGAAGTCTAGAAGATCAAGATCATTCTCTGGACATTTGGGTAGCTACCCTGGCATGTCTGAAGGTGCAAGAGCAAGATTAGGGGAAGTTGAAGATGAGGAGGGGGAAGAGTCTGTGGAAGAGGATGATTCTGGGGAGACTGAAGTGGCAGATGCCTTGGCAAATGCTCCAGAGGTGCCTCAGAGTTCTAATCTAGCCCTTTCTAGTCAACCTCCTGTCTCTCAAACTGAACCAAGTCTCCTCAAGATGATGGAGCAAATGACTCAGTTCATGGGACAACTCACTCAAGCAGTTGCCCCCAGGGACAATTCCAAAGCCCCTGCTTTCAAGACTCCATCCATGAAGGCACCTGATTCTTTTGATGGTACTCAAGCTCATAAGTTGAGAGGATTTGTCCAATCCTGTCAACTAATTTTCCATAATGATCCAGCAAACTTCTTCTCTGACAGGAAGAAGGTTTTGTACTCAACTTCTTTTCTTACTGGTAGAGCTGGCAAGTGGATTGAACCTTACCTCTCAAATATTTCCAATGAAGACCCTTCCTACCTCCTCAATAATTGGCCATTATTTGAATCTCAATTATTCACTCTGTTTGGTGACCCCAATGAATTCAGGAAAGCTGAACAAGAGTTGGACAATTTGAGGATGAAGGAAAGTGGTCATGTTTCCTTGTACATAGCAAATTTCAGAAGCTTAATGTCAAGAATTGGAGATTGGGGGGAAAGAGCTTACATTCATGTGTATAGAAGAGGCTTGGCATCAAGATTGTTGGGCCAATTGGCTTCTCACCCTGGAACTTTTGACACTCTTCAAGAACTTATGGATGTCACTTTAGAATTAGACACAAGATATCATTAGAGGCAAAAGGAAAAGGGCAGTCATCAAGAGAAGAAGCCTCCAATCATTGGATCCAATTTCTCCAAGCCTCCTCAAAGTTCATCATCCAAGAAGCCTTATCACAATAAGAATAATAAGGGGAAGAATTTTCAAATGTCCAAAGACAAGCCTCATGCTGCTCTCCTCAATAAGGACAACAAATTAATTGGTTCTGAAAAGGAGAGGAGGATTAAAGAAGGCTTGTGCAATTATTGTGGTGGTAAACACCCATTTGAAAAATGTTTCAAGAGGCCTGAAAATAGGCAAGGGTCATCAAAAGGCTTCCCTAGCAAGCAGGGAAAAGCCTGAGTGGGAATCATGATGTGTTCAATGTTTCTCACTTATTTCCTTCAAGAGCACAATTGTGCACTCTGAATACTAGTGTCAAGAAATCTTTAAAATTTCTTATTTTTTCTTCAATCTCTGATATTTTTCATAGTATTCTCATTGATTCTGGTGCTACAAACTCCTTTATTGCAAAGAATTTTATTCTCAAGTACTCATTGACCATGTCAGAGCTCCCTGAAAAGATTCCTCTTTTCATTCTGGATTCTAATGAATCCACTTCCCTGTTCATCACCCATTATACCAAGTGGGTTGTTGATTTACCTTCCTTCCCAAGCTTTGAATGGGATTTCTTTATCATAGATTCACCCAAGGGAGAAGACCTAATATTGGGCTATGATTTTCTTTACCATTTTAATCCCATTATTGATTGGAAAAATGGATTGATCACCTATGATTCTAGTCATAAGGATTCTAGTGGTATTATTTCTTCTACTAGTAATGTGTCACCACCATGGCAATTCACCTCCTTGGATCCCCATATGGCATATCAAGCCACGGTTCTTTTATGGCCAATTGGCCATATCCATCACCAGTGGCCAATATGGCCACGTCATTATCTTATGGACCATTTATGGCCATTTGTGTTTTGGGGCCTTCATGGCCCTTCACCTCAATCCAGAACCCATAGCGGCAATTTATGCCCAAATGGGTATTCCTGGTCATTTCCCTCAAAATCAGGGGAAATGGCCCAAATGGCTGTTTTTGGCCATTTGGGCTCATAATGCGCATTTGCGCATATTTGCACACTTTTGCGCATTTTGCGCATTTTTGCGCACTTTGACGCAAAGTGTCCAAAAAACACTTTCCTGCCTTTTGGGCCAGTTTTTGGCTCAGAACCCAAAAATGGCCAAAAGCCCCAAAAGGCTCAGAAACACCATTCCAAGCTCTGAAGCCATTACATCCATCTTTTTCCCTCTGCCTTTCCATCTCAAGACCTTTGGACGTAATCTTCTTGCCAGTCAACCAATATGCCATAAATGATGTTATATATCATTGTGCATCATTTTTCAACAGCAATTCAATGGTGGCAATATCAAATGGTCATTTCAACATTCCAACATCTCATCACGTCATCAAGGCACCCAATCATTCAGAGGAATCATCAAGGCTCAAGAGCAAGTGTTTCAGCGTCAAAGGCCAATGACGCCATCAAGCAGTCATTGGTTATTCTCACTCCAAGTATTCCTTCCAAAGGAATACTTCCAATTCATTCTCAAGTGTATTCAAGAGGCAGTGCCAAAAAGAAGTTGTCAAGTGTCAAAGCTCCACTCAATCCATCTTGGCAACCATATTCATTTCAATACAGTCTGGATCCATCAAGAACTGTATTTCATTTTCAATCATGGGAAATTCATTCAACCCAATTCAATTTCAATATTAGCCAGCTGTATCAATTCCCAAAACAATCAATACAGCCTCAAGGATCAATACAGATCAGTTTTCAGCCTGAAGAACTCAAGCTCCCAACTTTTCACATATACCGGCTACCCTTTCCACCCTGGGGGGTTTTCCCCAGTTAATTAATATATTTTGATTTTATTTTATCTCTACTTTCTTTTCATTTTAGTTAAGCAAATACTGATATTATTAATTCAGTCATTTAGCACCTTTCTCTTTCTCTTTCTTCGCCTGTCAATGGATATTAGGTGGTCATATCCTTACTAATTCCATTATTCATTTTTGGCAGGTTGAAACAGTGATTAAGGACTTACTTGGTTTGCTCTTTGGCCATTTGGCTTCCCTTTCCTCTTTTGCATCTCATCTTGTACCTGCATATCTTTTAGAGGAATTCATTCTTATTATTTTTGTTCTTTATCCTTTTGGAGTCTTCCAAGTGAGTTCCCTGATTGCTGAGTGCCAGGCCACTCTTGTATTTCTGTCCAAGAGCCCCTGTGACAATATATTAATTAACTCATAATTTCTTTTTCATTCTGTTCATTCTTTCTTTATAATTTCATTCACTCATTTCATCGAAATTATGATTCTTTTACGTTTATGAACTTAATGATTCATGGTCACCTCTCAATTTTCTTTCATTCATTCTTCATTTTGAAAATTGAAAGCTGACCCATTTTTATTTTTGTTATTCTTTTTAAAATCTTTTCAAATCATCAAATTTTCATTCTCATTCATAATTCAGGCGTCATCTTTATTTTCTTTGATTTTCAAATTTTTCATCAAGATATTCAGACACGTTATTCACATCAAGATTCATAATTGATTCATTCTTCAAGAATTTTGGTTTTTAAAGAATAATTCACTTGATTTTGATTGATTGATTGATTTGACATATTTAATATTGACCTCAAGAAAATTGATTGAACTGAAGATTTCATTGATTTTGCTTCTGTTTTCACATCAAGAATTTTGACATAAATTGATTTTTCTTCAAGATTTCATTTGATTGATTGATTTTTGCAAGATTTTGATTTTGATTGATTTGATTGATTGATTTATTGACTTGAAGATCTCATTTGACTTTGATTCATTGATTTACTTCAAGACATTGATTTGATTTGACTTCAAGACTTCATTTTATTTTGATTTATTGACGTACTTGAAGATTTTCATTTTGATTCATTGATTTTCCTCAAGATTTGATTGTTGACTCTTTTCACTTCAAGCAAATTTTGATTTTTAATTCATTTATTTCATTTTATTCCTGATATCATGCCTGTTCAACACTCACCTCCGGCAAGACAGACAAGATCTCAGGCCAGAGCTCAAGCTGTTCTCACTCCAACTCCAAGAGCTCCTCTAGATGGCACCCCAGCAGTTCCTCAACTGAGGGTCCAATTAGATAGAGGACCCCGCATGGAAGGAGCAGCACCATCCAGGAAGGAAGGAAGAGGGCCAAGAAGATCATTTTCATTCTCAGGAGTAGTTGGCGGATTTCCAGGAACTTCAAGGACTATTTTCAAAGGTCCAGGTGAAGATGGTGAAGAGGAGGAGGAGAATTCTGTGGAAGAGGAAGAGTCTGATGGTACTGAAGGTGTCCCTGCTCCGGTGGAGGCATCCCAAGGTACTGGAGGGCCAACTCTAGCCCAGTCTAATCAGCCTGTCTCTCATCAGTCTGAACCATCTTTATTGGCCATCATGCAGCAAATGACTCAGATTATGGCCAATCTTCAAGCAGCTTCATCTTCTGAAGCATCAAGACCACCAGCCTTCAAGACTCCATCTATGAAGGCACCGGAATGCTTTGATGGGACTCAGCCCTTCAAAGTTAGAAGTTTCATTCAGTCTTGTCAGTTGATATTTCATAATGATCCGGCAAACTTCGCTCAAGACAGAAAGAAGGTCCTTTATGCCACTTCATTTCTCATTGGCAGGGCTGCAAAATGGATTGATCCTTATCTTTCCAATCTCACCCATCAAGATTCGAATTACCTTCTCAATTCTTGGCTTTTATTTGAATCTCAACTTTTCACTCTATTTGGTGACCCGAATGAAGTCAGAAAAGCAGAAGCTGAGTTGGATTCTTTAAGAATGAAAGATGGTGGGCATGTATCTTTATACATTGCTGATTTCAGAAGCTTAGTCTCAAGAATCAGGGATTGGGGTGAAAGAGCTCTCATCCATCATTTCAGGAAGGGATTGCCATCCAGGATTTTGGATCAATTGGCCTCCCATCCTTCAAGAATTGACTCTCTTCAAGACTTAATGGACGTTACCCTGGAACTTGATACCAGGTACCATGAGAGGCAAAATGAAAAGAGTCATCATCAAGAGAAGAACCAAGAAGCCTCAAAGTCAAGTTCTTCTCATCCTCAAAATTCTTCAAGTTCAAGTCATAAGAAGAAGAAGAATTTTCAGAAAAGGGACAAACCCCATTCTTCTTTGTTGAATAAAGATTTCAAGCTCATGAATTCCGAAAAAGAAAGAAGAATCAAGGAGGGTCTTTGTACCTATTGTGGTGGGAAGCATAGTCTTGAGTCCTGTTTCAAAAGGCCTCAAAACAAGCTTACCCAACCGTCAGGCAAATTTCCCAGCCAGGGAAAAGCCTGAGTGAAGATCATGCTGTGTTCAATGGTCTTCACAGTTTTCCATCCAGAGCACAATTGTGCATTCTGAATACTGGTGTCAAAAATTCTCTTAAATTTTTTGTTTTCTCTTCTCTCTCTGATATGTTTTACAGTATTCTCATTGATTCTGGTGCTACCAACTCATTTATTGCAAAGCAGTTTGTTCACAAGTATTCTTTGACCATGTCAGAACTCCCGGAGAAGATTCCCCTTATTATTCTTGACTCCTCTGAGTCTCCTTCTTTATTTGTGACTCACCATACTAAATATATGGTTGAGCTCCCTTCCTTCCCAAGCTTTGAATGGGACTTTTTAGTCATTGATACTCCCAAGGGAGAAGACCTCATATTGGGCTTTGACTTTCTTAATCATTTTAATCCGTTTATTGATTGGAGGCAAGGATTGATCACCTTTAACTCTGATAATAAGGACTATCATGATCCTTCTATTTCTTTTAGTAATGACTCTTCTTCTGCCAAATCATGTGCAGCTCTGGTTGGTGATTCTAGAACACCATCATTTCCGTCTTCTGTCCATATTCCTTCCCTTAATTCCCATCAGTCATTACTATCATCTAGAGATGAAGTCTTCAAAGAGATTCAAGATGTTGGAGAAGATAATTCTGTATCTTCACTTCATCTCTTCTTTGGGAATATGGACCTTCCTCCTTCATCTTATCATGACTCTGTCACAACCACGTATTTTGACCCTCCTCCTTGATGGCGGCGGCAATCCAACCTGGAGCCAAGTTGGGGCCAATTGGCCATGTCATATCATTATGGCCAATTGACCCCTTTTGGGTGTTCCATGGCTCTTATGCCATAACCCATTCCATTGGCCACTTATGGCCTCCATCATCCTTTATGGCCTCAGGCCATATCCTGCGTCATTGGCCCTCTTGGCCAATTTGCACCTCACCAACCCCCAGGCCTCCATCACTGTTTTTGGGCCTGGGGGGTCCCTTTGTCTTCCAGGGGCTTCCAGGCCCCATGGCCACCTTCATTGGTTTCCTGGCCACCCCTTTCATTATGGGGGTTTTGGCCTAAATGGCCTTTTTGGGCCATTTAGGCCCCCCACGGCTTCTACGGTCCGCGGGCCGTAATACGCGGTCCGTAGGCGGATTAGGCCCCTTTTGGCCTAATCCAATGAGGCCAAAAGGGGCCAAAGGGGGCAGCCACCTAGCCCCCAAGGCCAGGTGGGTCCCAAACCACAATTGGGCCCACCTGAGCCATTTTTGGCCACCAATCCCTTGGACCCAAATTGGACCAAAAACACCTTGGATCCATTTTTGGCCATGAATCCTGCAGGACCCATTTTTGGCCATGGACCACTATGGACCATATTTCCAGCCATAGCCTCTGGCAACCACCAGAGGCCACCAGACCAGCTCAGCAAGCGTTTCCCCCAACTTAAGGGGAATTCTTTCTTTCCTCCATGCACTCCGTACCCAAGATTTCAGGTGTGTGTCCATATATGGTATTATATACCATTATGCACCATTTTCACTCAGCAATCCAATGGTGACGTGTTCAGGACCCAATTCCACCTTTCCATTTCAAGGTCCATAATTCCAATGCCCATTTCGAAGGAGGACTTTTCAGCTTATCAGTCTGGCAATCCATGGCGGTAATTCAGAAGATCATTCAAGGATCCCAACCACCTGTATCTGCAGGAGTTGGGTTGGTACAATTCATTCAGGATTATTCTAAGGTCAATTCTCAAGAGGTATTACAGAATTCAATCAGTTGTCAAGACATCAAGTATTCAATACTCCTTGGACAACCCAATTCATCCGTACAGGCCTTATTCAATCAACCTGTATGGCCTTGGCCCAATTGGGCCACTTCTTATTCCACTGTGGGAATTCCATCACACAGTTCAAATTTCAAGATGGCCAGAGCTGTATTTCCCGATTCGGACAATACAGTCATTGATCCACCTTCCAGGATCAACTTTTCAGCTTTTCACATATACTGGCCACCTTTTCAGCACCTGGGGACTTTTTACCCAGTTAATTAATATAGTGGATTTATTTTTATCCTTATTTTCTTTTACCTTATTAAAGTTAATACTGATAATCTTAGGTCAGTCATTCAGCACCCTTTTCTTTTATTTCCTCGCCTGTCCAGTGGATATTGGTGGTCATATCCTTATACTAATTCCATTTCCTTTTCTGGCAGGTTGAAACAGTGAATTGAGGATTCACTTGGTTGGCTTCTTGGCTTTTGGCTTCTTTATTATCTTTGGCCATTGGCTTCATCTTTTCTTATCTCATTTTTTGGCATACTTGTTTTCCCCCTTATTCTTTCTTAAAGAAATTCATTCTTATTATTCTTTATCTTTGGAGCCCTCCAAGTGAGTTCTTGATTCCTGAGTGCCAGGCCCTCTTCTTCCAAGAGCCCCTGTGACAGACTCCCTGGAGGAGTTGTGGGATGAAGAGGAAGAGCCAGAAGAAATAGAAACCGTGATGAAGGTTGTTCCTTCTGTTTATCACCAATACTTGGATGTATTTTCCAAGGTGAAAGCAGAGAAACTTCCTCCTCACCGCGCCTGTGATCATCATATTAAGCTGGAGGGGTCTCTACCTCCAGTTGGGGTGATCTACTCTTTATCAAACCAAGAGTCAGATACACTCAGGGCCTACATTTCAGAGAATGTAGAGAAAGGTTTCATCCGGCCAAGCTCCTCTTCTACAGGAGCACCTGTTCTTTTTGTCAAAAAGAAAGATGGTGGCCTCCGTTTGTGTGTTGATTACCGCAAGCTCAATGCTGTTACTAGGAAGAACAAGTATCCTGTTCCTCCTATGAATCAGCTTCTCACTGTTTTCAATGGCTCTTCTATCTTCTCCAAGATTGATTTGCGTGGTGCATATAACCTGCTCAGAATCAAGGAAGGTGATGAACATTTGACTTGTTTTAGAACCAAATATGGTAGTTATGAGTACTTGGTTATGCCATTTGGGCTTACCAATGCTCCTGCTTCTTTTCAAAATCTCGTCAATGATATTTTTTATGATCTTCTTGATGTTTATGTTGTGGTTTATTTGGATGACATTATGGTCTTTTCCAAATCTGAGGAAGAACATGTCACTCATGTGTCCACTGTTCTTTCCAGACTCAGAGCCAATAACCTCTTTGCTAAGGCGTCCAAATGCCTATTTCATGTTTCAAGTGTGGAATATCTTGGTTATGTAGTTTCTTCTGAAGGCCTCAAGATGGACCAAGCAAAAGTCCAGCAAATTCTCAATTGGCCACCTCCAAGAAACCTCAAGGCTCTTCAATCATTCCTTGGCTTTGCCAATTTTTACCGCCGTTTCATCAAGAATTATTCAAAGAAGATTAGTTCACTCACAAGTTTCCTCAAGAAAGATTCCCGTTTTCCCCTCAATGAGGAAGCTCTTAGACAGTTTCATCAACTCAAAGAGGCATTCACCACTGCTCCAATCCTTTCTCATTTCAATCCTTCTCTACCCACCATTGTAGAGACCGATGCATCAGATTATGCCTTGGGTGCTGTACTGAGTCAGGTCTCTGACTCAGGAAAACATCCCATTGCATTTGATAGCCGCAAGCTTCTCCCAGCTGAGCTCAATTATGAGATTCATGACAAGGAACTCCTTGGAATAGTCTGGGCTCTCAAGTGCTGGAGAGCTTTCCTTCTTTCAATTTCTTCCCCTTTTGAAGTTCTCACCGATCATTCATCTCTTCAATATATTATGTCTTCCAAGATTCTCACTCGCCATCAAGCCCGCTGGGCTGAATTTTTATCTGAATTCCATTTCTCAATCACTTACCGCCCTGGCCGCTTGGCCACCCTTCCAGATGCCTTGTCACGTCGGGACAACGTTTACCCGGAGAGGGGGGAGGATTTCATCAGCAAGAATCCAATGAACTATCAGAAGATAATCAAGCAAGATGAAATTCAAGCCTCAAAGTTTTTTGCAGTCAAGGTGGATTCATTTTCAAATTTGATTGATTCAATTCAGAAGGCAGTGTGGCAAGATTCTCAATATAGAAGTGTCCTCGAAGATTTGGGTAAAGGTAAATCTGTCCAAGATTATTCTCTTGATTCCTCTTCCAAACTTCTCCTTTTCAAAGATCGGGTGGTGGTCCCAAATGACCCCACAATTCAACTCAATATACTTCAAAAGCGGCATGACTCTCCTCTAGCTTGACACCCTGGCCAAGAGAAGACTCTCAAACTTGTCAAGCGGGATTTCCACTGGTCCGGCATGACTCAATTCATCAAGGATTATGTATCATCCTGTCAACAGTGTTCAAGAAACAAAAATATTCATCACAAGAAGTTTGGACTGCTCAAACCTCTTCCAATTCCAAGTGGTCCTTGGATTTGTCTTTCAATGGATTTCATCACTCAATTGCCACTGTCCAATTCCTTTGATTCAATTTTAGTTATAGTGGACAGATTCTCAAAAATGGTGGTTTTCATTCCAACAATAGCTTCAATCACTTCATTAGATTTGGCCCATTTATTCATCAAGAATATTTTCTCAAAGCATGGCCTTCCTTCAAGCATTGTTAGTGATCGAGGTTCTCTTTTTGTTTCTTCTTTTTGGACCAACCTTTGTCAGCAGCTCAAGATTTCAAGAGACTTGTCAACTGCTTACCATCCAGAAACTGATGGACAGACAGAGAGGGTAAATCAGATACTAGAACAGTACCTTCGGATGTATGTCAGTTATCATCAAGATGATTGGAACACCTGGCTCCCTCTGGCTGAATTTGCCTACAATAACTCTGACCACTCTTCAACAAAACAAGCACCGTTTTTCACTGTTTATGGAAGAGATCCTCATTTTGACTCAGTTCACATCACTCAAGACACTCCGGCTGGAAAGTTATCAACAAAAATCCAATCAGTACAGCAAGATGTCAAGAGAGAACTTGAAGTCGCCATAAACAGGTTTAAGAGGTATGCAGATAAAAGTAGAGCAAGTCCACCTGTTTTCAATCCCGGTTACATGGTATGGCTCTCTTCCAAGAACATCAAATCAACCAGACCCACCAAAAAGCTGTCTGAAAGATGGCTGGGTCCTTTTCCAATCTTGAAGAAAGTCAGCACTCATGCCTACCACCTCAAGCTTCCATCTCAATGGAAATCCATCCACCCAGTTTTCCATATTTCCCTTTTGGAACCAGTCAAGACGTCAACAATCCCAAATAGGCATCAAGAGCCTCCTCCTCCAATCACCATTGAAGAAGAAGAGGAATGAGAAGTCTCTCAAATACTGGACTCAAAGCTCAAGAGAGGAAAATTATGGTATCTGGTGGAATGGAAAGGTTTCAGTCAAGACCCAGAAAGATCCACTTGGGAACCAACCGAAAAACTCAAGAATTGCCCTGAACTTGTCAAAGATTTTCATTCATTATATCCTGATAAGCCTGGGCCGAATTCTTCAAAAGCTTGATTCATTATGGTGCTTGGTGGGGAGAGGAATTACCAAAAGTAAGTCCCACTCCTGGTATGCACCTTTAGGCGTATTCTACTCTTTTTTGTTGTAAGCATCACCTTGGCCACTCTGTGAGCACTTTGCAATTTTGGACACAGATCTTTGGCATGGCTTTCAACTTCATTTCCAATCTCATGGCCATTTTCACTTGGTACAATGGGCCATTCACTTTTCAATTCATTTCCAAGATTCCAACTTCAAATTCATTCCTTCAACATTATTATTTTATTTTTATGGCACTGGCGGGAGTGGTAACTACCAAAAGTAAGTTCCTCTCCTGGTGTGCACTTCCCTGAGGGGTCTACAATCTTGTCAAAACATCACCTTGGCCACTTTGTGAGCACCTGGCATCAAATTTATCTTTCCAGGTCCTTGGCCAATTTCAAAATCAGTTATCAACCTCCGTGATGAAGATTGGAACCTCCTCAAGATTTCAATTCATTTTTCTTTTTCTTTTTCCTTTTCTTTTCTTATTTTCGTTTTCATTCTTTATTTTATTTTACTTTCATTTTAAATTTTCTTTTATCACGTCAAAATTTTCATTCATTTTAAAATTCAATTCAAATCATGAAGCCAATGTCAAAAGAAGATCAAACAAGTCCTGCGTCAAATGTCAAATTTTTAATATCAGTCTTCAAATTTTTTATCTTAATCAGTCCTCTTGAATCACTCTCTCAAAATCTTTCCAATAGCCTCAACAGGCTTCACCTTGTATTGGTGCTCAGGAACTCACCATTTCAAGGTGGGGGGTACTGTCACAACCATGGCAATTCACCTCCTTGGATCCCCATATGGCATATCAAGCCACGGTTCTTTTATGGCCAATTGGCCATATCCATCACCAGTGGCCAATATGGCCACGTCATTATCTTATGGACCATTTATGGCCATTTGTGTTTTGGGGCCTTCATGGCCCTTCACCTCAATCCAGAACCCATAGCGGCAATTTATGCCCAAATGGGTATTCCTGGTCATTTCCCTCAAAATCAGGGGAAATGGCCCAAATGGCTGTTTTTGGCCATTTGGGCTCATAATGCGCATTTGCGCACTTTTTGCGCACTTTGCGCATTTGCGCACTTTTGCGCACTTTGACGCAAAGTGTCCAAAAAACACTTTCCCGCCTTTTGGGCCAGTTTTTGGCTCAGAACCCAAAAATGGCCAAAAACCCCAAAAGGCTCAGAAACACCATTCCAAGCTCTGAAGCCATTACATCCATCTTTTTCCCTCTGCCTTTCCATCTCAAGACCTTTGGACGTAATCTTCTTGCCAGTCAACCAATATGCCATAAATGATGTTATATATCATTGTGCATCATTTTTCAACAGCAATTCAATGGTGGCAATATCAAATGGTCATTTCAACATTCCAACATCTCATCACGTCATCAAGGCACCCAATCATTCAGAGGAATCATCAAGGCTCAAGAGCAAGTGTTTCAGCGTCAAAGGCCAATGACACCATCAAGCAGTCATTGGTTATTCTCACTCCAAGTATTCCTTCCAAAGGAATACTTCCAATTCATTCTCAAGTGTATTCAAGAGGCAGTGCCAAAAAGAAGTTGTCAAGTGTCAAAGCTCCACTCAATCCATCTTGGCAACCATATTCATTTCAATACAGTCTGGATCCATCAAGAACTGTATTTCATTTTCAATCATGGGAAATTCATTCAACCCAATTCAATTTCAATATTAGCCAGCTGTATCAATTCCCAAAACAATCAATACAGCCTCAAGGATCAATACAGATCAGTTTTCAGCCTGAAGAACTCAAGCTCCCAACTTTTCACATATACCGGCTACCCTTTCCACCCTGGGGGGTTTTCCCCAGTTAATTAATATATTTTGATTTTATTTTATCTCTACTTTCTTTTCATTTTAGTTAAGCAAATACTGATATTATTAAGTCAGTCATTTAGCACCTTTCTCTTTCTCTTTCTTCGCCTGTCAATGGATATTTGGTGGTCATGTCCTTACTAATTCCATTATTCATTTTTGGCAGGTTGAAACAGTGATTAAGGACTTACTTGGCTGGCTCTTTGGCCATTTGGCTTCCCTTTCCTCTTTTGCATCTCATCTTGTACCTGCATATCTTTTAGAGGAATTCATTCTTATTATTTTTGTTCTTTATCCTTTTGGAGTCTTCCAAGTGAGTTCCCTGATTGCTGAGTGCCAGGCCACTCTTGTATTTCTGTCCAAGAGCCCCTGTGACATAATGACTAATCCACTGCTGTCAACAGTGTTGCTCTGGTTGGTGAACTTAAGACACCTTCCTTTCCTCCTTCTGTCCATAACCCCTCCATTTTTCCCTCTCAGTCATTACTTCCATTAAGAGATGAAGTCTTCAAAGAGATAAAAGATGTTGGAGAAGATGTTGCTATATCTTCACTTCATCTCTTTCAAGGGGATATGGACCTTCCTCCTTTATCTTTTCATGCCTCCCTGGAGGAGCAGTGGGATGAGGAGGAAGAGCCAGAAGAGATTGAAACTGTGCTGAAGGTAGTCCCTCCTGTTTATCACAAATATTTGGATGTATTCTCCAAAGTGAAAGCAGAGAAACTTCCTCCACACCGTGCCTGTGATCATCATATCGAACTGGAGGGTCTTCTACCTCCAGTTGGTGTTATCTACTCTTTATCAAAGACTGAGTCAGAAACACTGCGGGCCTACATTTCAGAGAATGTAGAGAAGGGTTTCATCAGACCAAGCTCCTCCTCAACAGGAGCACCTGTCCTTTTTGTTAAGAAAAAGGATGGTGGTCTTCGTTTGTGTGTTGACTACCGCAAACTTAATGCTGTCACTAGGAAGAACAGGTATCCTGTTCCTCCAATGAATCAGCTTCTTACCGTCTTTAACGGTGCTACTATCTTCTCCAAGATAGATCTGCGTGGTGCTTATAATCTCCTGAGAATTAAAGAGGGGGATGAGCATTTAACTGCCGTTAGAACCAAATATGGCAGTTATGAGTATTTGGTTATGCCATTTGGCTTAACCAATGCTCCAGCTTCATTCCAAAATCTTGTGAATGATATCTTTGCAGATTATTTGGATATTTTTGTTGTAGTGTACTTAGATGATATTATGGTCTTCTCTAGCTCTTTGGATGAACATGTTAAACATGTGGCCTCTGTTCTCCAAAGACTGAGAGACAATAATTTGTTTTCCAAAGCCTCCAAGTGTGTATTCCATGCCTCAAGTGTGGAATACTTGGGCTATGTTGTTTCAAGTGATGGCCTCAAGATGGATTCTTCAAAAGTTCAACAAATCCTCAATTGGCCTCAACCCAAGAACATCAAGGCCCCCCAATCTTTTCTTGGCTTTGCCAACTTTTATCGTCGTTTCATTAAGAATTATTCCAAAAAAATCTCTGCTCTCACTTCCCTCCTTAAAAAAGATTCTCCCTTTATCTTCAATGAGGAAGCTCTTAGTCAATTTCAGATACTCAAAGAAGCTTTCACCACTGCTCCTATCCTCTCTCACTTTAATCCTTCTCTCCCAACTATTGTAGAGACTGATGCCTCTGATTATGCCTTGGGTGAATGACTCAGGAAAGCATCCCATTGCATTTGATAGTCGCAAGCTCTTACCAGCTGAACTCAACTATGAAATTCATGACAAGGAACTCCTTGGCATAGTTTGGGCTCTCAAGCGCTGGAGAGCCTTTCTCCTTTCTCTTTCTGATTCCTTTGAGGTCTTGACAGACCATTGTTCTCTCCAATATTTTATGTCCTCTAAAGTCCTTACTCGTCGTCAAGCCCGTTGGGCTGAATTTTTGTCTGAATTTCACTTTGTTATCACTTACCGCCCAGGCAGGCTGGCCACTTTACCAGATGCCTTGTCACGTCGGGACGACGTGTACCCAGAGAGGGGGGTGGATTTCATCAGCAAGAATCCTCAAAACTTTCATCAAGTTCTCAAGCAAAATGAAATTCAAGAGTCAAGCTTCTTTTCAATTAAAGTTGATGCTTTTTCAGATGTAGTTGATCAAATTCAAAGACAAGTATGGCAAGACAAAGACTATAAGGAGATCCTCAAGAAATTAGCAAGAGGAGAATCAGTCCCAGACTATTCTCTTGAACCTCAAGCAAAATTACTATTGTTCAAAGATAGAGTAGTCATTCCAAGCAATCATGAAATTCAATTGGACATTCTTCAAAAGCGTCATGACTCACCATTGGCTGGCCATCCTGGCCAGGAGAAGACCCTCAAGCTCATCAAGAGGGATTTTTATTGGGCTGGCATGAATCAAATCATCAAGAACTATGTGTCCTCATGTCAGCAATGTTCAAGAAACAAGAACATCCACCATAAGAAGTTTGGATTACTCAAGCCTCTTCAAATTCCATCTGGTCCTTGGAATTCTTTATCAATGGACTTTATCACTCAATTGCCCTTGTCAAGCAACTTTGATTCGATTTTAGTAGCTGTAGACAGATTTTCAAAAATGGCAATATTTATTCCAACTTATTCAACAATCACTGCTTTGGACTTAGCTCAAATATTCATTAATCATGTCTTTTCCAAACATGGTCTTCCAATCAGTATTGTTAGTGATAGAGGTTCATTATTTGTTTCATCATTTTGGACTCAGTTATGTCAGCAGCTCAAGATATCAAGAGATCTTTCAACTGCATTTCACCCTGAAACAGATGGACAGACAGAGAGGGTAAATCAGATTCTAGAACAGTATCTTCGGATGTATGTCAGTTACCATCAAGATGACTGGCACACCTGGCTCCCTCTGGCTGAATTTGCCTATAATAATGCAGAACATTCATCCACAAAGCAATCACCTTTTTTCACCATTTATGGAAGAAATCCCAGCTTTGACTCAATCCATGTTTCTCAAGATTCACCTGCTGGAAAGTTATCAACAAAACTCCAATCAGTACAGCAAGTTGTCAAAGAAGAATTAGAGTCAGCAATAAGAAGATTCAAGAAGTATGCAGATAGAAATAGAGCAATTCCACCTGATTTCCAACCTGGGGACAAAGTATGGCTAGCCTCCAAGAACATCAAGACAACAAGACCCACCAAGAAGCTCTCAGAAAGATGGTTGGGACCTTTTGAAGTTCTGAAGAAGATTGGCAGCCATGCATATCACCTCAAGTTCCCTCAAAAATGGAAGTCAGTTCACCCTGTTTTCCATATTTCTTTGTTAGAACCAGTGAAGCAATCAACTATCCCAAATTGACATCAATTGCCACCACCACCAGTAATAGTGGAAGAGCAAGAAGAATGGGAAGTGGCTCAGGTTCTGGACTCAAAACTCAAGAGAGGTTCATTATGGTATTTAGTTGAGTGGAAAGGATTCAGTGAAGACCCAGAAAGAACAACTTGGGAACCAGCTTCCAGCCTTACCAACTCTCCAGACCTTGTCAAGGACTTTCACACTTTGTATCCTGACAAGCCTGGCCCAAATGCCTCAAGGGTTTGATTTTATGGTGCTTGGTGGGGATTGGAGGTTATGAAAGTAAGTTCCTCTCCTGGCATGCACCTTTAAGGGGGTATTCTACCAAATTTGTTGTAAGCATCACCTTGGCCACTTTGTGAGCACTTGTCAATTTTTTGGGACAGGTTCAGAAGGCCTTGCAACATAATACCCTCAAGATTTGGACCTTTCATCAAGATTTGGCCCAATCTTTTCTTTTATTTTTCTCTTCTTTCTTTAATCATGCCATAAATTATCTTTCAAGACATTCATTATCAAATTCATCTTATGGCATATTTCAATTTTCATTTATGGTGCTTGGTGGGGAGTGGCAGTTATGAAAGTAAGTTCCATCTCCTGGTATGCATCCCTGAGGGGTCTAATTCTTGTAAAAACATTACCTTGGCCACGCTGTGAGCATCAAATGCTTGATTTCATCTTTCAGAATCTTTTGGCCAAAATCAAACAACTCACCACAAGAAAGACAACCCCCAGGCATTTCATATTTCTTTCTTTACTCTCTTTCTTTTCTCTCATTTCTTTTCTTTTTCATTTCTTTTATTTTCTTTACTTGTATAATTCTTGTTTTTTTTAATTTCCTTCTTTTAAGCAGCAGTCAATCCTCCCATATTTTGTATTGGGAGGCTAATTCATTTATTTCATGTAAAAAGGGAAATAACAATAGTAATAATGGAGACCAACTACCAGTAATACGCATCAAAATTTCTTCAAGGTTTCTTTAAACTCTATAACCAAGGCATCTCCAAATCACAAAAGGCGGGGAACCAGAGGCAGTGGAGTCAAATATGAATGTCAGCTTTGAACTCATTCCTTAAGATCAAAATTTAAAGCCAAAACCCAATCAGCAAGGTGTTTATGGCAATTGACCAATTAAGGAGGGGATAAGAAGAAGATATTCAAGAAAAAAAAATCAAGTTCATAGAAGAAATTGTTTCAAATGGCCCAATCGGCCAATTTCATCAAGATATGCACTTTGGCACAATTGGCCATATCAGACCTCAAAACATCAAAACAGCCATTTTCATCAATTCTTATCATAATATGCTTAATTAGGCATATTGGCAAATTTGCGCATTTTGCGCATTTTTGCGCATTTGCGCACTTTTGCGCATTTTGCGCACTTTTGCGCAAAAGGGCCTTTTTTCTTGTCAAAATCCTTCAAAAGGCCTTTTTGGCCAAAATCATTATAATTGCGCATTTGCGCACTTTGGGAATTTTGCGCAAAATGGCCAAAACCCACTTTTAGGCCATTTTTTCACAATAAATCAGTTTTTTCATCATTTTCACCAATTTATGCCAAATATGGCATATTTGCGCATTTGCGCATTTCGCGCAAAAATGCGCAAAATGGCCAAAACCCACCTTTAGGCCATTTTTTCACAAGAAATCAGTTTTTTCATCATTTTCACCAATTTATGCCAAATATGGCATATTTGCGCATTTGCGCATTTTGCGCAAAAATGCGCAAAATGGCCAAAACCCACCTTTAGGCCATTTTTTCACAAGAATTCAGTTTTTTCAGTATTTTCACCAATTTATGCCACATATGGCATATTTGCGCATTTGCGCATTTTTGCGCAAATTGGCCAAAAACCCATTTATTCACACTTTCAGGGATTTTGGCCAGGACTACTCATTTGGTCCAAAATTTCAATTGTTGGCCACCTTATGCCAACACTCTAAAATTCAAAATTATGATGATTTCAAGTGGTCTTGGGACAAAAACCCAAATCAACCACCTTTCAAAAGCCATGAGGACTCAAGAAAAATTGATGAAGACACTCAAGACAAGATTAAAGAATTTTTTATGAAGATTGAAGGCAGTTTGAATGAAACAGAGGAAATTCAGAATCAAAATCAAGGGGAAAATACCTACAAATAGTCAAATGAAGATTGGTTTGAGTATTGATTGAAGAAGAAGTTTTAAGGGGAAAATCTTAAGGAATTGGGGGAAAGAACTGTTTGAATTGATTGCAAGCTCATCAAGACTCACTATACTTATGGTGCTCAGAGCTCACCACTTTCAAGAGGGGGATAATGTCACAGCCAAGGAGGCAGGGGCATTTCCAATCATCATCAGCAAATCATTATATCATGGATACCCTTCAAAACCCAATCAGCAAGGGGGTTTCATTCAACAATTCACCCAATACAGTTTCATACCTCAATACAGTTCCATACAGGCAAGACTCAAATACAGGATTCACCAAATACAGGCCTGTCATCAATACAGGCGCAAATACCTGTATTGACTGTATCACCTGTATTGGATTCACCAATACAGGATTCAATCCCACATCCAACTTCTTCCAGCATACAGGCCAGTATCTCAACACTCAAACTCCAAGGCTGGTATTTCTCACATACCAGCCCCTCTTCACCCACCTGGGGGTTTTTCCCCCAGTTAATTAAAATAGTTGATTTATTATTTAATATTATTTTATTCTCATTTTTTGGAATATTATTTTATTACTTATTAAGTTAGTCTTAGCCTTCCCTCACCTGTTCAGTAGAGTCCTGGTGGCCATATCCTTATTAATCCCTTTTCTCTTTTCTGAACAGGTTGAAACAGTGACTCAGGATTACTTAGTGGTTGGCTCTCTATTTATTACTTATTGTTATTTCTTTTTCTTAGTACTCTTATTCTTTTATCAGGAATTTATCCTTGCATTCTGTCTATCCTGTTCTTGAGTATTTTGAGCCCTCCTTAAGTAAGTCTGTTCACTGAGTGCCAGGCCCTCTTCATTTTAGAGGAGCCCCTGTGACAGCTTCTCATTCCAAATTTGGTCCTCTGTCTAAGTGGGCCCTCAGTTGAGGAACTTCTGAGGTGCCATCAAGAGGAGCTCTTGGAATTGGAGTCAGAATGGCTTGAGCTCTGGCCTGATATCTCTTCTTCCTTGCAGGAGTTGAGTGTTTGACAGGAATGATTTTCAGTATAAAATGAAATAAAATCAAAATTGTAAGTGAATTACTTGAGGCAATTCAAAAGGAAAGCTTGAAGTTAAAATCAAAATCAATATATTGAAGAAAAATCAATAAATCAAAATTAAACCTTTAGGTAAATCAATAAATTAATTGTCAACTGAAATCTTGAGGTAAATAATTCAATATATCAAATGAAACAAAATCAAAATCTTGCAAAAAAATCAATCAATCAAATGAATTCTTGAGTAAAAATTAATTTATATCAAAAAATATTGATGTCAAAATCAGCAGGATAAATAAATCTTCAGTTAAATCAATTTTTTTTGAAGTCAATATCAATTTTATTTCAAATTAATCAATCAAATCAAACAAAGTGAATTCTTCCTCAAAAATCAAAATTCTTGAAGAATGAATCAAAACAAGTCTTAATGTGAAGAATGTGTCTGAATAATTTTGATGACCAATTTGAAAAAAAAAATAAGACCTGAATTATCAATGAAATAAAATTTATCATTTTAATAAAGAATTTAAAGAAAAAAAAATAAAAATTGGTAAGCTTTCAATTTTCAAGAGTGAAGAATGAATGACAGAAAATTGAGAGGTGATAATAAAAATGAAGCTCATAAGAATTAAGAGCTATAATTTATATGAAATGAGTGAATAAAAATGATAAATAATGAATTAATAGAATGAAAATAAATTATGAGTTAATTGATATAATGTCACAGAATCTGTTGGTGAAAACAGAAATGGCCTGGCACTCAGTAATCAGGGAAATCACTTGGAAGACTCCAAATATTGAAGAAGATAAAATAAAAGAATAATAGTTTTCTCTAAGAAAAATTTTAAGGTTTGACTATGAAACAATAAGTAAAAATTACTAAAATTTTGCTTATTGTACTATGAATGTCCTTATAAATGAAATAAATAGGATAACAATAATTATAATGATAAATAATTATTATAATTATAGCGTAAAACAATTATATTATTAAATAAATATAATAATATAATCTATATTATAAAAAAATATAATAAAGGAAATATATTAATATAAGATAATTAATATATTTCAAAGCACTTTATTATTGTTACCAACAAATAATAAAGGCATAAAAAATTGTTTTTTATTAATAAAAAACAATTAATAACAATAATATCACTAATATTAAAGTTATAAATTAATATAAATACTATTTATATTAATTTTAGAATTATTAAAGTAATAATAGAGAAAAATTATTATAATAAGAGAAATAACCTACTTTTAATTCTTAATATAATAATTTTGAATAATTTTATGCCTAGAAATGTAAATACAACTTTTTCAAATTGTAATTGCAATAAAATTTAAGAGAAATTACAATTTTTCTTGATTTTACATGGAATAGAGGTTTTTAAGAGAAATTTAAACAAAACAATTAAATAATTGCAATAATCACGTCAGAGATGAAGATTATTATTATAATTATCTTTGATCCTTAATAATATAAAAGCTTTATATATAAAGAAGAAAGAAATTACCTTTTTATTTAATGATTTAATGTTTTGTAAGCATCTGAGGGGAAAACAGAGTAAAAAGAGCCCTATTTATAGTAAATACCTCCCTCCTAGAGTCCAGAAGGCTTCGAGTAGAAGTTTACTGATGCTTTCTACTAGAATTGATCAATAGTTTAAGGTTTGGTGATGATTACATCATGATCAAACCATCTTACCTCATAATTATGCCATTACTTAAGGTTATCACTGTAACTTTAGGTTTGATCACTTCATAGGCTTTCAAGAAGCCTAAAATTTGTGGATTTTATTATTATTAATCATATTATAATAGTATTCACCAGTTTTATCACTTATATTACTGTTAAACTTAAAATAAGATTACAGTGAGTGATCTTAAATGATCAAATTTAAGCTTAAACTTTGATCATTAATAACTTTTAAGCTATACACGCTACAGCTATTCTGAGAGTGGATTCTGATATCTTGGCATTTCCTCATTACACTGCCAAGAGATTTTCATTACATCATCAAAACTCTATTTTTGATGATTTTTCTTGTAACTCATCTTTTCTGTCAAAATTTAATATTTTAAACTTCAAACCATGATTTCAAGGGGTTATACCTTGAATATTATAATAAAAAATGAATCATTATTCACGAATGACCTAGTATAATCCAACTGTCTACTTTTTTTTAAGTTTGGACCACTTTCATAACAAAGTGGTCAACAGCTATATTGATTTTAATCAATAATTCCTTACAGGTTTTAACCTTGTTTATAACTTGTGAAATGAAGTTCATTTCTGTATTCCTACAGTGGTTAAATGATAACTTTATTTTTGGTTCATCACTCTATCATGCATATTTCAAAAGATATTAGCTAAAATCCTTGAATATATGTGTTGACCAAAAAAGTGCATATATTCAGCTTAACTCCTTAAGTATTGATTTTGGAGATTAGCTTCTTAATTGTTTTGTGTGTGGCATTGTATGGAAAATCTAATGGTACCATTTATTTCACATTTTCTTCCATTGGTATTTGAAATAATTAAGGATTTATGTTTTTTATAAGGTATTATTACTTATAACTCCTTAAATATTGACTTTACAGATATGCCATGAAAATGGTATATGTGTATTTTACCATGGGGAATCCAATGGTAAAATTTATTTCACATGTTTATTCATTGGGATTTAAGTTAAACCAAGTTTTATGCCTATTTATGGCATTTTTGTAGTTTTAAGGTAATTATTTTTAATGTATAATTATTTTAAATATTTCTTGTGACCTTTTTGGGTATGTGGTCATATCTCAAAGGTTCACAAAAATGCAAGTACAAGATGAGATGCAATAAGAGAAAATGAAGCTAAATGGCCAAAGAGCCAACCAAGCAATTCCTTAATCACTTTTTAAACCTTCCAGAATGAACAATGGAATTAGTAAAGGATATGATCATCAATATCCACTGACAGGCAAAGAAAGAAAAGAGAAAAGGTGCTAAATGACTTACTTGATAATATCATTATTCACTTTAATAAAATGAAAAGATAAAGAAAGATAACATAAAATAAAAATATATTAATCAACTGGGGGAAAAACCCCCCAGGGTCAAGGCAGGCTGGTATATGTGAAAATTTGAGAGCTTGACTCCTTCAGGCTGACAGATGATCTGTAATGAATCCTGGAGCTGTATTTATTGTCTGATGGAATTGATACCTTGCCAAAATGAGAATTGAACTGGGTTGAATGATCTTCCCATGGAGCATGATTGAAAATACATGTCTTGATTAATCAAGACTGTATTGAATGAATGTGGTGGCCAAGGTGGATTGATGGAACATTGAAACTTGACAGATTGGTTTGGAACTGCCTCTTGAGTATTCCTTGAGAATGAACTGCCAGTATTCCCTTGGAGGAATACTGTGAAGGAGAATACCCAATGACTTCTTGATGGCATCATTGGTATTTGAGAGTAACAATTGCCCTTGAGCCTTGATGACTTATGTAATGTTGGAATACACCATTGGATTTCTGGTAAAAAAAATGCATAATGGTGTATAACACCATTTATGGCACTTTTGGTTATTGAAGGTGAAAGTGGCCAAAGGCCTTTGAAAGGGATGCCAGGAGGATCATTCATGAAAATTGGGTCTTGTGTAGCTTCAGAGGTTTCAAAGTGTTCTGGGGTGTTTTGCCTATTTGTGGGTTTTTGGCCAAAAACAGATTATACAGTCTTAAAACTGTATTTGCACAAAGTGAGCAAGAAATGTGCAAAATGCACAAATCTTGCATTTAAGCCCCAAATGGTGTGATATTGCCAGTTGGGCATATTTCCCATAATAAAATGGGAAAATTTCATAAGTGGGATAAATGCACAAAAATGTTTAAATTGCACAGATCTGTATTCAAAGATTAAAAAGCCAAATTTAGGCTTTTGGGCTGTATTTCCCCTGTTGACTTGAAAATACCAAAAGGCTCCAAAAATCAGAATAATGGCAAGGAAAGACATGATGATTATTAAAGGGCCAGGTTGTCCTCAGATGGTGAAATGGCCATAAAAGGCCAAGAAAGATGAAATGGCCAATTTGGCCAATTTGGCCAAGGATGATTGATATGGCATTGACATGCCATATGCAAGTCCAAGAGGCTGATTGCCACGGTTGTGACATTAACCCCTCTATTTCTTTCTGACAGGTTGAAACAATGGACTTGGACTTGTTTGTGGTTGGCTCGTTTATTCTTACTCTTATTTTCTTTGTTGCTGCTTTTCTTATATTTATCTTATTTACACTCTTAAGTGTACCCAATCTTATTCCATCCCTGAGCCCTCAATAAGTGAGTTCCAGTTTACTGATTGCCACACCCTCTTCACCCCAAAGAGCTGCTGTGAGACTGGGTGTATTGAAATACTCACAGTATAGAGTTGAGTTGACCAAAAAGGGTCAACACCATACAGGTGCTCTGACTGCAGCCTGTATGTGCTGAATTGAGTTTTCCATGGTGTAATGAGCTTTGACACCTTGAAAACTGGCCTTGGATCATACTTGGCATAAGTCCTTGCAGATACATGGATAGTATTCCCTTGTGGGGATATTATAGGCTTGAAGACACAACCTTAGCAAAGGAGGAGGCTGGTCTTGAATGACCAAAACTGATGGCACTGTTACTTATCCTCTTGAAATGGTTGCCTTCAAAGAATTTTGCCCTAATTGAAGAATGAGAGGAAATGAGTGACAGGAATATTCCCCATATAAAATGAGGCATAATGATTTTATACTCATATTGGAGGAGTATGGTGGCCAGAAATGAAAAAATATGTGGAAAAAATGATCCAATGTGGTAATATTGCAATTTTGACCAGTTAGGGGGCCATGGTTCATTGGTGAGGGCCCTTGGCCCCTTGGTGGGTTGCTGGCCAGAAAAGGTGTTGAGGGGGTCCCATAGGCACTATAGCCATTTTTGGGATTTTTGGGATTTATGCCCATTTTGGATCCAGGGGGTTGCCTTGGGGTTTGAACCCCCCTATGGACCATAGGACATGGCCTATAGAGGCCCTAGGAAGCCCCCTGCGGGGCAGGGATGTTATTTGGCCTCAGAAAAAAGGGGTCCTGAAGCTGTGATGGGTCCCCAATTGGGCAAGCTGATGATGGCCCAAGAATTGCCATTAAAGTTCATAGCAGCAATTCTTCCAGCAATAACAATACAAGTCTTGCCATATAAGGGTTACAAGAGCTGATTGTGACTTGGTTGATGAGGTTTGTGACATAAATTTATTTACTACAAAAATGACCACTTGTGTTTCTGAAACCTATTGCAGGCATTGTTTGGCCTGTTTTGTGGTTCTGGAGCATGAATACATTATTTTTGGCTTATACCAAGTGGCTCATTCTGCCAGAGGCCATATCAGAAGTTGGGGACATCAAATGTGTTAGAGCTGGTACAGGGGAAGTCTTTGAGGTCATTATGTGTCATGCTGGATGGGGTTTAGCCCATATGGCCCTTTGATTTACTCATAAAGGCTGAATGATCTTGCACACCCAATTGTGGTTTGGAAAGCTAGCTGAGATGAACTCTGCCAGTTTGATCATTGATAATTTCCACAAGATTTACCCATTTCAGCTCTTCTTGACCTCTTTTGTGAATTTGGCCATCTTGCCTTTCCCTCATTTCCACTTTCCTCTCAAATTCCCTCATCATGCACCCAATCTCATGGCATCCTGGCTCACTCCACACTCAAGGCTCCCAGTGTCCTTGCTTCAAGCCTCTGAGGGAGAATTGGAGACCCTTTGGGAGCCTCCTCCCAGCATTTAGTGGACATGTCTTTTTCACATGTCCTGCGACTGCGCCGCGCGATTTCACATGCCGTGGCCACCCGCCACCCGTCGCTCAGCCAGTTCACGTGAAAGCCACTCGACCCAAATTCCCCGTGGCTCTGATGGCCATCGAACCCAGACTGCCCGGGATTGGCGAGCGAAAGTGTGCTTGGAGCGGTGGCATCATTCCTCGCCAGCTGATTCCAATTGCCAAATAAATCTCATCATCCAAGGAATTTTCACCTTCATCTTCCTCAATTTATCTTGATCAATTTATCTTCCTCAATTTATCTTGATCAATTTATCTTGATCGATTTGTCTTGATCGATTGGGGATCGAAGCAGATCGGATCGGATCGAGGCGGATGTGGATGTCGCGCCCCTCTTAAGCAAAGCAAGATTATCGCTCAAGATCTTTGTTTTGATCATCTTCAAATCTCAATCTCATCACTCCCGTCATCCCTCAAATCATTGCAAAACACAAAGCTGCATGATGCCTTCCGCAAGCCCAGAGCAGAAGCCATCAATATCATCCGAAAGCTCAATATCAAATTCAATCTACAAAATTCCTCACACTCAAATCGATCCGCATTCTTGCTCGTTATTAGGTCCTTTCGCTATTTTAATTCAAGCAATAATGGCTTTAATCATCCTAGTCAGCTTATTGGTAAAACGTCATAGAGAAAAACCTAAAAGTAGGTCCGGTCCGTCTAACTTGTTATCAAAATTTTAAAAATTAAGCTTCTTGTGCAGCTCTAATTCAATCCTTCTTGCTTCTTTACAGGGAAATATCAAATTTGGACAGCAGATGTCTCAAAACAAGTCATCGGTCAAGCTTTTGTTCATCTTTTAAATATCTTCATCTCTGGTAGTTCATTTCTTTCTTTGGTCTTCTGAATCAATTCCTCCATTCATTAATCTAAATCTCCCTTCTCTTTCACTCCCTTCATCCATTCGATAGCTATCATGGCTCAATTACCTTCAGGTGGAAATCCTTGCGCTTTATATTTCATCAACATCTTTATCGATACTACAATCGGTGTCTTCGTACTCTTCATCACCTTAAACCTTCTAACTCATCTTTCATCAATCCTTTTCAATCAATCTCCCATCAATCTCGGTTTGGCTTCCGGCACTTACCCTCCTCCTTTTTTCATGTCTTGGCTAAAACAGCTTGCCATCTATCTCCTATCACTCGCCATCTTAAAACTCTTCGTCATTGCTCTTTTTTATTTGGGTGGCGATGCTTTAATAAGATTCGGTGATGGTCTCATCGAAGCTATCAGTTCAAATCCTAAAACTCAAATCGTCATTGTCGTCATGATAGGTCCAACAATCTTAAACGTCTTACAATTCCTTTTGATAGACTCTTTCATCAAACACAAACCCCCCCCTGTTAATCATCAATCACTCCAACACAATGAAACTCAAGCCTTTTTAAATGATCATGATCATGATTCGGATCATGATAATAATCTCAATCAAAATCATCTCAATCAAAACCATCCTAACTCACTGGGTTCAGATGATCAAGATTGCTTAGGCTCAAGTAATCCCTATAAATCTAAATCATCTTCTCGTCGTCAAACTAATCGTAATTTAGATTCCTCTCCACTCGATCCTTGTTTAACTCCCACTTCTAACGCTCCTCATTGTTATCCACCAAAAAGGTCATCAAATCAAATAAATCCAATTGGCCTCTCTGACTTTAACTTGGAAATTCGTCAAAGAACACCTTTAAACATTAAACATAACTCAATAAATCAAATCACTCAACTCAACCCTCAAAACCATAACCTATTCAAACCTATGCTTAATAAATCCCTTATCTTAACGCATTATTCAAAACTTTGGTCATCATCCCTCAAAATATCCAATCCTAGACCAATCAATTCATTTAATCCATCAGACCGATCATTTGAATCACAACGACTTGGTTGCCCCACTCAAATCAAAACTGGTGTCTCACTAATTGACAACGAAAACCAAAAACGTTATCATCAAGCTCAAAAATCATTTACACCTTCTTGTACTTCAACTATAATAAACTAATTGTCATATTTTCAAATCAAATTCAAACCTTGGTTGTTTTGGACGTTTCTCATCAATGGGCTTGGGCTGCACGAAAAATTATTTTGAATTGCATTTATATAGAAATAAATTGATTACAATCTTTGGTTTTGTAGTTTTTGAGAACTTTTTAGCTTGACTTAACATTATTTTTTCATCCCAAAATATCCTTTTTGTTGTAGCAATCATTTTACGTTAAAAATACTTCAAAGAGAAATGAAAATAAAAAGCTGACTCAAGCTATCTCATCATTCTTCAAAACCGTCAGGGGTTATAACATGATACTAATATCACACTTTATACATCTAACTTCTTAATCAGGAAACTTGGTTCACTGCATCAGCAGTTTCGCTAAATTTCAAAAACTAGCACCTACCTCACAATCTCTATCTTGCCTCCCCAAAAAACTTGCTTCTTTATCAGAGTTGTGGCAGTTTTCATCGCCTTGACAAGACTGAAGATGTCGTGGCTCTGCCAACAGAGATTTCTTTAACACTATCTTTATGCTCAAAACGTATTTGAATGCCTTTTGTTCAATAACAAACCAAATTGGCCAAGTTTTTAAGTTGAGTTCTTAGCCATTGAATATAAAATTTGATTCTTATTTTGGTTGAGTTAAAAAGCTATATTTAAAAACACAAAGTAATTATAATCAATTCTTTTAAAAAAATAAAGAAAAAAAATTAATAACAAACTTAACCACAATTTTTAAGATTTTTTTTAAAAAAAGAAAGATTAAAGATTAAATAAGGGCGTTGCAAAACTGATGCTGGGGCCCTATGCATGCCCGCCTCCCAGTGTCGTTTTTTGCTAAATTGATGCGAATTGAATTTTCGCCTTGAAAATTACTTCAAGGCCAAAATGGCCTTTTTCTTTACTTTGTTTTAGGAGTGGTGGGCCCATGAAGACACCGTATTTTTTTCTATTTTTTTTTGAAAACGTTTGGCCAAAGGGGACATTTACCAAAGAAAGGCCCCTTAAATTTTTGAAAAAATCACAATTGCAAGAAAGGACCCTTGTCAGCATGTGACTCAAAACCAGAGCACAAGCATGACAGCCAAAATACCATAAACCAATGGTAGAGCAAAATGCCACTAAAAAGTGACCTGAGTCAAAATAGCTCATAAAGGGCATCAAAAGAAAGAGGAAAGCCACCTCTTTCCAAAGATACAACTCCCATAACCATAGGATAAGGAATAACAGAGTTATTCCAGCTCAAAGCAAGAACTGAGCATAAACATTAATTTTCACCTTGCATCTAAAATCCAGAGGAAGAGGCAGAAACCCATCAAATTGGTGTTCATATTGAAGCTCTAAATCTGGGCTATCTAATGGTACTAGAAAAATTGCACTACAATCAAAACTACAGAAGTTCTGGCTAAAAATAAGCCAAATAAGGGTGAGAAAATATTCACCTCTCATCTAACTTCTACAGTTTTAGTGAGAGATACCTAACATGGGGTTTCTTTGACAAGAGAAAAATCAGGGATTTCTGATGGTGCCATTCATCTTCTCATAACCTATCTAGAACAAAGGTTATAAGGCAAACAAGCTCAATACAGGATTCATAACAAATCCAAAAATTGATAAAGGAACTTGAAATTGGTATAAACATTCCATAATTATTGCTAGCTATAAAAAATGAGTAAGAATTTAGTGATGATCATCAAGGGAAAAAAAATTAGCCACTTTTTGAGCTCATTATCTTCAAACCTAAAAAACATATTCAGGTTTTAAGATTCTAATCCTACACTAGCAAGTATGGGATCTTACTGTGGGACATCTGTCCATAAAATTGAACTGAATGTTGTTTATTATTCAATTTCTCATAACCTCACCAATGAGTGATACAAGAATTTTCTGTACAGCTTCTGATGCATCAGAAGCACCAGAACACACCTGTAAACTCAAGTGGTGAAAATTTTCACCCTGCATAGGGTAAAAATGACAACTTGTGGTTCTAAAACCACATTTCCACCCAATACAAGTCTGTATTGAGTGTATAGAGCCACAATCCAGCCCACAGTAGGGAAACCTTTCACTCTGTGGCCGTGTGCAGAGGTAAGCCACCCCCCACTACCCCAGAACAAGGGAAAAGGAGGCTTATCCTCAGTAAAAAGAAAATTCATCATCCTTCTCTTAGTATTCTTACATGCTATAGCTTCTTAAAGAAGTGGTACCCTTAGAATTAAAAAGGTATAATTATAATTGTAATTATTATAAACCAACAGGTAAACACTAGAACAAGGGCAATCAGTAGTACTCATTGTGAGCCTTTGAGAGATGACCACATATCCAAAAAGGTCACAACAAAATTTCTGTAATAATTATACTTATGATAATTATCTCAAAAATTAGTAAATGTCACAGGGGCTCTTCTAAGTGAAGAGGGCCTGGCACTCAGTAAACGGGGACTCAATTATGGAGGGCTCCAGGATATGATAAAGAGGAATACACTTAAGAGTGTTAAGAGATGAATTACTAATAAAAGAAATATAAGAAAAGCAGAAACAAAAGAATAAGAGTAAGAAATAGAAGAGCCAACCACAAACAAGTCCAAGTCCACTGTTTCAACCTGTCAGAATGAAAAGAGAAGGGTTAATAAGGATATGGCCACCCAGCTCATACTGTACAGGCAAAGAAATAAAATGCAAAGAATAACTTAATATTAAATAAATATAATGCCCAAAATAAGGATAATAATATTCATAAAATAATAAATAAACTAAATTAATTAACTGGGGAAAAGTCCCCAGGGGGGAGAAAGAGGGGCTGGTATATGTGAGAATCACCAGCCCTGATCCAGAGGAAGAATTTTCATGAGAATAATTGATGATTGAATTGAGTCTGGCCAATAAAGGTCCTGTAAAGATGTACAGGGCCTGTACAAGAGGAGTGGTGGTATTGAGTGATCATACAGTTTGGAAATGGTGTATCTAAACTGTATTGGGTAATTCCAACCTATACAAGTATTGACAGGCTGTATTGATGAACCAGACTGTATGCATGTTTCAGCAAGGAAGATTGCTGAAACTGAATGCTGATGCAAATAGTGGATCTTCTGATTTGAGGTGTTTGAGTGGGTGTATTAATGAATACCCTTACCCCTGGTAAGTGGTTGTTACAGTATCCCCCTCTTGAAACTGGTGGGCTCCTGAACACCATAATACCCTGCCACTGTTAAGTGGAATCTCAATATCCCCACATTTTTTTCAAAAAATTTCTTTTTAATTTTCATTTCCTCTTGATCATTATCCTGAAAATACTTTTCAATTCTTCCCTGCCAAATTAACTTGATTACCCCCTTCTTTCAATTTTTGAGTAAGTATTTCACTTCAAAATATGCTTTTCTTATAATTCAATAAATCTTTTGTCCTTGGGTTGTATCCCAAAATGATGCCCACTGAGCTCTTCTGCGCAAAAAAATGATGCAAAAGGAGTATATGAAGGTATACTCAATTGCCAAGGGCCAACCTGATGTTGGACCCTTCTTTCCCAGCTGAAAATGTCCTGGAAATAGTCTTCAAGGGGTCTTGTCCCCATATGTCTCGGAAATACCTCCCCCTGGCCTTGCCATAGTCTTTTGGGCCTTGGCCCTTGCTAAGGTAAATCTTTATGATTATTGATTTTATGGCCTTCTGGGCCTTATTTAGGTCTTGGGTAAAAATGGGTGTTTTTGGTTGTGAACCTTTGAGATATGACCACATACCCAAAAAGGTCACAAGAAATATTTAAAATAATTATACATTAAAAATAATTACCTTAAAAGTACAAAAATACCATAAATACGCATAAAACTTGGTTTAACTTAAAATCCAATAGATAAACATGTGAAATTAATTATACCATTTGATTCCCCATGGCAAAATACACATATACCATTTTTATGGCATATCTGTAAATTCAATATTTAATGAGTTATAAGTAATAATACCTTATAAAAACATAAATCCTTAATTATTTCAAAAACCAATGAAACAACATGTGAAATAAATGGTACCATTGGATTTTCCATAAAAACCCACACATAAAACATTTAAGAAGCTAATCTCCAAAGTTAATACTTAAGGAGTTAAGCTGAATATATGCACTTTTTTGGTCAACACATATATTCAAGGATTCTTGCTAATGTTTTTTGAAATATACATGATAGAGTGATGAAAATAAAATAAATTCACCACGTAATTACTGTAGGAATACAGAAATTAACTTGCTTTCACAAGTTATAAACAAATTTAAAAACTGTAAGAGATTATTGATTAAAATCAATAAAGCTGTTGACCACTTTGTTGTGAAAGTGGTCCAAACTTAGAAAAAAGTAGACGGTTGGATTCCAATAGTCCATTTGTGAAGAATGATGTATTTTGTATCATAATATTCAAGGTATAACTCCTTGAAATCATGGTTTGAAGTTTAAAATATTAAATTTCAACAGAAAAGATGAGCTACAAGAAAAATCATCAAAAATAGAGTTTTGATGATGTAATGAAATTCTCTTGGAAGCATAATGAGGTTATGCCAAGCTATTAGAATTCACTCTCTGAATTTCTGTAGCGTGTAAAACTTAAAAGTTATTAAGTATCAAAGTTTGAGCTTAATTTGATCATTTATGATCACTCACTGTAACCTTAAATTAAGCTTAACAGTCATATGAGTGATAAAATTGGTGAATACTGTTAGTTCATGATTAAAAGTAATAAAATACACAAATTTTGGGGTTCTGCCAAGTCTTGACGTCATTAAAACTTAGAGTTACAGTGATAACTCTAAATAATGGCATAGTAATGAGATAAGATGGTTTGATCATGATGTAATCATCACCAAAGCTTAAAATATTGATCAATTCCAGTGGATATGATCAGTGAACGTCTACTAGAAGCCTTTTGGACTCTAGGAGGAAGGAATTTAATATAAGCAGAGCTCTTTTTACTCTATTTCCCCCTCAGATGCTTACAAAACATTAAATCATTAAATAAAAAGGTAATTTCTTTATTCTTTATATATAAAACTTTGATATTATTAAAGACCAAAGGTAGCCTTATAGTAATCTTCATCTTTGAAATGATTATTGCAATTATTTAATTGTTTTGTTTAAATTCCTCTTAAAAAAACCTCAATTCCATGTAAAATCAAGAAAATTTGGAATTTCTCTTATATTTTATTGTAATTACAATGTAAATAAATTGTATTTACATTTCTAAGCCTAAAATTATCCAGAATTCTTATATTAAGCATTAAAAGTAGGTTATTTCTCTTATTATAATAATTTTCTCTATTATTACTTTAATAATTCTATAATTAATATAAATAGTATTTATATTAATTTATAGCTTTAATATTAGTAATATTATTGTTATTAATTGTTTTTTATTAATAAAAAACAATTTTTTATGCCTTTATTATTTGTTGGTAACAATAATAAAGTGCTTTTAAATATATTAATTATCTTATATTAATATATTTATTTATCATACTATTTTATTATATTTATTTAATAATATAATCATTTTACGCCATAATTAAAATAATTCTTTATTATAATTATTTTTATTCTATTTATTACATTTATAAGGACATTCATAGTACAATAAGTAAAATATTAGTAATTTTTACTTATTGTTTCCTAGTCAAACCTTACATTGGTTCTATGGCCTTTTCTTTGTTTTTGGTGTCCTATGGTCCATGGTCTGTGGGGGCTATTCCAGGCCTCCAGGACCAAAATGGACCCCCTGGGCCCAATTTTGCTGGGGTCCCAGGGATGCCACGGGACCATGAATTGGCCCATGGACCCATATTTTACCTACATGCCCTGGATCCATTGAGAGGGTCCAGGACCATCAATATGCTGGCCTCCCCAAAGCTGCAGGGGAGGTCTTGGGTGATGCATTCAGCCCCAAAGGGGTCTTGAATCTTCACCTTGGAGGCTTTGAGGGGGGGAATAATTGAGTTATTCCCCATTTCCTTGAGGTCATTTGTCTTTGACTTGGAGTGGGCTGATTCTGACATATTGAATCTTCTGCTTGCATATTCTTCAGCTATGAGTTCCAAACTTACTGAACTCACTGAATCTTCTCCTTCCGCGCGGCCACCATCTGTCCTTTGTGGTTCTGGCATCTTCACTCAATTGTCTTCACCCTCAATGGCTTCTTCTGGACATTTTGATCCCTCCCAAACATATGACGGTTACAAGGCAGTTGAGGTCCTTGATCCTGCTTGTACTTACTGTTTGGCCAGGGGTAAGGATTGTTTTCAACACTACAATCCTCAATCTTCAAAGTGCCATTACTGTTTCATTGGAAAGAGGCCATGTCATTTTACTGGGGTGCCAACCTCTAATGTCAAGAGGTATTTATGGTGTAGGAAGGATGGGCCTTTTGGGAAAGAGTTCCCAGTTTATGAGGCACCTACTCCTGATGGAACTTTAGGGTATTCCCATTGTGAGTAACTTGAATACCTTGATTAAAATTGGCACTGATATACTTGATTTAGTGACTGGTTCTAGGCAGAGGGATGTGGCAAGGTGGACTAATGTTGGAGGGTCAATTCCAGTTGGTGGTAGGCCAATGTATTCCAGCTCAGAAGTCCCAATCTCCAGGATCAATACTGAAGGGGTAGTGAAAAGGATAAGAAGGATTGCTGATTCCCCAACTGATCCAAATGCTGAAGGTAGTGATGAGTTGGATAGTGAAGAAGTTGTAGTTGCTCCTCATTCAGTTGACCACCAATCCAGCACTTCCTCTTCTCAGACTCTTGCCAACAGATTCCAAAGTCAAGTTATTCCCAGTACTCCCAGAACTTTACAACCTGTTCTTGCTTCCATTCCTACTTCCCTTCCTCCTGATTCACCAAGTCCTTCCCATGCCAGGCCTGCCTTGAATCAAGCAGTAAGACCATCACCCATAACCACCTCTCAACAACTCCAACCTATGGCCAGTTCCAGTAGAAGAGATGGATTGTCTCCTTTGCCGTTTCCTGCCGCTCAAGTCTTTCAATGAGGAGATTGTTGGCATATCCAAATTACCAGAGAAGATCCAAACACGGTGAGTGAAAACCAAGAAGCTGTGGCCAGGTTATTCAGGAGAGCTGATTATGTATGCAAATGATAGAACTATTCCGGGTACTGCTTCAGAAGAGATGGCTGCAAAATTTGCCTGGTATGAAGATGAGTTGATATATGACTTTCAGAGAACCTTTGATGATTTAGGTAGAGATAACTAGTTTCCTTTTCTTTGTTTTTGTTTGGTTTGACTTCTATCCCCACTCTTATAGCTACTAAAAATGAAAAAAATGGAACCTCCCAATACATGATTTGGGAGGGGATGCTGCTGCTTTTAAGAAATGAAAGAAAAACAAAATTATACAAGTAAAGAAAAAAAAGAAAATGAGAGAAAAAGAAGTATAAAATTCCTGATGGTTTGTCCTTCTTGGAGTGAGTTCCTTGATTTTGGCCAAGAATGTCTGAAAATGAAAACCAAGCATTTGATGCTCACAGAGTGGCCAAGGTAATGTTTTACAAGAAGTAGAGCCCTCAGGGATGCATACCAGGAGATGGAACTTACTTTCATAATTCCCACTCCCCACCAAGCACCATAACATGAAACAAACTGCCATAAATGACTTGAAAAATGATGATTGGCATAAAATGAAATATTGATAAAGAGAAAATAAAAGAAGAAGGAAAGAAGAGATCAGGCCATATCTTGATAAGGTCCAAATTGGAGGGTATTGATTTTTCATGCTACCTGAATCTGTCCAAAAGGTGGAAAAGTGCTCACAAAATGGCCAAGGTGATGCTTACAACAACATATGTGTAGAATACCCCCTTAAAGGTGCATGCCAGGAGAGGAACTTACTTTCATAACTTCTTCTCCCCACCAAGCACCATAAACCAAACCCTTGAGGTATTTGGATCAGGCTTACCAGGATACAATGAAGGAAATACTTGACAAGGTCTGGTGAGTTGGTAAGGTTAGAAGCTGGTTCCCAGCGTGTTCTTTCTGGGTCTTCACTGAATCCTTTCCACTCTACAAGATACCATAATTTACCTCTCTTGAGTTTGGAGTCCAGAACCTGAGCCACTTCCCATTCTTCTTGCTCCTCCACTAGGACTGGTGGTGGTGGCAATTTATGTTTATTTGGGATAGCTGATTGCTTCACTGGTTCTAATAAGGACACATGGAATACAGGGTGAACTGATTTCCATTGTTAAGGCAACTTGAGGTGGTATGCATGACTTCCAATCTTCTTAATGACTTCAAATGGTCCCAACCATCTTTCTGAAAGTTTCTTGGTGGGTCTTGTAGTCTTGATGTTCTTGGAAGCTAGCCATACCTTATCCCCAGGTTGGAAATAAGGTGGAATTGCTCTATTTCTATTTGCATACTTCTTGAACCTCCTTATTGATGACTCTAATTATTCTTTGACAACTTGCTGTACTGATTGAAGTTTTGAGCTGTGATTTCTTCCATAAATAGTGAAAAAAGGGGATTGCTTTGTTAATGAATGTTCTGCATTATTATAGGCAAATTTAGCCAGAGGGAGCCAGGTGTGCCAGTCATCTTGATGGTAGCTGACATAAATCCTAAGATATTGTTCTAGAATCTGATTTACCCTCTCTGTCTGTCCATCTGTTTCAGGATGAAATGCAGTTGAAAGATCTCTTGATATCTTGAGCTGCTGACATAATTGAGTCCAGAATGATGAAACAAATAAATAACCTCTATCACTAACAATACTGACCAGAAGGCCATGTTTGGAAAATACATGACTAATAAAGGTTTGAGCTAAGTCCAGGGCAGTGATTGTTCCATAAGCTGGAATGAAGATTGCAATTTTGAGAATCTGTCCACAACTACTCAATTTGAATCAAAGTTGTTTGACAGTGGCAATTGAGTGATAAAGTCCATTGATAATGAACTCCAAGGACCAGACGGAATTGAAAGAGGCTTGAGTAATCCAAACTTCTTAGGATGAATGTTCTTGTTTCTTGAACATTTCTGGAATGAGGAAACATAGTCCTTAATGAATTGATTCATGCCAGCCCAATAAAGAACCCTCTTGATGAGCTTGAGGGTCTTCTCCTGGCCAGGATGGTCAGCCAACGGTGAGTCATGACACTTCTGAAGAATATTGAGTTGGATTTCTTCATTGCTCGGGATTACCACTATATCTTTGAATAATAATAACTTGGCTTGAGGTTCAAGAGAATAATCTGGAACTGATTTGCCTCTTGCTAGTTGCTTGAGTATTTCTTTATAATCATTGTCTTGCCATACTCCTTTTTCAATCTTGTCAGCTAAATCTGAGAATATTTATACTTTGATTGAGAAGAATCTTGACTCTTGAATCCCATCTTGCTTGATTACTTGATGAAAATTTTGAGGATTGTTTCTGATGAAGTCCACCCCCCTCTCTGGGTACACGTTGTACCAACATGAAAAGGTATCTTTTAAAGTAGCCAGCCTGCCAGGGCAGTAAGTAATGGTGAAATGAAAATAAGAAAGAAATTCAGCACAACAGGCCTGACGACAAGTAAGGACTTTAGAAGACATGAAATACTGAAGGGAAGAGTGGTCTGTCAAGACCTCAAAAGGATTGGAAATAGAAAGAAGGAAAGCTCTCCAGCGCTCGAGAGCCCAAACTATGCCAAGGAGTTCCTTGTCATGAACTTCATAGTTGAGGTCGGCTGGAAGCAGCTTGTGACTATCAAATGCAATGCAATGCTTTCCTGAGTCATTCACCTGACTCAGTTCAGCACCCAAAGCATAATCAGAAGCATCAGTCTCCACTATAGTTGGTAGAGAAGGATTGAAATGAGCAAGGATAGGTGCAGTTGTGAATGCTTATTTGAGTATTTGAAACTGGCTAAGAGCTTCCTCATTGAAGATAAAGGGAGAGTCTTTTTTGTGAAGGGAAGTGAGAGAAGTGATTTTTTTAGAGTAATTTTTTATGAAACAACGATAAAAATTGGCAAAGCCAAGAAAGGATTGAAAAGCCTTGATGTTTCTGGGCTGAGGCCAATTCAGGATTTGCTGAACTTTTGAAGAATGAATCTTGAGGCCTTCCCTTGAAACAACATAGCCCAAGTATTCCACACTTGAAGCATGGAATACACACTTGGAGGCTTTAGAAAACAAATTATTTTCTTGCAGCCTTTGGAGGACAGAGGTCACATGTTTGAAATTTTCTTCCTCAGAACTGGAGGAAACCATAATATCATCTAGATAAACCACAACAAACAAATCCAAAAAATCTGCAAATATATCATTCAGTAGATTTTGGAAAGAAGATGGAGCATTGGTCAAAACAAATGGCATGACTAAATACTCATAGCTACCATACTTGGTTCTAAAGGCAGTTAAGTGCTCATCACCCTCTTTGATTCTCAGAAGTTTATATGCACCACACAGGTCTATCTTGTAGAAGATAGTGGAACTGTTGAATACAGTAAGGAGCTGGTTCATAGGAGGAACAGGGTACCTGCTCTTCCTAGTGACAGAATTGAGTTTGCGTTAGCCAACATACAAACGAAGACCTCCATCCTTTTTCTTGACAAAAAGGACAGGTGCCCCTGTTGAAGAGGAGCTAGGTCTTATGAAACCTTTCTCTACATTCTCTGAAATGTAGTCCCGCAGTGTTTCTGACTCTTGGTTTGATAATGAGTAGATAACACCAATTGGAGGCAGAAGACCCTCCAATTCGATATGATGATCACAGGCGTGGTGTGGAGGAAGTTTCTCTGCTTTCACCTTGGAGAATAAATCCAAATATTGGTGATACGTAGGAGGGACTACCTTCAACACAGCTTCAATCTCTTCTGGCTCTTCCTTCTCATCCCACTGCTCCTCCAGGGAGGCATGAAAAGATAAAGGAGGAAGGTCCATATCCTCTTGAAAGACATGAAGTGAAGATATAGCAACATCTTCTCCAAAATCTTTTATCTCTTTGAAGACTTCATCTCTTAATGAAAGTAATTACTGAGAGGGAATGATGGAAAGGATATGGACAGAAGAAGGAAGGGAAGGTGTCTTATGTTCACCAACCAGAGAAACACTGTTGACAGCAGTGGCAAAGTCATTACTAGCAGAAGGAAGAATACCACTAGAGTCATAGGTGATCAATCCATTTTTCCAATCAATAATGGGATTGAAAGGGTAAAGGAAATCATAGCCCAATATCAGGTCTTCTCCTTTGGGTGAATCTATGATAAAAAAGTCCCATTCAAAGCTTGGGAAGGAAGGCAAGTCAACTACCCACTTGGTATAATGGGTGATGAACAAGTCAGGGGATTCATTTGAATCCAGAATGAAAAGAGGCATCTTTTCAGGAAGCTCTGACATAGTCAATGAGTACTTGAGAACAAAATTTTTTGCAATAAAAGAGTTTGTAGCACCAGAATCAATGAGAATACTTTAAAAAAAATCAGAGACAGAAGAAAAAATAAGAAACTTTAAAGATTTCTTGACACTAGTATTCATAGTGCACAATTGTTCTCTTGAAGGAAATACGTGAGAACCATTGAGCACATTATGATCCCCACTCAGGCTTTTCCCTGCTTGCTAGGGAAGCCCCTTGATGACCCAGGATTGTTCTGAAGTCTCTTGAAGCATTTTTCAATTGGGTTCTTTCCACCACAATAAGTACACAACCCCTCTCTAATCCTCCTCTCCTTTTCAGAACCAATTAATTTATTGTCATTATTGAGGAGAGCAGCATGGGGCTTGTCCTTTGATATTGAAATTGCTTGCCCTTCTTATTCTTCTTTTGGTGAGGCCTCTTTGAAGATGAGTTCTGAGGAGGCCTAGATTGATTGGACCCAGTAGCAGGAGGCTTCTTCTCTTGATTGCCACCCTTTTCTTTTTGCCTCTCATGATATCTTGTGTCTAATTCTAAAGTGACATCCATAAGTACTTGAAGAGTGTCAAAGGTTCCAGGGTGAGAAGCCAACTGATCCAATAATCTTGATGCCAATCCTCTTCTGTAAGCATGGATATAATCTCTATCCCCCCAATCTCCAATTATTGACATTAAGCTTCTGAAATCAGAAATGTACAAGGATACATGACCACTTTCCTTCATCCTCAAATTTTCCAACTCCTGTTCAGCCTTTCTGACTTCATTGGGGTCACCAAACAGAGTGAATGATTGAGTTTCAAATAACTGCCAATTATTGAGGAGGTAGGAAGGATCTTCATTGGAAATATTTGGGAGATAGGGTTCAATCCACTTTCCAGCTCTACCAGTGAGAAAAGAAGTTGAGTAAAGAACCTTCCTCCTGTCAGAGAAGAAATTTGCTGGGTCATTATGGAAGATTCATTGACAGGATTGGATAAATCCTCTAAATTTATGAGCTTGAGTACAATCAAAAGAATAGGGTGCCTTCATGGATGAATTCTTGAAAGAAGGGGCTTTGGAATTGTCCCTGGGGGTAACTGCTTGAGCAAGTTGCCCCATGCATTGAGTCATTTGCTCCATCATCTTGAGGAGACTTGGTTCAGTCTGAGAGACAAGAGGTTGATTAAAAAGGGCTAGATTAGAGCCCTGAGGCACCTCTGGAGCATTTGCAAAAGCATCTTCCACTTCAGTCTCCCCTGAATCTTCCTCTTCCACAGACTCTTCCCCCTCTTCATCTTCAACTTCCCCTAGTCTTGCTCTTGCACCTTCAGACATGCCAGGGTAGCCACCCAAGAGTCCAGAGAAATATCTTGATCTTCTTGATTTCATTCCCCCTCTTCTTGAGGGTGCTGCTCCTCTGTCCAATTTTGCACTCAGTGGATGAGCTGATGGTGTGCGCTCAAGAGGAACCCTTTCTGTAGGAGTGAGAACAGCTTGATTTCTTTGAGATCTAGTGTTCTTGGATGGAGGGATATGCTGAACTGGCATTTTGAAGAATTAGAATCATAAATTGATGGTATTAAAAACAGAAATCAAAGCTTGGCCAAATCAGTCACAAGAAAAATCTTGATGAATCTTGAGGAACCAATCAACAGTCTTGCGGTGAAATCAAATTCGATAAGCAATCAATCAATCAATTCAACCAATATCAACAACCAATTCAAATTCAAATATCAATAATCTTGAGTAAATAAATAATCAATCAATAAGTGTCTTCAATATGAAAATCAAAGTCTTGAGGAATCAATCAGTCAAATCAATATCTTCAGGAATCAGTTCAATTTCTTGATGAGTCAAAATCAATTCTTGAGGATCAATCAAATATATTGAGAATTTAGAGTCAACCAGTCCAATCCAAATAAAATCCTGAACCTCTTAATCAATAAACCAAACAAATCCCAATGAATAATCCAATCAATAACCCCTGAAAAAACCTGAATATGAAGACAAAGAAGTTTGAATTGAAATATAAAAAATGAAATGAAATTAGATGGTCAGCAATGATTAAGGGAAATAGGAAGAATCAATTTTCATATGAATGAAATGAATGAGATGAAAATTGATGAGAGAAAAAATCATAATCATTAAAGAATCATAAAGTGATAAAAAATAATAATTGATGAATGAGAGAAATAAATTTAAATGAATGAAGAGAAAGAATCAAATATGAGCTAATTAATTCAATGTCACAGGATCTCTTCTAAGTGAAGAGGGCCTGGCACTCAGTAAGCAGGGACTCACTTATGGAGGGCTCAAGAATATGATAAAGAGGAATACACTTAAGAGTTTTAAGAGATGAATTACTAATAAAAGAAATATAAGAAAAGCAGAAACAAAAGAATAAGAGTAAGAAATAGAAGAGCCAACCACAAACAAGTCCAAGTCCACTGTTTCAACCTGTCAGAATGAAAAGAGAAGGGTTAGTAAGGATATGGCCACCCAGCTCATACTGTACAGGCAAAGAAAGAAAATGCAAAGACTAACTTAATATTAAATAAATATAATACCAAAAATAAGGATAATAATATTCATAAATTAATAAATCAACTAAATTAATTAACTGGGGAAAAGTCCCCAGGGGGGAGAAAGAGGGGCTGGTATATGTGAGAATCACCACCCCTAATCCAGAGAGAGAATTTTCATGAGAGGATTGGATTATTGAATTGAGTCTGGTCAATACAGGTCCTGTACAGCTGTACAGAACATGTACAAGAGCTGTGGTGTATTTGAGTGATCATACAGTTTAATGCTGGTGTATTGAAACTGTATTGGGTGAATCCAACCTGTACAGATGTTGACAGGCTGTATTGAGGTACCAAGCTGTATGCATGTTTCAGCAAGGAAGATTGCTGAAACTGAATGCTGATGAAGATAGTGGCTCTGCTGATTTGAGGTGTTTGAGTGGGTGTATTAATGAATACCCTTACCCCTGATGAGTGGTTGTTACAGTAAAATACCATAAATAAGTACAAAATGTAAATTAACTCAGAATCTAATGGATAAACATGTGAAACAGATTACACCATTAGATTTTTCATGGTAAAATACACATATGTCACTTTTATGGCATATCCAAAAAGTCAATAATTACTGAAGTATAAGTAATAATACCTTAAAAAAGGTACAAAACCTCACTTATTTCAGAAAACAATGAAACAACATGTTTAATAAATTGTACCATTGAATTCTACATAAACCTCTACATATAAAAAATTATAAAGCTAATCTCTAAAGTTAATACTTAAGGAATTAAGCTGAATATATGCACTTTTTTGGTCAATGCATATATTCATGGTTTTTTAGCTAATATCTCTTCAAATATACAAGATAGAGAGATGAACCAAAAATAAATTCACCATATAATTACGGTACAAATACAGATATGAACTTCATTTCACAGGTTATCAAAAAGGTCAAAACTTGTAATGGATTATTGAATCAAATCAATAGAGCTGTTGACCACTTTGTTGTAAAAGTGGTCCAAACTTAGAGATAAGTAGACAGTTATATTCTACTAGTTCATTTGTTAATAATGATGTAGTTTTCATTACAATATTCAAGGTATAACCCCTTGAAATCATGGTTTGAAGTTTAAAATATCAAATTTTGACAGAAAAGATGAGTTACAAGAAAAATCATCAAAAATAGAGTTTTGCTGATGTAATGGAATGCTCTTGGCAGTTTGAAAAGAAAATGCCAAGCTATCATAATCCACTCTCAGAATAGCTGTAGCATGTATAACTTAAAGGTTATTAATGATCAAAGTTGAAGCTTAAATTTGATCATTTATGATCACTCACTGTAATCTTATTTTAAGTTTAACAGTCATATAAGTGATAAAACTGATGAATACTATTAGCTTATGATTAATACTAATAAAATACACAAAGCTTAGGCTTCTTCCAAGCCTATGACATCATCAAACTTAAAGTTACAGTGATAACTCTAAATAATGGAGTAATAATGAAGTAAGATGTTTTGATCATGATGTAATCATTGACAAACCTTAAAATATTGATCAATTCTGGTATAAAGGATCAGTACACGTCTACTAGAAGCCTTCTGGACTCTAGAAAGGAGGTACTTACTATAAATAGAGCTATCTTTACTCTATTTTCCCCTCAGATGCATCAAAACATTAAAACAATTAAATTAAAAGTTAAGATCTTTATTATTTATATATAGAACTCTTATACTATTAAAGACCTAAGATCATCCTTATTATAATCATCATTCTTGACGTGATTAATTCAATTATTTAATTGTTTTCTTTAAATTTCTCTTAAAAACCTCAAATCCATGTAAAATCAAGATAAATTGTAATTTCTCTTAAGTTTTATTGTAAATACAACTTAAATAAGTTGAATTTCTTTTTTGGCGTAAAATCATTTAAAATTCTTATATTAAGTATTAAAATTAGGTTATCTCTTCTTATTATAATAATTTTCTCTCTATTATTACTTTAATAATTCTTTAATTACTATAAATTGTATTTATATTAATTTATAACTTTAATATTAGTAATATTATTGTTATTAATTGTTTTTTATTAATAAAAAACAGTTTTTTACGCCTTTATTATTTGCTGGTAACAATAATAAAGTGCTTTTAAATATATTAATTATCTTATATTAATACATTTATTTATTAGATTCTTTTTTTTATAATATAAATTATATTATTATATTTATTTAATAATATAATTCTTTTTACACCATAATTATAATAGTTCTTTATTATTATAATTATTTTTTACCTTATTTATTTTATTTATAAGGACATTCATAGTAGAATAAGTAAAATATTAGTAATTTTTACTTATTGTTTCATAGTCAAACCGTACACTCACCATCACTAAAATCTTTGCTATAGCCCTTTTAAACCATCTTATCATTATCTTATCATCATGATTTTTGTGAGCCTTGAGGTATATTTTACATACCCAAAAAGGCTACAATTAATATTAAAATAAACTCTAAACTATTAATAACCCATAAGTTATGCATATATCCAAAATTAAACATTTTTCATTTAAGAAAAGATGAATAACTTTGTTGTGAGTAAGTAAATCCATGAACTCAACACCAGATTTGGATTCTATCAAAACAATTCACCTAGGCTAGATCCATAGAGTTAATAAGCTGAAATTAACTCTGTGAAGTGGTAAGATGGAAAATACTTCAATTTCTCATCAAAGAATTGAGGAAATTTTTGTTTTTCTCAACTTCACGCCAAAATAATGGAAATGTGAGAAATACCATGTTAAATATACACTAATATTAGTGCTATACATGTTTATAGCACTTAAAAAAATTAATTGTCTTACATACAGTTGTGGTAGACCCATAGTGGATATCAGTCTTTGAGCCTGAATTACAATCTTTGATGTGAAAAATAGCTAAGGGGGACAAAAGACATCAAAGAGAGCCAGGGTACCCAAATTCTGAGGCCTCTGAGGCATGGACAACTCTAAAGCTTGGATACATGGCTGACAATGTCCCAATCACTATACTAAGACCTTTTGGGAACTTGGTTACTCAGTTAAAGTCCCATTAAATCATAATAAAATTGCAAATGAGCTGCTATTTTGTTGTGACAAGGAGGTAAAGAGGACTTTTGACTCCTGTAATCATGTAAATTCTAAGTGATTTTCCATGGATAAAACTTAAGGAGTAATCAAAACGCTTTTTGGACTATTATCCATTCATTTACCTCATGACAACCAGCTATACTATGCTATTTGGCATTCTATGTAGAAATAAGGTAAAAAATTCAAAAATTGCTTAAAAATATAATTCTTAATTAATCTTTCTAAAAATTTAAGAACCAATTTCGAATGGTATCATTAATAAAGAAAGAAAAAGGAACTACGACTTCATAATTAAAATTTAAAGTTTTACATACAGTCCATCTTTGATGATTCCATGTGAAACACTGAATCTTCAAAAATTCACAGAAAATACAACCTTTGATGTAATTTCCAATAAAATTGATAAATTTGAGAAATTGATGTTTATTTTGAAATGAAAGAATATTTATAGTTTTTACTAATTTTATTCTTAACCATAAATGGGTTGGTAATAATGTAAAAGACTCAATTAAATAATCATTAAAATCTTACTTGAAACAGCTGATGCAATTAATAATCAAAAGTGGATAGTTGGTTTCTCACTCATTGGTTCTTCAGTTTGCTCCATGGAAAGCCCCTGTGAGCTGTTGTTGACTTAAATGAGGCATCCTCCTGCTGTTTTTTCCAAATCGTCTTATTATTTAAGGGTGTTGGTAAAAGCACGTAAGGGGTGCCCTGGGCCCATTTTTAATTAAATATTAAGCACAACCACGCCTGTATTGGGCCAAAACATGCCCAAAAGAGGTTTTTTCCCCACAAAACCTCTCTAACTCCCAATTGTTTCAGATTTTTTTGCCCAGCCTCCCCCAAATAATTGACATTATCCCCACCCCAAACAATTTTCTTTTGAAAAACAGCATTACCAAAGCAATTTTGCTAAGCTTTTCACACTTTTTTTCTTTTTTCCCCCCAAAGACTGCATTTTCCACCCCACCACCTGCTCTCAAGCCTCTCAATTTTCAATTTTTTCCCTTCCCTCATCCATTAATCCCACATTAAAACCATTTTTTTTACTCTTAACCACTTCTGTTCATTTTTCACACCTTTTTTCACTTTTTTTTTCACATTTAGAAAGGTCCTTAACCCATTCAAAATCCCCAAATTCCCCCTTTTTTTCACACTTATACATATTTTTCATTCAAAAATGCTTCAACCCCCCACCAAAGGTGAATTTCAGACCCTTGAGCTTCTTTGGCAACATGTGCATAATGTTGCCAGGGCTCAGGGGTATGATGTGTCCAGCTTGAGGTCCAATATGACCCACAACCAAATTGAAATAGGTTGTGACAGGTCTGGGACCCCAAATGCCAACAAAAGCCCCTCCAAAACAGTCACCTCAAGAAAGCTTGACTTTCTTTTTAGACTGTATGCCAGAAAATATGCCAAGAGTACCACTTGGACTCTTAAGGTCAAAAATCCTGAACATAGCCATGATGCCACTGAAAATATCATGGCACATCCTGCTTTCAGGAAATTCAAGGAGCAAGACACATCCCAAATTGCTCAAATGTCTGAATCACTGCTCATGCCAAGGCAAATTCAGGCCCAATTATGCAGCCAGAGGGAGTCTGATAGGCCTGTAATCCTTCAAGACATTTACAACCAAGTAAAGAGAATCAAGAAAGACAAACTGCAAGGCAGAAGGCCCATTGATGCTTTTATTGACACTCTCAAACAAGAAAATTTTGTTTGGTCCTCTGCAAGGGATTCTGAGGGACACATTACCTCCTTGTTTTTCGCTCACCCCCTGGCCATAAAACTCCTTAATGGCTTTCCTCATGTCATTCTTATGGATTGTACTTATAAAACCAATAAGTACAAAATGCCCCTTTTTCATATTGTTGGGTTCAGCTCAACCAATAAGACCTTTTCTGGGGATTTTTGTTTGATGAGGAATGAAACTGAACCCTCATATACTTGGGCATTAAATCAATACATAGAAAAGTTTCTCAACAACACCAATCTTGTTCCCCCTCCAGTTATTGTTATTGACAGGGATCTGGCCTTGAAAAACTCTCTTAAGAAGCTCTTCCCAGACTCCAAAGTTATGCTATGAATTTGGCACATAAATAAAGATGTCTCTGCTCATTACATGAAGAAAATTGGTCATGGAACTGATCTTGAAAATTTTATGGGCCTTTGGAATCAAGTAATATACTTTTATCTTTCACTTTAGTTCACTTTATTTCACTTTTTTTCTTATTTTTGTTTTTATGAATGACTTTGGGATTCATTTCTCAGGTTATGTATTCATCCAATGAAAAGTCTTTCAAAGACATCTGGAAGAAGCTTCAAAAGAAAGTCACAAATCCTGAAGTCTTGCAGTATTTGGAAAATACGTGGCTTCCCCTAAAGGATTATTATGTGCCAGCCTGGACCAACCACCATTGCCACCTGGGTGTGGGCTCCACCTCCATAGTTGAAGGTGCCCATGCCATGGTGAAACTTTGGCTCCAAAGTTCCACTGGTACTTTCCACATGGCATTCAGAAAAAAATTTATTGAAATTATCAACAGAATCTCCAAAGAAATGATTTTCCTCCACACATCTGTGCCCTCAATTGCAAGGTGTCTCATTATGCTCTTCAGATGGCCTTTGAAAATTTCAAAACACAATTTCCTCCCAATGAAAAATGCACCAACAAATACAACAATTATCAAGGCATTCCTTGCAAACATAAGACCCAAAAGGCATTTTCCAAGCGCCAAAGGCTTGAAATATCAGACTTCCATCCTCAATGGCATTTGAATTTTCCTGTGAGGGTTTTTTAATTTCTTATTCTTATTTTTTTCTTATTACCTGATTTTATTTGTCATATTCTTCTCAGGCTGGTTTTGAAGGTGATGATCAAAGTGTTGAAAAAGAAATAATTAATGAAGCCCAGAAAATATTTTAAGCTATTGGGGAAGACCTTTTGCAAAGACCAATGGCAGAAATCACCTCAATTCTTCAACATTTTGAAGATGTTTTGACTGGAAAAGTCCCATTTGATCAAATTCCCAAGAGTCAAGAGGATGATAAATATTATGAAAATCCTCTAGAATGCAAGAATATACATGGAAGACCTCAAGGAGCCAAGAATAAAAACAAAAATTTAAACAAAAGAGAACCTTCAAGATTTGAAATTATTGAAAGTCAATCCAAGAGAAGAGTAAGACCCCCACCAAAAGTGACCAGCACAAAAACATCAAGATCACAGTCAAATGTCCCCTCTCCAATTATAGAAGTGGACTCATCTGAATATTCTAAAGATTCTGAGGACTCATTATCTAAATCAATTAGTTCATCAGATTAACTACCCTCAGCAACTGAATTAAATAAATCAGAAGTCACCCTTAAAAGTTCCAGAAGATTGTCAATTGGAAGCAAAGCCTCACAAAGAAAATCACACAAGCCTGCAACCAGCTTGAAGATATATGATGCAATTGACTTGACCTGTGAGAATTGTCAAAGCAATTATCACACAAGTGATGAATACTCAAAGCTTTTTGTGAGTTTCTGATTCTTTTTAATGTATATTACTCTTGTTTATTTTGATATTTATTCATTCTTTGACCTTATTCTATCAGATGACTGGCTCAGAAGACTTGCCCAAGTTTATATTGAAATACACCTTCAAGGCCATCAATGTCCAGGGTGGTGGAAACTGTGGCTACAGAAAAGTGTTCCACTACATTTACAAGACTCAAGATTGTTGGTCTGATGTCAGAGGTGACTTGGCTGAAGAAATTTAACAAAATCAAGACCTTTATGAAGCCATGAACACCTCAATTCCCTCAGTATCCTGTTATTTGGACAGAATTGAATGGTATGAAGATGCTGGCCAGGCTCCAAAAAGCAAGTGGATGTCCATACCTGACAAGGGAGATCCAATACCAAATAAGTATAAAAGACCAGTTTTCTTTTATTCCACAGTCCAATCTTTTTCTTTTTTCCCTTATTTCTGTCCTCCAAATGATAATTTCCTCATTTTCATCTGCTTCTTGGATAGCTGTGCTCATTTTGTTCCTTTGGACATAATCATTTCTAAAATTTATCCACTCCTCCCCATTACTGTGAATTGGGAGATTCATGCCCAAACACAAGCCCTGGGGTGGGCTGATAAATTCAAGAAACACAGAATGTTGTATTTATCCAATATTCCTCCCCCTCTCAGAAAAAACCCACTATTTTGGTGGTTGATTCTGATTGATTGATTTTTGTATATACAATTTATGCCAATTAACCCCCTCCTCAGTCATATTTATTGCTTAAATCCCACCTAAGTCTCCTTTCTTATCAAACATGTGGAATTTTTGTACTTATAAATAGTCATATTACAAACAAGGAAAAAAAATCTGAAAAAATACACTTATTGCCCCTGCACTTGCTGTCCCACCAAAACAATTCCCCAAAATCATGGGCTTCTGGTTCTTTATTGTCCAGATTGAACCCTTCAGTTTAAAAAAAATGAAGGAAATTCATAAGTGGGAAGTTATTAAATTAACTTTTTAAAGATAGGCATATTACAATGACGGGAAAGAACATTTGAAAAAAAACCCTTTTTGTGCCTTCACTTGTCCCACCAAAAGAAATTCCCAAAATTATGGGCTTCTGGTGCTTTATTCTTCAGATTGAACCCTTCATTTCAAAAAAAAATAAGGAAATTGATAAGTGGGAAGATTTTAAATGAATTTTTGAAAAAATATGCCATTTTGGCATATTGGCCAAATTTGTGAAATTTGGCAAAAAAAAAATTGAAAAAAATTGTGCATATTGACATTATAATTCAGGAAAAATATGGCAAAAAAAATCCTCAAAACTGAGCCTGAAGAAACTTTTTTGCAAAATAAGGTCACTTACATGTTTTTACCATAAATTGGTAAAAACACATAAGGTTTTGGTAAAAACATGTAAGGGCTTATGTTTGTTTACCAACACCCGTATTTAATCATATCTTTAGTACCAACAAATAAGTATTAATTAAATCTTTTCTTGAGTGTTTTAAATATTTCCAAATAAATCAGAAATACATGAAATCATACAAATATAATGTTTTAAATATTATTTAACTATTATATTGCTGTATTTTTTTTATAAAGAAATTTTTATCCTTTAAATGCATAAATTATCTGTCAAATCTCTCTACCAATTATTTTCAAAGGTATTATTGCAGTATTAGTTTACAATTTTATTTAATTCTTTGAATTTTTTTTCTAGTGATATTTTTCTTCAAGAATTATCTTTATAATTATTCTTAAAAAAGATAATAATATATTGAAATAATTTTATTATTAAATACTACTTGTAATTGATTCTTGTAGAAAATTACTGCTTACTGTTATAATCACTAGTAGTGTATAACGAGTAAAAAAAGTAATTAATGTATTATTTATTTAATTGTGGTTATAGTAAATTTATTTATCATATTTCATAAGAACAGTTATATTAATGTTGATTAATAGTAATATTATCAACATTTCCATAGACACATTCTACATTTGGGGCCCTGACCATGATTTTTGAACCTTGAACCTTCTTTTTATATATTTTCAAGCTTGAAAATATATTGATTTTAATGATTTTTTTCTTTCATTTTTAACTTTAAATATTTTTACTTTCGAAATTGTCTCAAATCTTTTTTTTAATTGAGGAATTTAGATTAATTTTATATTGTTTTACAAATGGCTTTTTCAAATCCAAAAACTTATAAAATTCTTCTTTGAGTTAATATCAATGAGTTTTTGATTCAAAATATTTAATTTGAATTTTTTTTCTTTAAAAAGAATAATTTTTTTTAACATATAAAAAATCTTAAAAATATTTTAAAATTATAAAGAATAATTTGCTTATATTGATTTTCTCTCTATAATGTCTGTAATAAAATACATTCAAGCAGGTAATAAGCTCAGTAAGAGATATATTACCAGTCCAGAATCTTCAGAAGCAGAATCTGAATACAGTATTGAAGTGCAAATCACTGAAAGATGCACTTTATTCAAGACAGAGTCAGCCAAACAACCTCAAAAAGGTGTGTAATCTTTGTCTCTACTCAATTTTCTCTTGAATGGATGTGAAAATGGTGCATACCACAAACTTAAGCAACTATTCAGTCCAACCAGATGAATCTGGACAAGGAAGAGGAAATAAAAGGACCAGAACTGGAAAGTCTTCCTCAAGAAAGACACATCTGGAGGATGCCAGAGTTGCCCCAAATTCCCCAAGGTCTGTACCAACAACCTTTGACATTAAGTCTGAGCCTGAGCTGATTTAAGATAATTGTCACAATGCTGTCTGTCAGACCTCAACAAAGGGAACTCTTGCCAAAAATGCTATTAAGCAGCTTGAAAGACCAATTAATACTGGCAAGTTGTAGATCACATTCCACCATGTGACAGTACCCCTGGGTTTAGAGTACTGTGTCCCAAAGTGCACTAGTGGAAAACAAGAGTGGCATGGCACTCAGAAATCAGGGAACTTACTTGGAAGAATCAAAAAGATAAAATAAAATAAAAATAAAATACATGAATTTCTCTAAGAAAGATGAAAATACAAAGATGAGGTGCAATAAGAGAAATAAGAAGCCAAATTTACAAAGAGCCAACCAAGTAAGTCCTTAATCACTGTTTCAACCAGCCAAAATAAACAATGGAATTAGTAAGGATATGACCACCAAATATCCATTGACAGGAGAAGAAAGAAAAGATAAGAGGTGATAAATGACTGACTTGATAATATAAGTATTCACTTAAAAAAATGATAAGATAAAATCAAAATATATTAATTAACTGGGGGAAAACCCCCCAGGGGAAAAGGAGGCTGGTATATGTGAAAAGCTGAGAGCTTGACTCCTTCAGGCTGACAGCTGGTCTGTATTGAATCCTTGAAGCCCTATTGACTGCTTGATGAATTTTATACCTTGCCAAATTGGGAAATGAACTGGGTTGAATGAAATTCCCATGGTGTATGATTGAAAATACAGGTCTTGATGAATATGGACTGTATTGAATGAATTTGGTTGCCAAGGTGGATTGATGGAGCACTGACCCTTGGCAAGTTGTTTTGGAACTGCCTCTTGAATATCCCTTCAGAATGAACTGCCAGTGTTCCCTTGGAGGAATACTGTGAATGAGAATGACCAATGATTTCTTGATGGTGTCATTTGTATCTGAGACTGACACTTTTCTTGTGAGCCTTGATTAATACTCTGGATGACTTGCCTTGATGACCTGATGAAAATTTGAAATAACCATTTGATATTGGCGCCATCCGATTTCTGGTGAAAAAAGATGCATAATGGTGTATAACACCATTTATGGCACTTTTGGTTATTGGAAGGTGGAAATGGCCAAAGATCTTTGGGAGTGATGTCAGGAGGATATAAGTGAACATTGGGTTTAGAGTGTCTTTGGGTGTTTTTGACAAATACAGCTAATACAGCTTTGAAACTGTATTTGTGAAAAATGCGCAAATATGGAAATTAAGCCTCAAATGGCCTAATATTGCCATTTGGGAATATTTCACATATTACATGGGAAAATGGTCTAAAATGGCAAATACATCAAAATGCGCGAAATCCGCAAATATTTATTATAAGCTTAAAAATCCAAATAAAGGCTTTTGGGCTGTATCTTCCCTGTTGACTGGAAAATACCAAAGACTTCCCAAAAGCAAAACCTGGCCAGGAAAAGCCTGATGATGAGAAGGGGCCAAGCTGGGCCCAGATAGTGACATGACCATAAAGGGCCAAAAAAGGTGAAATGGCCGGTTTGGCCAATGATTATGGATATGGACCAATTTTCATAAATTGGATATGTCATGGATATGCCATATTGATTCCCAAGAGGGTGAATTGCCATGGTTGTTACAGTATTACCCATTCCACCCTCATGGAGCTACATTGGTCACAACAGGAGCCTACCAGTAGCCCCCAAGGGGCAAAACCCTTGTAGGCCAATGGGGTGGAAAACCCATCAATTTCTGGCTGTTTCATTGAGACTTCCTCTTTTCTTCAACCGGAATCAAACACATGATGTTGGAAACTGGTTTATTGTTGCAATGGTGTCTGCCAGACCTCAACAAAGGGAACTCTTGCCCAAAAGGCTATTCAACCAGTTGAAAAACCAATTAATACTGGAAAGTTTCAGATCACGTTCCACCATGTGACAATGATGTTTTCAGGGCTGAAAAATGTCCAAGTGTCAGCCATAGAAATATATCAGTCCCAGTACAAAAACTGGTATGAAGCAGCAAAGGAAAAGTAGTGGGTAATATGCCCAAGCCTTTGAAAGGGGGATATGAACTCCTAATTACAAATCAAGAGCTTTTTGGGTCAGGAAAAGACCATAGAAACCTTAGGAGGATGGAGTCCATTGTCTCAAAAAGACAAGGTCAAAAAGATAAAGAATTGGTTGACAAACCAAAGTCTTTTATCCATAGACCCAAAGAAAGAGCTGGAAATGACCACATCATTTGAGAAGGAAGTCCCAGTGGTGTCAATAAGCTCCAAGACAGCACCAGAAGTGTCCAAAGACAAGCCCAAAGGACCTCAGAAGAAACAGAGAGGTCCCAAGAGCAATCAGGGAAAAGGCAAAGGCAAAGGCAATTGGCACAGGCCTTACCCACAAAGGTACAGGATTGCCAAATTAGATCCTTCAGCCATAAAAAGTGTATACAATATGGCCAAAACCCTTATTGCATTCACAGCCAAGGAGCAGGAAAGGATGTAAAGGAATTTCCCACACAAATAATGGATGAAATGGAACACATTGAATAAAGTATTGATTTTCAAATTGGTAAATTTGATAAATAATTAAAGAACTTAACATCAAACATTAATGACTTAAGAAACAATGACAGAACTTTAAATGAATTGTGTAGAGTAACTGATGTGTGACTTGAGTAAATTTCCAATACATGTGACATAATTGAGAGAAAATGTGAAGTACAGAATGATGAATTATAAAATCAAATTGATGACCAGCTTACAACTCTGAAAGAACATATTTTGGAAATAGTGGATAATACAAATCCTTTCAAAACACATCTGCAAAGAAGTGATAATGAAAGGCAGAAGTTAAAGGATTCTATAATTGCAAAAGTGACACAAGTTCATAAGAATTATGAACCAAATTCACATATACCCAGACATTATATACCTTTGACTGAAGAAGAAATGTCTGTTGAAGAAAGTTTAACCCCTTTTCTAGGATAAAATGTAATCTCTGAAAGATATATCCCCAAAATAGAAGGATGTCCAACATTCTCTTGGGAAGGTGAATATAATCATATTGAGTTCATTAGAGCAATTGATATATTGCAGAAAGATTTTCATATACCTGATGCAATGATAGTGGGAAAATTACACTCCTTGTTTACCAGAACTGCAAAGAAATGATATTAAAAGAGGGACAAGAACATCATAAACATGATTGGCTTTGATGGAAATCTGAAATAATCACCAAATGGGCTAATAATTCTTGGAGATTAATAATTGAAAATCCTTTTAAGAGTTTCATTTTTAACTTAGAAAAAGGTAAATCACTTACTTGGTTCCTAAAACAGAAAGACAGATTATCTGCTTTACACCCCAATATGCCAGACTCAATGATTAATATGAAAATATTAAGAAAATTTGGGGGATAACTAGGAAATGGTATCAAGTGCAGATATGTAGAACCCTGTTCAACAGAGGACTATATTAGTGTCATGGAAGACATCCTTACTAGGAAAATAATTGGTAAAAGATGGACTAGAAACCCTATGGAATCTAAAATATTCCAAAAGACTTCTAAAAAGGATAGAAGACCTGAAATACCTGTCTTAAAGTGTCATAAATGTGGAAGTACCTCACATTTAGCCAGCACTTGCACCAAAAATACTAAAATAAATGAAGCTTTTAGGTCATTAAAGAAGTAGACTGTGCTGAAGAGAAAGAAGAATCTGACCAAGATTCCGAAATCTCTGAATACACACCAGCAGAAGACTATCCTATTAAAACCATTTCAGCATTCTTTGAAGTCACTGAAGTCCATACTCACTTGAGACAATAAAGTGAAGATTTCTGCAGCCTGATCAATATCCAGGAGGCCAGAATGTGTAAGACCAAACCTTCTAGAGGAAAAGGTTACAGTTCTGGAGCATCTTGTATTACATCAATCCTGATGAATGATGTTGAAGCCAAAGTAAATTTGGACACAGGAGAATTTTGAACTTGTGTAGGCAAAGAGGAAAAGCCATCTATTACTAATAGAAGGTGTGCAATTTAGTAGCACCAGGAATAATATGTACCCTTTGGGCATATTAGAGAATGATCTTGTATTTCCACACCCTGCAGGAAGTGTGAGGATGAAGACAGAGATGGTATTAATGGAAAATTGTTCATCTCAACATATCATTAATGGAAATTATTACTTGAATATTCATGGTATTTACATCAATAACCATAAAGACAGATATTTTACAATTGGAGAAAACAAAAGAAAGAAATTTGCTTTTTCCAATATGCCCAAACAAATATCAGTAGTATCATCAAATGAAGATACATATAAGGAAGAATTTGCAACAAGTCAGCTTTGTGAAGCACAAATTAGCCCACCATTATCATCACAAATGAAGCAAGAGCTTATTTATGTGTTATAAACATATAAAAATTTCATTTGCTTCAGACAATGAGCCATCAAATGGTATTAGAGGGAATGAAGTTGATATTACTCTTGATATTGATAGACCATTCCATCCAGTACTTATAAGACTAGCTTACCCAGCAATCCCTAGAAATAGAGAAGCCTTGGAAAGCATATCCAAGAGTCATACAACTTGATTTTTTAACAAGAGTAGGCCATAATGAGGAAGTTGAATTGACGACTCCTGTTATTATTGCTTGGCATAATGATTGATCAAAGATGGTTGGAGATCTTACAGTGTTGAATACCTACAAAGTTCCAGCTAGGTATCCAGCTCCGAGAACATAAGAAAACTTCACCCAATTATCCAAAGACAAGTACATAACCTCCATGGATTCATTGAAAGGCTTTCATGAGAATGTTTTGATGACCAAAGAAGAGAAATTACTTGGAATTATCACTGACTATGGTATTTATGAGTAGGTTAGAATGCCATTTGGTAATAAAAATTCTCCATCTCATTATCAAAGAATGATGAACACCATTTTCCCTAAAGAATTATATGAAGGATGGCTCATTAATTATATTGATATAATTATATGTTCAGCCTTGTGGTATTTGTATCTTGAAAGACTTGCAAGAGTGCTTGACAAAGCTCCAAGAGTTAATATGAATATTTCACTCAAGAAATGAAATTTTGTCTTTGAAGAACTTAAAGAATTGGGACATATTGTTTCTGTATTTAGCTTGGGTGTTGACACAAACAAAGTAGAAACAGTGTTACTTAAGCCAATACCCAGAATGAAAGAGTGAATGATGTCTTTTCTTGGATTTGCCAGTTATTATAGGAAAAATTTGAGAGATTTTGCAATTCTAGCCAAGCAGCTCTATAGAATCTGTGATCAACAGACAGTATTTGAGATGAAACAGGAAAGAATTAAAGCCTATGAGATGATAAGGAAAAATCTTACAGAAACACCCTTATTCCTTATGCCAGGCTGAAATATACCTCTTAAAATTGAACTTTATGCATGTGGAAATAGATTAGTGGAAGCCCTACATCAAGTTCAAATTATTGATGAAAAACCTACAGAAGGACCAGTCTGATATATCCCAAGACAAATCAAACCAACAGAAGCCAAAGATGGTGCAGGCCAAAAGGAATTATTATGTTTGGTATGTGCACTTGAGAAATTACACTATTATCTGGATGGAAGTGTTTTTGAGGTGATAACTGACTGTAATGCCATGAAATGTATTCTGAACATGAAAAACCACAACAGAAACATTTTGAGATGGAAAATAGCTATTCAAGAATATAGAGGTAACATGATCATAGTTCATAAATCAGGAAATATACATAAGAATGATGAAGGACTTAGTAGGTAGGAATTAGTCAATACTCCTGCTAACCCAGAATATGTTCCTTTAGAAGCAGAACCACAGATTCCAATTGAAGTAATTAGCACAACTGATGTTGGGACTGAATTCTTTGAAAAGGTTAGAGAGTCTTCTAAACAAGAGAAGAATTTCCATATCTTGACATCCTTGCTAGAAAAAGACCGCAAAGATACAGATTTGTGTAATTCACTGGATGAAATAAGGAAACATTCCTATTATGAAGGAAGATTTCACTTGTTTTATGGCATAATATAACACACAACCAAACATTTTTGTGTAACAACATTATGCAGTAGATTGCCTATTAATACCATTCTTCATGAATTTTATGATAGCATCTATTCTGGAAACCTGGCAGAGGGCAGAACACTAAAAGTGAAAAACTGTGCATGTTGGCCATCTTGGAGAAAACAGACCATTGAATACTACCATAACTGTGACAGATGAAAAAAGGCAAACAGGAGTACAAGAAAGAAATTGGACTGATGATTCATATTCAAGAACCAAAATCCCCTTGGGAAGTTGTTCACATGGATTGGGTAACAGCCCTTCCTCCAAGTGGTTACAGAATTTGTAATGCCTGAATAGTCAGTGTAGACATAAACAGCAAAAGTCTTATATTTTTACCATGTCATCAAGATGAAACTCCAATGGATACAGCTCTCCTTATATGGAATAGAGTTATTCCTCATAGAGGGTATTTAAGAATATCATCAATAACAGAGACCCCAAGTTCACATCTGCACTTTGGACCGATCTTCATAGATTATTTGGGACCAATTTAGAATTTTCTACAGCTCAATAACCTCAAAATGATGGGCTAGAATAAAGAATGATTCAAACTTTAGAAAAAATGATAAGAAGATTCTGTGCCAATTGATTATAATTCAAAGACTGAAATTTCTTTACCAACAACTGGTGCACTCTAATACCTGCATTAGAACTGGCATATAAGACATCAGTTAATTCTTCCACAGGTCATACTCCTGCTATGTTGGAAAAAGGATGGAATCCAAGACTCCCAGAAGATACACTGAGGAAAGACTTAATTGACATCCATCCCATAGCTTCCAGCTTCAAAATGATGCTTGATAAAGTGAAACACCATGCAAAAAAAGAATGAAGGACACATTTGACTATGCAAAACAGAAGTGGGACAAGAGTCATAAAGTATCAGACTTCAAATTAGGGGACTTAGTTCTAGTTTCAAATTTTAATTTTATTAATATATCAAAGACCCAAAGCAACTCAAAGATTCTTTTGTAGGACCTTTTTTTATTGCTTCCTTACACTTCACCAATGCAGTTCAAGTGGAATTGAGTGGTGAATTATAAAATAAACATCCAAGCTTCCCAATCAGCTTGATAAACCCTTATCAACCATCTGATAAAAAATTGTTTCCTTTAAGGAAACCAACTCCTTTAACTGTACCACCAGTGGAAAATAATGAAGAGAAAAGAGAAAGAAATGAGAATTAGGGGTAAAAAGCAAGGGAATATCTTGTCAGATATAGAAATCCAGTACATGAATATTAATGGCTTGCAGAGTAAGATATGCCTTACTCCAATAAAATTATGTGAATATTTAGGCATGAAAGAAGGCCACAAGCCTGAATATGCCTATAGATATGCTTCAAACTACTTGATCTGAGTAATATAAACAGGTTGGACAGTGAATGTTAACTCCCTTTGGGGCCTTTTTTCTCAACATCAGGAATAAAATTGTAGTACAATTTTAATTTTTGGTGGGAGGCAAAATGAGCCTTGAGGTTTACTTTACATACCCAAATAGGCCACAATTGATATCAAAGGAAATTCTGAAGTATGAATAACCCATAAGTCATGCATATATCCAAAATTCATCATTTTTTATTTAATAAAAGATGAATAACTTTTTTGTGAGTAAGTAAATCCATGGTTCTAAGGCCAGATTTGGATTCTAAACAGATTTTCACCCAGGGAAGCTCCATAGAGTGAATAATATTAAATTAACTCTATGAGGTGGTAATACGCAAAATACTACTACACCACATCATCAATACCACATAAAAGCATTGTGAAAAATCTTGTTTTTTTCAATTTGATTCCAAAATAATGGGAATGTGAGAAATACCATGTTACATATAAATGAATATTAGTGTTATGAACTTTTGTGGAACTTAAAAAAGTACTATTCTTGCATACAGTTTTGGTAAACCCATAGTGGATATCAGTATTTAAGCCTGAATTACTATTTTTGATGTGAAAATCACTAAGGGTGACAAAAGACATCAAAGAGAGCCAGGGTACCCAGCTTCTGAGGCCTCTGAGGTGTGTACAGCTCTACAGCTGGGATCCATGGCTGATCATTTCCAAATTGGTATACTAAAACCTTTTGGGAACTTGGTTACCAAGTTAAAGTACCATTAAATTATAAGAAAATCACAAATAAGCTGCTATTTTAATGTGACAAGGAGGTAAAGAGGAATTATGACTCCTGTAATCATGTGAATTGTTAGTAATTTTCCATGGATAAGACTCAAAAGAGTAATTAAAAACCTTTTTGGACTAGTATCCATTCAGTTACTGCATGGGAACCAGCCATACTGTGCTATTTGCAATTCTACATAGAAATAAGGTAAAAACTTCAAAAACTCATTCAAAATACAATTATTAATTCATCCTTCTTGAACTTTCCTTTCCGATGGAGAATGGTATTATTGATCAATAAACTAAAGAGAATTATTACTTCATAATTAAAATCAAAAGCTTTACTTCCAGTCCGTTTGAAATGATTCCATGTCAAACACTGAGTCTTCAAAAATTCACATAAAATACAAAATGTGATGAAACTTAAAATATAATTGATAAATTTGATCAATTAATGTTTATTTTGAAATAAAAGCAGATTTGAAGTTGTTACTACTTTTATTCTTAACCATAAATAGGTTGGTGGTCATGTAAAGGACTCAATTAAGTAATTATGATAATCTTACATGACAACAGATGATGCAATAAATAATCCAAAGAGGATAATTAATATCTCACTCACTGGTTTTACAGTTTGCTCCGTGAAACATCCCTGTGAGCTGTTGTTGAATTAAAAGAGGCCTCCTCTTGCTGTTGTTTCCAACTCATGTTATAATTCAATCATATCTTTAGTACCAACAAGTAAGTATTAGTTAAGTATTGAATTAAGTGTTTTAAGTCTTTCCAAATGAATAAGAAAGACTTGAAATCAGAGAAATATAATATTTCAAACATTATTTAGCTATTATATTGTTGTATTTTTCTTATAAAGCCACTTTGATCCTTTAAATCAACAATTTATCTGTCAGATGTCTCTACCAATTCTTTTCAAGGAATTATTGGAGTATTAGTGAGTTATTTTATTTAATTTTTGATGTTTCTTGCTAGTAATAGCTTACTTCAAGAATTATCTATATAATTATTCTTGCAAAACATAATTATATCTCAAAATCATTTTATTATTTTAATAAAGAAGTTTTGTTATTATATACTTATTGTAATTGATTGTTGTAGACAATTACTTCTTACTGTTATAATCACTAGTGGTGTATGAAAAGTCAAAGAAATAATCAAGCACTGAATAATTTAATTGTGGTTATCATATATTTATTTATCATATTTCATAAAAACAGTCATAGTACTGTTGATTAATAGTAATATTATCAAGAGTTTCATAGAAAAATATTACAATTCTTGTGTAACACACAGAGTTATAGCTTTGTATTTTAATTTTAATGCTATATCAAAGAGTCACTGTGACATTTTGGGGCCCTGTCCTGGTTTGTTTTATCTATTTTAAATGAATTTTTGGCTTATTTTCACTTTTTCTGCCCATTACTATGCTTGTGAGAGTTTCTAGACCACATTTATTTCTGATTTAGTCTTTTTTTGAGCCATAAGAAGCCCTGAAGGGGACTCCTTTCGTGTTTTTCCCTATTCTGTTTCTTTACCTATAAAAGTATAAAAATATAAAAAAACATATAATACAAAATTTTTAAAAACAGCATAATTCAAATTTTAGAAGAAATAATTTCTTTCCCTCTGTTCATGATTTTCAAGACTTATAAATATATAATTTATATTTATAAAACTCTCTATTTCAAAAAATATGGTCATGTTTTTATTGTAATTTTTTTAAAAAAATATACCAAGTATATATTTCTTGAATTCTTCCTTGAGAAAAACTTTTACAATTCATTTTTTAACCCAAATTAGTGTCAAAAATTGAATTTAATCATTATTATTTATAATTTCAATAATAATCTTACAAAAGAAATGTATAATCATATATTTTTTCATTTTATATTTTATATTAATATATACAAAGTATATATTTTTTGGATTTTTCTTGCCGAGGACACCCTTATAATGCATTTTTTACCCAAATTGGTGTGAACATTGATTATGATCATTGCTATTGATAGTTTCAATAATAATTGAATCTTGTAGAAAATATATAGTCATATATTTTCGATTTTTTTTAATAATATATACATAGTATATATTGTTTGAATTTTTCTTCAAGAAAGACTGTTATAGTTCCTCTTTTCACCCAAATTGGTGTGTAAATTGATTATTATTATTATTGATGATTTCAATAATAATACTTCATTAAAAAAATATATATAATCATATATTTTTTTCCATAATACTATATAAAAGATACATGTAAGGTTTTTCTATGAAAATCTTGATAATAGTAGCAAATATCAAGAGTACTATGACTTCCCTCGGTAGAAAATATAATATGATGAAATGTTATAGCTAAAAATTAATATAATTACTCAAAAGAATGATATAAAGAAATAATTCAATTATTATTAAAGAATTTAATAACAGAAAATCCTAATAATTATAATAAATTATAATTATTCTATTATTGTTATAGTTTCTGACAATTATAGATATAAGAAGTGTAAAGTTCATAATGAGACAATTACATGGGGAAAATAATAATATTTATCCACTTATAAATACTATATAGATAATATTTATAAACAAAATTATCACACACACCTTGCAGAGATAATACTTAGAGAAAAAATCTATAAAAACAAACTAATAATAGATAAAAAAGATATAGAATTTTAGAGAGAACTTATGATATTTATTAAATACAACAAGTCAAACAACAACAGTTATTAAAATAAAATAGTTTTTATAAGCTAGAAAAATTTCAAAAATCACTATTTCAAAAGATAAAAACAATTTCTTAATGATAAAATATGATTTAAGAGTCTTAAAAGAGAATTTGTGGATTTAAAAGATATTTAAGACAATAATCTTATATGATAAAGTATATTATTGGTTATTACAACAATAATCTTATTTCTGTGATTCTGATTATTTAAATTAAGATTGATAAAGAATAAAATACTTAATAAGCTACTTTAATAATCATATTTTTTTAATTAATAAAATATTACTTGTTTTAAAATGTCTATTTGATTGGAATGATGATTGGTTATTGGCAAAAGAAGTGATATGTAGGCTCTTTTTATGCCTGAAGAGCAGCTCTCATGATTAATAATGAATATAGAGGGAGTTCTCAGGTCAAAGCTGAAAGGAATTCTTAAAAATAAGGTTCTTAACTTAAGGTAACTTATTTTTAATTCCAATTCAAGGTTACCAGTTTTATTCTTAACTCCAAGTCACTTTAATCCTCTTTTGGATTAATTATTTTAAATTTTAATATAAAATAAGTTTTTTTATATTCAGGTTCATCACATGAAAAACTTAAAAGTAAAGTTTCAAGAAAAAAGCTCTTGAGCTGAATTTTTAATTATCTTTTAATGAAGTATTAATTTTCTATAAGAACTATTGAAATTGTTAATTTCAAGGATAATTATAAATTAAAATTTCTTGCAAAAGGCACTTAAAATGTGGCTTATAAACAGATAACATGTATTTTCAATCTGTGTGAAAGATTTAAGGAAGTCCATCAAGAATTGGGGTTTTAATGAATTTTTGAAGTTATTGCTATTTTTCCATGTAAAATAGCAATGCACACCAAAAATCAACTTTTTATAAGGTTTTGATACTTTTAAAGTTGAATATTTAAGCTTAATTAAGCTTTGGAAATTCTTGAAACTTGGATTTCAAGCTTCCATATTGGGATTTACCCTTTGGAAGCTTGAAATTCTTGTCCAAATTGGGATAAAACACATGTAAAACTTAAGGTTTAATCAAAATCTAGCCTTGAAGCTTAAATAAGGTTGAAAATCATCTAAAAAAGGTGGAAAAACTTAACTTAATCCTTTCAGATCCAAAAGCCTGGGTACCCCAGCTCTGTTTGGTCTTTTTTGTTTGTCCCACCTTTCTGTGTGGACTTTTCCCTTTCATTTATTTAGAGACATAATATGGCCTTAAAGCCTTTTAAATTGAGCTCACACAGGATCTAAATTCTGTATGGCAAATCCTTGGGCAATTAAGTAAATATACACAACACCTCAATTTTAACTCAAATTTTAGTAATTTTTCATAAACCTTATGCAACCTTAAATTCAAGCTTAAATAAACTTAAATTCAACAATCTTAATTTTTTTTCAAAAATTTGCACTTGTACTGTGATATTATTAAATATTCTAATGACATAAGAAATAAACATTTTTGGGTCTACCCAAGGTTATTTTTGGTGTAGAATCCAAAAATGACATAATATTTATAGCTTTGTTTATCCAAAGAAGTTATACTTCTTTCTTGTTATCTTTTATTTTAAATTCAATTGATAAGTCTGTTTAAGACTAAGTCAACTGTGTATAAAGCTATTTGTGGCCTTATGGGTATGTCATAAATCCCTCACAGGCTCACCTTCCCTACCACCAAAAGAATTTAGTACAATTTTTGTTTAATATTATATGCCCAATTGAATTGGGTAGGTATAATCCACTGTCCAACCTCTCTACCTGTAATTTTGGGTATGCAAAGCACAAAATTAAAGCATTTATTGAGGAATTGGTCTTCTCTCATGTCTGAATATTGTGAGAAATCTTTGGGAATGAGGTATTTTACTTTCTGAAAGCCGCTCATCTTCATGTTTTGGGGTTTGTACCTGACTAAGTATTCTTTTTCATTTTTACCCCCAAGTCTTCTTTATTTTGAAACTGTTAGTAGTTTTGTCTCTTCACTTTGATCAAGTGGTGGTACTTTTAAGGGTGTTTCATTTCTCAAAAATAATGATTCCTCATGACTTGAAGTGTAATACTTTACTATACTGACAGGGAATGTTGGATGTTTATTTTCCAATTCTCCTGACAGTTCTACTTCTACTGCATTTGTCACATGGAGGGCTTTGATAATAAATGGTCCTGCAAAGGAATGTTTCAATTTCTTTGGACCTTTGACATTTTTAAATTTTAAGGTTTAAACTATTATCATTTGAGGTGTGGATATGAAACTTTGATTATTAATTAAATACTTTTTCTGTCCTCAAAGCTTGTTTAAGGTAAAATTGATTAAAAATAATAAAAATTAAGATTTTTAAGACAAAATACACCAAATTTATTGTTTTTAACTTTATAGGTATAAAAAAATAATAATATAAAGATTTATTGTTTTACCAAAAATGAAAATTTATCCAAAAATACTCTACAAGAGATATTTAAGTCTACAAAAGAAATTTCTTCAAGAGTAATTTCAATTGGAATTAATTGAGCAAAGAAATGCAGGAAATGAAAATAATCAAAACCTCTTTAAAAAGGTTATTAAAGAGAAAACATGCCCAAATGTTATCAGAGTGAATTTGGAAACAAAATGACAAAGCTAACAGTGGGGAAAGATGCTTTAATTCACTTATGGGGTGGTTGAAGGGTACAAATGATTACAAGAGTTGAAAGCAATGATTATAATGATTTTTTCAGTTGTTTAAAGGGTTCAAAATGATCTAAGAAAGATGATTGAAATATTTTATTGATTGGCTTAACAGTGTTTAAACTAATTATAAAAATAAAACTGGGGGAGAGAAGACATTCTTTTATAGCCACCAATTTTCTTACTCCAAAAGCAACATTTACTCTTTTAAGTCGTGGAAAAACACTCTGACAACAGAAAAGCCAATTATGGCATCATTGAGCCCTACTTTAGATCAAGAAAGGGCTGGTTTTAGCCATCTTCTGCTATTTGAAGGAATTGATATAGTAATAACTGGTTTTAAGCCTTCAAAAGCCATCAATGTGTGTAAGAGATGTTAAAACAAGTTCAAACTGTTTTTACTATGATTGTTTTAACTTAAGGGTAGTTCTACCTGCTTGGCAACAGCTAAAGCTTCCCTGGTTGGTATCAAAACCTCATCATCAATTGAGTCACAGGGTCCAGGCCAAAAGTGATGAACCTTTGCATGGATTTTGACATCTCAGGGCTGTCAGCAAGGATTTTGGGGGTCTGGCTCCCTTTTAGAGCTAGAGTTCCTTCCCCCCAAATTAATCTTACCAATTTAGTTTTCCTTTAATTCCTCATCATGTATTATACTTGTAATTTACATATGTAATTCAATTGAGTTTTACAATACACTTACTGTAATAAATGACACCTCATATGTAAATTAAAGTTCACTTATGTAATACACATGCACATTTTAACATTTCAATTGCAAATACTTCAATCGCTCATAACTTCTAAGCTACACACAAAAATTGATGGTTAACACCCCATGTGGTGTGAATTAAATTAAGGTTTTGAGAATTTTCAACTTTTGTACAGAAAATACTAAAAACTGAATTTAAGCTTATTTAGAGTTGAGTTACAGAAATTTTACCCAGAGGTGACCTCACCTTATTTTTTATGAATAATCAAATGGTGAAGTGATTTTCTTATGTTTATTAATTGGATAAAAGTTTATAATATATTTTATGTAACGCTTTACCAAAAATATTTTAATTTCATTAATTTTATTAAAAATTCATTTTTACTTAGTTTTGTTCAAGTAAAGATGTGTTTTCACAAATTTAAAATAAAAAGTAATTTTATTTTTGGATTATAATTAAATTCTTCTTTTATATATAAATTCATATTTATACTTTATTTTTATTTTGATAATATAAACAAATTGATTATATTTATCCCTTCTTTTTATTATTTGTGGTCTTTTGGGTATATGAAAATACCTGTAAGGCTCACATAGACATGCTTGATAAGGTGTGAAGTAATTTTTCAATATCATTCATTTTACTGTTGATACACCTTTGGAAATTTCTGAATTCATGTTGTAAACTTTGTATTGAATTCATTACATTATTCTTATGATTGTCCTCTGTTTGTGTTAATTCTTGCCATAGTTCTGTTTGTCTAGTATTATCATAAGTGATTTGATCCAATTTCATTTTTAATTTTGATATTTCCTCTTGTGAGGTGTCAAAATACTTTTTCAAGGAAATTGTATATGTCTTTACTTCAGTAAATTTTTTTGAAATATTATCAAGAACATTTTTATTCTCCTCTTTCATAATACTTATGGCTTGTTTTATTCTTGTTTCAATTATGTCATCAATATTGAATTTAGAATATTTGTCTGTCAATTCTTTAATAATGGCAGATTGTTCATTTAACTTATTTCCAAAATAATTTTCATGATTGAAAGTTTTAATTGCTCTTAAAACTTTCTCAAAAAACATAAGTGTCCCATTCATTTGGCTCAGACTTAGGACATTTGTCTTACAATTGTTATAAATTGATGAATTTTCATGAGAAATATGACTTTTCACGTCATTTATAGCTTCATACAACTCTGTAATAGCATCAAAAATGTCATAAATCATTTATGATATTTTAATCTGGCATTCTTCCTTTTCTGTAATTCCATCATTGTTCTGGCCATCTGAAATACATTTTCCATGGCATCTTGCTGAATCTTTGAGATTCTGTAACCCTGGCTGTAAGGCTTTGTGGCTGGTGCCTTGCCTTTTCCCTTTTCTGAGCTTGTGGCTGCTTTTTCATGTTAGAATTGCTGCTTCTGGCTACTGGGGCTGTTTTTGGCACTTGCTTGGGTAGTGGAGGGTTGTTTTTCCTCCATTGTGCTGTTAAAAGCATCATGTTTTTCTTTTCCACAATGGATACCATATATTGAGTAACTTGCAAGTTTTGGGATGGCCCAGGGACTTTTTCACAGTGAGGTAAGAATTCATGCAATTTTTCCACAGATCTGCAAGGATCTGGTACTCTTTGTGCTGCAAAGCATTGTTGGAGGCCTTCTGGCTGGCTTTTTATATGTCCACTGAGGCTTCTTGTGGTGGTTTCAGCTCTGTTTGAAGGTAAAACAGTATTATCAGCTTCAGAATGAACTAACCTATTACTCTGGGAGTCATCAACTGACCTTTGTCCTTCTGTAACTCATTGGCTTCTGCCATAATCATGTCTATGACCTTTTTGGGAGCTTCTTGAGGGGTTATAGCTGGCTCCTGATCTGGTTGAAGGCGTATTTATGATTGAAAAAGCTTAAAAATAGTAATTTTATGTCAAAAGCTTACTATTGGACAAATTCTTTGCTTTCTGAAGAGTATTACTTATATCCAAGTTAATTAATTCAGAAGAAATTGGCTGTGGTTGATTATTGTTAGCTATAATTATTGTACTATTATGTTCAGAATTAACAGTACTTGCAGGAATAATGCTGGTTACTGTTGAAGCTTTTTCAAAAGTTTCTTGTCTTACCACATTTTCAGACACTAAAATTAATTAAAAAGCCCATTTCTTAAGGAGGAAAAGATTTTTTCAAAAGAGAAATGAAAAATAAAGCCTCACTTATAGTATGAAAATTTTATTTTTATGCAGTTTTTGAATTATAAGTATTTTTTATATGTTTTCAAATTTTTCAATATAAAAAAAAAATTAAAAAGATTAAAAATTATGTCACAGGTAAAATATCACAGCTGGGTGCCCAAATGTAAGGTGTGGATATGAAACTTTGATTGAAAAACAAGTACTTTTCCTGTCCTCAAAATTTGTATAAGGTAAAAATTTGATTAGAAATAGTATGAAATTGTATTTTTAAGAGAAAATATGCCAAATATATTGTTTTTAACTTGATAAGTATAAAACAACAATATTATAAAGATTTATTGTTTTACCAACAATAAAAATTTATCCAAAAATACTCTACAAGAGATATTTATGGCTACAACAGAAATTTCTTCAACAGCAATTTCAATTGGAATTAATTGAGCAAAGAGCTGCAAGAAATCAATTAGGGAACAAAGTCTTCAAAAATATTATTAAAGAGAAAAAACACCCAAAAGTGACAAACTTTACAGTGATGAAAGAGGCTTTAATTCACTTATGGGGTGGTTCAGGGGTAAAAATGATTATAAGAGTTGCAAAAAATGATTATAATGATTTTTTCAAGTTGTTAGAAGCTTTAAAATTATTAGAAAAAGGTGGTTTGAATCTTTTATTGATTGGTTTAACTGTGTTTAAAATAATTATAAAAAGAAAAGATTTTAACATGAAGAGAAAAGTGGGGCAAAGAAGACATTCTTTAATAGCCATCAATTTTCTTACTCCAAAAGTAAAGTTTACTCTTTTCAGTAGTGAAAAACACTCTGATAATAGAAAAGCCAATTTTGGCATCATTGAACCCTGGTTTAAACCAAAAAAGGGCTGGTTTTAGCCATTTTAGACCCTTAAATCAGCCATTATCATAGTAATACCTGGTCTAGAGCCTTCAAAACACGTCAGAATGTTTGTAAGAGACATAGAAGCCAGTTAAAACTGTTTTTACTAAGATTGTTTCAGCTTAAGGGTAGTTTTACCCTCTTGCCAACAGTTAAAACTGCCCTGGTAGATATCAAAACCTAATCATCAATTGAGTCACAGACCCTGTGACTCAATTCCAGGCCAAAAGTGATTAACCTTTGCATTGATTTTGCCATCTCATGCTTGTCAGAAAGGATTTTGGGGGTCTGGCTCCCCCCTAGAGCTAGAGTTCCTTTTCTTCTCTAAATTAATCTTTCCAATTTAATTTTCCTTTAATTCCTCATCATGTATTATACTTGTAATTTACATATGTAATTCAATTGGTCTTTACAATATACCTACCTTAATAATTGACACCTCATATGTAAATTAAAGTTCACTTATGTAATACACACACACATTTTGACATTTCAATTGAAAATACTTCACTTCCTCATAGCTTCCAAACTACACACAAGGCCTCAGCTTTAAAACAAAGATTGATGGTTAACACCACATAAGATTTTAATTAAGTAAAGATTTTGAGGATTTTCAACTTTTGTACAGAAAATACTAAAAACTTAATTAAAGCTTATTTAGAGTTGAGTTACAGAAATTTTACCCAGAGGTGACCCCACCTAATTTTTTCTGAGGATTCAAATGGTAAAACAGTTTTCATAAGCTTATTTGTGAGATAAAAATTTATGATAGTTTTTATTTAACTTTTTTCCAAAAATATTTTAATTTTGGGATTTTTGTTGAAAATTCATTTTTACTTAATTTTTTCAAGTAAAAATGTGTTTTCACAAATTTAAAATTTAAAGTAATTTTATTTTTAAATTATAATTAAATTTTTATTTTATATATAAATTTATTTTTATAATTTATTTTTATTTTGATAATATAAAGAAATTTATTATATTTATATCTTATTTTTATTATATGTGGTCTTTTGGGTATATGAAAATTTCCTCTAAGGCTCACAGTGAATGACTGTCTTTCAAACAAATGCCTCTTATTGAAGAGGTAAGATGGGTCTTCATTGGAGATATTTGGGAGATATGGTTCAATCGAGTTTCCAGCTCTACCAATGTGAGAAGGATTTTATTAAAGAACCTTCTTCCTGTCAGAGAAGAAGTTTGCTAGGTCATTCTGTAAAATTAACTGACAGAATTGGATGAATCTGCTCAATTTATGGGCTTGAGTACAATCAAAAGAATCAGGTTCCTTCATTGATGGAGTCTTGAATTCTGAGGCTCTTGAATTTCCCCTGGGGGAAATTGCTTGAGTGAGTTATCCCATTAATTGAGTCATTTTCTCCATCTTCTTAAGAAATATGGTTCAGCTTGAGAGGAAAGATGTTGATTAGAAAGGGTTAGATTTGGAGTCTCAGAAGCCTCAAAGGAGCCTGCCAAGGAAGCTTCCATTTCAGTTTCCACAGACTCCCTATCCTCAGCTTCCCCTAATCTGCTTCTAGGCCCTTTAGAAATACCAGGATAGCCACCAAACAAGCCACAGAATGATCTTGATCCTCTTGATTTCATACCTCCTCTTCTGGAGATTGCTGCTCCTTTCATTTGTTGTCCTCTCTCCAAATTTGCACTCAGTTAATGAACTGATGGTGTGCAGTCAAGAGGAGCCCTTGCTCTAGGAGTGTGAACAGTTTAATCTCTTTGGGATCTTGTATTCTTGGCTGGAGGGCTATGCTGAACCCAAATTATTGAATAATAAGATAGTAAACTTAACAATAATCTGAGAATAAAAAATAAGGCTTGACCAAATTGAATGAATGGTAATTCTTGATGAAACTTGAGTAATTAATCAACAGTCTTGAGGTGAAAATAATTTGAAATCTTGAGAAGTGAAAATGACAAAGTCAAAATCTTATAAACGAATTAATCTTCTTGAGGAGTATCAAATCAATTTCAATCAATCAATTCAGTCAGTTTATTGATTCAAATCAAAATCAATTTCAACAAGTCTTGAAGAGTTCAATCAATCAAAAATCATTGAAAAAATTTCCTCAAATCAAAATCAGTGTCTTAAGGACTTCAATAAATCAATAAATGTCTTCAAAATCAATTCATTGTCTTGAGATCAACAAATCAATCTTTAGGAATTCAACAGTCAATCAAAATTAATCCACTTCAAAAAAATCCTGAGTCTGAATCAATTATCCTAATCAATCCCAATAAATGAAACAATTGATATAAGCCTGATAACCTGAATCAAACAAAGCAAGAAAATTTGAAAATGATTTTGAGTTAAGATAGATTGAAATGGTCAGTAGAATTAATAAATTGAAAAGAGTCAATTTTCATATGAATGAGATGGATGAGATGAAAATTTATGGAGAAATAATAAAATCATAAAGAGGTCATAATTGATGGATGAGAGAAATGAATATAAAGGAATAAAAAAAGAAACAATTGTGAGTTAATTAATATAATGTCATAGAGGCTCTTCTAAGTGAAGACGGCCTGGCACTCAGTAAACTAAAACTCACTTATAGAGGGCTCAAGGATTAAATAAGATTGAGTATACTTGAGAGTGTAATAAAGATAGAATTACTAATAAAATAAATATAAGAAATCAGCAACAATAAGAGTAAGAGTCAATAATAAAAGAGGCAACCACAAACAATTCCAAGTCCACTTTTTCAACCTGTCAGAAATAAAGAGAAGGGTTAATAAGTATATGGCCACCACAACTCTATTGAACAGGTGAGGAAAAGCAAAGACCAACTTAAAACCAATAAAAATAATACCTCAAAATAAGAGTCAGAATATTTATTAAATAATAAATCAAATATATTAATTAACTGGGGAAAAGTCACCAGAGGGAGGAAGAAGGGCTGGTATATGTGAGAATCCACCAGCCCTGATCCAAAGAGTGAATTTTCTTGAGAGGAATCTTCATTTGAATTAATTTGAATAATCCAGACACTGTATGGATGTACAGGGTCTGTACAAGAGGTGTGGTAGAGTTGGGTGATCATACAGTTTCAGTCTTGTGAATACAAAGCTTTATTTGGAATATCCATCCTGTAAAAGCATTGACAAGCTGTATTGATGAACCAAGCTGTATGCATGTTTCAGCCTGAAGATTTTCTGAAACTGAATCCTGATACACATACCAGATTTGCTGGTTTCATGAGCTTGAGTGGGTTTAAGGTTGAAGACCCTTAACCCTGATAGTGGCTGTGACATTTGGCAGGTTTTGGACCAATACATGTTTTTTTTCATTTTGATTGAAAATGGACCCAGGGCACCCCTTATGGGTTTTCAAAGATTTATGGCAAAAGCACATAAGTTTTTAGTAAAAACATGTAAGGGCTCACATGTTTTTACAAAATTTATTATGTGGGTTTACCAATACCCTATTTATAGTAATTGGTAATATTATTGTTAAATAACAATTTTTTATGCATTGATTAAGATTTGGTAACATAAATATATTAATTTATTTTATTATTTCATCATAATATAATATCTTTTTACACCATAATTGTAATAATACCTCATTATTATAATTATTTTTACTATTATTATTCATTAAAATTAGGACATTCAGAGTAGAACAAGAAGAATATTAGTAATTTATACTTATTGTTTCATAGTCAAACCTTACACTTTTCATGCACCTTCCTGTTTTTCAGAGAAGAGCTACCCTGCCTTGTCTTTTCAACTTGATTAAAAATGCCCAGCTTGGCTGTAAAGGTAGTATCCATGATGATACTCCTTTCTCTTAACATTGAATGCTACACTGGTTTTTTCAACTTTTTTTTTTCCATGTAATATAAATAATAATCATAATAATTCAAAATTAATTATTTTCTCCTCTTTTTTTGTATGCTTTTATTTTTCATTTCAAAGAAAATCAAAATAAATCAAAATCTTAATATAGTTTTCTTTATTTTTTTAATTTAGGTAAAATAAACTTTCTATTTTCAAAAGAAAACAATATTTTTTATACGAGAATTTAAATTAAGAATTGATTGATTAAGCCACATTTAACAAAGGAAAAAATATATGTGGTTTCCTTTTAATTTTTAATTAAAGGCAGTTTGAACTCATTCTTTGAAGGTATACACTTATACTCAAAGGAAAATGTTTTGTTAGGGTTTAGATTTCATTTCAAAAGAGAAAAGAAAGGTATTGAAGAGGGAAAGAATTGATTGTATAATTATAACGATCAATTCATTCTATATGAAGCGACAAATCAGGATTAATAGACATACGGAAAGGATGATTTTTTGCTATGTGTTGGCTGAGGAAGATCACACATGAATTTAATTCAGAGCAAACGCAATTCCAACAAGTCATTGCTGTCAAGCTTCAGTTTGATGAAATCAAATTACTGAGAAAGTGATATCTTGATCTGCTTCATAAAAGTGGATAAATAAGTTAATGAAATGACGCGTGTAAAAATTAAGAGTGTAATTAAAACAAATGTTAATTAAAAAGTCTTAGTTTTCTCAAAAAAAAAGTTACAAATTTGACAGGGAGTAACATATTTGCGAACGTAAGAATTACTTTTTACCCATTTTTTTTCTAAAAACTCAAGTTTTACAATGTTCAAAAAATTAGTAAGCAAAAGATTTTGTTTTTTTAAAAAATAATAATAATTTTGGATTGGAGGATAGGAAGTTAATTTTACTAATATTTCAGATCTTTTTTAAACATGTCTTTGCCCTGTAGGTTCAATTTCTTTATACTTGTTTCCTCATTCATGTCACCATTTTGATTTTTAATGCTTTCATTAACTGTTGCAGGCGATGAAGGATTAAATGAAGTTAGAATTTCTTGAACGTAATTTTTTGGGAACCAACCGATTCTACCATCTCTTGTCCTGCCTTTCCACCAACCAATCTTTTCACGTTCGTTTTGATTTTGAGGAAATAATACGGCGATTATGTCATTTTCTTTAAAACTTAATTCTTGTGAGTTTATGTCTTCTGGATTGGAGTTTTGATTTGGTTGATGGGTATGAATGGCTTTGACAAAGGTTAATTTACTCGGATCAATAGAAAGTGTCACTTGCTGTTGCAATTGCTGTGATTGTGAATTTAAGTTTGAAGGATTTGATTGCTTGGCAGAGATTGAACGAATGAGTTTTTTCATCAAGTAAGGGATTCCAAAAACCGTTAAAAAGAAGATAATGATTGGTTTTCGCGAGGGCGGAGGGGATTTGGTAAGGTTATTAGGATTTGCAGGTGCAGTTTGAGGATCGAATTCTTTAAAGTTGGATGACCATGAGTTTGAAGATGGACCGATGGGATGTTTGCCGGTAATAAGGCCTTTGAGATATTTAAAAAGATCAAAGAGACTGAGTATCTTTCCAATACTGAATTTGAAAAGGTTAAATTGTTCGATGAGCTGAATAAAGGTGAAAAAGCTTGAATGGGTCATCATAAAGGTTGACTCTAAGAGTTGACTGAAACCAGAGAAGGCCATGACAAGCGATTCGAGAAGTTGAAAGGTAGATTGCGTGGAGTTAGCCAATGTTTGGCCCAAGCTTGGCTGCTGAATCATCGACGGATCCATTGGCCCGTTCATGGCCATTGGGTTATGTCCACCGAACCCACCACCGTAGCCACCAAATCCGCCATACCCACCACCGAATCCGCCGTAGCCGCTACCGAATCCGCCATAGCCACCATAACCACCATAACCGCCGTAAGACCCCAAGCCGCCCATTCTTGAATAAGAATTGTAGGTAGAGCCCATGCCATAGTTACCATATCCCGCATATCGCGAAGGGTACTGGAACGGAGAGCGTCAGTGAGCAGAACTTGGATGACTCGCAGCGAAAAATGCTTACAGAGCTGGCCGAATTGAAAGCTGCCGGATGCAAAGACAGATGAGCTAGACCGGCGACAGACTGAGAAGACCAAGGACATACCAGAAGGCAAGTTGGGATTGCTGGACGCAAGGGCCAGGGCGGGATCGGAGCTAGTCATGTCGACTGGCTTGGGAGGGAGCTGAGGAGATGCCGAGCTCAAGGACTGAGTTGACGAGGAGCCGTCTGGGGCCGAAGACGCCATGGACTGCTGCCATGGCTTGGGCGGTGAGACGGCCATGAGCGAAGAGAAGGATTGCGAGAGTGGCTTGGACGAAGTCGATGAGGCAATCAAGCGACGCTCGAGGGAAGAAAGAGCATCCTCAGCCGAATCGGTCAATTCAAAATTTCAAATCGCCAGAAATCTTGGACGAAGGAAGAGCAAACACAAGCCAAATTCATCGAGATGTGGCACTTTGCTACGAAAATTTCAAGGAAATCACTCAGAATTCCGCAGAAAACCAGACACACTCTCTACGCTCTGGGGTGAAGCCAACACTGCTGAAATTTAGTTTTTGAAGCATCTTAAAGGAAACTGATAGTGCTCACTTGAAAATTTATTGGCATATCTCACTCAACCCAATAGTGCAGTGCGCCAGTACGCTTACAAAGATGAAGATTAATACTCGAATATATTTAAATCATCAAAGACAAAAATTAAAGTGAAATTTATGCCAACCAAAGCTTTATTGGTATACAAACAGCATAAATACTAAGTCTTGTAGTGATTTATTTAGTATTCATTAAAAAAAGGAAATCATGTTTCATCTTGTTTTCTTGCAAAAATTAAAATTATCAACATCTTTTACAAGTCAAGTGAATTTTGAGATGGCATAAATGACTTTATATTTTAAAAATAGTTTTACTATGTGAATATGACTTTTATACTGGAATAATAATATCTTGATTAGAAGGGGTATTGACTTCATAAGTTCTCAATATTAATATGATCTAGATTAAATTAAAATGACTGGCCATTTGTTTTGACATCTATATTGACCTATTGATGTAGGTTTTTAATTTCTACCTTCAAACCTGTCACAGGGGCTCTTGGGGATAACAAGAGTGGCCTGGTACAGCAATCAGGGAACTCACTTGGAAGACTGCAAAAGAATCAAAGAAATAAGAAAGAGTATATTTCTTCAATAAGAATAATGCAATTACAAAGATGAGATGCATAATAAGAAAGAAAGCCAAATGGCCAAAGAGAAAATGAAGTAAGTCCTTTATTCACTGTTTCAACCTTCCAGAAAGAAAAATGAAATTAGTAAAGTGTATGACCACCAAATATCCACTGAAAGGCAAGAAAAGAGGTGGAAAAATGACTGACTTAATAATATAAGTATTCACTATCAAGATGAGAGAAAATAAAGATAGAAATAAATTGTAATCTATATTACAAGTTGAGAGCTTGACTCCTTCAGGCTGAAAACTGGTCTGTATTGAATCCATGCAGCTGTATTAATTGCTTGACAAAGTGTACACATGGACAAATTTGGAAATGAACTGGACTGAATGATCTTCCCAGGGTCTGTGGTTGAAATAAAATCTTCTATGAAAAAAGACTGTATTGAATGAATGTGGTGGCCAAGGTGGATTGATGGAGCATTGACACATGACAACTGGTTTGTGTCACAGGGGCTCTAGTGGAAAACAAGAGTGGCCTGGTACTCAGCAATAAGGGAACTCACTTGGAAGACTCCAAAAGATAAAAGAAAAAAAATCAAAGAATAAATTTCTCTAAGAAGAATGCAAGTATAAAGATGAGATGCATTAAGAGAAATGGGAAGCCAAATGGCCAAAGAGCCAACCAAGTAAGCCCTTAATCACTGTTTCAACCTGCCAAAATGAACAATGGAATTAGTAAGGATATGACCACCAAATATCCATTGACAGGAAAAGAAAGAAAAGAAAAGGTGCTAAATGACTGACTTGATAATATCAGTATTCACTTCACAGAATGAAGAGAAAATAAAGATAAAATAAAATCAAAATATATTAATTAACTGGGGAAAAAACCACCAGGGTCAAAGGAGGCTGGTGTGAGCCTTTGAGATATGACCACATACCCAATAAGGTCACAAAAAAGACTCAGAATAATTATACCTTTAATATAATTATATTAAAATTAATTAGAATAATTATACACTAAAAATAATTACTCAAATATACAAAAAATACCATAAATTGGTACTAAAATTGGTTTAACTTAAAAACCAATGAATGAACATGTGAAATAAATTATACCATTGGATTCCCCATGGAAAAATACACATATACCACTTTTATGGCATATCTGTAAAGTCAATATTTAAGGAATTATAAGGTATAATACCTTATAAAAATCATAAAACCTTATTTATCTCAGAAACTAATGAAACAACATGTGAAATAAATTGTACCAGTGGACTCCCCACAAAAATCCACATATAAAACAATTAATAAGCTAATTCCCAAAATCAATACTTAAGGAATTATCCTGAATATATGCACTTTTTTGGTCAACGCATATATTCAGTGATCATAGCTAATATCTTCTAAACTATACATGCTAGAATGATGAACCAAAAATAAAGTTACCACGTAATTACTGTAAGAACACAGATATGAACTTTATTTTGCAAATTATAAACAAGGTTAAGACTTATGAGGAAATATTGATAAAAATCAACAGTGCTGTTGACCACTTTGTTGTGAAAGTAGTCCAAACTTAAAAAAAAGTATACAGTTGGATTCTAATAGTTTATTCGAGAAGAATGACGTAATTTTTATTATTAAATTCAGGGTATAACCCCCTGAAATCAAGGTTTGAAGTTTAAAATATTGAATTTCGACAGAAAAGATGAGTTACAAGAAAAATCATCAAAATTAGAGTTTTGATGATGTAATGAAAAGCTCTTGGCAGCATAATAAGGTTATGTCAGGCTATTAGAATTCACTCTCTGAATTGCTGTAGCGTGAAAACCTTAAAAGTTATTGAGGATCAAAGTTTGAGATTAAATTGAGCTGTTATGATCACACACTGTAACCTTAAATTAAGTTTAACAGTCTTAAGAGTGATAAAATTGGTAAATACTATTAGTTTATGATTAAAACTAATAAAATCCACGAAATTTGGGGTTCTGCCAAGCCTCTGATGTCATCAAACTTAGAGTTATAGTGATAACTCTAAATAATGGTGTAATAATGATGTAATATGGTTTGATCATGATGTAATCACCCTCAAACCTTAAAATATTGATCAATTCCAGTGGATATGATCAGTACACGTCTACTAGAAGCCTGTTGGACTCTAGGAGGGAGGTATTTACTATAAATAGAGCTCTTTTTACTCTATTTTCCCCTCAGACGCATCAAAAACATTAAATCAATTAAATCAAAGGTAATTTCTTTATTCTTTATATATAAAACTGTTATATTATTAAAGACCAAAGACCACCTTGCTATAATCATCTATTTTGACGTGATTAAATCATTTATTTAATTGTTTTTGTTAAAAATCTCTCTAAAAACTCATTTCCACGTAAAAATACTGAATAATTTGTAATTTTCTTTATTTTTATTGTAAATACAATTTGAAAAGGTTGTATTTATATTTTTTTGGCGTAAAATACTTCAAAATTATTATATTAAGTGTTAAAAGTAGGTTATTTTCTCTTATTATAATAATTTCTCTATTATTACTCTCTTAATAATTCTTTAATTAATATAAATAGTATTTATATTAATTCATAACTTTAATATTAGTAATATTATTGTTATTAATTGTTTTTTATTAATAAAAAACAATTTTTTATGCCTTTATTATTTGTTGGTAACAATAATAAAGAGCTTTATAATATATTAATTATTTTATATTAATATATTATTTATAATATTCTAATTTCATATAATATTAATTATATTATTATATTTATTTAATAATATAATATTTTTACGCCATAATAATAATATTTCTTTATTATTATTATTATTTTAATCTTATTTATTTCAATTATAAGGACATTCAGAGTACAATAAGTAATAAATTAGTAATTTTTACTTATTGTTTCATAGTCAAACCTTACAGCTGGTATATGTGAAAAGTTGAGAGCTTGACTCCTTCAGGCTTACAGATGGTCTGTATTGAATCCTTGAAGCTGTATTTGACTGTTTGATGAAGTGTATACCTTGCCAGATTGAGAAATGAACTGGGTTGAATGAAATTCCCATGGTGTATGAATGAAATACAGGTCTTGATGAATCCAGACTGTATTGAATGAATGTGGTTGCCAAGGTGGGTTGATGGAGCACTGACCCTTGGCAAATTGTTTTGGAACTGCCTCTTGAATATTGCTTGAGAATGTACTGCCAGTATTCCCTTGGAGGAATACTGTGAATGAGAATAACCAATGATTGTTTGATGGCATCATTGGTATTTGAGATTGACACTTGTCCTTGAGCCTTGATGAATCCTATGGATGACATGATGCCTTGATGACCTGATAAAAAATTAAAATAACCATTTTATATTGGGGCCATTGGATTGCTGGTGAAAAAAGATGCATAATGGTGTATAACACCATTTATGGCACTTTTGGTTATTGGAGGGTGAACGTGCCCAAAGGTCTTCCAGATTGATGCTAGGAGAATAAGAGTGAAAAATGGGTTTTGATGGCTTCAGAGGTGACAAAGTGTCTTTTGGGTTTCTGGCCAAATACAGCTAATACAGCTTTTGTGAGCCTGTGAGGTATGTATAACTATACCCATAAAGCCACAAATGAATTTATATACAGCTGACTTAGTCATCAACAGACTTTTCAATTGAATTTAAAATAAAAAATAACAAGAAATAAGTGCAACTTTTTTTGGATGAACAAAGTTATAGATACTATGTCATTTTTGGATTCTACACCAAAAATAACCTAGGGTACACTCACAGGGTGTTATACCAAAAACTCCTTATTTCTTATGTTATTGGAAGATTTAAGAATCTCACAGTACTAATGGGACTTTTTTACATTTTTTTAAAATTGTTAAATTTAAGCTTAAATAAGCTTAAATTTAAAGTTGAATAAGGTTTATGCAAACTTACCAAAATTTTAGTTAAAATTGAGGTGTTGTATATATTTACTGAATTGGCTAAGGATTTGCCATACAGAATGTAAATCCTGCATGAGCTCAATTTAAAAGTGTTTAAGGCCATAGTATGGCTTTAAATAAATAAAAGGGCAAAATCCACGCAAAAAGGTGGGACAAAGGAAAAAGACCAAACAGAGCTGGGGTACCCAACTTTTTGGATCTGCAAGGATTCAGTTAAGGTTGTCCACCTGTATTGGAGGATTTTCAACCTTATTTAAACTTTAAGATTAGACTTTGATCCAACCTTAGAGTTCAAGCTGGTTTTATCCCGATTTGGACAGGAATTTCAAGCTGCCAAAGGGTAAATCCCAATATGCAGGCTTGAAATCAAGGTTTTAAGAACTGTCAAAACTTAATTATGCTTAAAACGTTAAGGTTACAAGCATTAAAACCTTATCAAGAGTTAAGGTTTAGTGTGCATTGCTATTTTACATGGAACAATAGTAATAACTTCAAAAATTCATTAAAAATTCAATTATTAATGGATTTGCTTGAAGACTTCATACAGCTTACAATTTAACATTATCTATATATAAATTAAATTTTAAGTATCTTTTATAAATAGATTTCCTGGGTAATAAGCCTGGGAATTTCCTCTTTTAATTCTACTTAAAGAAAATTAAGTTTTATTTAAAAATTTATTAAAAATTGAGTTTAAGAGATTTCTGCTTGAAACTCTATTTTCAAGTTGTTCCTGTGATGAGATTTAATATAAATAAGCTTATTTTATATTAAAACTTAAAGTAATTAACTTAAATGAGGATTAAAGTTACTTAAAGTTAGGAATAACACTGGTAACTTTAAATTGGAATTAAAAATAAGTTATCTTAAGTTAACAACCTTATCTTTAAGCATGGTTTTTCAGTTTTGACCTGAGCATGCCCTCTATATCCATCATGAATCATGAGAGCTTCTCTGTAGACATAAAAATAGTCTTTTCATCACTTTTTTTGTCCATCATCAATTATAAATGCAATCACATTAGACATTTAAACAGGTAAAGCTATATTATATATAAAATCTTATTATTAAAATATTTCTTAGGTATTTTATTCTTTATAAATCTTGAATTAAAGAATTGAAATCATAGAAATTAGATTATTGTTGTAATCACCTATAATATATTTTATTTTATAAAATTATTGTCTTTAAAATATCTTTTAAAAATCCACAAATTCCTCTCAAAAACTCTTTAATTATATTTTTTATCATAAAAAGTTGTTTTATCATTGAAAATATTGATTTTTGGTGTGTTTTTAACTTTCAATAATTATTTAATATAATAACTGTTGTATTTGACTTGTTGTATTAAATTTATATTATAAGTAAGTTTTTCTCTAAAATTCTATATTTTTTTTATCTATTTTAGTTTTTTTATAAGAATTATTTCTGCACAGTGTGTGTTATAATTCCTTTCTAAATAATATTTATATATTATTTATAAGTGGTTAAATAGTTATATTTTCCATGTGTAATTGTCTAATTAAGAGCTTTACACTTTTTATTGTTATAATGGTCAGTGACTATAACAATAATAGAATAATTATAGTCATTATATTTTTTTATTATTATTTTATATAATAATAATTAAATTTATTTTTATATATATAATTATTTTCAATAATCATATTCAAATTTGTGGTTATAATATTCTATCATATTATATTTTTCTACTAAGGACAGTCATAGTACTCTTGATATTGTTACTATTATCAAGAGTTTCATAGAAAAACCTTACATTTGGGGGCCTGGCCATGATTTTAACCAACGTTTGGGACATAAATCATATTCTAGACCTTATTTTACTCTTTTTGACGTAAAATTGCCATATTTATTGTAATATTGGCTTTTTTGGGACTTATCCCTTATAAATAATCTTTATAATATTAATAAAGTTATTTTTTTCTGAACAATATTGTTTGAAACAATATCCTATTGAGGTACTTGTAATAAATTTCTTTCATATACCTAGTGAATTTTTCACATCACAGACTTGAAATTTATTCTTTGAGTTATTATATTATAAAGTGAATAATAATACAATTTTGATTAATAAATTATTAATTGCAAAATTATCATTTCTTTAATGAAAATATAAAATCAAACAAAAATTTTAAAAATTAAAAATCTTTATTAAAATTTTTTTTTCTTTAATCTTAGACATTTTTCTTTATTTTTGACGTAATTTGCCATAAATTAAATTAAAACAGTTTTATCCAATAAGTTGAGTTTATAAGTTATTTCTAGTTTTTGATAAAATAACTTATAATTTTTTTTCTCTAGTGTCATCCATAAGAGAAAGTTCTTCAGACTCTGAAGCCTCAGAGTCTAGTATTGAAATTCAAACTAGCCCAGCACCAAGGGGTTTAATTACCAAAGAAACCTTTAAAGGTCCAGAAGGTCAATTCAATCCATTTCTTAGTTTTAATTCATTTATATTGACGTGAAATGACTCCTACTAGAAGTGGAAGTAACTACTGCATCCAATCAAATGGATCTGGATATTGAGAGTCCAGAAGCTGAAATAACTTCTATTGCTGTTGTTAGACCTGAGTAACTTTCAACAGGAAACAATGGAGATATACCAGTCTCAGTACAGGAACTGGTTTATGGCAGCAAAACAGCAAGAGTGGGAACTTCTCCCAAGTGTTTGGATAGGCACCATGAACTCATATCTTCAAGTGAAGAAGTTCATGGGTCCAGAAAAGACAGAGGAACTTCTGAAGGGTTGGACACCCATGTCTTGCAAACAACACATCCAACATATAAAATCTTGATTTAAAAAACAGAGCATGTTATCAGAAGACCAGAAGAAGAAATTGGCCCAAGGAAAGGAAAACAGCCCAGTGGAAGCTCCCCAAGCCTCCACAAGCAAAAATACGCCTCAAAAAGTGCCAAACAAGCCCAAGAAAACCCCAAAGACCAACTAGAAGGGCAAGCAAAAGTCCAAGGGAAGGTCAAAGCCCAAGTTGAACAAGCCTTACCTGCAGAATTACAGGTTTCCCAAGAAAGAAAAGACAGTCATAGACAAGGTGTTCAATATGGCAAGAACTCTGATGGAATTCAAAAACAAGGAAGAGGAAAGATTGAACCAATCTTTTCCAAAGAAGTAGACCTTGTAAAGCTTGTAAACCAAATTTAAGCTTGTAATGAAGAAATTATAACAAAGATTCAAAAATTTGAGTATATCCAACAAAAGTTGGGTAATGAGATACTACAAGTAAAAGAATCACAAAAGACCATTATTGGCCTTGAAAATGTTGATAACAACAATATTTTTTCTTTGGTGCAAATTTGTGCAATAGTTGAGTATAAGGTTAGCTTCCTCAATCAACCAGATTAAAATTCTATTTCTTTTATAACTAGACAGTTAAAAGAATTAATAATACAAGCTCAAAGCTTGGAAAAATCAACTGGGCACAATGCCGCTCTTTTCCAAGATCAATTGGAAAAAAGTGATAAAGCAAGACTTGAATTGAAAGAAGATATTCAATCAATTATTAAGAATATATCACTGAAGAATGAATTTCCAAGACAGTCTACACCAATTCTTGAAAGAAATGTTCTAAACTTGAATAATGACTTACATAATACAGTTTCAAGTAATGCAGAAGTAGAAACTGCTTGCAATTTTAAAGACGTTCCAAGATGAGAGGAATGGCCAACCTTCAGTGATGAAGGGGAATACAATCATATGGAATTTATGAAAACAATTTATATGTTTAAAGAAGACTTTAACATACCAGATGAATAGATAAGTGCCAGATTACACTAATTGTTTACCAAATCAGAAAAGAAATGGTATTACAAAATGAGACAAGACCATGGTAAACATTTGTCAGCCTGTGACTCAAAACCAGAGCACAAGCATGACAGCCAAAATACCATAAACCAATGGTATAGCCAAGATACCACCAAAACATGGAGCTGAGCCAAATCAGCTCAAAAGGTATCAAAAGAAAGAGGAAACTCACCTCTTCCTGAAAATATGAGTCCCATCACCATAGGACAAGAAATAACAAAGTTATTCCTGCTCAAAGTTATTGCTGAGCATAAACCTTAATTTTCACCTCTCATCTAAAATCTAGAAGGAGAGGATTAACCCCATAAAATGGGTATTCAGAATGAAGCTATAAGCCAGGGCTATCTGATGGTACCAGCCAAACTGAGCTAGCACCAATATTACTGGAGTTATGGTCAATTTCAGGCCAAATAAGGGTGAACAAAACATTCACCTCTCATCTAAATTCTACAGTTTTAGTGTGGGATACCTGAAGTGGGGTCTTTTTGGAAAGAGCACAATCAGGGCTATCTTATGGTTTCATCCACTTCCTCATATCTCAACTACTGCAGAAGCTATGGGGCAAACAAGCTCAATACAGCTTTTTGCCTAAAACATGCAAATGTACAAAAGTCTTGTACATGGGATAACTTTGCCATATTTAATGATACCCATATCAAATGAGGTACCATTGTGTAGAGCACATACAGGGCTACACACCGAACCAGTTTTGAGGTTGATATCTCAAGAATTGACAAAGCTATAGCTGTTTTAAGGTTAAAATCCCACCTGCTGTCATATACAGCCTTACCATGGGATAATATCCCATAATCATGAATATGAGGTGTCAAATAGACGAAGAAGCATGTTTTTACTTCAATACCTCATATGTCAGTCAATACTGGGGTCCCATACAGTTTCTGTACAGCATTCTACACATCATACATGTCAGAATCAGGCTGTGAGGTCCCCAGATGAAAAATCTCACCCTGTATTGGTGAAAACCGCCCAGATGTGGTTTTGAAACCAAATCTGAGCCCAATACAGGCTATACAGGCTGTTTGAAAACCACAAGCCAGTACTAGAAAGTGAAAAAATCTTCACTTCCTCTACGTGGAAAGGTCTAGCACCCTTTCCACCCCATTTCAGGATAAAAAGGAGGCTTTTCACAGCCAGAATTGTCTCCTCATCCTGCTCTTGAATTCCTACATAGTACAACCGTCAAAAACAGTTATACTCTTGGAAAATAATCAGGTATACTTTAAATTTGAGTATTGTAGCTTTTATTATTGTAACCCAACAGGTAAAAGTTGCACCCAGGGCTTTCAACAGCACTCACCACCACTATTTCTCTATAGTAAAGCCCTTAATATCTTAATTTAAATCATTTATTATCAACTTTATCATCCTTTAAAAATATTTCTACCGTGTCACACTCATGGTTAAAGCTTGTAAATACTTATATACACCTTTATCATAGACTCATCCTGACAGAATCCTCAATTCACTGTTTCAACCTGCCAGAAAAGGAATGGAATTAGTAAAGGATATGACCACCAATATCCCCTGACAGGCAAGGAAGAAAAGAGAAAGGGTGCTAATGACTGACTTAAGATTATCAGTATTAACTTTAATGAGGTAAAAGAAAATAAGGATAAAAATAAATCCAATATATTAATTAACTGGGGAAAAAGTCCCCAGGTGATGAAAGGTGGCCGGTATATGTGAAAACTTGAAAGATTGATCCTGGAAGGTGAATCAATTGACTGTATTTTCCGAATCGGGAAATACAGTTCTGGCCATCTTGAAATTTGAAATGTGTGATGGAACTCACACAGTGGAATGTGAAATGGCCCAATTGGGCCTAGGCCATACAGGTTGATTGAATGAGGCCTGTACGGATGAATTGAGTTGTCCAAGGAGTATTGAAATACTTGATGCCTTGAAAACTTATTGAATTGATGTAATACCTCTTGAGAATTCCCCCTTTTGAATAATCCTGAATAATGTACCAACCCAACTCCTGCAGATACAGGTTGTTGGGATCCTTGAAGAGTCTTCTGATTGCCGCCATAACTTGTCAGACTGATGAGTTGAATAATCCTCCTTTGAAATGGGCGTTGGATTTTGGGACCTTGATATGGAAAGATGGAAATGGGTCCTGAAAACGTCACTATTGGATTGCTGAGCAAAATGGTGCATAATGGTATATAATACCATATATGCACCAAGCCTGAAACCTCCAGTACGGATGGTATGAAGGAATGGAAGGAATTCCCCATAAGTTGAGGGGAAGACTGAATGAGCTGATCTGGTGGCCTCTGGTGGTTGCCAGAGGCCATGGCTGAGATATTGGTCCATGGTGGTCCTACGGGATTTATGGCCAAATTGGTGTCCAGAAGGTCTTTGGCCAATTTTGGGTCCAAGGGATTGGTGACCAATTTTGGCTCAGGTGGGTCCAATTGTGGTTTGGGACCCACCTGGCTGCCCCCTTTGGCCCCTTTTGGCCTCATTGGCCTGCGGACCGCGGACCGTGAATCACGGCCCACAGGACGTAGGAGCTGTAGGGGGCCTTAATGGCCCAAAAAGGCCATTTAGGCCTAAACCCCCTTAATGAAAAGGGGGTGCCCAGATTGGATGGAGATGGCTAGGGGGCCTAGAGGCCCCTAAAAGACAAAAGGACCCCCCAGGCCCAAAATCAAAGATGAAGGCCTGGGGGTTGGTCAGGTGGAAATGGGCCAAGGAGGCCAATGATGGCAGGATATGGCCTGAGGCCATAAATGGCCATTGGAATGGGTTATGGCGTAAGAGCCATAGAATACCCAAGGGGGCCAATTGGCCATAAATTATATGACGTGACCAATTGGCCCCAGCTTGGCTCCAGGTTGGATTGCCGCAACCATCAAGGAGGAGGGTCAAACTCGTGGTTGTGACAGTTTCTTAAACAAAAGGACAGATTAACTGCCCTTTATCCTGATATGTCTGAAACAATGGTACATAAAAGGATATTAAGAAAATGTGGTGTTGACCTTGAGCATGCTATAAGAAGCAGATTTATTGAGCCTTACTCTACAGAAGACTATATTAATGCTATGGAGGACATCACTACTAGAAAAAAAATTGGTAGAAATTGGTATAAACTCTCAATGGACAACAAGACCAGTGGGAAACCAATTCCAAAACCCAATAAGCCACATGACCAATCTCCTTTGAAGTGTCATAAGTGTGGAAGTACATCTCATTTGGCTAATACTTGTCCCAAAAATACAAGAGCTAATGAGATAGAAATGAAAAAAGATGAAAAAAAAGAAACAAATGATGTCCCTGTACATGAAAGTGATTCTGAGCCTTCTGAAGAGGAGGAATTACCAGATGAACTTAGTATAGAAAATATTAATGTTTCCTTTGAAGTCGCAGAAGTGCATAATCACTTACCACAGTACAGTGATGAATGTATGGACCTCATACATGTGCAAGATGCTAAAATGCAGAAAAACAAGCCAGCCAGAGGTAAAGGTTATACAGCTGGATCATCCTGTATCACTAATATTGTGATAAACAACAGGGAAGACAATATACATCTTGACTCAGGTGCTTTTTGTATTTTTGTTGGAAAAGATTATCTTGAGAAGATTTATACCAATTGGAAAGACAAATTATTTCCAATTCAAGGTATAAAAACCAGAAGTGCCAGCCAAAATATACACCCCTTGGGTATATTTGAAGCAGAAATGATATTCCCTCAGCCTGCAGGAAGTATCAGATCAAAAGTTGAATTTGTTGTTATGAATAATTGTAATTCACAGCACTTCATACTTGGAAATGATTATCTCAATATTTATGGTATTGATATTAAAACTCACAAAGACAGGTATTTCACTATAGGGGAAAATAAAAGGCAAAAATTTGCTTTTACTCTAAAAAAAAGAGAAATCACTGTCATTAGACAAGTGAAAAATTTTATCAAAGAGAAATTTGTGTAAGATCAATTGATTGAAGCACAAATTAGTCCTGAATTAACACCAGAAATGAAGGAAGAACTTATTGAAATTTTATTTCAATACAGGGAAGCCTTTTCTCCTGATAATGAACCACTTGGGGCTATCAAAAGCCATGAATTGGACATTATTCTTAATTTGGAAAGACCTTACCCTCCACTTTTAAGAAGACCAGCTTACCCAGCTGGCCATATGGCCAGAGAAGCATTAGAAAGTCATATTTATGAACTAATGAAACTGGGAGTTCTTAGAAAATTTGGACACAATGAAGAAGTAGAAGTCACAACTCCTGTAATCAGTACTTGGCATAATGATAAATCAAGGATGGATGGTGATTGTGAGCCTTAGAGGTAATTTCATATACCCAAAAGACCACAAATATAAAAAATAACATATTAATATAAATAAAATAAATTTATTTATATTATTAAAATAAAAATCAAAATATAAATATAAAATTATATTAAAAATAAAAAATTAATTATAATTTAAAAATAAAAAATACATTAAATTTTATAAATATAAAATTACATTTATACTTGAAAAAATTAAGTAAAAATGAAACTTTAACAAAATTGTGAAAAAATAAATAAATTTGGAAAAAAGTTAAATAAAATTTATTATAACTTTTTATCCAATAAATAAACATATAAAATTTATTTCACCATTGGATTCCTCATAAAAAATCAGGTGGGGTCACCTCTGAGTGAAATTCTTGTAACTCAACTCTAAATAAGCTTAAATTAAGTTTTTAGTATTTTCAATACAAAAGTTGAAAATCCTCAAAACCTTAATTTAATTCACACCACATGTGGTGTTAACCATCAATTTTTGTGTTAAAATTGAGGTGTTGTGTTTAGTTTAGAAGTTATGAGGAATTGAAGTATTTTCAATTGAATTCAATTGAAATGTCAAAATGTGCGCGTGTATTACATAAGTGAACTTTGATTTACATATGAGGTGTCAATTATTACTGTATTGTACTGTACAATTGAATTGAATTACATATGTAAATTATAAGTATAATACATGATGAGGAATTAAAGGAAAAATAAATTGGAAAGATTAAATTTGGGGGGGAAAAGGAACTCCAGCTCTAAGGGGGAGCTAGACCCCCAAAATCCTTGCTGACAGGCGTGGGATGTCAAAATTCACGCAAAAGTTCATCACTTTTGGCCTGGAATTGAGTTACAGGGTCTGTGGACTCAATTGATGATGAGGTTTTGATACCAACTGGGGTAGTTTTAGCTGTTGCCAAGAGGGTAAAACTACCCTTAAGATAAAACAATCATAATAAAAACAGTTTTAACTGGTTTCTACGCCTCTGACACACATTCTGACGTGTTTTGAAGGCTGTAGGCCTGGTATTGCTATAGTAATGGCTGATTTAAGGGTCTAAAATGGCTAAAAATGGCTAAAAATGGCTTAAACCAGCCCTTTTTGGTCTAAACCAGGGTTCAATGATGCCATAATTGGCTTTTCTGTTGTCAGACTGTTTTTCACGACTGACAAGAGTAAATTTTACTTTTGGAGTAAGAGAATTGATGGCTATAAAAGAATGTCTTCTTTGCCCCACTTTTCTCTTCATGTTAGAATCTTTTTCTTTTATTAATTAGTTTAAAACTGTTAAACCAATCAATCAAAGATTCCAACCACCACTTTTAAATCATTTTAATCCTTTTAACCACGTGAAAAAATCATTATAATCATTGTTTGTAACTCTTATAATCATTTTTACCCCTGAACCACCCCAAAAGTGAATTAAAGCATCTTTCATCACTGTAAACTTTGTCACTTTGTTTCCAAATTCACTCTGGTCACTTTTGGGCGTGTTTTCTCTTTAATACTCTTTTTAAAGACTTTGTTCTTTAATTAATTGCCTGCAGTTCTTTGCTCAATTAATTCCAATTGAAATTGCTCTTGAAGAAATTTCTTTTGTAGCCTTAAAATATCTCTTGTAGAGTATTTTTTGGATAAATTTTTATTGTTGGTAAAACAATAAATATTTATAGTATTATTGTTTTATACTAATAAAGTTATAAACAATAAAATTGGCGTGTTTTCTCTTAAAAATAATATTTCATACTATTTTTAATTGATTTTTACCTTATACAAATTTTGAGGACAGGAAAAGTACTTGATTTTTAATCAAAGTTTCATATCCACACCTTACATTTGGGGGCCCAGCCATGATATTTTACCTGTGACATATTTTTTTACTCTTTTTAAATCTTTTTTCTTATATTGAAAAATTTAAAAACACATAAAAAATACTTATAATTCAAAAAACCCATAAAAAATAATTTTTTTCATATTATAAGTGAGGCTTAAATTTTTATTTCTTTTTTTGACATATCCTTCTTTTACTTAATTAATTGGCTTTTTCATTAATTTTAGTGTCTGACAACGCGGTAAGACAAGAAAACATTGAAACAGCCTCAACAGTAACCAGCATTATCCCTGCCAGTACTGTTAATTCTGATCATAATAGTACTGTTATTGTGACTCAAAATAACCAACCTGAACCAATATCTTCTGAATTAATTAACTTGGACATAAGTAATACTCTTCAGAAGGCTAAGAATTTGGCCAATAGTAAGTTTTTGACGTAAAAATACTATTTTAAGCCTTTTTTAACCATAATTATGCCTTCAACCAGATCAGGAGCCAGCTACAACCCCTCAAGCAGCTGCCAAAAAGGTAATAGACGTGATTATGGCAGAGGCCAACCAGGTACAGAAGGAAAAGGGTCAGTTGATGACTTCCAAACAACTAAAATGGGTCATTCTGAAGCTGATAATACCATTTTACCTTCAAAAAGAGCTGACACCGCCACAAGAAGCCTCAGTGGACATATACAAAGCCAGCCACAAAGCTTACAACAATGCACTGCAGTACAAGGAGTACCAGATCCTGGCAGATCTGTGGAAAAACTGCATGAATTCTTACCTGACAGTAAGAAAATTCTTGGGCCATCCCAACACTTGCAAATTGCTCAATGGATGGCATCCATTGATGGAGAAGAAAAACATGATGCTTTTGACACTAGAATGGAGGAAAAACAACCCTCCACCACCCAAACCAGTGCCAAAAACAGCCCCAGTGGCCAGCAGCAGCAATTCCAACGTGAAAAAGCAGCCACAAACTCCAAACAAGGGCAAAGGGAAGGCACCAGCCCCAAAACCTTACAGCCAGGGCTACAGAATCCCAAAGATTCAGCAGGATGCCATGGAAAATGTATTTCAGATGGCCAGAACCATGATGGAATTACAGAAGAAGGAGGAAGCCAGATTAAGGTTCCAGAAATGATTTCTGACATATTTGATTCCATCCCAGAGTTGTATAATGCTATAAATGACGTGAAAAAACATCTTTCTGATAAAAATGACACCATTTGTAACAACATTAAAACAAACAACCTGAGTCTGTGCCAAATTAATGAAACACTTATGTGTTTTAAAAAAGTTTTAAGAACAATTAAAAATTCTAATAATGACAATTCTTCTAACATTAAAATAAATGAACAATCTGCCATTATTAAAGAATTAACAGATAAATATTCTAAACTCAATATTGATGACATTATTGAAACAAGAATTAAACAAGCCATAAATATTATCAAAACAGATAACAAGAAAGTCCTTGATGACATTTCAAATTCATTTACTGAAGTAAAGACATATACCATTGCCTTGAAAAAGTGTTTTGATGCTTCACAAGAAGAAGTATCAAAATTATCAATGAAATTGAATCAAGTCACTGCTGATAATACAAGACAGACAGAGTTATGGCAAGAACTGACACATAAGGAAGACATGTATAAAATTGAAGTAATAAATTTAATACAAAGCTTCCAACATGAATACAGAAATTCCCAAAGGTGTAGCAACAGTAAAATGAATGACATTGAACAAATACTGAACACCTTACCAAGAATGTCTACACCTCTAAATCAAAATGAGGGCACAAGAATTCCAAATCCACAAGTATTGGATCCTGATAATTCACAATTAAAAAATGAATTATCCACTTCTTTTCATAACTTGGAACCATCAATGGGCCAAGCACTCTTGAAAGAAGTTCCAAAACTTAAAGAATGGCCTCACTTCAGTGGTGAAGGAGAGTATGACCATATGGAATTCATTAGAGGTATTGACATGATCAAAGAGGATTTTGAATTACCAGACAGATTGGTAACAGCCAGGTTTAACACCTTGTTTACCAGATCAGCTCACAGATGGTACATCAAAATAAGACAAGCACATGGACACCAGAGTTGGACTTGGTGGAAAACCCAAATCATCAACAAATGGGCAAATGATGCTTGGAGGTTTAAAGTTGAAACAGCCTTTGAATCTGCCAAATTTAATGCTGATAAAGACAGAGCTTTACCATGGTTTTGCCAACAAAAGGACAGATTAACAGCATTATATCCTGACATGTCAGAGTTTATGATCCATAGAAAAATTCTGAAACAATGTGGAGGTGAGTTAGAGCATGCTGTCAAAAGCAGGACTACTGAACAATCTTCAGCAGAAGATATTATCAATATACTAGAAGAAGTAACCACCAGAACCAAAATTGGTTCTAGTAGGGTGAATCTCAAAACAAGGTTTAATACACCTTGGAAAGATTCTGTGGACAAAAACCCCAAAGAAAATTCTGGTAATATTAAATATAAATCTGCAGATACGGTCAGAAAATGCCATATTTGCCAAAGCACCACCCATTTAGCCAATACATGTCCAAAGAGGGGGAAAATCAATGAAATTGACATTGAAAAGGAACCAGATGTTGAAAAAGAAGACATAATTGAAGACAATTCAGATGATAAGTCATCCATATTTTCTGAATCTTCAAAAGATATAGAAAATATCAATGCCACTTTTGACATCATGGAATCTTATTCCCACTTACCACAATTAAGCAATGGTCAAGTTGATTTATCAAAAGTTCAAGATGCACAACTTATGAAGACAAAACCAAACAGAGGAAAAGGTTATACAGCTGGTAACTCCTGTATAACAGAAGTGGTAATTGACAACAAGCCCACCAAACTTTTGCTTGACCCAGGAGCCTTCTGCTCTTGTGTTGGAAAATCCTTTCTTAAAACTTGTGTGCCAAATTTTGAAGACCAATTGTTACCAATTGATGGTATAAAATTCAACAGTGCAAGTAACCCAATGAAAGCATTGGGAATCTTTTGAGACCAATGTCATATTCCCACACATAAATGGGAATTTAAGGATCACAGTTGAATTTGTTGTTATGGAAAATTGCTCTAGTACCCATTTTATATTGGGAAATGACTATTTGATCATGTATGGGATAGATTTACATAATAACAAAGACAGATACTTTACAATTGGGGACAATAAGCGCCAGAAATTTGCCTTTTTACCATTTAAAAGACAAATTACAGTAAACAAAGTATCACCAGTCAACTTAGAGTTAGAAAAATTCAAGTCTGAACAGTTAAATGAGACTGAGATAAGCCTTCATCTGACTGATAAACAAGAAAATGAACTTTCTTCCCTTTTGTATGACCACAAAGGAGCATTTGCTACAGACAAAGAACCTCTGGGAGCAATTATTGGTCATGAAGTTGACATCATTCTTAACATTGAGAGACCTTATCCACCACTCTTAAGAAGACCTGCTTATCCAGCAAGTCCAAAATCAAGAGAAGCTCTAGAAATTCATATCAAAGAACTTCTAGACCTTGGTGTAATAAGAAAAGTAGGCCACAATGAGGAAGTAGAAATAACTACACCAGTCATAGTGGCGTGGCATAATGGAAAATCCAGAATGGTTGGGGACTTTAGAGCTCTGAACACTTACACTGTTCCAGACAGATACCCAATACCAAAAATCCAAATTTCCCTTACTCAAATATCTCAAGCAGTGTATATAACCACTATGGATGCCCTTAAAGGATTCCATCAAAATGTGGTAACACCAAGAGCAAGAAAATACTTGAAAATTATTGTTCATTGTGGAGTTTATGAATACTTAAGGATGCCCTTTGGTATCAAAAATGCACCTTCACACTTCCAAAGAATGATGAATGAAATCTTCCCTGAAGAACTCTCAGAAGGATGGTTAATCATTTACATTGATGACATTATTATCTGTTCAAAGACTTGGGAGGAGCACATGTACAGATTATCAAGAGTTTTGACAAAAATCCAATCAGTAAACATGAAAATCTCCTTGAAGAAATGTCATTTTGGATTTAAAGAACTTAAGGCACTAGGACATGTTGTATCTGATTTGTCCCTTGGAATTGATAAAAACAAAGTTGCAGCAGTATTGTTAAAACCCATGCCTCAGAATAAGAAGGAAATTCAGTCATTCTTGGGTTTTGCAGGGTATTACAGGCAGCACATTAAAGACTTTGCATCCATAGCAAGACCACTTTATAAGTTGTGTGACAAAGACACAGTATTTGAAATGACTGTTGACAGAGTCAAAGCTTTTGAATCTCTAAGAAAAGCATTGACCACTGCTCCACTTTTACTGATGCCAGACTTTAAATTACCTTTCAAACTGTATATTGATGCATCAGGGGATGGACTAGGTGCTGCACTTCACCAAGTTCAGATCATAAATGATAAACCTGTAGAAGGACCAATATGTTTCATATCCAGACAAATCAAACCAACTGAAGCCAGATATGGAGCAAGTCAAATGGAATGTCTATGCCTTGTCTGGGCCTTGGAGAAATTGAACTATTTCTTAGAGGGATGTGTTTTTGAAGTAATAACAGATTGTACAGCTGTGAAATCACTTTTAAACATGAAAACACCTAACAGACACATGCTCAGATGGCAAATAGCCATACAAGAATACAGAGGCAATATTACTATTGTTCATAAGGATGGGAATATTCATAAGAATGCAGATGGACTAAGCAGATGGCCATTACCAAATAACATTGATAATCCTGCTTATGTTCCAGAAGAAGCTTCACCACAAATTCCAATAGAAGGAATAAGTGTTACAGACTTGAACACCACCTTCTTTGAAGAAGTCAGAAATAGTTACACTCAAGATAAGAATTGTAGCATCTTATGCCAATTACTTAACAAAGACTGTAAAGACAACTCTCTAATACATGCCTTGGATGAAGTATGGAGAAAATCTTATAATGAAGGAAGATTTCACCTACTGGATGGTATAATTTACCACAGAACCAAGCACACATGTGTCATGACAGTTGTAGACAGGTCATTAATCAATCTTGTACTGAAAGAATGCCATGATAGTCCCTTTTCAGGACATCTTTCTGAAGACAGAACAAGAGAGAAAGTGAAGACCTGCATATGGTGGCCAATGTGGCAAAAGGATGTTGCAGAGTATTGCAAAACCTGTGACAGATGCCAAAAGGCAAATAAATCCACTGGCAAAAGACTTGGAAATATGATGAAAATCCAAGAACCAAACAGACCTTGGGAAATTATCCATATGGATTGGGTAACTGGCCTACCACCAGGAGGTGACAGGAGCTATAATGCTTGCCTAGTAATTGTGGACAGATTCAGTAAAACTCCAATCTTTTTACCATGTCACAAAGATGATACAGCCATGGATACAGCTCTTCTGATATGGAATAGAGTAGTATCATGGACTGGGATATTTACAAATATCATCAGTGATAGAGATCCCAAATTCACTTCAGCACTATGGACAAATCTTCACCAATTATATGGCACTAAACTGTCTTTCTCTACAGCCTACCACCCACAAACTGATGGCCTGGCTGAAAGAATGATCCAAACCTTGGAGGACATGGTGAGAAGATTTTGTGCATATGGCCTTGAATTCAAAGATTGTGATGGATTTACCCATGATTGGTGTACTCTGTTACCAGCACTGGAATTAGCATATAAAACATCAATCTATGCTAGTACCAATCAGACTCCTGCTGTTCTAGAAAAGGGATGGAACCCCAAGTTACCCCAAGACTCCTTGAGGAAAGACTTAATTGAAATACATCCCACAGCTGCTAGCTTCAAAGGAATGCTAGACAAAGCTAGAAAGCATGCAGTAAGGTGCATGGAGGACTCTTTTGCATATGCTAAAGACAAATGGGATAAATCTCATGCAACTCCAGATTTCAAAGTGGGGGACCTAGTTCTTGTATCCACCACTAACTTCAATAACATCAAAGGATGTAAAAAGTTGAAAGACTCCTTTGCAGGACCTTTTGTGATTAAGGCCCTCCATGGAGAAAATGCTGTTGAAGTAGAGTTATCTGAAGAACCTAGCAATAAGCACCCTACATTTCCAGTGAGCTTGATAAAACCATATAAATCTAGTGATGCTGAGAAATTTCCCTTGAGGAATAAGGTTCCCCAAGTTATACCTCCTATTGAGACATCTGGTACTAAGAAAATAACCAAAGTTCTTAAAGAAAGGAAATTAAGAACCAAGAAAGTAAGGGAATACCTTGTTAGGTACAGTGACCCAACTTGTGAAGATGAATGGTTAGAAGAAAAAGATATACCAGAAGCTACCAAACTCCTGAGGAGATTCAGACACACTAGAAACACCAATATTACAAAGTAATATTCATTTTTAGGGGGAGGGAATGTGAGCCTTAGAGGTAATTTCATATACCCAAAAGACCACAAATATAAAAAATAACATATTAATATAAATAAAATAAATTTATTTATATTATTAAAATAAAAATCAAAATATAAATATAAAATTATATTAAAAATAAAAAATTAATTATAATTTAAAAATAAAAAATACATTAAATTTTATAAATATAAAATTACATTTATACTTGAAAAAATTAAATAAAAATGAAACTTTAACAAAATTGTGAAAAAATAAATAAATTTGGAAAAAAGTTAAATAAAATTTATTATAACTTTTTATCCAATAAATAAACATATAAAATTTATTTCACCATTGGATTCTTCATAAAAAATCAGGTGGGGTCACCTCTGAGTGAAATTCTTGTAACTCAACTCTAAATAAGCTTAAATTAAGTTTTTAGTATTTTCAATACAAAAGTTGAAAATCCTCAAAACCTTAATTTAATTCACACCACATGTGGTGTTAACCATCAATTTTTGTGTTAAAATTGAGGTGTTGTGTTTAGTTTAGAAGTTATGAGGAATTGAAGTATTTTCAATTGAATTCAATTGAAATGTCAAAATGTGCGCGTGTATTACATAAGTGAACTTTGATTTACATATGAGGTGTCAATTATTACTGTATTGTACTGTACAATTGAATTGAATTACATATGTAAATTATAAGTATAATACATGATGAGGAATTAAAGGAAAAATAAATTGGAAAGATTAAATTTGGGGGGGAAAAGGAACTCCAGCTCTAAGGGGGAGCTAGACCCCCAAAATCCTTGCTGACAGGCGTGGGATGTCAAAATTCACGCAAAAGTTCATCACTTTTGGCCTGGAATTGAGTTACAGGGTCTGTGGACTCAATTGATGATGAGGTTTTGATACCAACTGGGGTAGTTTTAGCTGTTGCCAAGAGGGTAAAACTACCCTTAAGATAAAACAATCATAATAAAAACAGTTTTAACTGGTTTCTACGCCTCTGACACACATTCTGACGTGTTTTGAAGGCTGTAGGCCTGGTATTGCTATAGTAATGGCTGATTTAAGGGTCTAAAATGGCTAAAAATGGCTAAAAATGGCTTAAACCAGCCCTTTTTGGTCTAAACCAGGGTTCAATGATGCCATAATTGGCTTTTCTGTTGTCAGACTGTTTTTCACGACTGACAAGAGTAAATTTTACTTTTGGAGTAAGAGAATTGATGGCTATAAAAGAATGTCTTCTTTGCCCCACTTTTCTCTTCATGTTAGAATCTTTTTCTTTTATTAATTAGTTTAAAACTGTTAAACCAATCAATCAAAGATTCCAACCACCACTTTTAAATCATTTTAATCCTTTTAACCACGTGAAAAAATCATTATAATCATTGTTTGTAACTCTTATAATCATTTTTACCCCTGAACCACCCCAAAAGTGAATTAAAGCATCTTTCATCACTGTAAACTTTGTCACTTTGTTTCCAAATTCACTCTGGTCACTTTTGGGCGTGTTTTCTCTTTAATACTCTTTTTAAAGACTTTGTTCTTTAATTAATTGCCTGCAGTTCTTTGCTCAATTAATTCCAATTGAAATTGCTCTTGAAGAAATTTCTTTTGTAGCCTTAAAATATCTCTTGTAGAGTATTTTTTGGATAAATTTTTATTGTTGGTAAAACAATAAATATTTATAATATTATTGTTTTATACTAATAAAGTTATAAACAATAAAATTGGCGTGTTTTCTCTTAAAAATAATATTTCATACTATTTTTAATTGATTTTTACCTTATACAAATTTTGAGGACAGGAAAAGTACTTGATTTTTAATCAAAGTTTCATATCCACACCTTACAGTGATTTTAGAGCACTGAATACCTACACCATTCCAGACAGGTATCCAATCCCTAGAATCCATGAGACTTTGACCCAATTATCCAAAGCAAAATTTATTACCTCTATGGATGCTCTTGAAGGCTTCCATCAGAATGTTTTAACACCTCATGCTAGGAAATTATTGAGAATAACTGCTTATTGTGGCATTTATGAATACTTGAGGATGCCTTTTGGTATTAAAAATGCACCCTCTCACTATCAAAGAATGATGAACACCATTTTCCCACATGAACTTTCAGAAGGATGGTTAATCATTTATATTGATGACATTATCATTTGTTCAGAAACCTGGAAACTGCATTTACAGAGACTTTCATTAGTACTTAAGAAAATTCTTCAAGTGAAAATGAAAATATCTCTTAAAAAATGTAATTTTGGGTTTCATGAGTTGAAAGATCTAGGACATGTAGTCTCAGCACTGAGCCTTGGTGTTGATAAAAACAAAGTGGCTGCAGTGTTACTGTCACAAATGCCCCAGAACAAGAAAGAAATGATGTCTTTCTCAGGGTTTTCCAGTTATTACAGGAAACACCTTAAAGATTTTGCAATCCATGCCACATCATTGTACAGAATTTGTGATCAAAAAACTGTCTTTGAAATTACACAGAAGAGGATTCAAGAATATGAAAAGATCAGATATGCCTTGACCAATGCACCATTATTACTGATGCCAGACTGGAAACTTCCTTTGAAGCTGTCTATTGATGCATGTGGTGAGGGCCTAGGTGCAGCTCTTCATCAAGTTCAAATTGTAAATGACAAACCTTATGAAGGTCCAATTTGTTTTATTTCAAGACAAATCAAACCTACTGAGGCCAGATATGGAGCTACCAAAATGGAGTGCCTTTACCTTGTTTGGGCTCTGGAAAAACTTCATTAATAGCTTGATGGTAGTGTGTTTGAAGTAATTACTGATTGTAATACAGTAAAGTAACTTCTTAACATAAAAACTCCAAACAGACACATGTTAAGATTGCAGATTGCTATAAAGGAGTATAGAGGTAATATGACTATAGTACATAAAGCTGGAAATATTCACAAGAATGCTGATGGCTTAAGTAGATAGCCATTATTCAATACACCTGACAATCCTGCCTATGTTCTCACAGGTGCAGAACCTCAAATTCCAATTGAAGGAATCAACATCACAGATGTTGGAACAGAATTTTGTGAAGAAGTTAGAGATAGCTACAAGCTGGATAAGAATTGTCATATTCTTACTTCTCTACTTGACAAAGATTGCAAAGATGCACCTTTGGATAATCCTTTGGATGATATTTGGAAGACATCTTATGACAATGGAAGATTCCATTTATTTGATGGTATCTTATATCATAGAACTAAACACACATGTGTCATAGTCCTGTGTAGTAGAATGTTAATGAACACAATACTGCTAGAGTGCCATGATAGTATTTATTCTGGACATCTGTCTGAAGACAGAACAATGGAAAAAATCAAGACATGTGCCTGGTGGCCATCTTGGAGAAAAGATGTCATTGAGTACTGTCATAGTTGTGATAGATTCCAAAAAGCCAATAAAGCTACTGGTAAAAGATTTGGTTTTATGATTCATATCCAAGAACCAAGTACCCCATGGGAAGTGGCTCATATGGATTGGGTACCTGCCTTACCACCTGGATGTGATGAAAGCTACAATGCATGTCTTTTCATTGTAGACAGAAATAGCAAAACACCAATCTTTTTACCATGTCATAAAGATGACACAGCCATGGATACAGTTCTTTTGATTTGGAATAGAGTCATATCCCATACTGGTCTCTTTAAAAATATCATTAGTGATAGAGACCCAAAATTCACATCAGCCTTATGGACTAATTTACATAAGCTTTTGGGTACAAAATTATCATTCTCAACAGAATACCATCCACAAACAGATGTGTCAGCAGAAAGAATGATACAACCTTTTGAGGACATGATCAGAAGATTCTGTGCTTATGGCCTGGAGCTTAAAGATTATTATGGATTTACCCATGATTGTTGTAATCTTATACCAGCATTGAAATTAGCCTACAAGACCTCCATCCATGCTTTAATAGGCAAACTTCCTGCAATGTTGGAAAAAGGATGGAAACCTAAACTTCCAGTTGATACTTTGAAGAAAGACTTAGTTGATATTCATCCAGCTTCTTCAAGCTTTAAGTTATCTCTTGATAAAGTAAAGCATCATGCAAATTAAAGCATGAATGATGCCTTTGAATATGATAAACAGAAATGGGATGAAAGTCATAAAACCCCAGAATTCAAAGTAGGGGACTTAATACTAGTTTCAGCCTTGAGCTTTCATAGTATTAAAGGCACAAAGAAATTGAAAGATTCCTTTGAAGAACCATTTATTATTAAAGCCCTTCATGGGAAAGATGCAGTACAAGTAGAACTATCAGGAGAATTGGAAAATAAACATCCAAATTTCCCTGTTAGCCTAGTAAAGCATTACACTTCAAGTGATAAGAATTATTTCTTTTAAGAAATGAAACACCCTTAGAAGTACCACCACTTGATCAAAGTGAATATGAAAAGGTACTTAAAGTCTTGAAAGAAAGAAGACTTAGAGGAAAACATGAAATAGAATACTTGGTCAGGTAAAGAGACCCACAACATAAAGATGAGTGGCTTTCAGAAAACAAAATACCTTATTCCCAAAAGTTTCTTAGAAGATTCAGACATGAAAGAAGTCCAATTCCTCAATAAAAATCTGAATGGTGTGCCTTACATACTTAAACAGTAGAAGTAGAGAGGCTGGAAAGCAGATGATACCCTCCTCAAATAAATTGTGGGTATACTGGAAAAGAAAGATTGTAGTACAATTTTCTTTTGGTGGTAGGGAATGTGAGCCTGTGAGGTATGTATAACATACCCATAAGGCCACAAATGATTTTATATACAGCTGATTTAGTCTTTAACAGACTTTTCAATTGAATTTAAAATAAGAAAAAACAAAAAATAAGTAAAGATTTTTTTTGGATAAACAAAGCTATAAATATTATGTCATTTTTGGATTCTACACCAAAAATAACCTAGGGTACACTCACAGGGTGTTATACCAAAAAATGCTTATTTATTATGTTATTGGAAGATTTAAGAATCTCACAGTACTAATGTAACTTTTTTAACATTTTTTTAAAATTGTTAAATTTAAGCTTACATAAGCTTAAATTGAAAGTTGCATAAGGTTTATGCAAACTTACCAAAATTTTATTTAAAATTGAGGTGTTGTGTATATTTACTGAATTGGCTAAGGATTTGCCATACAGAATGTAAATCCTGCATGAGCTCAATTTAAAAGTGTTTAAGGCCATAGTATGGCTTTAAATAAATAAAAGGGCAAAATCCACGCAAAAAGGTGGGACAAAGGAAAAAGACCAAACAGAGCTGGGGTACCCAGCTTTTTGGATCTGCAAGGATTCAGTTAAGGTTGTCCACATGTATTGGAGGATTTTCAAACTTATTTAAACTTTAAGATTAGACTTTGATCCAACCTTAAAGTTTAAACTGGTTTCATCCCAATTTGGACAGGGATTTCAAGCTTCCAATGGGTAAATCCCAATATGCAGGCTTGAAATTAAGGTTTTAAGAACTGTCAAAAGTTAATTAAGCTTAAAAACTTAAGGTTACAAGCATTAAAACCTTATCAAGATTTAAGGTTTAGTGTGTATTGCTATTTAACGTGGAAAAATAGTAATAACCTCAAAAATTGATTAAAAATCCCATTCTTAATGGATTTGCTTGAATATTTCACACTTCTTAAGATTTAGCATTATCTATATATAAATTAAATTTTAAGTATCTTCTATAAATAGATTTCCTGGGTAATTAGTCTGGAAATTTACTCTTTTAATTATACTTAAATAAAATTAAGTTTTCCGTAAAAATTAATTTAAAATTGAGCTTAAGAGATTTCTGCTTGAAACTCTATTTTTAAGTTGTTCATGTGATGAAATTTAATATAAATAAACCTATTCTACATTAAAGCTAAAAATAATTAACTTAAATGAGGATCAATGTTACTTGGAGTTGAGAATAACACTGGTAACTTTAAATTGGAATTAAAAATAAGTTAACTTAAGTTAAGAACCTTAGTTTTAAGCATTATTTTTCAGTTTTGACCTTAGCACGCCCTCTATATCCATTATGAATCATGAGAGCTTCTCTGTATACATAAAAAGAGTCTTTTCATCACTTTTTTGTCCATAATCAATTATAAATCCAATCACATTAGACATTTAAACAGGTAAAGTTATATTATATATAAAATCTTATTATTAAAACATTTCTTAAGTATTTTATTCTCTATAAATCTTAAATTGAAGAATTGAAATCATAGAAATTAGATCATTGTTGTAATAACCTATAATATATTTTATTTTATAAAACTATTGTCTTTAAAATATCTTTTGAAAATCCACAAATTCCTCTCAAAAACTCTTCAATCATATTTTTTATAATAAAAAGTTGTTTTATCATTTAAAATATTGATTTTTGGCGTGTTTCTAATTTATAATAATTATTTAATATAATAACTGTTGTATTAAATTTATATTCTATGTAAGTTTTTTTCTAAAATTCTATATTTTGTATCTATTATTGGTTTTTTCTAAAGAATTTCTCTATAAGAATTATTTCTGCGCAGTGTGTGTCTTAATTCCTTCATAAATAATATCTATGTATTATTTATAAGTGGTTAAATATTTATATTTTCCACATGTAATTGTCTAATTAAGAGCTTTACACATCTTATTGTTTTAATTGTCGGTGACTATAACAATGATAGAATAATTATAATTATGATATTTCTTTTATTATTATTTCTTATAATAATAATTAAATGTATTTCTTTTGTATAATTCTTTTTAATAATTATGTTTAAATTTGCGGTTATAATATCTTATTATATTATATTTTTCTACTGAGGACAGTCATAGTACTCTTGATATTGTTACTATTATCAAGAGTTTCATAGACAAACCTTACAATAATTAAGATAGAGTGCAATGGTCAGCAGCATTAAGAAATGATAATGAGTCGATTTTCATATGAATAGATGAATTAGATGAAAATTGATGGAGAAATAATAAAGTCATAAAATTCATGAAAAATGATAAATTCATAAAGAGATCATGATTTATGAATGATAGGAATGAATATAAATAGATGAAAAAAGAATCAATGGTGAGTTCATTAATATAATGTCTTCAGGGGCTCTTCAACGTGAAGAGGGCCTGGAACTCAGTTGACGTGACTCACTTATGAAGTGCTCAGGATTAGAATAAGGTGGAATACACTTAATGGTGTAATAAAGATAGGATTACTAATGACATAAATATAAGAAAGCAGAAACAAAATAATGAGAGGAAGTAATAAAAGAGCCAATCACAAACAGGTCCAAGTACAGTGTTTCAACATGTCAGAAAGAAATAGAAGGGTTAATAAGGATATGGCCACCACAACTATAATTCACAGGTGAAGAAAGGGCAAAGACCACCTTAAAACCAATAAGTATAATAATTCAAAAGAAGAGTGAAAATATTTATTGAATAATAAATCATTTGTATTTATTAACTGGTGAAAGGTACCCAGGGGGAGAAAGAGGGGTTGGTACATGTGGGAATCCACCAGCCCTGATCCAAAAGGTAAATTTCCTTGAGAGGAATCTTCATTTGAATTGATTTGGACAATTAATCCCCTGTATGGATGTACAGGGTCTGTACAAGAGGTGTGGTGGAGCTGGGTGGCCATACAGTTCTACACTTGTGAATACAAAATTGTATTTGGTGAATCAAGCCTCTAAAAGTGCTCAAAGGCTGTGTTGATGAACCAAACTGCATTCATGTTTCAGCAAGAAGATTTGCTGAAACTGGTTACTAATAAACATACTGGATTTTCTGGTTCGATGAGCTTTAGTGGGGCTAGGATTTAATACCCTTACCCCTGGATAGTGGCTGTGACAGGTTAGAACACACCCTGGAAGCTTATGTTTGCTATCCTGAGTGCTTTTTCCTCAATTGACTGCCTAGCTCAGTCCAAAATCTACTTTTACACTGTCAAAGGGAGCCCCAGGAAAAAAATCATAACCCACCTTGTACTGAAAGGTGTGGCCACATGGTATCTTTATCCCCAAATTCCACCCACAAAAATCTCCCTTATCTCTAAAGTTCCTTCCAAAGAAGAATTTCACATATTGTAAATTTAAAACATGGCTTGTAAAGTTTCTCCTGAGACCTGGTATGATAGACAAATTGCATCAACCTCCAAACCACCATTTGTCTGACAACTCTGATATTAATGATATTTGGGATGGAATGATGTGGAAAAGAGTTACTGGTACAAGAAAGTCACATGGCCCTCCCTTCATGTCACTTGAGGGGTCCTTTGGATTATATATCTATATTGATTGGTTCAATGCATATGGAAAGTCAAGCTGGCTAACAAGAATTGGTCCTATCACTCTTGATTGTTTTGATATTTCCCCAGATGAAAGGCTCAAGCCAGAAATTTATATTTTTCTCCCATAATTCCTGGGCCTAAGGAGCCAAGCGCTACTGAAATGAATCATATTTTGATGCCTCTAATTACAGAGATCACTGAGCTTTGGACTGGGATAGAATTTTACCAAGTTCAGCTGGCCCTTGTGGTTCTTTCCTCTAATATTCTGTCCTCACTGCCATTACATATGTTGTTTGTATGAGAAGGTCCACTGGATTTATATAAAATTCTGTCAATTGATTCTTAAATTTTTCTCAATCCATAAAAAGGAGCTAGAAGAGGTCAAATCAATCCTTTCCCATGCACCCAGCTAAAATAACCACAAATACACCATTCATCAATGGATTCAAGGTTCAAAAAAAAGGAAAATCAAGCTATATTTTCCAAGTATGGAGTGCAGTAATCAATACTTGAAGAACTCCCATATTGTTATTCTACCAGAATGGGCAATTTTGATATCATGCAAAATCTCATTGTTGGCTCCTTGAAGGACCATGAAAAATATAAATTGTTTATTTCTGAGTCATCAAACAAGAAACACTGGCCATCAAAATCTACATTTACAGAATCTAGCTCTGAAAGTCCAAATGTCTCACTCAATCCAATTACACAAAGATAACTACGTGCCCTTTGCAGAGATTCACCACAGGAAATTGAAAATATCACACCATCTACATCATTAAATTCTGAAGAAAGTCCAAAAATACCATGCATTTGATCATCACTATTGGGAAATTTATCTTTTTTTGATTCAGATTATGTCCCCACCTCTGAATTGCCATCTGAATTAGAAATTAGTAGACTAAGTGATCATAAAATAACAGGTGAAACCCTGGAAGGTCTAAGAAAAATAATCCATTATTCTTCAATTCCTTCATCTGGGACCCATTTGCAAAGTAAAATGGAGGTTCCTTCTCATAGAAGTCTCAAAGATTCTGAATGGGTCTTATTATACAAGGCATATATACCATTCATATTCCTCAGTGACCAAATGTCTTTTACCCACCAACCTTATCCAAAATATTTTAAAAAGATCCAAAATGAGATTTTTATAAATAAATTTCTTTAATCAGTGCAGTAAACACTTACACAAGCTGAACAATTTGCAAAGATGATATCAATGCGTTTTCACAAAATTGTAAGAAACTTTGTCTTTCCAATCAAAAGCTCTTCCCACAATAGTCAAGAAAACCACATCATCATTATTCTGAGCATATTCCAGAGCTAATTTCCTGGTGGGGCCCAAGGCAAGCTTCAGGCACATTGGGATGTAAATGTTTCATTGGTGCTTTAGGAACATTTCCTACAAATAGTAAGATATGTAGATTTATATGGAAGATTTCATTTTGATTTTTTACTGACTTGTACTTTCATTTTCCCAATGACATGGCTGGAACCCTAAATTTGCATTCCTTCCTGAGTGTAAACCTTTCTGTACTGATGGGGTCACTATCACCTCCAGAAGAAACATCAAATATTTTAGTCACCTTTTATAAAGAAAAGAGGAAATCCATATTTAAAAGTAAGACAATCATCCTACAAGCTGATAAATATGCAATGTTGCTTGATTCTTTCAAAAACTTCCACTCTCAAGGGGGATCAATATCTTGGTGTAGTGTGAAAGAAAGCTGGAAATATACCACCACCAGAAAAGCCCTTGCTATTTCCTCATGGTATATCCCATTGGCTATTATCAAAATCAACAAGCAGAATTTCTCAACTGAATTTAAAAAGTTGGAAATAGAATTATCCATTTTGAAAGAAATGGGAGATTTGATTCTGGAATAATCAAAGAAATATTTGAGGTTTCTGATTCTTTGTATCAATTCAATGATACATTTATGAATATTTAACAGTTCAAAATTGATTTCACATCCTTATATTATTGGCTACATATTGAGATATTCAGACTTGCTGGTTTGGAAGAAGAAAAATATATTATCTCTGAAAATTCAATTTATGCAAAATGTGGTCTTTTGAAAGATATTTGAAATAGTGTGGGCTTTTGGTCATTCTGAATCCAATTTATCATGATAATATATATGCTGAATGAATGAAGTTTTTATTATTCTCTCCATATTAGATCATTCAAGTGTCCTCACTGAGGTCCACAGTTGGAGGACTGAACCTATTTGAGGAGGTCTGGAGTTTCAGCAAGTACCACTGCTTGAGGTCCAGAGTTTCAGTAAGTACCTTTACTTGAGGTGTGGAGTTTCTGAATTTAAAACCATCAGAGGTCTAGAGGTGGAGTAAGTGCCCCCACTTGAGGTGCAGAGCTTCTGAAAGTAACCCTGTTTGAGGTCCAGAGGTCTGTATGCTTAGTAAATACCCCCAACTAAGGTCCAGAGCTTGCATAGGTCCCCCGGTTTTAGGTCTGTAGCTACAGCGTATCATGCCCTCTACTTATTGCCACTGCTTCAACAAAGGTTTTCCCTGGAAATGACTGTGTCTTGAAAAAGAATGAAATTCTCTTCAATTCTGCTTGAAGCCTGCATGCCTTTGTGGCACTAGATGGAAGAACAACTCCAAGTCAAGAACCTGTGCTTGAAGCCTGATTTTCTCTGGTTCAGGACAGGTTAGCCTTCATAAGTGGGCTCAAATGGTGTGTAGAATCTCAGTATACCTCAATAATCCCTAAGCCTTGTAAGTAAGAGTGAAATATAATTTGAGGGACTAAAATTAACTATTAATAATATATGAAAAGAATTTAAAAAAGGTAGAGCTGTAAAGAAATGTTTTTTTCTCAAACAGAACACAGAGACCACTATTTATACAGCACTGGATTGCTTGTTGGTGATGGAAAACTATGTAAAAAAGAAGCTGAGTCGCCAGAAGTCCTTGAAACTCAGATCTTAAATTCCCATACATCTTACCTAATGACTCAAAAGGAGGATCTTTTTGAAATAGTTTATGCTTCAAGAATTCACTGAATCTAATCTCTCCCTCTTCAAATTATATTTGATTCCAACAACTCCTTTATTTTCATTGTCTTTTAATCTGATAAATCCTTCAAAAAAATCACCTTTTAATCAATTTAAGTTTGTGAAATTCATCACACTCTTCTAATTCCATCCCATTTTTCTGTACTTTAATGACCCAACTGCCCTTGCAAAAGAGGATTCTTGCTACCACTCAAGTATATCATAATATGATACAGAGATGCTTCTGATCAACAACACAGGTGGATTTTGCAAGGAGAAGTTTTACTTGAATCTTTCACTTGCTATGGGTATACTATCAAAAGCTAGTAGTCAAAAATAACAAAAACATAATAATCTCCAGCAAGCTAGTATCTGTATGTGGTATACAAGATTAAGTGAAATACTTTTAAACTCAAAGCTATTAATTTAACACTAATTACTATCCTACTCAGTCAGTAAGCTAGAGGAATAATACAAACACATTTCTTTTAGTAAACGAAGAAACATAAAAACGATAAGAAGTAGAGCTTTACCATAGCTACTTCCTAAGTATAGTCTGTATTAACATGGTTGGTCTATGTGATTTTATGTCAGGCTGAGTCTATGATAAATCTATAAAAATTCAGTTACAATTTGGATATGACTGTGACACAGCTATATTAGATAAAAAGTAAACTAAAGGGTATGGTTGGGGCTTTAATATGTGAAAACAGTGGTGGCAAGCACTTCTGAAAGCCATGGATGCACTGATCATTGATTGACCAATTATAATAATATGTTGTGAGCCTTGGAGGTAATTTCATATACCCAAAAGACCACAAATACAAAAATTAACATATAAATATAAATAAAATAAATTTATTTATATTATTAAAATAAAAATTAAAAGATAAATATAAAATTATATTCAAAATAAAAAATTTAATTAAAATTACATTAAATTTTGGAATTATAAAATTATATTTATACTTAAAAAAAAATAAGTAAAAATGAATGTTTAACAAAAGTGTAAAAAAATAAATAAATTTGGAAAAAAGTTAAATAAAAATTATTATAACCTTTTATCCAATAAATAAACATATAAAAATTATTTCACCATTGGATTCTTCATAAAAAATCAGGTGGGGTCACCTCTGAGTGAAATTCTTGTAACTCAACTCTAAATAAGCTTAAATTAAGTTTTTAGTATTTTCAATACAAAAGTTGAAAATCCTCAAAACTTTAATTTAATTCACACCACATGTGGTGTTAACCATCAATTTTTGTGTTAAAATTGAGGTGTTGTGTTTAGTTTAGAAGTTATGAGGAATTGAAGTATTTTCAATTGAATTCAATTGAAATGTCAAAATGTGCGCGTGTATTACATAAGTGAACTTTGATTTACATATGAGGTGTCAATTATTACTGTATTTTACTGTACAATTGAATTGAATTACATATGTAAATTATAAGTATAATACATGATGAGAAATTAAAGGAAAAATAAATTGGAAAGATTAAATTTGGGGGGAAAAAGGAACTCCAGCTCTAAGGGGGAGCTAGACCCCCAAACTCCTTGCTGACAGGCGTGGAATGTCAAAATTCACGCAAAAGTTCATCACTTTTGGCCTGGAATTGAGTTACAGGGTCTGTGGACTTAATTCATGATGAGGTTTTGATACCAACTGGGGTAGTTCTAGCTGTTGCCAAGAGGGTAAAACTACCCTTAAGATAAAACAATCATATTAAAAACAGTTTTAATTGGTTTCTACATCTCTTACACACATTCTGACGTGCTTTGAAGGCTCTAGGCCAGGTATTGCTATAGTAATGGCTGATTTAAGGGTCCAAAATGGCTAAAAATGGCTTAAACCAGCCCTTTTTTGGTCTAAACCAGGGTTCAATGATGCCATAATTGGCTTTTCTGTTGTCAGACTGTTTTTCACGACTGATAAGAGTAAATTTTAGTTTTGGAGTAAGAAAATTGATGGCTATAAAAGAATGTCTTCTTTGACCCACTTTTCTCTTCATGTTACAATCTTTTCCTTTTATAATTAGTTTAAAAATTGTTAAACCAATCAATAAGAGATTCCAACCACCTTTATTAAATCATTTTAAACCTTTTAACCACGTGAAAAAATCATTATAATCATTGTTTGTAACTCTTATAATCATTTTTACCCCTGAACCACCCCAAAAGTGAATTAAAGCATCTTTCATCACTGTAAACTTTGTCACTTTGTTTCCAAATTCACTCTGGTCACTTTTGGGTGTGTTTCCTCTTTAATATTCTTTTTAAAGACTTTGTTCTTTAATTAATTTCTTGCAGTTCTTTGCTCAATTAATTCCAATTGAAATTGCTCTTGAAGAAATTTCTTTTTTAGCCTTAAAATATCTCTTGTAGAGTATTTTTTGGATAAATTTTTATTGTTGGTAAAACAATAAATCTTTATAATATTATTGTTTTATACTAATGAAGTTATAAACAATAAAGTTGGTGTGTTTTCTCTTAAAAATAATATTTCTTACTATTTTTAATTGATTTTTACCTTATACAAATTTTGAGGACAGGAAAAGTACTTGATTTTTAATCAAAGTTTCATATCCACACCTTACATATGTACACTACTTAATACCTAAAGTATACCCAATTATTTCCAAGAGTATAGCTGTGTGAGCCTTGAGGTATATTTTACATACCCAAATAGGCCACAATTATCTTAAAAATAAACTCTGAACTATGCATAACCCATAAGTCATGCATATATTCAAAATTCATCATTTTTGATTTCAGAAAAGATGAATAGCCTTTTATTGAGTAAGTAAATCTATGGATTAAAGACCAGATTTGGATTCTACACAAAATTTAACCTAGGGTAGCTCCATAGAGTGAATAAGCTCAAATAAACTCTTTGAGGTGGTAATATGGAAAATACTTCAATACCACATAAAAGATCCATGAAATGTTTTGTTTTTCTCGATTTCACACCAAAATAATTGGAATTTGAGGAATCCCATGTTACATATACACTAAGAATAGTGTTATTCCTGTTTTTGGCACTTAATATTATGGTATTCTTACATACACTTTTGGTACACCCATAGTGGATATCTCACTTGAAGCCTGAATTCTATTTTGACATAAAAAATAGTCAAGGGGGACAAAAGACATCAAAGAGAGCCAAGGTACCCAGCTTCTGAGGCCTCTGAGGCGTAGAAAGCTGTAAAGCTTGCATCCATGGCTGATCTTGGCCCAATTAGTAAACAAAACCTTTTGGAACTTTGTTAACAAGTCAAAATTTCATTATATCATAAGAAAATAGCAAATAGGCTGCTATTTTGATGTGCCAAGGGGGTAAAGAGCAACTTAGACTCCTGTAACCATGTCAATTCTTAATTAATTTCCATGGATAAACCCCAAAAGAGTAATTAAAACCCTTTTTGGACTAGTATCCATTGATTTACCTCATAGAAACCCGCCATATAGTAGTATTTGCAATTCTATGTAGAAATGAGGTAAAAACTTCAAAAATTCATTATAAATACAATTGCTAATGAGTATTTCTGAAACTTTCAGGACCAAATTAAAACTGTATAATTCATATAAAAACCAAAAAAATCATACTTTTATAAGGAAAATCAAAAGCTTTACTTACAGTCCATTTTTGATAATTCGACTTGAAATACTGAATCATTGAAAATTCACAGAAAATACACTCTGTGATGAAAGCTCCAATAAAATTGATAACTTTGAGAAATAAATGATTATTTTAGAATAAAAGAAGATTTACAGTTGTTAATCCTTTTATTCTTAACCCTAAATGGGTTGGTAGTCAGATAAAAGCACCAGTTAAGTAATTATGATAATCTTAAGTGACAACAGATGATGCAATCAATAATCCAAAAGGGTTTATTGTTGTCTAACTCACTGGTTTTTCAGCTTGATCCATGGAATTTCTGTGAGCCTTTGAGATATGGCTACATATCCAAAAAGGTCACAACAAAATTTCTGTAATAATTATACTTATAATAATTATCTCAAAAATTAGTAAAAAATCTAAATTAAATCAGAATATAATGGGTAAACATGTGAAATAAATTAAACCATTAGATTACCCATGGTAAAATACACATATTTCATTTTTATGGCATATCCAAAAAGTCAATAATTACTGAAGTATAAGTAGTAATACCTTAAAAACGGTAAAAAACCTCATTTAACTCAGAAAGCAGCGAAACAACATGTGAAACGAATTGTACCATTGGATTCTCTATAACAATATACATATAAAACAATTATAAAGCTATGCTCTAAAGTCAATACTTAAGGAATTAAGCTGAATATATGCACTTTTTTGGTCAATGCATATGTTCATGGTTTTGAGCTAATATCTCCTAAAATATACAAGATAGGGAGATAAACCACAAAATAAGTCACCACGTAATTAATGCAGGAACACAGATATGAACTTTATTTCACAAGTCATAAACAAGGTTAAAACTTGTAATGGATTATTGAATAAAATCAATGGAGCTGTTGACTACTTTGTTGTGAAAATGGTCCAAGCTTAGAAAAGGGTGGAAAGTCAGATTCTCCCAGCTTATACATGAAGAATGACGTAATTTTTATTATAATATTCAAGGTATAACCCCTTGAAATCATGGTTTGAATTTCAAAATATTATATTTTGACAGAAAAGATGAATTACAAGAAAAATCATCAAAAAATGAGTTTTGATGATGTAATAAAATTCTCTTGGAAGTTTAATAAGGACATGCCAAGCTATCAGAAACCACTCTCAGAATAGCTTTAGCATGTATAAATCAAAAGTCATTAATGATCAAAGCTTAAGCTTAAAACTGATCATTTATGATCACTCATTGTAATCTTATTTTAGGTTTAACAGTCATATAAGTGATAAAACTGGTGAATAATATTAGATTATGATTAATACTAATAAAATCCACAAAGGTTAGGCTTATGCCAAGCCTATGATGTCATCAAACTTAGAGTTATAGTGATAACTCTAAATAATAGTGTAATAATGAGATAAGATGGTTTGATCATGATGCAATCATCACTAAACCTTCAAATGCTCATCCTTTCTAGTGGACACCATCAGTAAGCGTCTACTGGAAGCCTAATGAACTCTAGAAGGGAGGTATTTACTATAAATAGAGCTCTTTTTACTCTATTTTCCCCTCAGACGCATCAAAACATTAAAACAATTAAATTAAAAAGGTAAAATATTTATTCTCTATATATAAATCCATTATATTATTAAAGACTAAAGATAAGATTCATTATAATAATCATCTTTGACATGATTACTCCAATTTTTCCACTGTTTTGTTATAGTTATCTTAAAAACCTCAAATCCACACAAAATCAAGAAAATTTGTAATTTCTCTTATTTTTTATTTTAAACACAATTTAAAACAAATTTTATTTATATGATTTGGCATAAAATTATTGAAAATTATTATACTAAGTGTTAAAAGTAGGTTATCCTCTCTTATCATAATAATTTTCTCCTTATTATTACTTTAATAATTCTTTAAGGGTGTTGGTAAACACATGTAAGCCGTTACGTGTTTTTACTAAAAGCTTATGTGTGTTTACCAATTTATGGTAAAAAAATGTAAGTGACCTTAATTTTCAAAAAAAATTCCTCAGGCTCAGTTTTGAGGATTTTTTTAATTTTTTTTGCCATATATGTCCCGACTTGGCATGTCAATAAGCACAAATGTTTTCAAAATTTTTTTTTGCCAAATTTCACCAATTTGGCCAATATGCCAAAATGGCATATTTTTTTCAAAAATTCATTTAAAATCTTCCCACTTATGAATTTCCTTATTTTTTTTAAAAAATGAAGGGTTCAATGTGAAGAATAAAGCACCAGAATCCCATAATTTTGCGAATTTTTTTGGGTGGGACAAGTGAAGGCGCAGAAAGGGTTTTTTTTTCCAATGTTTTTTCCCGTCATTTTATTATGCCTATTTTTAAAAAGTAAATTTAATAACTTCCCACTTATGAATTTCCTTCATTTTTTTTACATTAAAGGGTTCAATCTGGACAATAAAGAACCAGAAGCTCATGAATTGGGAAAGCCTTTTGGGTGGGACAACAAATGAAGGTGCAATGAGTGTTTTTTTTCAACTGTTTTTTTTCTTGTGTGTAATATGACTATTTTCAAGTACAAAAGTTCCACATGTTTGATAAAAAAGGAGACTGAGGTGGGATTTAAGCAATAAATATGACTGAGGAGGGGGATAATTGGCATAAATTGTATATACAAAATTCATTCTATCAGAATCAACCTCCAAAATAGTGGGTTTTTTCTGAGAGGGGGGAGGAAGATTGGACAAATACAACATTCTGTGTTTCTTAAATTTATCAGCCCACCCCAGGGCTTGTTTTTGGGCATGAATCTCCCAGTTCACATTAATGGGGGGGACTGGATAAACTTTAGAAATGATGATGTCCAAAGGAACAAAATGAGCACAACTATTCAAGAAGCAGATAAAAATGGGGGATTATCATTTGGAGGACAGAAATAAGGGAGAAAAGAAAAAGATTGGGCTGTGGAATAAAAGAAAACTGGTCTTCTATACTTATTTGAAATTGGATCCCCCATGTCAGGCATGGACATCCACTTGCTTTTTGAAGCCTGGCCAACATCTTCATACCATTCCATTCTTTCCAAATAAGAGGATACTAAGGGAATGAAGGTGTTCATGGCTTCATAAAGGTCTTGATTTTGGTTAATTTCTTCAGCCAAGTCACCTCTGACATCAGCCCATTGATCTTGAGTCTTGTAAATGAAGTGGGATACTGTTCTGTAGCCACAGTTTCCATCACCCTGGACATTGATGGCCTTGAAGGTGTATTTCAATATAAACTTGGGCAAGTCTTCTGAGCCAGTTATCTGATAAAATAAGGTCAAAGAATAAATAAATATTAAAAGAAACCAGAGAAATATATATCAAAAATAATAAGAAACTCACAAACAGCTTGGAGCATTCATCACTTGTGTGATAATTGCTTTGACAATGCTCACAGGTCAAGTCAATTGAATCATAGATATTCAAACTGGTGGCAGGCTTGTGTGATTTTCTTTGTGAGGTTTTTCTTCCAATTGCCAATCTTCTGGACCTTCTAAGGGTTACTTCTGATTTATTTAATTCAGTTGCTGAGGGTAGTGAATCTGATGAACTGATGAATTTAGATAATGAGTCCTCAGAATCTTCAGAATCCTCAGATGAGTCCACTTCCGTAATTGGAGAGAGGAAATTTGACTGGGATCTTGATGTTGTTGTGCTGGTCACTTTTGATGGGGGTCTTCCTCTTCTCTTGGATTGACTTTCAATAATTTTAAATCTTGAAGGTTCTGTTCTGTTTTGATTTTTGTTTTTATTCTTGGCTCCTTGTTGTCTTCCACGGATATTCTTGCATTCTAGAGGGTCTTCATAATATTGATCATCCTCTTGACTCTTGGGAATTTGATCAAATGGGACTTTTCCAGTCAAAACATCTTGAAAATGTTGAAATATTCGAGTGATTTCTGCCATTGGTCTTTGAAACAGGTCTTCCCCAATGTCTTCAAATGTTCTCTTGGCTTCATTCTTCCTTTCTTTTTCAACACTTTGATCATCACCTTGAAAACCAGCCTGAGAAGAATATGACAAATAAAATCAGTTAATAAGAATAAATTAAAAAACCCTCACAGTCAAATTCAAATGCCATTGAGGATGGAAGTCTGATAATTAAAGCCTTTGGCGCTTGGCAAGTGCCTTTTGGGTCTTATGCTTGAAAGGAATGCCTTTATAATTGTTGTATTTGTTAGTGCATTTTTCATTTGGTGGAAACTTTGTTTTGAAATTTTCAAAGGCAATCTGAAGAGCATAATGAGACACCTTGCCATTGAGGGCACAGATGTGTGGAGGAAAATTCTTGACATGGAAAATCATTTCTTTGGAGATTCTGTTGATAATTTCAATGAATTGTTTTCTGAATGCCATGTGGAGAGCCCTGACTACCTCCAGGAGAGTACCAGTGGACCTTTGGAGCCAACGTTTAACCATGGCATGGACACCTTCAACTCTGGAGGTGGAGCCCACACCCAGGTGGCAATGGTGGTTGGTCCAGGCTGGCACATAATACTCCTTTAGAGGAAGCCAGGTATTTTCCAAATACTGCAAGACCTCAGGATTTTTAACTTGCTTTTGAAGCTTCTTCTAGTTGTCTTTGAAAGACTTCTCAGTGGGTGAATACATAAGCTGAGAAAAGAATCCCAAAGTCATTAATAAAGACAATAATAAGAAAAAAAGTGAAATGAAATGAAATAAAGTGAAGAAGTATATTACTTGATTCCAAAGGCCCATAAAATTTTCAAAATCAGTTCCATGACCAATTTTCTTCATGCAATGTGCAGATACATCCTTGTTGATGTGCCAAATGCATAGCATGACTTTGGAGTCTGGGAAGAGCTTCTTAAGAGAGTTTTTCAAGGCCAGATCCCTGTCAATAACAATAACTGGAGGGGGAACAAGATTGGTGTTGTTGAGGACCTTTTCAATGTATTGATTTAGTTCCCAAGTATATGAAGTTTCATTTTCATTCTTCATCAAACAAAAAGCCCCAGAAAAGGTCTTATTTGCTGAGCTGAATCCAACAATATGAAAAAGGGGCATTTTGTACTTATTGGTTTTATAAGTACAATCCATAATAATGACATGAGGAAAGCCATGAAGAAGTTTTATGGCCATGGGGTGAGTAAAAAACAAGGAGCTAATGTGTCCCTCAGAATCCCTTGCAGAGGACCAAACAAAATTTTCTTCTTTGAGAGTGTCAATAAGAGCATCAATGGGCCTTCTGCCTTGCAGTTTGTCTTTCTTGATTTTCTTGACTCGGTTGTAAATGTCTTGAAGGATTACAGGCCTGTCAGACTCCCTCTGGCTGCATAATTGGGCTTGAATTTGCCTTGGCATGAGCAGTGATTCAGACATTTGAGCAATTTGGGATGTTTCTTACTCATTGAATTTCCTTAAAGCAGGATGTGCCATGATATTTTCAGTGGCATCATGGCTATGTTCAGGATTTTTGACTTTAAGAGTCCAAGTGGTACTCTTGGCATATTTCCTGGCGTAAATTCTAAAAGGACAGTCAAGCTTTCTTGAGGTGAATGTTTTGGCGGGGCTTTTGTTGGGATTTGGGGTGCCAGACCTATCACAACATATTTCAATTTGGTTGTGGGCCATATTGGACCTCAAGGTGGACACAGCATACCCCTGAGCCCTGGAAACATTATGCACATGTTGCCAAAGAAGCTCAAGGGTCTGAAATTCACCTTCAGTGGGGGGTTGAAGCATCTTTTAATGAAAAATATGTATAAAAGTGAAAAAAAGGGGTAATTGAGGGATTTGGAATGGGGTAAGAACCTTTCGAAATGTGGAAAAAAGGTGAAAAAGGTGTGAAAAATGAACAGAAGTGGTTAAGAGTGAAAGAAAGTGGTTTAAATGTGGGATTAATAGATGAGGGAAGGTAAAAAATTGAAAATTGAGAGGCTTGAAAGCAGGTTGTTCTGGTGGAAAATGCAGTCTTTGGGGGAAAAAAAGAAAAAAAAGTGTGAAAAGATTTGCAAAGTGGCTTTGGTAATGCTGTTTTTCCAAAAAAAACAATGGTTTGGGGTGGGGATAATGTGGATTATTGGGGTGTTTGGGCTTGTTTTTTTTGGGGGGGTCTGGGCAAAAAAATCTGAAACAATTTGGAGTTAGAGAGGTTTTGTGGGGAAAAAACCTCTTTTGGGCATGTTTTAGCCCAATACAGGCCCAATTGTGTTTCAGTTTTAATTAAAAATGGGCCCAGGCCACCCCTTATGTGTTTTTACCAAATCATGGCCAAAACACATAAGCTCTTATGTGTTTCTACCAATTTGCTTACGTGTTTTTACCAAAACCCTTCTTTAATTAATATAAATAGTATTTATATTAATTTATAACTTTAATATTAGTAATATTATTTCTATTAATTGTTTTTTATTAATTAAAAACAATTTTCTACACCTTTATTATTTGTTGGTAGCAATAATAAAGTGCTCATAAATATATTAATATATTTATTTATTATATTATTTACTTATAATATAAGCTATATTATTCTATTTATTCAATAATATAATTATTTTTACGCCTTAATTATAATAATTCTTTATTATTATAATTAGTTTTAACTTATTCATTTTATTTATAAGGACATTCAGAGTACAATAAGTAAGATATTGGTAATTTTTCCTTATTGTTTCATAGTCAAACCTTACATGTGGGGGCCTGGCTGTGATATTTACCTTAAAAGACCTTTAAAAAGATTCTAATTTGGTTTATCCAATAATAAATTATAGTTATAATAATAAAATTATATAATAATCTTATATTTATTAATTTTAAAAGCTATTGAGGCATTTGGAAAGCAATTGTACTGTCTTACATGTGGTTTTTCACATCCCTAGACTTGAAAGAACTTTCTTTGAGTAACTCTAGTGATTAAAAAAGATATTTTATAGATTAAAAATAATTTTATATTATAAATTAATTTCATAATACAATCATATTTATTTTTATGTTATTCTTTAAAAATAAAAACATAAAAAATATTAAAAACCAATAAAAATAATAATAATTTTCTTTTATTCATTTTTTCATTTATTTCATTTATTCAAAGATATAAAAGCAATTTTTACATGGAAAATTGCCATATCTTACCAAAAAAAATGCTTCTTATATAAAAGAGCTATATTTAGATGTCTTTTTTAGTGTTTGAAGACAATAAAACAGAAAACAACCAAACCACTGTTGAAAGATTGGTGGAAGAAACTTGCCCAAGCTCTTCAACACCAATTGTCACTAAAAAAAGAAAGCTAAGAAATTAGACTTTCCAGGACCCACTATTAAGGACTCTGAAGGTGAGTACCTCCTTTATAAATTGCCACAAGAAGAATTGTTGTCCTGAAACCTTCTTATTTCTTATTTCTTCAATTATGACTACCAGAAGAGGCTCATAATATTCCATCCAATCAGATGGAGCTGGACTCAGAGGTAGAATTGATCCCACAAAGGGAAAAGAAAGGGCAATATCCCCAGTGGAACAGAATCCACAAAAGGAAGTGCCTTATCCCAAAGGCAAGTCCCAGAAATGCCCATTATATCTGAACCAGAGTTAGAACTAAGTATGAGTAGCTCAAACCGCTACAAATCACATTCAGAGGGCTCAGATAGAAATTTACATGAGCCATTACAAGCAGTACTACACAGTGTACAAAGACAAGGACTGGGAAATGTTGCCTCAAATACACCAAGGAGTGATGAACTCCTGGCACATCCTCAAAAGGTTCCTCAAGGAGGAGGAAAAAGTGAGATACTGCAATGGATGGAAGCCACTATCATCCAAACCTCAAATGAAAAAATCAAGGAGTACCATGCCAAAAAGAAGGAGGCATCCAAGGAAGAAGCCCCAGTAGCTCCTACCAGAAAGCCCCAAGCCAACCCACTTCCCCAAGAAGGGAAGAAGAACAAGAAAAAGAACTGGAGAATACCATATTCCCCATACTACAAGATTTCAAAAATCCAAAAGGATTCCATGGAAAATGTCTTCAACATGGCCAGAACCTTGATGGAATTCAAGGACAAGGAGGAAAAAAGAATGAGACAACCTCATTTCCCAAAGAAATAACCTTGTCTAAAGATTTTATCAATACTTTAACAGAAATTAAACATAGTATAATACCTCTGAAGGAAATTAAAAATAGTTTATAGTCATTAAAATAAATAAACAATAATTTATCTTCTTTAACAAAAATTTTTTTACAAAACAAAAAGGAAACTGATGTAACAACCATCCATCAGGGGTAAGGGTATTCATTCATACACCCACTCAAACACCTCAAATCAGCAAATCCAGTATCTGCATCAGCAGTCAGTTTCAGCAATCTTCATTCTGAAACATGCATACAGTTTGGTACATCAATACAGCCTGTCAATACTTGTACAGGTTGGATTCACCCAATACAGTTTCAATACACCAGCATTAAACTGTATGATCACTCAAATACACCACAGCTCTTGTACATGTTCTGTACAGCTGTACAGGACCTGTATTGACCAGACTCAATTCAATAATCCAATCCTCTCATGAAAATTCTCTCTCTGGATTAGGGGTGGTGATTCTCACATATACCAGCCCCTCTTTCTCCCCCCTGGGGACTTTTCCCCAGTTAATTAATTTAGTTTATTTATTATTTTATAATTATCTTATCCTTATAATTGGGTATTATGATTATTTAATTTTAAGTTAGTCTTTGCCTTTTCTCTCTTCGCCTGTACAGTATGAGTTGGGTGGCCATATCCTTATTAACCCTTCTCTTTCCATTCTGACAGGTTGAAACAGTGGACTTGGACTTGTTTGTGGTTGGCTCTTCTATTCTTTTACTCTTATCCTTTGTTGCTGCTTTTATTATACTTATTCTTAGCAATTTATCTTTAACACTCTTCAGTGTATCTCATCTTATCTTATCCTTGAGCCCTCCATAAGTGAGTCCCAGTTTACTGAGTGCCAGGCCCTCTTCACCTCGAAGAGCCCCTGTGACATTAAATTAATTAACTCATATTTGATTCTTTCTTTCATTCATTTTATTCATTTCTCTCATTCTTCAATTATGCCTTTTCATGATTTTATGATTTTTATGATTTTCTATGAATTTTTCTCTCTCATCAATTTTCATCTCATTCATTTCATTCTTATGAAAATTGATTTTTTTTCCTTTCTTAATCATTGCTGACCATTTCATCACTTCATTTCATTTTTATCAATCAAATTTTTCTGTGTTCTTATTCAGGTTTCATCTAGGAATTATTGTTGGTTTAATTGATTGGATTATTCATTGGGATTCATTTGGGTTATTGATTCAGGATTTATTGGATTTATTGACTTTGAACTCTCAAGATATTGATTGATCCTCAAGAATTGATTTTGATTATTGATTTGATTTGACTCATCAAGATATTGAATTGATTTCTGAAGATTTTGAACTGATTGACTGATTCCTCAAGACTTGATTTCATATTGAAGACATTTTTGATTGATTATTGATTGAATATTGATTGATTATTGATTTCCTCAAGACTATTGATACTTGATTTGAATTGATTGTTGATTGATTGAATTGATTTGGTGTTGATTGAATTTGATTTCACCTCAAGATTTGAATTGATTCCTCAAGATTCATCAAGATTTTATTGTGATTGATTTGGCCAAGCCTGATTATTCTTCTTGATACCATCAAGTTATTTTAATTATTTTCATAATGCCAGTCCAGCATAGCCCCCCAGAAAAGAATACTAGATCCCAGAAAATTCCAGCTGTTCTCACTCCTACATCAAGGGCTCCTCTTGACCGCACACCATCAGTTCATCAACTGAGTGCAAACTTGGACAGAGGACCACCAATGGAAGGAGCAGCACCCTCAAGAAGAGGTGGAATGAAATCTAGAAGATCAAGATCCTTTTCTGGACTTTTGGGTGGCTACCCTGGCATGTCTGAAGGTGCAAGAGCAAGATTAGGGGAAGTTGAAGATGAAGAGGGGGAAGAGTCTGTGGAAGAGGAAGATTCTGGGGAAACTGAAGTGGCAGATGCCTTGGCAAATGCTCCAGAGGTGCCTCAGGGTTCTAATCTAGCCCTTTCTAGTCAACCTCTTGTCTCTCAAACTGATCCAAGTCTCCTCAAGATGATGGAGCAGATGACTCAATTCATGGGGCAACTCACTCAAGCAGTTGCCCCCAGGGACAATTCCAAAGCCCCTGCTTTCAAGACTCCATCCATGAAGGCACCTGATTCTTTTGATGGAACTCAAGCTCATAAATTGAGAGGATTTATCCAATCCTGTCAATTAATCTTCCATAATGATCCAGCAAATTTCTTCTCTGACAGGAAGAAGGTTTTGTACTCAACTTCTTTTCTTACTGGTAGAGCTGGCAAGTGGATTGAACCTTACCTCTCAAATATTTCCAATGAAGACCCTTCCTACCTCCTCAATAATTGACCATTATTTGAATCTCAATTATTCACTCTGTTTGGTGACCCCAATGAAGACAGGAAAGCTGAACAAGAGTTGGACAATTTGAGGATGAAGGAAAGTGGTCATGTATACTTGTACATTGCAGACTTCAGAAGCTTAATGTCAAGAATTGCAGATTGGGGGGAAAGAGCTTTTATCCATGTTTACAGAAGGGGATTGGCATCAAGATTATTGGATCAGTTGGCTTCTCACCCTGGAACTTTTGATACTCTTCAAGAGCTTATGGATGTCACTTTAGAACTAGACACAAGATATCATGAGAGGCAAAAGGAAAAGGGTGGCAATCAAGAAAAGAAGCCTCCAGTCAGTGGATCCAATCAGTCTAGGCCTCCTCAAAACTCATTTCCAAAGAGGCCTCATCAGAAGAAGAATAAGAAGGGCAAGCAATTTCAATCTTCAAAGGACAAACCCCATGCTGCTCTCCTCAATAAGGACAGTAAATTAATCAGGTCTGAAAAGGAGAGGAGGATTCAAGCAGGGTTGTGTACTTATTGTGGTGGCAAGCACCCAATTGAAAAATGTTTCAAGAGACCTCAGAACAAGCCTGGGTCATAATCAAAAGGCTTCCCTAGCAAGCAGGGAAAATCCTGAGTGGGAATCATGATGTGTTCAATGGTTCTCACTTATTTCCTTCAAGAGCACAATTGTGCACTCTGAATACTAGTGTCAAGAAATCTTTAAAGTTTCTTATTTTCTCTTCTGCCTCTGATATTTTTTATAGTATTCTCATTGATTCTGGTGCTACAAACTCCTTTATTGCAAAGAATTTTGTTCTCAAGTACTCATTGACTCTGTCAGAGCTCCCTGAAAAGATTCCTCTTTTCATTTTGGATTCTAATGAATCCCCTGCCTTGTTCATCACCCATTATACCAAGTGGGTAGTTGACTTGCCTTCCTTCCCAAGCTTTGAATGGGACTTCTTTATCATAGATTCACCCAAGGGAGAAGACCTGATATTGGGCTATGATTTCCTTTACCATTTTAATCCCATTATTGATTGGAAAAATGGATTGATCACCTATGATTCTAGTCATAAGGATTCTAGTGGTATTCTTCCTTCTACTAGTAATGACTTAGCCACTGCTGTCAACAGTGTTGCTCTGGCTGGTGAACTTAAGACACCTTCCATTCCTTCTTCTGTCCATATCCCTTCCATAATTCCCTCTCAGTCATTACTTCCATTAAGAGATGAAGTATTCAAAGAGATAAAGGATGTTGGAGAAGATGTTGCCATATCTTCACTTCACCTCTTTCAAGGGGATATGGACCTTCCTCCCTGGAGGAGCAGTGGGATGAGGAGGAAGAGCCAGAAGAAATTGAAACTGTGTTGAAGATCGTTCCTCCTGCTTATCACCAATATTTGGATGTATTCTGCAAGGTGAAAGCAGAGAAACTTCCTCCACACCGCGCCTGTGATCACCATATCGAATTGGAGGGTCTTCTACCTCCAATTGGTGTTATCTACTCATTATCAAATCAAGAGTCAGAAACACTGTGGGCCTACATTTCAGAGAATGTAGAGAAAGGTTTCATTAGACCAAGCTCCTCTTCAACAGGAGCACCTGTCCTTTTTGTCAAGAAAAAGGATGGTGGTCTTCGTTTGTGTGTTGACTACCGCAAACTCAATGCTGTCACTAGGAAGAACAGATACCCTGTTCCTCCTATGAACCAGCTTCTTACCGTATTCAATGGTTCCACTATCTTCTCCAAGATAGATTTGTGTGGTGCATATAACCTGCTGAGAATCAAAGAGGGGGATGAGCACTTAACTGCCTTTAGAACCAAATATGGCAGTTATGAGTATTTGGTCATGCCATTTGGTTTGACCAATGCTCCTGCTTCTTTCCAAAATCTAGTAAAAGATATCTTTGCAGATCTTTTGGATGTGTTTGTTGTGGTTTATCTAGATGATATCATGGTCTTTTCCAGTTGTGAGGAGGAACATGTCAAACATGTGGCCTCTGTCCTCCAAAGACTGAGGGACAATAATCTGTTTGCCAAAGCCTCCAAGTGTGTATTCCATGCCTCAAGTGTGGAATACTTGGGCTATGTTGTTTCAAGTGATGGCCTCAAGATGGATTCTTCAAAAGTTCAGCAAATCCTCAATTGGCCTCAGCCCAAAAACATCAAGGCTCTTCAATCCTTTCTTGGCTTTGCCAATTTTTATCGTCGTTTCATTAAAAATTATTCCAAAAAAATCACTTCTCTCACTTCCCTTCTCAAAAAAGATTCTCCTTTCATCTTCAATGAGGAAGCTCTTAGTCAGTTTCAAGCACTCAAAGAAGCTTTCACCTCTGCTCCTATCTTATCTCACTTCAATCCTTCTCTACCTACTATAGTAGAGACTGATGCTTCTGATTATGCTTTGGGCGCCGTACTGAGCCAGGTGAATGACTCAGGAAAGCACCCCATTGCATTTGATAGTGGCAAGCTCTTACCAGCTGAGCTCAACTATGAAATTCATGACAAGGAACTCCTTGGCATAGTTTGGGCTCTCAAGCGCTGGAGAGCATTTCTTCTTTCTCTTTCCAATCCCTTTGAGGTCTTGACAGACCACTCTTCCTTGCAGTATTTTATGTCTTCCAAAGTTCTTACTCGGCGTCAGGCCCGTTGGGCCGAATTTCTCTCAGAATTTCATTTCACTATCACTTACTGCCCAGGCAGTCTGGCCACTTTACCAGATGCCTTGTCACGTTGGGACGACGTGTACCCAGAGAGGGGGGTGGACTTCATCAGCAAGAATCCTCAGAATTTTCATCAAGTACTTAAGCAAGATGGAATTCAAGAATGAAGATTCTTCTCAATCAAAGTGGAAATTTTCTCATATTTAGTGGACAAGATTCAAAAAGAAGTATGGCAAGACAAAGACTATAAAGAAATACTCAAGCAACTAGCAAGAGGTGAATCAGTTCCAGATTATTCTCTTGAACCTCAAGCCAAGTTATTATTATTCAAAGATAGAGTGGTAATCCCAAGCAATGAAGAACTTCAACTCAATATTCTTCAAAAGCATCATGACTCACCATTGGCTGGCCATCCTGGCCAGGAGAAGACCCTCAAGCTCATCAAGAGGGATTTTTATTGGGCTGGCATGAATCAATTCATCAAGGACTATGTGTCCTCATGTCAGCAATGTTCAAGAAACAAGAACATTCATCACAAGAAGCTTGGACTACTCAAGCCTCTTTCAATTCCGTCTGGTCCTTGGAATTCATTATCAATGGACTTCATCACTAAATTGCCACTGTCAAACAACTTTGATTCAATTTTAGTAGTTGTGGACAGATTCTCAAAAATGGCAATCTTCATTCCAACTTATGGCACAATCACTGCTCTGGATTTAGCTCAAATCTTCATTAGTCATGTATTTTCCAAGCATGGACTTCCAGTCAGTATTGTAAGTGATAGAGGATCCTTATTTTTTTCATCATTCTGGACTCAATTGTGTCAGCAGCTCAAGATATCAAGAGATCTTTCAACTTCCTTTCACCCTGAAACAGATGGACAGACAGAGAGGGTAAATCAGATACTAGAACAGTACCTTTGGATGTATGTCAGCTATCATCAAGATGACTGGTACACCTGGCTCCCTCTGGCTGAATTTGCCTATAATAATGCAGAACATTCATCAACCAAGAAATCACCTTTTTTCACCATTTATGGAAGAAATCCCAGCTTTGACTCAATCCACATTTCTCAAGACTCACCTGCTGGAAAGTTATCAACAAAACTCCAATCAGTACAGCAAGTTGTCAAAGAAGAATTAGAGTCAGCAATAAGGAGATTCAAGAAGTATGCAGATAGAAATAGAGCAATTCCACCTGATTTCCAACCTGGGGACAAAGTATGGCTAGCTTCCAAGAACATTAAGACAACAAGACCCACCAAGAGATTATCAGAAAGATGGTTGGGACCTTTTGAAGTTCTGAAGAAGATTGGCAGTCATGCATATCACCTCAAGTTGCCTCAGAAATGGAAGACAGTTCACCCTGTATTCCATGTGTCCTTATTAGAACCAGTCAAGCATTCAACTATCCCAAATCGTCATCAATTGCCGCCACCACCAGTTTTAGTGGAGCAGCAAGAAGAATGGGAAGTGGCTCAGGTTCTGGACTCAAAACTCAAAAGAGGTAAATTATGGTATCTTGTAGAGTGGAAAGGATTCAGTGAAGACCCAGAAAGAACCACTTGGGAACCAGCTTCCAACCTTACCAACTCACCAGACCTTGTCAAGGATTTCCATTCATTATATCCAGACAAGCCTGGTCCCAATACCTCAAGAGTTTGATTTTATGGTGCTTGGTGGGGAGAAGAAGTTATGAAAGTAAGTTCCTCTCCTGGCATGCACCTTTAAGGGGGTATTCTACCCATATGTTGTTGTAAGCATCACCTTGGCCACTTTGTGAGCACTTGTCAATTCTTTGGACAGGTTCAGGAAGCATAAAACATCAATACCCTCTGTTTGGACCTTATCAAGATATGGCCAAATGTTTCTTTCTTTCTTTATGTTTTCATTTTCTTTCTTTATTACCATTTCAATTTATGCCAATCATCATAATTCAAGACGTTCTTTACTTCAAGTCATTTATGGCAATGCATTTCAGAAGGCATTTATGGCAATTCATTTCAGTCTTATGGTGCTTGGTGGGGAGTGGAAGTTGTAAAAGTAAGTTCCAACTCCTGGTATGCATCCCTGAGGGTTCTACTTCTTGTAAAAACATTACCTTGGCCACTCTGTGAGCATCAAATGCTTGGTTTTCATTTTTCAGACACTTCTTGGCCAGAATCAAGCAACTCACCACAAGAAGGACTAACCATCAGGAATTTTTCTTTATTTCTTTCTTTACTCTCATTTTCTCTTATTATTTTTCTTTCTTTCTTTACTTGTATAATTTTCTTTCTTTTATTTCTTTAAAGCAGTAGCATCCCCTCCCCAAGTCATGTATTGGGAGGTTCCATTATCTTTTTATTTTTTATTTTTTAGTATTTATAAGAGTGGGGATAGAAGCCAAACCAAACACAAACAAGGAAAAGGAAAACTAGTTATCTCTACCCAAGTCATGAAAAGTTCCCTGGAAGTCATTTATCAACTCATCCTCATACCAGGCAAATTTTGCAGCCATCTCTTCAGAAGCAGTACCTGGAATAGTCCTGTCATTGGCATACATAGCCACCTCTCTGCTATTTCTATCAACCCTCCTGAACAATCTGGCCACAGCATCTTGATTTTCACTAGCCGCGTTGGGATCTTCTCTGGTAACCCGGATAGGCCAACGTTCTCTTCTTTGGAAGACTTGAGCGGCAGGAAACGGCAAAGGGGATAATCCATCTCTTCTTCTGCTGGAGCTGGCCCCAGGTTGGAGTTGACGGGAGGTGGTTATGGGTGAGTTTCTAGACTTTTGAACTGGTGATGGTCTTACTGCTGGATTCAAGGCAGGCCTGGTGGTATGGGAAGTAATTGGTGAAGGAGGAGGAAGGGTTGTAGGAATGGAGGCAAGCATTGGTTGGAAGTTTCTTGGAGTGCTGGGAATAATTTGGCTTTGGAATCTGGTGTTGGCAAGAGGTTGAGAAGAGGAATTGCTGGATGGATGGCCACTTGAATGAGGAATAACTTGAACTTCTTCACCATCCAACTCATCACTTCCTTCAGCATCTGGATCTGATGGGGAATCAACAATTCTTCTTAGCTTCTTCACTACTTTCACCACTCCATCAGCATTGGTCCTTGAAATTGGAATTTCTGAGCTGTAGTGGATGGGCCTACCGCCAATTGGAATGGACCCTCCAACATTAGTCCATCTGGCCACATCCCTCTGCCTGGAACCATTCACTACATCAAGATATCAGCACCAATTCAATCAAAATATGCAAATCACTCACATTGAGAAAATCCAGAAGTGGCATCAGGGGTAGGCTCCTCAAGAATAGGGAATTCCTGCCCATAAGGCCCATCCTTCCTACTCCATAAGTGCCTCCTGACCTGGGACGAAGTGGTTCCGGTACGGCGACATGGCTTCTTCCCAATAAAGCAATAATGGCATTTTGACGATCGAGGATTGTAATGTTGAAAGCAATCCTTACCCCTGGCCAAACACTCAGTACAGGAAGGATCAAGAACTCCGACTGCTCTGAACCCGTCATAAGTTTGGGAGGGATCAAAATGGCCAGAAGACGCCATGGAAGGAGAGGACAGTCGGCTGAAGATGCCAGAACCATGAAGAACAGACGGTGGCGGTGCAGAAGGGGAAGATTCAGTGAGCTCAGTCAGTTTGGAACTCATAACTGAAGAATATGCAAGCAGAAGATTCAAGACGTCAGAATCAATCCACTCCATATCAAGAAAAAAAGAACTTGACTCAAGGAAATGGGGCCATAATTCAATTATGCCCCCCCCTCAAAGCCTCTAAGGTGAAGGTTCATACCCCTTTGGGGCTGAACTCATCACCGAGGGCCTCCCCTGCAACTTTGGGGAGGCCAGGATCTTGATGGTCCTGGACCCCATCAATGGGTCCAGGCCATGTAGGGTGAAAATTGGGTAAGGGCCATTTCTGGACCCCTTGGTCACCCTGGGTCCCCAGCAAATTTGGGCCCAGGGGCTCCATTTTGGTCCTGGGGGCCTCCAATAGCCCCCACGGACCACAGACCGCGGACCGTAGGATCCCAAAGACTCAAAAAGGCGCATTATGACCAAAAAATCAAACAAATCAAAAAAAATTGCCTAATCCCTAAAACACCCAAAAAAGGCCAAAAGGGCCATAAAAAGCAAATTGCCTCAAGATCCCTCAGGATGGAGGCCACAGCCCAAAAAACATTTGGAGGGCTGTCTGAGGCCATTTCCTTGGACAATGGGGACAAGACCCCTTGGAGTACATTTTTCATATTTTTAGTTGGTTAAGCCTTGCCCAATGAGTACACTTCATATACTCATTTGGCACCATTTTTTTTGAGCACAAGTGCTCAATGGCCTTTATTCTGGGATATATCCCAAGGCCACATCCCAAGGCATGGCTAATTGAATCAAAAGAAAAGAATGGCATATTTTGGAAGGAATACTCACTCAAGCTTGGAAAAAAAGGGGGGAATCAAATGAATTTGGCAGGGAAGAAATAATGAAGGATTTTCAGGATAATGGTCAAGAGGAAAAGAAAATTAAAAAGAAAATTTTTGAAAAAAATGTGGGGATATTGAGATTCCACTCAACAGTGGCAGGGTATTATGGTGTTCAGGAGCCCACCAGTTTCAAGAGGGGGATACTGTAACAACCATCCATCAGGGGTAAGGGTATTCATTCATACACCCACTCAAACACCTCAAATCAGCAAATCCAGTATCTGCATCAGCAGTCAGTTTCAGCAATCTTCATTCTGAAACATGCATACAGTTTGGTACATCAATACAGCCTGTCAATACTTGTACAGGTTGGATTCACCCAATACAGTTTCAATACACCAGTATGAAACTGTATGATCACTCAAACACACCACACCTCTTGTACATGTTCTGTACAGCTGTACAGGACCTGTATTGGCCAGACTCAATTCAATAATCAATTATTCTCATGAAAATTCTTCTCTGGATCAGGGCTGGTGATTCTCACATATACCAGCCCCTCTTTCTCCCCCCTGGGGACTTTTCCCCAGTTAATTAATTTAGTTTATTTATTATTTTATAATTATCTTATCCTTATAATTGGGTATTATGATTATTTAATTTTAAGTTAGTCTTTGCCTTTTCTCTCTTCGCCTGTACAGTATGAGTTGGGTGGCCATATCCTTATTAACCCTTCTCTTTCCATTCTGATAGGTTGAAACAGTGGACTTGGACTTGTTTGTGGTTGGCTCTTCTATTCTTTTACTCTTATCTTTTGTTGCTGCTTTTCTTATATTTATTCTTAGCAATTTATCTTTAACACTCTTCAGTGTATCTCATCGTATCTTATCCTTGAGCCCTCCATAAGTGAGTCCCAGTTTACTGAGTGCCAGGCCCTCTTCACTTCGAAGAGCCCCTGTGACAACTGACAACATTAAATTTATTGTTGAAAATAACAAACCAAAAGTTTTAATTGACAATACTCAAAAATTAATACAAGGACAACAAGAATTGTATAAATACATAAAGGATATCAAAGATAAAACTTTGACAATCAATTATGACGTGAGTATTGATAACCTTACAGAAAAATTGAACAAATTAAGTATTTCTGTAGAAAAATCTGAAGAAAAGACTTCATCACACCAGAACTTACTTTTAGAACATGTGGAAAAAAGTGATGAATCAACAATGCATCTGAAAGATGATATTCAAAGTGAAATAAGACTTATCACTGAAAAAATGGATAAAATTAATGAGGCTAACTCAAATATTCCAAAATTATCAACTCCATTTTCTCACATAAGAAGACCTGTTAAGCAAAAAGAGGAGTTAACAAATCCATTCATAACAGACCCGAGTCACCACAGCAATAACCAAGTCTTAATGAAGGAAGCACCTCAATTGAAAGAATGGCCAACATTTACAGGAGAAGGTGAATATGACCATATGTCATTTATCAAGACAATTGACATGCTACAAGAAGATTATGCCATACCAGATGAATTAATCACTGCAAGATTACACTCATTGTTTGAGAAGTATGCAAAAAGATGTTATTATGGCATAAGACAAAAAAATGGCAAAAATACCTGGTGTTGGTGGAAAAAAGAAATAATCACCAAGTGGGCTATTGATGCCTGGAGGCACAAAATAGAAAATGCATTTGAAAACTCCTTCTTTGACCCAGACAAAGATAAATCTTTGACCTGGTTCTTAAAACAAGTTGAAATATTAATTGCACTGTACCCAGAAATGTCACAAAAAATGGTACACATGAAAATACTTAAGAAATGTGGAGTGAGTTGGAACATGCCCTGAGAAGCAGTTGTATAGAACCATGCCCCAGGGAAGAGTGTATCAATACACTAGAAGAGATAGTGACAAGGACAAAAATTGGCAGAACTTGGAAATAATTGGACATCAAAAGTCCAAATAAGCCATTTATCAAAAAAGACAAATCAAAAGAAGCTTTCATGATCAATACATCAAACAATAATGAGAAAAGAGAATGCCACAAATGTGGAGGTATTGGACACTTGGCCAATAATTGCCTTAAAAAAGCAAACATTGATTAAATTGTGGAAATAGAAGACTACAACGAAAAAGAAGAATCTGATTCTGAAAAGAACACTGAATAATCAAAAACTTCTGAAAGTGATGAAATCAATATAATTAATGCACAAATTGATAATATTGATTTAATATATGAAGTACTAGATGTCAATTCAAACTTACCACAAGTTGGGACATCTGATACAAACCTCACAAATATACAAGATGCTAAATTGTATAGACCCAAACCAGCAAAAGGTATGGCATATACAGCTGGAAAATCAACTATAAGTATCTTCATGGTGGGAAAACAAGAGGCAAAAGTAAACTTAGATACAGGAGCATATTGTACCTGTGTTGGTAAGAATTATTTAAAGAAAAAAATACCACGTCAGGAAGAAAAACTTATACCAATACAAGGAGTCAAATTTAGTAGTGCAAGTGAAAGCATGAAGCCCCTTGGAATAATTGACTTAACACTCATTTTTCCTCACTCTTCACAATGTATCAGATTGAAAGTAGAATTTGTAGTAATGGATAATTGCACTAGTAACCATTTTATACTTGGAAATGACTACCTGTCAATTTATGGCATAGATATCTCTAACCAAAAAGATAGATATTTTACTATAGGTGAGAATAAAAGACAAAAATTTGGCTTTCTTAATAATAAAAGACAGATTACAGTTGCTAACAATGAAGAAAAAAGCCCAGAAATGGATTTTTTCACAGCTGAACAGCTGAAAGAGGCAGAATTCAATCATTAATTAACAGTAAAATGAAAGAAAAATTGAGTGACCTCTTATTTAAATATAAAAATGCCTTTGCAAATGACAAGGAACCACTCAGTTCCATGATTGGACATGAGGTAGACATAATCCTTCATGTATAGAAACCTTATCCACCTCTATTAAGAAGACCAGCTTATCCAGCCAGCACAAGAGCTGGAGAAGCTTTAGAGGTACACATTAAAGAATTAATGGACCTTGGAGTTTTAAGAAAAGTAGGACATAATGAACAGGTAGAGGTCACTACACCTGTCATTATAACTTGGAATAATTGAGAATAAAGGATGGTAGGGGACTTTAGAGCTCTAAGCACCTATACTATCCTTGAAAAAAATCCAATACCCAGAACGCATGAGACATCAACACAATTATCTCAGGCTAAGTTCATCACAGCCATGGATGCTCTAAAGGGTTTTCATAAAAATGTATTAACAGAAAATGCCAAGAAACTACTAAGGATAATAGTCCACTGTGGAATCTTTGAATATCTCAAGATGCCATTTGGTATAAAAAATGCACCATCCCACTACCAAAGGATGATGAATACCATATTTCCTGAAGAATTATCAGAAAGATGGCTGATTATTTATATGAATGATATCATAATTTTCTCATCAACTTGGGACAGTCACCTATCAAGACCAGAAAGAGTCTTGAAAAGAATAGTCCAAGTAAACATGAAAATATCTCTGAAAAAGTGTCATTTTGCATACAGTGAACTGAAAGCACAGGACATGTTGTATCTGGATTAAGTTTGGGCATAGACAAGACCAAAGTAGCAGAAGTTCTAATTAAACCAATTCCCCAAACAAAGAAAGAAATGCAATCATTTCTAGGATTTGCTGGTGATTACAGACAACATATAAAATATTTTTCAAGAATTGCTAAATCATTGTATAAACTCTGTGACCAACAGACAGTATATGACATGGCTGAAAAAAGAGTTAAGGCATATGAATAATTGAAAAATTCCTTAACAAATGCCAGATTGGAAGCTATCCTTTAAGCTATACATTGATGCTTGTGGAGAAGGACTAGGTGCTGCACTACACCAGACACAAATAATCAATGACAAACCTGTTGAAGGACCAATTTACTTCATTTGAAGACAAATAAAGCCAACAGAAGAAAGATATGGAGCAAGCCAAATGGAATGCCTCTGCTTAGTATGGGCTTTGGAGAAATTACACTATTATTTAGATGGGACAGTATTTGATGTAATTCCAGCTTTCAATGCTGTAAAATGTTTACTTAACATGAAAACCCCAAATAGACATATGTTAAGATCACAAATTGCCATCCAAAAATATAGAGGAGATATGACTATAGTTCATAAATCTGGTAATATTCATAAAAATGCAGATGGTCTTAGCAGATGGGCTCTGGAAAATACACCAGAAAATCCAGCATGGGTACCACAGGAGGAGCACCCTATAGAAGGCATATGTGTAACAGATATAAGCACAGAATCTTTTAACCAAGTTAAAGAAAGCTATAAAATGGATAAAAAATGCCATATCTTATGCCAACGTTTAATGAAAAACTGTAAAGACCCATCACTTTCATCAAAACTAGTTGAAACATGGAAAAAAACATATGATGAAGGAAGATTCCACCTCATTGATGGAATCCTTTCCCATAAAACTAAACATAAATATGTTATGGCTCTAAAAGATAGAACTCTAATAATCACTATACTACATGAATGTCATGATAGTGTTGCAGCTGGACATCTCTCAGAAGACAGAACACTAGAGAGGGTAAAAACCTGCTCTTGGTGGCCAAATGGGAAGAAATATGTTTCAGAATACTGCCAAACCTGTGACAGATGCCAAAAAGCAAACAGAGCCACAGGTAAGAAATTTGGAATGATGATCCAAATCCAAGAACCAAAATCCCCTTGGGAAATAGTTCATATGGATTGGGTAACAGCATTACCCCCAGGAGGAGACAGAAGTTACAATGCTTACCTAGTATTAGTTGACAGATATAGCCAAACACAAATTATTTTACCATGTCACAAGGATGATACAGCTATGGATACAGCCATAATGATATGGAATAAAGTTATTAGCCAAACTGGCTTATTCCAAAATATCATAAGTGATAGAGACCCAAAATTCACTTCAGCATTATGGACAAACCTCCATTACCTGTTTGGAACAAAACTATCATTCTCAACAGCTTACCACCCCCAAAGTGATGGTCTGACAGAAAGAATGATACAGACATCAGAAGATATGATCAGAAGGTTGTGTGCTTATGGCCTAGAATTCAAAGATTCTTATTGTTTTACCCATGATTGGTGTACATTATGACCAGCTCTTGAGCTGGCATATAAGAAATCAATCCATTCTTCAACTGGAAAGACACCTGCAATGCTAGAAAAAGGCTGGAATCCAAGACTCCCTTATGATACACTCAGAAAGGACTTAGTGGATATACACCCAACAGCAAGCAGCTTCAAGTCAATGCTTGACAAAGCAAGACACCATTCAAACAGATGTATGCAAGATTCTTTCAATTATTCAAAAGAAAGATGGGTTAACAGTCATAAGCCACCTGAATTCAAAATAGGAGACTTGGCCCTAGTATCAACTTTAAATCTCAACAATATAAAAGGCCCAAAGAAATTGAAAGATTCCTTTGCAGGAACATTTATGATAAAAGCACTACATGGACCTAATGCTGTGCAATTAGAGCTCACAGGTGAACTAATGAACAACCATCCAAAGTTGCCCGTAAGTATGATAAAACCTTACGGCTCAAGTGACAAGGAATTATTTCTACTAAGAAATAAACCCCCACTTGAAATACCCCCTTTAGAAGAAGTAGAAGAAAAGAAAATTATTAAAGTCCTTAAAGAAAGGAGGACAAGAAACAAAAAAGAAAGGCAATACCTGGTAAGGTATAGAGTTCCGACTTAAGAAGATGAATGGCTACTTGAGGAGGATATAACAAATTCTGATAAAATATTAAGAAGGTTTAGACATGAAAGAAAGCCTAAAGAATAGAAAAATCAAGCATTATTGAGCTTAAAGACTAATAAAGTCTATTGAAGAGGTAGGACAGTGGATGATACCTTAATTAACTATATCAGATTGTGGTACAATCTCTTTTTGGTGGTAGGGAATGTGAGCCTCTGAGATATGACTACATATCCAAAAAGGTCACAACAAAATTTTGGTAATAATTATACTTATAATAATTATCTCAAAAATTAGTGAAATACCATAAATAAGTACAAACTCTGAATTAAATCTGAATCTAATTAATAAAAATGTGAAATAAATTACACCATTAGATTACTCATGGTAAAATACACATATGTCATTTTTATGGCATATGTGAAAAGTCAATAATTACTGAAGTATAAGTAATAATACCTTAAAAAAGGTACAAAACCTCATTGAACTCAGAAACCAATGAAACAACATGTGAAAAAGAAATTTACCATTGGATTCTCCATAACAATATACATATAGAACAATTATAAAGCTATTCTCTAAAGTCAATACTTAAGAAATTGAGCTGAATATATGCACTTTTTTGGTAAATGCATATATTCATGGTTTTTTGCTAATATCTCTTGAAATATAAGACATAGAGAGATAAACCAAATATAAAGTCACCACGTAATTAATTTGGGAACACATATATGAACTTTACTTCACAAGATATAAACAAGGTTAAAATCTGTACTGGATTATTGAATAAAATCAATGGAGCTGTTGACCACTTTGTTGTGAAAATGGTCCAAACTTTAAAAAATGGACAGTCAGATTCTACTAGCTCATACGTGGATAATGATGTAATTTGTATCATAATATTCAAGGTATAACCCCTTGAAATCATGGTTTGAAGTTCAAAATATTATATTTCAACAGAAAAGCTGAGTTACAAGAAAAATCATCAAAAATGGTGTTTTAATTATGTAATAAAATGCTCTTTGCAGTTTAGTATGGACATTCCAAGCTATAAGAACCCACTCTCAGGATAGCTGTAGCTTGTATAACTTAAACGTTATTAATTATCAAAGCTTGAGTTTAAAATTGATCATTTATGATCACTCACTGTAATATTATTTTACGTTTAAAAGTCATATAAGTGATAAAACTGGTGAATACTATTAGATTATGATTAGTACTGATACAATCCACAAAGGTTAGGCTTCTTCCAAGCCTATGATGTCATCAGACTTAGAGTTATATTGATAACTCTAAATAATGGTGTAATAATGAGATAAGATGGTTTGATCATGATGTAATCATCACTAAACCTCAAAATACTGATCTTTCTAGTATATACCATCAGTAAACGTCTACTAAAAGCCTAATGCACTCTAGAAGGGAGTTATTTACTATAAATAGAGCTCTTTTTACTCTATTTTCCCCTCAGATGCATCAAAACATCAAAACAATTAAATTAAAAGGGTAAAATCTTTACTCTTTATATATGAATCCATTCTATTATTAAAGACCAAAGGTAATCTTAATTATAATCATCATCTTTGATGTGATTACTACAATTTTTCCACTGTTTTGTTATATTTCTCTTAAAAACCTCAAATCCACATAAAATAAAGAAAATTTGTAATTCTCTTATTTTTTGATGTAAATACAATTTAAAACAAATTGTATTTATATTATTTGGCATAAAATTATTCAAAATTATTATACTAAGTGTTAAAAGTAGGTTATTCTCTCTTATTATAATAATTTTCTCCTTATTATTACTTTAATAATTTTTTAATTAACATAAATAGTATTTATATTAATTTATAGCTTTAATATTAGTAATATTATTGTTATTAATTGTTTTTTTATTAATGAAAAGCAATTTTTTATGCCTTTATTATTTGTTAGTAACAATAAAAAAGTGCTCTCAAATATATTAATTATTATATATTAATATATTTCTTTATTATATTATTTACTTATAATATAAACTATATTGTTTTATTTATTCAATAATATAATTATTTTTACGCCTTAATCATAATAATTATTTATTATTATAATTATTTTTTTCTTATTTATTTTATTTATCAGGAAATTCAGAGTACAATAAGTAAAATATTGGTAATCCTTACTTATTGTTTCATAGTCAAACCTTACAATGCTTCTGTGAGCTTTCTTTGACTTAAAAAATGCCTCCTCTTGCTGTTTTTTTTCAAATCATCACATCATTCCATTATACCTTTATTACCAACAAGAAAGTATTAGTTAAATCTTTTCTTGAGCATTTTAAATATTTCAGAATCAATCAAGAGGACGTGAAATCATAGAAATCAACTATATATTGTTGTAATACTGTTATATATCCATTTTTAATCTTTAAATTCACAATTATCCATTAAATCTTTCTACTTTTATCTTTAATAAGTTCTTTTGAGTATTAGTGAGTGATTCATCTTAATTATCAAATTTTTCCTCTAGTAATTTTTTTCTTCAAGAATTATATTTATAATTATTCTATTAAAAGATAACTATATATTAAAATGATTTTATTATTTTAAGAAAGAAGATTTATTATTAAATTCTTCTTTTAATTGATTCTTGTAGACAATTACTTTTTACTGTTATAATCACTAGTAATGTGTAACAAGTAAAAGAAATAATTAATTCATTAATTATTAAATTGTGGTTACAATAATCTTTATTATTTTATTTTAAAAGAACAGTCATAGTACTGTTTATTAATAGTAATATTATCAACAGTTTCATAGGCACATCTTACAAACTTTCTCCGAAAGTATTAATTTGTAGGAACTCAGGAGAAGTATGGGGATTCCCTTTTTGGAAGAGAAAAGGCCTCTTTTTATCCTGAAATTGAGTGAAAAGCACCTCATGACCTGTTCACCCAGGAAAGGTGAATAATCTTCTCTTCCAAGGGAAGGATTGTGGTTTATACACATCCTGTACAGCCTGTATAGGCCTCAGATTTGGCTTTCAAACCACATCTGGGAAGTTTTCACCAATACAGGGTTGAAATATTTATTAGGGGACTACACAGCCCTCTCCTGAAATGTGTGATGCATAGAATGCTGTACAGATTCTTGATGAGAACCCCATAAAGGACAAACTATGAGGTACTGAAGGATAAACAGGCTACTTCATAGAATTTACACCTCATATTAAAATGGATGGGATATGATCCAACAGTATTGGGTTTTTGAGCTTAAAACTGCCATAGGTTGGTCATTTTTAAATATAATGAGCTCTAATTTTGTCTATTATGTAGCCCTTGATGGGGTCTACACAATGGTGTCTCATGTTGTATGGTTAAAATTAAATATGGAAAGGTTATGCCACTTTTAAATTCCTTGTGAAGATACAAAGTTTTCTCAAATGCTATTTAGCACTTTTTTGCTTCATAAACTTGATTTTAAATCAATTGTGAGGAAATTAATAGCTCCATCAGGAAGCCCTGATTTTTCCCTTTGTAAAAAGATTGGACTCAAGGTATCTCACACTAAAACGTTAGAAGCTAGATGGGAGGTGAATATTTTATTCACCCTTATTTGCTCTTCATATGGACATAACTTCTGTAATATTGATGCTAGCTCAATTTTGGTATTACCATTGGAGAGCCCTGACTGAGCAGTTTTATTTGAACACCCATTTGATGGGGTTCCACCTCTTTCTATGGATTCTATATTGGAGATGAAAATTGAGGCTTATGGTCAGTTCTTTCTTTGAGAAGTAATAAATTTTTTATAATTTGTTTTATGGTCATGGAAGTCATATATTTGCAAAGAGGTGGGTTTCCTTCTTCTTTTGATACCATTTGTGAGCTATTTTTTGCACAGCTCTATTTTTGTGGTTGTCACAATGCTGTCTGCCAGACCTCAGCAAAGGGAACTCTTGCCAAAAATGCTACTAAACCAGTTGAAAGACCTGCTAATAGTGAAAAGTTGTAGATCAAATTCCACCATGTGACAGTACCCCTGGGTTTAGAGCACTGTGTCCCAAAGTGCATGTAACTGATGGTCTTACCCATGTTTTCCTCATGGAGATGCATTAGTCACAACAGGAGCCTACAAGGAACCCCCAAGGGGTGGAAACCTTATATTCCAATTGAGCAGAAAGCCCAGTAATTTCTGGCTTTTTGATTGAGACCTCCCTTGTGTCCAACTGGAATCAAACCCAGGACGTTGATATCCCATTTATTGTCATAATTCTGTCTGCCAGACCTCAGCAAAGGGGAATCTTTCCAAAAATGCCATCAAACCAGTTTATTGTCACCATGCTGTCTGCCAGACCTCAGAAAAGGGAACTCTTTATGAAAAGGCTATTAAACTGGTTGAAAGACCAGTTAATACTGGAAAGCTGTAGATCACATTCCACCATGTGACAGTGGTATGTAACTCTACCATTGGGTTATGGTATTTTGGCTACCATTCTTGTGATCAGCTTTTGAGTCAAGGGCTGAAAGTTTTATACTCAAGTAACAAAGAAAACTGATAAAATTAATAGAGAAAGATTTTGGTCTATGAACTCAAGCACATGTGTCTATACATAGTAAAATGATCATAATAAAGTCATCTATAATTAACTAACACCAAAAGTTTGTTGAAGATTATTACCCCATGAGAAATTCTCTATAATTTTTCCATCAACAAATCTTGAGGATAATGGAGCTTGCTCATCTTCTGCATGTTCTCTTCAACCTTCCATTACATTTATCATCTGGTGTTTCCGCTATTCCCATGTTTATCCTGACTTATTTAACAGGTTTTTGCAATTCTTTACATGATTCCTTTGTACAAAAGTAAATTCTCAACCTTTTTCTTAGGTGTTTATCCTCAAAGAAAATTTTACACTACCTTTCAAAAGATAAACATTAGTAGGACATTTTGAATTGTCATTGAAAACTTCAATTTCTCCTCAAAAATATTTATATGTTAATACAATGGTTCAAATGTTTTACTTCCAGTAATGAGATCAAAAGACAAACATCTTATCCTCAGGTCACCAAATTAGGCAAGGAAGGATCCACTGAAATGCTAACATAAGTAACTCCCTCCTACCAGGTTAAAACCACTGTTTCAGTCACCAAGGCCACAATGCTGTCAGTATTGTCCTTTCCATCAGTAATTACTACCAAAGTTTACATCAATTCAGCTGTATTTTCTTTTCAGCTAATTGACTGACTGCAGTGATCACCAGGGTATCCAGCTAGCTGTAGAATACAGAGTTTCCAAATAACTAACTCCTTGTAGATTTATTGCATTTAAATTGAGAACCTCATCTTTGCTTAATTTTTCAGCACTCTTCAGCTAACTATCCTCAGCTGCCAAGTAAGAGATATGACTAGATTTCAGATTTCTTTCCTTCACACTTATATTTAGCTGTATAACTGATTCACAATGCCCATGTGAGGTTAACCTACATCCCCTTTGCTAGCTGTCCCAATTTCATCTTCCTGCTCATGATATGCACCAGCTCACTCCTTGAAAACACATGTAAGGAAGGCATGGTACTGTCACAGGGTCTCTTGGCAAAAGAAAGAGGGTCATGGCACTCAGTAATAAGGAAACTCACCTGGAATACTCCAAAGATTCGAGAATATAAAATAAAAGAATAATAAATTTCTCTAAGAAGATATGCAAGTAGAAGATGGGATTCAATAAGAGAAAATGAAGCCAAATGGCCAAAGAGCCAACCAAGTAAGTCTTTAATAGCTGTTTCAACCTACCATAATGAACAATAAAATCAGTAAGGATATGACCAGCCCGTATCCACTGACAGGTGAAGAAAGAAAAGGTGCAAATTACTGAATTAAGAATATAAGTACTCACTATCAAGATGAAAGAAAATAACAATAGAAAAAAAAATCAAAGTAAATTAATTAACTGGGGAAAAACACATGGGGTTGAAAGAGGGGCTGGTATATATTATCAGTTGAGAGATTTACTCCTTCAGACTGATAGATGGTCTGTATTTCATCTTTAAGGCTGTATTGATTGCTTGATGAAGTGTATGCCTTGCCAAATTGGGAAATGAATTGAATTAAATGATCTTCTCAGGGTGCATGGTTGAAATACAGGTGTTTATGAAGCAAGAATGTATGGAAATGGATGTGGCTGAAAAGGTGGATTGATGGAGCATCAAAATTTGGAAATTGTTTTGGAAGTAACTCTTGAGTATCACTGTCACAGGGGCTCTTTTAAAAAACAAAAGTGGCCTGTCACTCAGGAATCAACATCTCACATGGAGGGCTCCAAAGGAATAAAGAAAGTAAAATAAGAATATATTTGTTTTACATAAAATGAGAGCAATACAAGATATTCCAAAGATAAGAATGAATCCAAAGGCCAAAGAGCCAACCAAATGAATCCTCAATTGACTGTTTCAACCTGTCAAAAAGAACAATGGAATTAGTAAAGGATATGACCACCAATATCCACTGACAGGCAAAGAAAGAAGTGCAAATGACTGACTTAAGATTATAAGTATCTACTTTAATGATAAAAAGAAAATAATAATAAAAATAAATACAATATATTAATTAACTGGGGAAAAGTCCCCAGGGGTGAAAAGGGGGCCAGTATATGTGCAAAGCTGAAAGACTGATCCTGGAAGGGGATTAACCCTACTGTATTGACTGAATTGGGTCAATAAAGATCTGGCCATTTTGAAATTTGAACTGTGTGTCTTGAATTCCCACAGTGGAACATGAATTGGCCAAAAAGGGTAAATTCCATACAGGTTGCCTGAATACATCCTGTATGAAACAGTTGGATTGTCCAAGAAGTGCTTGATGCCTTGAAATCTGTATTGATGTTCAAAAATGTCTTGAAATAACCCCTTGAAGAATCCTGGAGTGAAATACCAACACCTGGAAAGCCAGGGAGTTGGGGTCCTTGAATAGCCTTCTGGTCACCACCATAAATTGTAAGACTGAAGGGGCTGGAGCCTACGTTTGAAATGGGTGATGTATTTGAGGAATTGATTTGGAATGGCATAATTGAGGCCTAAAAACATCACCATTAAATAGCAGAGGGAAATTGATGTGTAATGGTATATAAAACAATATATGCACCACACTTTGTTCCTGCAGGCTTGGATCCATTTGAGTTGGGCCAGGGGTTTCCCTGATCTTGGGGAGAAACTGCCTTATTGGAATTGGCTGGGGACCTGGGTTGGTATCTTGAGTGGAATGAACACTTATGGCCAAATTGAGTGTGTTGGGTCATTGGGCCAATTTGATTTGGTTGGGATTTTGGTGATTTTGGGTCTCTTGAACTTTTGGCCAAAAACAGGTACAGGTGGGCCCACTTGTGGTTTGGGACCCATCTGGCATTGGGTATGCTGGACTGCCCCCTTGGGCCCTTTTGGCCTCATTAAAATTGGGCCAAAAGGGCCTAATTGGCTCTATGGCCCACTGTCCACAGACTGTAGAGACTGTAGGGGGCCTAAATGACCCAAATCTGCCATTTAGGCCCCAAACCCCCTAATCAAAGGGGGTGGGACAAAGGCCCCAGATAAATTTAGAGGGGCCAGAGGCACCTGGAAGGCTGAATGGCCCACAGGACAGGAATTAATGTCAGCCTGTGACTCAAAACCAGAGCACAAGCATGAAAGCCAAATACCATAAACCAATGGTAAAGCCAAGATACCACCAAAACATGGAGCTGAGCCAAATTAGCTCAAAAGGTATCATAACAAAGAGTAAGCTCACCTCTTTCCAAATATACAAGTCCCATCGTCATAGGACAAAGAATAACAAAGTTACTCCTGCTCAAAGTTGTTGCTGAGCATAAACCTTAATTTTCACCTCTCATCTGAAATACAGAGTAAGAGTCTTAACCACATCAAATGGGTATTCAAAATAAATCTATAAGTCAGGGATATCCAATGGTACCAGCCAAAGTCAGCTAGCATCAGTAGTACAGAAGTTATGGCCAAATTCAGGCCAAATAAGGGTGAATAAAATATTCACCTCTCATCTAACTTCTACAGTTTTAGTGAGAGATACCTAAAGTGGGGTCTTTTTTGGAAAGAGAAGAATCAGGGATATCTGCTGGTGCCATTCATTTCCCCATATCTCATCTAGAACAAATGTTATAAGGCAAACAAGCCCAATACAGCTTTTTACCTAAAACACACATATGTAAAAAATCTTGTACATGGCATAACTTTGCCTCATTTAATGATAACCATATCAAATGAGATACCATTGTGTAGAGCACATACAGGGATACACACTGAACAGATTTTGAGGTTGATATCTCAAAAACTGACAAAGCTATGGCTGTTTTAAGGTCAAAATTCACCAGTTTGGCCAATACAGCCTTACCATGGGATAATATCCCATAGCTATGATTATGAGGTGTCAAAAAGATGAAGAAGCTTTCTTTCAATTCAATACTGGGGTCCCATACAGCTTTTGTACAGCATTCTAGGTGTCATACATGTCAGAATCAGGCTATGTGGTCCCCAGATGAAGATTTTCACCCTGTATTGCTGAAAACTTCCCAGATGTGGTTTCAAAAACACATCTCAGGCCAATACAGGATATAAAGAACCTTTGAAAGCCACAAGCCTGTTCTATAGAGTGAAAGATCTTCACTTCCTCTACGTGAAAAGGTCTAGCAGCCTTTTCACTCCATTTCAGGATAAAAGGAGGCTTTTTCATTGCCAGAAAAGGAATCCCTATCCTGCTCTTGAATTCCTACATATTCAAACTGTCAAAAAATACTATACTCTTGGAAAATAAACAGGTTATACTATAAATATTAGTATTATAGTCCTTATTATTGTAACCCAACAGGTAAAGCTGCACCCAGGGCTTTCAATAGCGCTCACCACCACCAATTCCCATGAGTGAAGCCCTTTGTATCTTTAATTAAAACTTTTTTAAATACTTTTATCCATGTCACATTCATAGTTAAAGCCTTAAATAGCCTTATTACACCTTTATCATAGACTCATCCTGTGAGCCTTAGAGGTAATTTCATATACCCAAAAGACCACAAATATAAAAAATAACATATTAATATAAATAAAATAAATTTATTTATATTTTTAAAATAAAAATCAAAATATAAATATAAAATTATATTAAAAATAAAAAATTAATTACAATTTAAAAATAAAAATACATTAAATTTTGTAAGTATAAACTTACATTTATACTTGAAAAAATTAAGTAAAAATGAAATTTTAACAAAATTGTGAAAAAATAAATAAATTTGGAAAAAAGTTAAATAAAAATTATTGTAAATTTTTATCCAATAAATAAATACATAAAAATTACTTCACCATTGGATTCCTCATAGAAAATCAGGTGGGGTCACCTCTGAGTGAAATTCTTGTAACTCAACTCTAAATAAGCTTAAATTAAGTTTTTAGTATTTTCAATACAAAAGTTGAAAATCCTCAAAACCTTAATTTAATTCACACCACATGTGGTGGTAACCATCAATTTTCGTGTTAAAATTGAGGTGTTGTGTTTAGTTTAGAAGTTATGAGGAATTGAAGTATTTTCAATTGAATTCAATTGAAATGTCAAAATGTGCGCGTGTATTACATAAGTGAACTTTGATTTACATATGAGGTGTCAATTATTACTGTATTGTACTGTACAATTGAATTGAATTACATATGTAAATTATAAGTATAATACATGATGAGGAATTAAAGGAAAAATAAATTGGAAAGATTAAATTTGGGGGGGGGAAAAGGAACTCCAGCTCAAAGGGGGAGCTAGACCCCCAAAGTCCTTGCTGACAGGCGTGGGATGTCAAAATTCACGCAAAGGTTCATCCCTTTTGGCCTGGAATTGAGTTACAGGGTCTGTGTACTCAATTGATGATGAGGTTTTGATACCAACTGGGGTAGTTTTAGCTGTTGCCAAGAGGGTAAAACTACCCTTAAGATAGAACAATTATAGTAAAAACAGTTTTAACTGGTTTCTACGCCTCTGACACACTTTCTGACGTGTTTTGAAGGCTCTAGGCCTGGTATTGCTATAGTAATGGCTGATTTAAGGGTCTAAAATGGCTAAAAATGGCTTAAACCAGCCCTTTTTGGTCTAAACCAGGGTTCAATGATGTCATAATTGCCTTTTGTGTTGTCAGACTCTTTTTCACGACTGACAAGAGTAAATTTTACTTTTTGAGTAAGAGAATTGATGGCTATAAAAGAGTTTCTTCTTTGCCCCACTTTTCTCTTCATGTTAGAATCCTTTCCTTTTATTAATTAGTTTAAAACACTGTTAAACCAATCAATCAAAGATTCCAACCACCATTTTTAAATCATTTTAATCCTTTTAACCACGTGAAAAAATCATTATAATCATTTTTACCCCTGAACCACCCCAAAAGTGAATTAAAGCATCTTTCATCACTGTAAACTTTGTCACTTTGTGTCACAACCACGAGTTTTGGCCCTCCTCCTTGATGGCTGCGGCAATCCAACCTGGAGCCAAGATGGGGCCAATTGGTCACGTCATGTCCTTTATGGCCAATTGGCCCCCTTGGGTGTTTTATGGTCTTTACGCCATAGCCCCTCTCAACCATCATTTATGGCCTCAGGCCATATCCTGCCATCATTGGCCTTCTTGGCCAATTTCCACCTCACCAACCCCAGGCCTGCATCTTTTATTTTGGGCCTGGGGGGGTCCTTTTATCTTCCAGGGGGTTCTGGACCCCCTAGCCATCATTGTTGGCCCCCGGCCAACCCCTTTTCATTATGGGGGTTTTGGCCTAAATGGCCTTTTTGGGCCATTTAGGCCCCCTACCGCTTCTACGGTCTGTAGGCCAATTAGGCCCCTTTTGGCCTAATCCAATGAGGCCAAAAGGGGCCAGCCACCTAGGCCCCAAGGCCAGGTGGGTCCCAAACCACAATTGGGCCACCTGAGCCAATTTTGGCCATGATTTCCTTGGACCCAAAAATGACCAAATCCCTCTTGGACACCCTTTTGGCCATAAATCCCGTAGGACCCAATTTTTGGCCATGGACCACCATGGCCTCTGGCAACCACCAGAGGCCACCAGATCAGCTCAGCAAGCCTTCCCCTCAACTTAAGGGGAATTCTTTCCTTTCCTTCATACACTCCGTACTCAAGACTGCAGGTGTGGTGCATATATGGTATTATATACCATTATGCACCATTTTTACTCAGCAATCCAATGGTGACGTTTTCAGGACCCAATACCACCTTTCCATTTCAAGGTCCATAATTCCAACACCCATTTCAAAGGAGGACTTTTCAGCTCATCAGTCTGGCAATCCATGGCGGTAATTCAGAAGATCATTCAAGGATCCCAACCACCTGTATCTGCAGGAGTTGGGTTGGTACAATTCAACCAGGATTATTCTAAGGTCAATTCTCAAGAGGTATTGCATCATTTAAATCAGTTGTCAAGACATCAAGTATTCAATACTCCTTGGACAACCCAATTCATCTGTACAGGCCTTATTCAATCAACCTGTATGGCCTTGGCCCAATTGGGCCATTTCTTATTCCACTGTGTGAATTCCATCACACAGTTCAAATTTCAAGATGGCCAGAACTGTATTTCCCGATTCGGACAATACAGTCATTGATCCACCTTCCAGGATCAATCTTTCAGCTTTTCACATATACCGGCCACCTTTCATCACCTGGGGACCTTTTCCCCAGTTAATTAATATATTGGATTTATTTTTATCCTTATTTTCTTTTACATTATTAAAGTTAATACTGATAATCTTAAGTCAGTCATTAGCACCTTTTTCTCCTTCTTTCTTCGCCTGTTAGTGGATATTGGTGGTCATATCCTTTACTAATTCCATTGTTCTTTCTGGAAGGTTGAAACAGTGAATTGAGGATTCAGTTGGTTGGCTTCTTGGCTTTGGCTTCCTTTTATTTTGGCCTCTGGCTTCATTCTTCTTATTCTTTGTTATCTTTGGCATATTTGTCCTCTCTCTATTTCCTGCTTAAGAAATATATTCCATAGTATTTCTTATCATCTTTTGGAGCCCTCCAAGTGAGTTCTTGATTCCTGAGTGCCAGGCCCTCTTGCTTCCATAAGAGCCCCTGTGACATTATATTAATTAACTCATAATTTCTTTTCATTCTATTCATTAATTCTTCATCAATTTCATTCATTCATTCATCGAAATTATGACTCTTTAATGCTTATGAAAATTAATGATTCTCCGTCACCTCTCAATTTTCTCTCACTAATTTCTTCATTCTGAAAATTTAAAGCTGACCCAAATTCTATTTCCTGTTTATCTTTTTCGGTCTTAATCTCAATCATCAATCTCATTTTATCCTTCATTTCAGGCGTCTTGTCATTTTGATTTTCAGATTATTCATCAAATTATACAGACACATTCTTCATATCAGGATTCAATTTGATTTTCTCTTCAAGAATTTTGATTTCAGGAAGAATTCACTTGATAATTGATTTGATTGACTGATTTGGCATAATTGATATTGACTTCAAGATATTTGATTGACCTGAAGATTTTTTCCATTGACTGCTGAATTTCACATCAAGATTTTGACATCAAGTGATTTTTTGATTCAAGAATTCATTTGACTGATTGATTTTCACTGCAAGATTTGGTTTCATTGATTTTGATTGATTGATTTTATTGACCTCAAGACTTTCATTGATTTTATTGACCTCAAGACTTTCATTGATTTGGATTTTTTGACTTCAAGACTCATCTGATTTGATTGATTGACGTACCTGAAGACTTTAATTGATTCATTGATTTTTCCTCAAGATTTGATTTGATTATGATCCTCAAGACTATTTCGGTTTTGCCTCAAGTTTTATCCAAGTTTTGATTCTTTTGATTTAAATTTTACTCTTATTCAATCATGCCACTCCAACACTCACCTCCTGCAAGACAAACCAGGTCCCAGGATCGAACTCAAGCTGTTCTTACTCCTACTCCAAGAGTTCCTCTTGATGGCACCCCAGCAGTTCCTCAACTGAGGGCCCAATTAGATAGAGGACCCCGCATGGAAGGAGCAGCACCATCCAGGAAGGAAGGAAGAGTGCCAAGAAGATCAAATTCTTTTTCAGGAGTAGTTGGCGGTTTTCCAGGCATGTCAAGGACTAGTTTCAAAGGTCCAGGTGAAGATGGTGAAGAGGAGGAGGAGAATTCTGTGGAAGAGGAAGAGTCTGAAGGTACTGAAGGTGTTCCTGCTCTGGTGGGGGAATCCCAAGGTACTGGAAGACCAACTCTAGCCCAGTCTGATCAGCCTGTCTCTCACCAATCTGAACCATCTTTATTGGCCATCATGCAGCAGATGACTCAAATTATGGCCAATCTTCAAGCAGCTTCTTCCTCTGAGTCATCAAGACTCCCTCTATGAAGGCTCCAGAATGCTTTGATGGGACTCAGCCCTTCAAAGTCAGAAGCTTTATTCAATCTTGTCAACTCATCTTTCATAATGATCCGGCAAACTTCTCTCAAGATAGAAAGAAGGTTCTTTATGCCACTTCATTCTTAGTTGGCAGGGCTGCAAAATGGATTGAGCCTTATCTTTCCAATCTCAATAATCAAGACTCAAGTTACCTTCTCAATTCCTGGCCACTGTTTGAATCCCAATTGTTCACTTTATTTGGAGACCCAAATGAAGTTAGAAAAGCAGAAGCAGAATTGGATGGCCTTAGGATGAAGGAAGGTGGGCATGTTGCTTTATATATTGCTGATTTCAGGAGTTTGGTTTCAAGAATCGGGGATTGGGGTGAAAGGGCTCTTATTCATCATTTCAGGAAGGGCTTGGCCTCCAGAATTCTGGATCAATTAGCCTCCCATCCTTCAAGAATTGACTCTCTTCAAGACTTAATGGACGTTACCCTGGAGCTTGATACCAGGTACCATGAGAGGCGAAATGAAAAGAGTCATCATCAAGAGAAGAAGCCAGAAGCCTCAAAGTCAAGTTCTTCTCATCCTCAAAATTCTTCAAGCTCAAGTCAAAAGAAGAAGAAGAATTTTCAGAAGAGGGACAAGCCCCATTCTTCTTTGTTGAATAAAGATTTCAAGCTCATGAACTCTGAAAAAGAAAGAAGAATCAAGGAGGGTCTTTGTACCTATTGTGGTGGGAAGCATAGTCTTGAGTCCTGTTTCAAAAGGCCTCAAAACAAGCTTACCCAACCGTCAGGCAAATTTCCCAGCCAGGGAAAAGCCTGAGTGAAGATCATGTTGTGTTCAATGGTCTTCACAGTTTTCCTTCCAGAGCACAATTGTGCATTCTGAATACTGGTGTCAAAAATTCTCTTAAATGTTTTGTTTTTTCTTCTCTTTCTGATGTTTTTTACAGTATTCTCATTGATTCTGGTGCTACACACTCATTTATTGCAAAGCAGTTTGTTCACAAGTACTCATTGACTACGTCAGAACTTCCAGAGAAGGTTCCCCTTATCATTCTTGACTCCTCTGAGTCTCCTTCCTTATTTGTGACTCATCATACTAGATATATGGTTGAGCTTCCTTCCTTCCCAAGCTTTGAATGGGACTTTTTAGTCATTGATACTCCCAAGGGAGAAGACCTCATATTGGGCTTTGACTTTCTCAATCATTTTAATCCTTCTATTGATTGGAGGCAAGGGCTGATCACCTTTAATCCTGATCATTTGGACTATTCTGATCCTTCTAATTCTGTCTGTAATGACTTTTCTTCTGCCAAATCTTGTGCAGCTCTGGTTGGTGATTCTAGAACACCATCATTTCCATCTTCTGTCCATATTCCTTCCCTTAATTCCCCACAGTCATTACTATCTCCTAGAGCTGAAGTCTTCAAAGAGATTCAGGATGTTGGAGAAGATAATTCTGTATCTTCACTTCACCTCTTATTTGGGAATATGGACCTTCCTCCTTCATCTTATCATGACTCCCTGGAGGATTTGTGGGATGAAGAGGAAGAGCCAGAAGAAGTAGAAACCGTGATGAAGGTTGTTCCTCCTGTCTATCACCAATACTTGGATGTATTCTCCAAGGTGAAAGCAGAGAAACTTCCTCCTCACCGCGCCTGTGATCATCATATCGAACTGGAGGGGTCTCTACCTCCAGTTGGGGTGATCTACTCTTTATCCAAACAAGAGTCAGATACACTCAGGGCCTACATTTAAGACAATGTAGAGAAAGGTTTCATCCTGCCAAGCTCCTCTTCAACAGGAGCACCTGTTCTTTTTGTCAAAAAGAAAGATGGTGGCCTCCGTTTGTGTGTTGATTACCGCAAACTCAATGCTGTTACTAGGAAGAACAAGTATCCTGTTCCGCCTATGAATCAGATTCTCAATGTCTTTAATGGTTCTTCTATCTTCTCCAAGATTGATTTGCGTGGTGCATATAACCTGCTCAGAATCAAGGAGGGTGATGAACATTCGACTTGTTTTAGAACTAAATATGGCAGTTATGAGTACTTGGTTATGCCGTTTGGGCTCACCAATGCTCCTGCTTCTTTTCAAAATCTTGTCAATGATATCTTCCAAGATTTGCTTGATGTTTATGTTGTGGTTTATTTAGACGATATTATGGTCTTTTCCAAGTCTGAGGAAGAGCATGTCACTCATGTGTCCACTGTTCTTTCCAGACTTAGGGCCAATAATCTTTTTGCTACGGCGTCCAAATGCCTTTTTCATGTTTCTAGTGTTGAATACCTTGGTTATGTTGTTTCTGCTGAAGGCCTCAAGATGGACCAAGCAAAAGTCCAGCAGATTCTCAATTGGCCTCCTCCATGAAACCTCAAGGCACTTCAATCCTTTCTTGGCTTTGCCAATTTTTACCGCCGTTTCATCAAGAATTATTCAAAGAAGATCAGTTCACTCACCAGCTTCCTCAAGAAACATTTCTGTTTCCCCCTCAATGAGGAAGCTCTTAGTCAGTTTCATCAACTCAAAGAGGCTTTCACCACCGCTCCAATCCTTCTCTACCCACCATTGTAGAGGACTATGCATCCGATTATGCCTTGGGTGCTGTACTGAGTCAGGTCTCTGACTCAGGAAAACATCCCATTGCATTCAACAGCCGCAAGCTTATTCCAGCGGAGCTTAACTATGAGATTCATGACAAGGAACTCCTTGGCATAGTCTGGGCTCTCAAGCGCTGGAGGGCTTTTCTTTTTTCTCTGTCTTGCCCTTTTGAAGTTCTCACCAATCATTCTTCTCTTCAGTACTTTATGTCATCAAAGATCCTTACTCGCCGTCAAGCCCTTTGGGCTGAATTCCTTTCTGAATTTCATTTCTCAATCACTTACCACCCTGGCCGCCTGGCTACTCTTCTGGATGCCTTATCACGTTGGGACAACGTTTATCCGGAGAGGGGGGAGGATTTCATCAGCAAGAATCCAATGAATTTTCAGCAACTCATTAAGCAAGATGAAGTTCAACCCTCAAAGTTCTTTGCAGTCAAGGTGGAGTCATTTTCAAATCTGATTGACTTAATTCAGAAGGCAGTATGGCAAGACCCTCAGTACAGAAGTATCCTTGAAGATTTGGGTAAAGGTGAATCTGTCCAAGATTATTCTCTTGATTCCTCCTCCCAACTTCTTCTCTTCAAAGATCGGGTGGTAGTCCCAAATGACTCCACAATTCAACTCAGCATTCTTCAAAAGCGTCACGATTCTCCTCTAGCTGGACACCCTGGCCAAGAGAAGACTCTCCAACTTGTCAAGCGGGATTTCCACTGGTCCAGCATGACTCAATTCATCAAGGATTATGTTTCATCCTGTCAACAGTGTTCAAGAAACAAGAATATTCATCATAAGAAGTTTGGATTACTCAAGCCTCTTCCAATTCCAAATGGTCCTTGGATTTGTCTCTCAATGGATTTCATCACTCAACTGCCACTGTCCAATTCCTTTGACTCAATCCTTGTCATAGTGGACAGATTCTCAAAAATGGCGGTTTTTATTCCAACAATGTCTTCAATCACTTCACTTGATTTGCCCCATTTATTCATCAAGAAGAATTTCTCAAAGCATGGCCTTCCATCAAGCATTGTCAGTGATAGAGGTTCACTCTTCATTTCTTCCTTCTGGACCAATCTTTGTCAGCAGCTCAAGATTTCAAGAGACTTGTCAACTGCTTACCATCCAGAAACTGATGGACAGACAGAGAGGGTAAATCAGATACTAGAACAGTATCTTCGGATGTATGTCAGTTATCATCAAGATGATTGGAACACCTGGCTCCCTCTGGCTGAATTTTCCTACAATAATTCTGATCACTCTTCAACCAAGCAATCACCGTTTTTCACTGTTTATGGAAGAGATCCACAATTTGATTCAGTTCACATCACTCAAGATACTCCTGCTGGAAAGTTATCAACAAAAATCCAATCAGTACAGCAAGATGTCAAGAGAGAACTTGAAATCGCCATAAACCGGTTTAAGAGGTATGCAGATAAAGGTAGAGCAAGTCCACCTGTTTCCAATCCTGGTGACATGGTATGGCTTTCTTCCAAGAACATCAAAGCAACCAGACCCACCAAAAAACTATTCGAAATATGGTTGGGTCCTTTTCCAATCTTGAAGAAAGTCAGTTCTCATGCTTGACACCTCAAGCTTCCATCCCAATGGAAATCCGTCCACCCAGTCTTCCATATCTCACTTTTGGAACCAGTCAAGACATCAACAATCCCAAAGCCGCATCAAGAGCCTCCTCCTCCAATCATCATTGAAGAAGAAGAGGAATGGGAAGTCTCTCAAATACTGGACTCAAAGCTCAAGAGAAGAAAATTATGGTATCTGGTGGAATGGAAAGGTTTCAGTCAAGACCCAGAGAGATCCACTTGGGAACCAGCCGAAAACCTCAAGAATTGTCCTGAACTTGTCAAAGATTTTCATTCTTTATATCCTGACAAGCCGGGTCCCAATTCTTCAAAAGCTTGATTCATTTATGGTGCTTGGTGGGGAGAGGAATTACCAAAAGTAAGTCCCACTCCTGGTATGCACCTTTCGGGGTATTCTACCCTTATCTGTTGTAAGCATCACCTTGGCCACTCTGTGAGAACTTTGCAATTTTGGACACAGATCTTGGCCTGGCTTTTCAACATTCAATTCCAAAATTATGGCCATTTTCACTTGGACAAATGGACCATTCACCCTTTTACTACTTTTCCAAGTTTCCCAATTCAATTAAATCCTTAACCAGTTTGTTTTTCTTTTATGGCACTGGCGGGATTGGCAACTACCAAAAGTAAGTTCCTCTCCCGGTGTGCACTTCCCTGAGGGGTCTACAATCTGTCCAAAAAATCACCTTGGCCACTTTGTGAGCACCTGGAATCAAATCTCTTTTCCAGGTACCCTGGCCACTCTCAATTCAATTCTCAAAATCCGTGATGAAGATTGGACTCCCCCTCAAAAATTTTCTTTTTATTTCTTTTTCTGTTTTGTTTCATTTTCTTTTATTTCCTTCCTTTATCATTTCAATTTTCTTTTATTATAATCTTTATGCCAAAATTTTACGTCCATTCAATCCTTCAACATTTTCAAAGCCAAATGTCAAGAGAAGACTACGTCAACCTCAATTCATATGCCAACACTATTATCAGTTCAAAATTTTTCTTTTCAAAGATCAAATACCTCTGGAATCCCTCCGTCCAATCCGTCTTAATAGCCTCAACAGGCTTCTACCTTATCTTGGTGCTCAGGAGCTCACCATTCAAGGTAGGGGGGTACTGTCACAACCACGAGTTTTGGCCCTCCTCCTTGATGGCTGCGGCAATCCAACCTGGAGCCAAGATGGGGCCAATTGGTCACGTCATGTCCTTTATGGCCAATTGGCCCCCTTGGGTGTTTTATGGTATTTACGCCATAGCCCCTCTCAACCATCATTTATGGCCTCAGGCCATATCCTGCCATCATTGGCCTTCTTGGCCAATTTCCACCTCACCAACCCCAGGCCTTCAACTTTTATTTTGGGCCTGGGGGGGTCCTTTTATCTTCCAGGGGGTTCTGGACCCCCTAGCCATCATCATTGGCCCCCGGCCAACCCCTTTTCATTATGGGGGTTTTGGCCTAAATGGCCTTTTTGGGCCATTTAGGCCCCCTACGGCTTCTACGGTCCATAAGCCGCGGTCCGCGGTCCGTAGGCCAATTAGGCCCCTTTTGGCCTAATCCAATAAGGCCAAAAGGGGCCAGCCACCTAGCCCCCAAGGCCAGGTGGGTACCAAACCACAATTGGGCCCACCTGAGCCAATTTTGGCCATGATTTCCTTGGACCCAAAAATGACCAAATCCCTCTTGGACACCCTTTTGGCCATAAATCCTGTAGGACCCAATTTTTGGCCATGGACCACCATGGCCTCTGGCAACCACCAGAGGCCACCAGATCAGCTCAGAAAGCCTTCCCCTCAGCTTAAGGGGAATTCTTTCCTTTCCTTCATACACTCCGTACTCAAGACTGCAGGTGTGGTGCATATATGGTATTATATACCATTATGCACCATTTTTACTCAGCAATCCAATGGTGACGTTTTCAGGACCCAATACCACCTTTCCATTTCAAGGTCCATAATTCCAACACCCATTTTGAAGGAGGACTTTTCAGCTCATCAGTCTAGCAATCCATGGCGGTAATTCAGAAGATCATTCAAGGATCCCAACCACCTGTATCTGCAGGAGTTGGGTTGGTATTATTCATTCAGGATTATTCTAAGGTCAATTCTCAAGAGGTATTGCATCAGTTAAATCAGTTGTCAAGACATCAAGTATTCAATACTCCTTGGACAACCCAATTCATCTGTACAGGCCTTATTCAATCAACCTGTATGGCCTTGGCCCAATTGGGCCATTTCTTATTCCACTGTGTGAATTCCATCACACAGTTCAAATTTCAAGATGGCCAGAACTGTATTTCCCGGTTCGGACAATACAGTCATTGATCCACCTTCCAGGATCAATCTTTCAGCTTTTCACATATACCGGCCACCTTTCATCACCTGGGGACCTTTTCCCCAGTTAATTAATATATTGGATTTATTTTTATCCTTATTTTCTTTCACATTATTAAAGTTAATACTGATAATCTTAAGTCAGTCATTAGCACCTTTTTCTCTTTCTTTCTTTGCCTGTCAGTGGATATTGGTGGTCATATCCTTTACTAATTCCATTGTTCTTTCTGGCAGGTTGAAACAGTGAATTGAGGATTCACTTGGTTGGCTTCTTGGCTTTGGCTTCCTTTTATTTTGGCCTCTGGCTTCATTCTTCTTATTCTTTGTTATCTTTGGCATATTTGTCCTCTCTCTATTTCCTGCTTAAGAAATATATTCCATAGTATTTCTTATCATCTTTTGGAGCCCTCCAAGTGAGTTCTTGATTCCTGAGTGCCAGGCCCTCTTGCTTCCATAAGAGCCTCTGTGACACTTTGTTTCCAAATTCACTCTGGTCACTTTGGGCGTGTTTTCTCTATAATATTCTTTTCAAAGACTTTATTCTTTAATTAATTGCTTTCAGTTCTTTGCTCAATTAATTCCAATTGAAATTGCTCTTGAAGAAATTTCTTTTGTAGCCTTAAAATATCTCTTGTAGAGTATTTTTTGGATACATTTTTATTGTTGGTAAAACAATAAATTTTTATAATAATATTTTTTTATACTAATAAGGTTATAAACAATAAAATTGGCGTGTTTTCTCTTAAAAATAATATTTCATACTATTTTTAACTGAATTTCACCTTATACAAATTTTGAGGACAGGAAAAGTACTTGATTTTTAATCAAAGTTTCATATCCACACCTTACATTTGAGGGCCCAGCCGTGATATTTTACCTGTGACATATTTTTTTTACTCTTTTCAAGTCTTTTTTCTTATATTGAAAAATTTAAAAACATATAAAAAATACTTATAATTCAAAAAATCCATAAAAAATAACTTTTTTTCATATTATAAGTGAGGCTTATATTTTATTTCTTTTTTTGAAATAACCTTTTTTTACTTAATTAATTGGCTTTTTCATTAATTTTAGTGTCTGACAACGTGGTAAGACAAGAAAACATTGAAACAGCCTCAACAGTAACCAGCATTATCCCTGCAAGTACTGTTAATTCTGATCATAATAGTACTGTTATTGTGACTCAAAATAACCAACCTGAACCAATATCTTCTGAATTAATTAACTTGGACATAAGTAATACTCTTCAGAAAGCTAAAAATTTGGCCAATAGTAAGTTTTTGACGTAAAAATACTATTTTAAGCCTTTTTAACCATAATTATGCCTTCAACCAGGTCAGGAGCCAGCTACAACCCCTCAAGCAGCTCCCAAAAAGGTAATAGACGTCATTATGGCAGAGGCCAATCAGGTAAAGAAGGAAAAGGGTCAGTTGAGGACTTCCAAACAACTAAATTGGGTCATTCTGAAGCTAATAATACTATTTTACCTTCAAAAAGAGCTGACACTGCCACAACAAGCCTCTATGGACATATACAAAGCCAGCCACAGTGCATACAACAATGCACTTCAATTCAAGGAGTACCAGATCCTTGCAGACCTGTGGAAGAATTGTATGAATTCTTACCTGACAGTAAGAAAATTCTTGGGCCATCCCAACACTTGCAAATTGCTCAATGGATGGCATCCATTGATGGAGAAGAAAAACATGATGCTTTTGACACTAGAATGGAGGAAAAACAACCCTCCACCACCCAAACCAGTGCCAAAAACAGCCCCAGTGGCCAGCACCAGCAATTCCAACGTGAAAAAGCAGCCACAAACTCCAAACAAGGGAAAAGGGAAGGCACCAGCCCCAAAACCTTACAGCCAGGGCTACAGAATCCCAAAGATTCAGCAGGATGCCATGGAAAATGTATTTCAGATGGCCAGAACCATGATGGAATTACAGAAGAAGGAGGAAACCAGATTAAGATTCCAGAAATGATTTCTGACATATTTGATTCCATCCCAGAGTTGTATAATGCTATAAATGACGTGAAAAAACATCTTTCTGATAAAAATGAAACCATTTGTAACAACATTAAAACAAACAACCTGAGTCTGTGCCAAATTAATGAAACACTTATGTGTTTTGAAAAAGTTTTGAGAACAATTAAAAATTCCAATAATGATAATTCTTCTAACAATAAAATAAATGAACAATCTGCCATTATTAAAGAATTAACAGATAAATATTCTAAATTCAATATTGATGACATAATTGAAACAAGAATTAAACAAGCCATAAATATTATCAAAACAGATAACAAGAAAGTCCTTGATGACATTTCAAATTCATTTACTGAAGTAAAGACATATACCATTGCCTTGAAAAAGTGTCTTGATGCTTCACAAGAAGAAGTATCAAAATTATCAATGAAATTGAATCAAGTCACTGCTGATAATACAAGACAGACAGAGTTATGGCAAGAACTGACACATAAAGAAGACATTTATAAAATTGAAGTAATAAATTTAATACAAAGCTTCCAACATGAATACAGAAATTCCCAAAGGTGTAGCAACAGTAAAATGAATGACATTGAACAAATACTGAACACCCTACCAAGAATTTCTACACCTCTAAATCAAAATGAGGGCACAAGAATTTCAAATCCACAAGTATTGGATCCTGATAATTCACAATTAAAAAATGAATTATCCACTTCTTTTCATAACTTGGAACCATCAATGGGCCAAGCACTCTTGAAAGAAGTTCCAAAACTTAAAGAATGGCCTCACTTCAGTGGTGAAGGAGAGTATGCCCATATGGAATTCATTAGAGGTATTGACATGATCAAAGAGGATTTTTAATTACCAGACAGATTGGTAACAGCCAGGTTTAACACCTTGTTTACCAGATCAGCTCACAGATGTTACATCAAAATAAGACAAGCACATGGACACCAGAGTTGGACTTGGTGGAAAACCAAATCATCAAAAAATGGGCAAATGATGCTTGGAGGTTTAAAGTTTAAACAGCCTTTGAATATGCCAAATTTAATGCTGATAAAGACAAAGCTTTACCATGGTTTTGCCAACAAAAGGACAGATTAACAGCATTATATCCTGACATGTCAGAATTTATGATCCATAGAAAAATTCTGAGACAATGTGGAGGTGACTTAGAGCATGCTGTCAAAAGCAGGACTACTGAACAATCTTCAGCAGAAGATATTATCAATATACTAGAAGAAGTAACCACCAGAACCAAAATTTGTTCTAGTAGGGTGAATCTCAAAACAAGGTTTAATACACCTTGGAAAGATTCTGTGGACAAAAACCCCAAAGAAAATTCTAGTAATATTAAATATAAATCTGCAGATACAGTCAGAAAATGCCATATTTGCCAAAGCACCACCCATTTAGCCAATACATGTCCAAAAAGGGGGAAAATCAATGAAATTGACATTGAAAAGGAACCAGATGTTGAAAAAGAAGACATAATCGAAGACAATTCAGATGATAAGTCATCCATATTTTCTGAATCTTCAAAGGATATAGAAAATATCAATGCCACTTTTGACATCATGGAATCTTATTCCCACTTACCACAATTGAGCAATGGTCAAGTTGATTTATCAAAAGTTCAAGATGCACAACTTATGAAGACAAAACCAAACAGAGGAAAAGGTTATACAGCTGGTAATTCCTGTATAACAGAAGTGGTGATTGACAACAAGCCCACCAAACTTTTGCTTGACCCAGGAGCCTTCTGCTCTTGTGTTGGAAAATCTTTTCTTAAGACTTGTGTACCAAATTTTTAAGACCAATTGTTACCAATTGATGGTATAAAATTCAACAGTGCAAGTAACCCAATGAAAGCATTAGGAATCTTTGAGACCAATTTCATATTCCCACACATAAATGGGAATTTAAGGATCACAGTTGAATTTGTCGTTATGGAAAATTGCTCTAGTACCCATTTTATATTAGGAAATGACTATTTAATCATGTATGGGATAGATTTACATAATAACAAGGACAGATACTTTACAATTGGGGACAATAAGCGCCAGAAATTTGCCTTTTTACCATTTAAAAGACAAATTACAGTAAACAAAGTATCACAAGTCAACTTAGAGTTAGAGAAATTCAAGTCTGAACAGTTAAATGAGGCTGAAATAAGCCTTCATCTGACTGATAAACAAGAAAATGAACTTTCTTCCCTTTTGTATGACCACAGAGGAGCATTTGCTACAGACAAAGAACCCCTAGGAGCAATTATTGGTCATGAAGTTGACATCATTCTTAACATTGAGAGACCTTATCCACCACTCTTAAGAAGACCTGCTTATCCAGCAAGTCCAAAATCAAGAGAAGCTCTATAAATTCATATCAAAGAACTTCTGGACCTTGGTGTAATAAGAAAAGTAGGCCACAATGAGGAAGTAGAAATAACTACACCAGTTATAGTGGCGTGGCATAATGGAAAATCCAGAATGGTTGGGGACTTTAGAGCTCTGAACACTTACACTGTCCCAGACAGATACCCAATACCAAAAATCCACATTGCCCTTACTCAAATATCTCAAGCAGTGCATATAACCACTATGGATGCCCTTAAAGGATTCCATCAAAATGTGGTAACACCAAGAGCAAGAAAATACTTGAGAATTATTGTTCATTGTGGAGTGTATGAATACTTAAGGATGCCCTTTGGTATCAAAAATGCACTTTCACACTTCCAAAGAATGATGAATGAAATCTTCCCTGAAGAACTCTCAGAAGGATGGTTAATCATTTACATTGATGACATTATTATCTGTTCAAAGACTTGGGAGGAGCACATGTACAGATTATCAAGAGTTTTGACAAAAATCCAATCAGTAAACATGAAAATCTCCTTGAAAAAATGTCATTTTGGATTTAAAGAACTTAAAGCACTAGGACATGTTGTATCTGGTTTGTCCCTTGGAATTGACAAAAACAAAGTTGCAGCAGTATTGTTAAAACCCATGCCTCAGAATAAGAAGGAGATTCAGTCATTCTTAGGTTTTGCAGGATATTACAGGCAACACATTAAAGATTTTGCATCCATAGCAAGACCACTTCATAAGTTGTGTGACAAAGACACAGTATTTGAAATGACTGTTGACAGAGTCAAAGCTTTTGAGTCTCTAAGAGAAGCATTGACCACTGCTCCAATCTTACTGATGCCAGACTTTAAATTGCCTTTCAAACTGTATATTGATGCATCAGGGGATGGACTGAGTGCTGCACTTCACCAAGTTCAGATTATAAATGATAAACCTGTAGAAGGACCCATATGTTTCATATACAGGCAAATTAAACCAACTGAAGCCAGATATGGAGAAAGTCAGATGGAATGTCTATGCCTTGTCTGGGCCTTGGAGAAATTGAACTACTTATTAGAGGGATGTGTTTTTGAAGTGATAACAGATTGTACAGCTGTCAAATCACTTTTGAACATGAAAACACCCAACAGACAAATGCTCAGATGGCAAATAGCCATACAAGAATACAGAGGCAATATGACTATTGCTCATAAGGATGGGAATATTCATAAGAATGCAGATGGACTAAGCAGATGGCCATTACCAAATAATATTGATAATCCTGCTTATGTGCCAGAAGAAGCTTCACCACAAATTCCAATAGAAGGAATAAGTGTTACAGACTTGAACACCACCTTCTTTGAAGAAGTCAGAAGCAGCTACACTCAAGATAAGAATTGTAGCATCTTATGCCAATTACTTAACAAAGACTGTAAAGACAACTCTCTAATACATTGTCACAGGGGCTCTTTGAAGTGAAGAGGGCCTGGCACTCAGTAAACTGGGACTCACTGATGGACGGCTCAAAGATATGGTAAGAAGGAGTACACTGAAGAGTGTCAAAGATAAATTGCTAAAAGAATGAATATAAGAAAAGCAGCAACAAGAGTAAGAGTAAGAAATAGAAGAGCCAACCACAAACAAGTCCAAGTCCACTGTTTCAACCTGTCAGAATGGAAAGAGAAGGGTTAATAAGGATATGGCCACCCAACTCATACTGTACAGGCAAAGAGAGAAAAGGCAAAGACTAACTTAAAATTAAATAATTATAATACCCAATTATAAGGATAAGAATAATTATAAAATAATAAATAACTAAATTAATTAACTGGGGAAAAGTCCCCAGGGGGGAGAAAGAGGGGCTGGTATATGTGAGAAACACCAGCCCTGATCCAGAGGAAGAATTTTCATGAGAGTAATTGATGATTGAATTGAGTCTGGCCAATACAGGTCCTGTACAGCTGTACAGAACCTGTACAAGAGGTGTGGTGTATTTGAGTGATCATACAGTTCCATATTGGTGTATTGAAACTGTATTGGTTGAATCCAACCTGTACAGGTATTGAAAGGCTGTATTGATGTACCAAGCTGTATGCATGTTTCAGAATGAAGATTGCTGAAACTGAATGCTGATGAAGATACTGGATTTTCTGGTTTGGGGTGTTTGAGTGGGTGTATGAATGAATACCCTTACCCCTGATGGATGGTTGTTACATACATGCCTTGGATGAAGTATGGGGAAAATCTTATGATGAAGGAAGATTTCACCTACTGGATGGTATAATTTACCACAGAACCAAGCACACATGTGTCATGACAGTTGTAGACAGGTCATTAATCAATCTTGTACTGAAAGAATGCCATGATAGTCCCTTTTCAGGACATCTGTCTGAAGACAGAACAAGAGAGAAAGTAAAGAACTGCATATGGTGGCCAATGTGGCAGAAAGATGTTGCAGAGTATTGCAAAACCTGTGACAGATGCCAAAAGGCAAATAAATCCACTGGCAAAAGACTTGGAAATATGATAAAAATCCAAGAACCAAACAGACCTTGGGAAATTGTCCATAAGGATTGGGTAACTTGCCTACCACCAGGAGGTGACATGAGCTATAATGCTTGCCTAGTAATTGTGGATAGATTCAGTAAAACTCCAATCTTTTTACCATGTCACAAAGATGATACAGCCATGGATACAGCTCTTCTGATATGGAATAGAGTAGTGTCATGGACTGGGATATTTACAAATATCATCAGTGATAGAGATCCCAAATTCACTTCAGCACTATGGACAAATCTTCACCAATTATTTGGCACTAAACTGTCTTTCTCTACAGCCTACCACCCACAAACTGATGGCCTGGCTGAAAGGATGATCCAAACCTTAGAGGACATGGTGAGAAGATTTTGTGCATATGGCCTTGAATTCAAAGATTGTGATGTATTTACCCATGATTGGTGTACTCTGTTGCCAGCACTGGAATTAGCATATAAAAAATCAATCCATGCCAGTACCAATCAGACTCCTGCTATTCTAGAAAAAGGATGGAACCCGAAGTTACCCCAAGATTCCTTGAGGAAAGACTTAATTGAAATACATCCCACAGCTGCTAGCTTCAAAGGAATGCTAGACAAAGCTAGAAAGCATGCAGTGAGATGCATGGAGGACTCTTTTGCATATGCTAAAGACAAATGGGATAAATCACATGCAACTCCAGATTTCAAAGTGGGGGACCTAGTTCTTGTATCAACGACTAACTTCAATAAAATCAAAGGATGTAAAAAGTTGAAAGACTCCTTTGCAGGACCTTTTGTGATTAAGGCCCTCCATGGAGAAAATGCTGTTGAAGTAAAGTTATCTGAAGAACTTAGCAATAAGCACCCTACATTTCCAGTGAGCTTGATAAAGCCATATAAATCTAGTGATGCTGAGAAATTTCCCTTGAGGAATAAGATTCCCCAAGTTATACCTCCTATTGAGACATCTGGTACTAACAAAATTACCAAAGTTCTTAAAGAAAGGAAATCAAGAACCAAGAAAGTAAGGGAATACCTTGTTAGGTACAGTGACCCAACTTGTGAAGATGAATGGTTAGAAGAAAAAGATATCCCAGAAGCTACCAAACTCCTCAGGAGATTCAGACACACTAGAAACACCAATATTACAAGGTAATATTCTTTTTTTAGGGGGAGGGAATGTGAGCCTTAGAGTTAATTTCATATACCCAAAAGACCACAAATATAAAAAATAACATATTAATATAAATAAAATAAATTTATTTATATTATTAAAATAAAAATCAAAATATAAATATAAAATTATATTAAAAATAAAAAATTAATTACAATTTAAAAATAAAAATACATTAAATTTTGTAAGTATAAAATTACATTTATACTTGAAAAAATTAAGTAAAAATGAAATTTTAACAAAATTGTGAAAAAATAAATAAATTTGGAAAAAAGTTGAATGAAAATTATTGTAACTTTTTATCCAATAAATAAATACATAAAAATTATTTCACCATTGGATTCCTCATAAAAAATCAGGTGGGGTCACCTCTGAGTGAAATTCTTGTAACTCAACTCTAAATAAGCTTAAATTAAGTTTTTAGTATTTTCAATACAAAAGTTGAAAATCATCAAAACCTTAATTTAATTCACACCACATGTGGTGTTAACCATCAATTTTTGTGTTAAATTTGAGGTGTTCTGTTTAGTTTAGAAGTTATGAGGAATTGAAGTATTTTCAATTGAATTCAATTGAAATGTCAAAATGTGCGTGTGTATTACATAAGTGAACTTTGATTTACATATGAGGTGTCAATTATTACTGTATTGTACTGTACAATTGAATTGAATTACATATGTAAATTATAAGTATGATACATGATGAGGAATTAAAGGAAAAATAAATTGGAAAGATTAAATTTGGGGGGGAAAAGGAACTCCAGCTCAAAGGGGGAGCTAGACCCCCAAACTCCTTGCTGACAGGCGTGGGATGTCAAAATTCACGCAAAAGTTCATCACTTTTGGCCTGGAATTGAGCTACAGGGTCTGTGGACTCAATTGATGATGAGGTTTTGATACCAACTGGGGTAGTTTTAGCTGTTGCCAAGAGGGTAAAACTACCCTTAAGATAAAGAAATCATAGTAAAAACAGTTTTAACTGGTTTCTACGCCTCTGACACACTTTCTGACGTGTTTTGAAGGCTCTAGGCCTGGTATTGCTATAGTAATGGCTGATTTAAGGGTCTAAAATGGCTAAAAATGGCTTAAACCAGCCCTTTTTGGTCTAAACCAGGGTTCAATGATTTCATAATTGGCTTTTCTGTTGTCGGCCTCTTTTTCACGACTGACAAGAGTAAATTTTACTTTTGGAGTAAGAGAATTGATGGCTATAAAAGAATGTCTTCTTTGCCCCACTTTTCTCTTCATGTTAGAATCCTTTCCTTTTATTAATTATTTTAAAACACTGTTAAACCAATCAATCAAAGATTACAACCACCATTTTTAAATTATTTTAATCCTTTTAACCACGTGAAAAAATCTTTATAATCATTGTTTGTAACTCTTATAATCATTTTTACCCCTGAACCACCCCAAAAGTGAATTAAAGCATCTTTAATCACTGTAAACTTTGTCACTTTGTTTCCAAATTCACTCTGGTCACTTTTGGGCGTGTTTTCTCTTTAATATACTTTTTAAAGACTTTGTTCTTTAATTAATTGCTTGCAGTTCTTTTCTCAATTAATTCCAATTGAAATTGCTCTTGAAGAAATTTCTTTTGTAGCCTTAAAATATCTCTTGTAGAGTATTTTTTGGATAAATTTTTATTGTTGGTAAAACAATAAATTTTTATAATATTATTGTTTTATACTAATAAAGTTATAAACAATCAAATTGGCGTTTTTTCTCTTAAAAATAATATTTCATACTATTTTTAACTGAATTTTACCTTATACAAATTTTGAGGACAGGAAAAGTACTTGATTTTTAATCAAAGTTTCATATCCACACCTTACACATCCTGACAATTAAGGTATTGGAATGGAGAATTGGCCAAGGAGGCCAATATTGCAGAATATGGCCAACAGGCCATTCCCTGACATAAGGGTTCAAATGGTGTAAGAATGAGAATATGGCCAACAGGCCATTTGGTGACATAAGGGCTCAAATGGTGTAAGAATGAGAATATGGCCAAATTGGCCATATATAGGTGGTGGCTTGAATTGCCATAAACACCAATTGAGAGGGCCCTTTTTGAAGGTTTGTGACAGTACCCCCTACCTTGAATGGTGAGCTCCTAAGCACCAAGACAAGGTAAAAGCTTGTTGAGGCTTTTCAGACAGATTGGATGTAGGGACTCCAGGGTTTTTCAATTTTGACAAACAATTTCAAACTGTTACGAGGGTGGAATATGACGTGAGGATGATTTGGTCTTCTCTTGACATTTGGCCTTGGAATTTGTAGATTTGAGTTGAGGTAAAGGGTTTGGCATTAATTTTATAAAGAAAGAAATTTTAAAGGAGGATCATAGAAGAAAAATGAAGAATGATAATGAAATAAGAAGAAAGACAAAGAAAAAAAAATAGAAACAAGAGAATCTTAAGGTGGTTCTAATCTTCATCACTGATGTTGGTAATTGATTTTTGAAATTGGCAAAGGACCTGAAAAAGGAAATTTGATGCCAGGTTCTCACAGAGTGGCCAAGGTGATATTTTGACAGATCATAGACCCCTCAGGGAAGTGCACACCAGGAGAGGAACTTACTTTTGGTAGTTACCACTCCTAACAGTACCATAAATTAAAAACCATTTATTGAATGAGTGTATTGAAAGGATAATTACTGGGAAAAAGAATCAAGAATGGATGGTGTATCGCCAAGGTGAAAATGGCCATAAATTTGGAATTGGTGCTGAAGGCCAGGCCAAAGAGCTGTGTCCAAAATTTCAGAGTTATCACAGAGTGGATGAGGTGATGTTTGAGAAAAAAGAGTAGAATACCTCTATTGGTGCATACCAGGAGTGGGACTTATCTTTGGTAATTCCTCTCCCCATGAAGCACTGTAAGAAATCAAGCTCTTGAAGAATTGGGTCCTGGCTTTTCAGAATATTAAGAATGAAAATACTTGAAAGGTTCTGGAAAATTATTGAGGTTTTTTCCTGGTTTCCAAGTGGATATTTCTGGGTCTTAACTGAAGCCTTTCCATTCCACCAAATACCATAATTTTCCTCTCTTGAGCTTTGAGTCTGGTATTTGAGAGACTTTCCATTCCTCTTCTTCTTCAATGATGATTGGAGGAGAAGGTTCTTGATTCCAATTTGGGATCCTTGATGTCTTGACTGGTTTTAAAAGGGATATATGGAAACCTGGGTGGATGGACTTCCATTGAGATGGGAGCTTGAGATGGTAGGCATGAGTGCTAACTTTCTTCAAGATTGGAAAAGGATGCATCCATTTTTCAGACAGTTTCTTGGTGGGTCTAGTTGATTTTAGATTGTTGGAAGAAGTCTATACCATGTCACCAGTATTGAAAACAGGTGGACTTGCTCTGCTTATATCTGAATGCCTCTTAAACATGTTTATTGAAACTTCAAGTTCTATGTTGACATCTTTCTATACTGATTGGAGTTTTGTTGATAACATTCCAGCAGGAGTATTCTGAGTAATTTAAGCTGTGTCAAATTGTGGATCTCTCCCATAAACAGTGAAAAATGGTGATTTTTTTGATCAAGAGTGATCAGAGTTATTGTAGGCAAATTCAGCCAGAGGGAGCCAGGTTTTCCAATCATCTTGATGAAAACTGACATACATCAAAAGGTACTGTTCTAGTATCTGATTTACCCTCTCTTGATATCCATCAGTTTCTGGAGGATAAGAAATTGACAGATCTCTTGAAATCTTGAGCTGCTGAAAAAGATTGGTCCAGAAGGGAGAAAAAAAAGGGGACCATTATCACTGACAATGCTTTGAAGAGATATTGTTGATGAATAAATGGGCCAAAGCCAATGAAGTAATTGAAGACATCGGTGGAATAAATACTGCCATTTTTGAGAACCTGTACACTATGACCAGAATTAAATCAAAAGAGTTTGAAGGTGGTAGTTGAGTGATAAAGTCCATTGAAAGGAAAATCCAAGGACCATGTGGAATAGGAAGAGGTTTGAGGAGTCCAAACTTCTTGTGATAGATATTCTTGTTTCTTTAACACTCTTGACAGGATGAAATATAATCCTTAATGAATTGAGTCATGCTGAACAGGTGGAAATCCCACTTGAAAAGCTTGAGAGGCTTCTCTTGGCCAGGATTGCCAGCTAGAGCGAGTAATGGTGATTTTGAGGTATACTGAGTTGAACTGTGGGGTCATTTGGAACTACCACCCAATCCTTGAATAGAAGAAGTTGGGAAGAGGAATCAAGTGAATAATCTTGTACAGATTTACCTTTACCCAAATCTTGAAGCATACATTTGTATGATAATATTGCCATAGAGCCTTCTGAATTGATTCAATCAAATTTGAAAAAGCCTTTACCTTGACCGCAAAGCATTTTTAGGGTTGGACTTCATATTTTTTAATGATTTGTTGAAAATTCATTGGATTCTTGCTCATGAAATCCTCCACCCTCTCCAAATAAATGTTGTCCCTATGTGAGAAGGCATCTGGAAGAGTAGCTAGGTGGCCAGGGCAGTAAGTGACTGAAAAGTGAAACTCAAAAATGAATTCAGCCCAGTGGGCTTGATGGAAAGTAGGAATCTTGGAATAGGTGAAGTGTTGCAGAGAAGAGGGATTGGTGAGAACTTCAAAAGAGGAAGAGAAAGAAAGAAGAAAATCCATCCAGCACTTGAGAGCCCAGACTATGCCAAGGATTCCCCTGTCATGAATCTCATAGTTGAGGTCTTCTGGAATATGCTTGCAGCTATCAAATGAAATGGGATGCTCTCCTGAGCCAGAAACCTGACTTATTAGAGCACCCAAGGCATAATTGGATTCATCTGTCAGGTTGAGTCTATGACGAAGCTTAATAATAACTATTTAAAATTTTTGAATATGACTGTGACACAGTGAAGATAGTATAAAAAGTTTATTTTAATCATAATAAAGGTTATTAAAGGAATATTAAGGGCTTTACTATTGAGTAATAGTGGTGGTGAGCACTGTTGAAAGCCCTGAGTGCAGCTTTACCTGTTGAATCATAATAATAAAGACTAAAATAATTAAAATTATAGTTATACTTGATTATTTTCCCAGATTATAGCTTTTTTTGAAAGTTTTACTATGTAGGAATTCAAGAGAAGGATGAGGAAACCTTTTCTGGAGGAGAAAGGGCGCCTTTTTATCCTAAAATTGAGTGTAAAAAGCTTCTAGACCTTTCCACGTAGAGGAAGTGAACATTTTTCACTTTTGAGTACTGGCTTGTGGCTTTCACAAGGCCTTTATAACCTTTATTGGGCTCAGATGTGGTTTTGAAACCACATCTGTGCAGTTTTCACCAAGACAGGGTGAAAATTTTCATCTGGGGACCACATAGCCCCCTTCTGATGTGTATAATGCGTACAATGCTGTACAGAACCTGTACAGGACCCCAGTATTGACATGAATATGAGGTATTGAAGTATAAACAAGCTTCTTTGTCTGTTTGACACTTCATAATCATAATTATGGGAGAATATCCCACAGTAAGGCTTTATTGGTCTAATTGTGGTATTTTGACCTTAAAGCTGCCATGCCTTTGTCAGTCTTTGAGATATAAAGCTCAGGGTTGGTTCATTGTGTAGCCCTGGATGTGTTCTACACAATGGTACCTCATTTGGTATGGCTATCATTATATATGGCAAAGGTATGCCATGTACAAGATTTTTGTACATATGTATGATTTGCTTAAAATCTGTATGGAGCGTTTTTGCCCCATACCATTTGTTCTAGATGGGATATGTGGAAATGGATGGCACCATCAGATAGCCCTGATTGTGCTCTTCTCAAAAAGTCCCCACTTTAGGTATCTCATACTAAAGCTGTAGAAGCTAGATGGGAGGTGAATATTTTATTCACCCTTATTTGAACTTGTTTTGGTCATAAATTCAGTAATTCTGATGCTAACTCAATTTGGTTAGTACCATTGGATAGCCCTGACTTAGAGCTTCATTTCAAATACCCATCTGATGGGGTTAAGCCTCTGCCTCTGGATTTAAGATGAGAGGTGAGAAATAAGGTTTATGCTCAGCAACAACTTTGAGCAGGAATAACTTTGTTATTCCTTGTCCTGTGATGATGGGACTTGTATATTTGTAAAGGGGTGAGTTTCCTGTTTCTTATGATCGCTTTTGGGCTGGTTTGGCTCAGCTCCATGTTTTGGTGGTGTCTTGGCTCTACCATTGGTTTCACCAGGGCGAATCTCGCGTCAATCGTCGGCGATTGACTTCACGTCGCACCGCGGTCAGTATAAAATCTTGCTTCAGTCGCGTTAGTGTCACTTTATAGTCACTGGATTTAGTGGGTCACGTCACGTCAGCGTCAAGACAACGTCAATCGTCACATGTGTCACATGAGAATGTCACTCAAAGCCCAAACCCATTTCAACACTATGCGCAACGTTCGTGTAATTTCACCTCATTGGCTTCCGCCTCCCCGACGCTTAGCATGCTTACGCACCCGCACCGCCCTCCATCCAGATGAGACTCCGACACTGCCCGCCCCTCTCCGTCCTCACCACTCCTTACGCTTTCACACCCCCGCCCCTACCATCCTTACGCTTGTGTAGTACCCTCCCGACATGCCTCCGACAACGCTTACCATCCTTACGCTCATGTAGTGCCCTCCCGACATGCCCCCGACAACGCTTACCCTCCCTCCCGACATTCTCCCGACACTGCTTACCATCCTTACGCTCATGTAGTGCCCTCCCGACATGCCCCCGACAACGCTTACCCTCCCTCCCGACATTCTCCCAACACTGCTTACCATCCTTACGCTCATGTAGTGCCCTCCCGACATGCCCCCGACAACGCTTACCCTCCCTCCCGACATTCTCCCGACACTGCTTACCATCCTTACGCTCATGTAGTGCCCTCCCGACATGCCCCCGACAACGCTTACCCTGCCTCCCGACATTCTCCCGACACTGCTTACCATCCTTACGCTCATGTAGTGCCCTCCCGACATGCCCCCAACAACGCTTACCCTCCCTCCCGACATTCTCCCGACACTGCTTACCATCCTTACGCTCATGTAGTGCCCTCCCGACATGCCTCCGACAACAGTTACCCTCCTCACGCTTCCGTATTACATCCATAGTGTAGTACAGTACGGTGGCTTGTTGGCGTACACGATGAACGCAATTGCCGAAATATGCTGAGTGGCCTTCTCTGCCAACAGGACCTAAGGGGATATTGGTCAGTATATTCACCATGTTGTGGTTAGGGTTTAAATCATGAGACTCACAAATTAAAACCTAATAAGTGGACTATTTAAGACAAGAATTGTGTCTCCTGTTTCGCCAACAAAACCATTTTATTTCATATCAATCAAATGAACACTTTGCTTAGTCCTTACCTCATGAGCGTTGAATAGTTCAAAAGTTGACTTTAGTAGGTTTCTCACTAGTCAAATTTATTCAATGTCTCACAGGGAAGTGATTTCATTTGCATGATATGAAGTAATTTGCAAAACATCGCCTCCTTCAATTTCCCGACAAATCGCATTTTGCAAATGCGATTATTTTACCTGCACCTTTTTTCTTGAATTTGGATCTTTTTATTCAAAAATTTTCAAACAAATTATCAATCAACTCGTCACCATCTATTTTCATAATAAACTACCTCCGCTATGGCCCAAACCCCGGGAAATTCAACTGAATTCAATGAACGACCAACTTCAGCCCCAGAGAGTGGAAGTGAAATCTCTGATATCGCCAGTAGTCGTGAATTAGGCATTGAAGTAGAGAGCCAGTCACATGAAGTTAATCAAGATCCACCAGTTCTTCCAGAATGTGAGTATGCATCCATCTTGAATATTTCAAATCTATCAAAACCTGATATTGTGTCATAGCCTTTATTTCAGGTCAACCTCCAAGCGCTCAGAAACCGAATTTTAAAACTTATGAGAAGGAAAAGACTGTTGAACCTTGTTCACTGACAGAAGATGATGGGCAAGATGATGTAATTTTCAGTGGGGAGGTGGAAATTATATCCAAGGAACAATTTGTCTCCAACATTGCTCAAACAATCCCAAGGCTCGAAAAAATTTAAAATGATAGTAAAATTCCTGATTATGTGCGTCAAAAGATTGCTGAAGCCATGAGCCTGCTCAAAATGGATTTGAACCGTAAGTCCATTAATACTTCAAAACAAAATTGATAAAAGTAACTGCTTACAATATATGGGCAGGTGTGGAGGTGGGAGAATCTCTACCTGAAGGATCTCGAGTCGTAATTGGATTTCCAGGCAAAGGATTAGGAAAAAGACCAAATATACATGTGACCAAAAAAACAAACAAAAAACGCCGTACCTTTGAAGCCACAAACGATTCGCGCGATCAAGGTCATGAAATTATCAATGTTGAAGGGGACCATATTGATAATCAACCTCCGCATACTGAACCCCCCCCAATACTCAATGAAACAATCCATGATGAAGCTCCACATACTGAAAGCCCCCCGATACCCAATGAAACAATGCATGATGCAACCCCTGCCGCCTCTCCTTGGAATATTCAAGCCTTTCAAGAAAGGGAAACAATTAAACATGATACAATGGGACGAGATATGACTGATATAATTCCCGACGCTGAGCCTGAAGTGTCATCCGCTGCGAATTTTCAAGGAATATTCTTATCCCGCATGGAAGAGTTTGCAGGCATTTTGAATTATCATTCCAATATTTCTCAACAATCATGGAAAAGGGGGCTTGATAATATCAATAGGATTTACAAAAATAGATGGGACAATTTACCAACAAAGGATGCTCATACATTCCTTCCTGTTGGTATTAAGGTGATCAGTAACCGAGAGCTTAAAATGTCGGCCTGGCTGGAGGACCTTGAGATGGCAGGTGAGTTTTATCTTTGTGCATGATACATGATTATTGGCTGTTGACTGGTGATATAAATTGCAATATACAGGGTTAGATTTTTTTAAGCCAACCGAAACAGAAGCGTTTTTTGATCACAACATTTGGAATCTCAAATTGATGAAGGAATCAGCTAAACCTCCAGATAATCTCCCAAAATCAGAACACTCCTTCTTCAAAATGGTTCAGAGCCTTCTTTACCCCGCCAATCCAGTTAAACATTTTTGGGCAAATGTTATGTTTGAATCCATTAGTTTAGTCTCGTACGATGTGATTGCACCCAAACCATATGTTGCACCAACATCAAATTCAACCGATCCTCTTGGACTCGAACGGGGAGCAGTTGAATACCTTGCCTCCTGCTTGAGTAAATCGAAGCAATGTGCAACCCAACTCAGCATTGAAGGTGGCGGGGCTGACAATGAGATATCCACAAAGCCGCACAAGAACCTGGAGGATCTAATGGATACAGTTATCCATTTGATGATTGCGTACAACATGGTACGTGCACATACAAAGGTCGAAGTTAATGGCATCAAAGGCAAACTCACAAACTCAAAAAAAAATGAGGCCATCAAAGATCTTTTGACGTGTCACAAGAATCTCGGAATAAATCAAATTTGCTATGGTATATTAGCGGCATTCTGTGCGGCGGGGGTTTGTGGTTTGATGGTATGCTCAGATGACTGGAGAACAAGCTCAGTTAAAGGGGCTTTATCACTAATTGACATTTCCGCAAAACTTTCAGAAAGTAAAAATCTAGTGGAGCCAGTGTGGCTACGTACTAATAAGTATATATGTGATTTACTGAATAAAAGTTTCTTCTCATCAGAGTCTTTTAACCCCGCTGTACCTCTTAGATTTGAATTTGCACGATGCTTAGTATTAGACTTTGGTGATGCCTGGGTGGCGAAACGCGGGCTTGGTTCAAGTGATGAGGTCACCTTGACGGTACCCAGGTCAGCTAAACTCACAACCAGGATTGACCCGTTTTAGATTAGCTTTGTACTAGATAGATTGTAATTGAATTTTGCAAAGTTATTTATGAATTTAATAATCATGACTTCCTATCCTACTACTGCCCGGATGCCACAGTCTGAGTACCAATAGTAATTGTACGGCGGCATGCCTCCGTACATCATTGCAAAGACTCCGACAAGACGCAAGCTGAGTCAGGCGATGTGCCCGCGAGTAGCACACGCGGATGCATTGCGGGAAGTCGCGTTTATCACTTCCCGCCAGCCCATAATAGGCAAAATGTTCCTGTGTCTTTCAAGAGGACTAGGATAGCTAGGGATCCGCAGCAGGATGCATATTGCATTTGCGTGTGCTTGCAATATTCCAAATGGTTGGATTGGAAAGTGATTGCATGGGAACATCAATATGTCAAATTGAATAATGCACTATCCACTGCAATTTTCAGGTTCAGGTATTTGAGATCGTGAATTTGCCAAGGTCAGGCGTGAGCTTTCTTTTTAGCCGCAATTAAAAAAGATTCATCGTCCGCAATCCAATTTAGGTGATATTAAGAAATCAGTAATCATTTGGTTTCATTTCATTTTCTGCTGAAAGCATGCCATTCACGAAAAAAGGAAAAGAGCGTAAAAGGGAACTCGCGAGAAAGCGTCGGGCTGAGGAAGGAAAGTGTGAGTTACTCGCTTAATCTCAGTGTATATATGCTTCCACATTTATGTGGCACCCTCATTGGGCCCCACGGAAGAACATTGGCTTTAGTCGGTTCAGATTGTGCCAATGTCATGTGGGCTCCAACAGGGAAGTCAAAGGATGTGTGCCGAAGAAAGCTCCTTGGCAGTATCTGATATCTTGTGTGCTTCAACACATAGTGATCCCTCAACCACTCGGGAATAGTAGCAGATCCCAAAAGACAAATGAGCGCAAAACGACCCGAATGAATAGGTTGTTTTCCTCCTCTCGCCCAACAGCACAAATATCAATGCCAGTATCAGCAAATATCACCCCAAGTGAAATTCGGAGGGTTGTGGATGTCAATCAGATCAAACGCATTCACTTTGGGCGTGTGGCAATTTTCTCTTCAACCGGATTACTCATTGCCCTTGTCGAATTCCGACCATTCACAACAATGAGTGAAGTAGAGGTCAATCAATGGGATGAATTATCACAATTCCTATTTCGCGAAAAGAGATTCACCGACCCTATTGCAACAAATGGAGCATTACTGGAGGGATTTATGTTCGCGATTGGGTGGCGCAAATGCACCACGAAGAATGAACAATTTGGTCTGTATGGAAGTGCTGGCAAAATTGAAAATGCAAAAGATGAATGGCGGGACCGAGGTCCCAATCTTAGCTCGGTGGGTTGCATTCTAGGTCAATCCTTACGATATGTTGGGGATAATTTATTTGAGAGGATTCAAAATTGCTACAATTCATTGGGGGTTCCGTCTTTTGATCAAGTCAACTATGAAGGCGATATTCCGGCAAATCAGGGTGCATTCAAGTTCGCTTCCGCACTCACTTTCACCATGAATGGATTCAAAAATTCACCTCATCTTGATAAGGATGCATCGCTGTATGCTTCGGGATGGTGGTTTCAAGCTGATAAGCGGACTGGCCAAATTCAAAGAGATGCGTCAAAGCGGTGTACAGGTGGAAAATTGATTTTCCCAAATGAACATTTTTGGATTGATCTATCTGCATGTCATGGGCTCATTCAGGTAGTGTGGGCCAGTAGTACATTTGTTCATTATACTGATCCAGCATAGGACAACGAAAGCACGACACTAGTGGGTATGTCCGCACAATGCTCAAGCAGGTTAGCAAAAACAATGCGTCAAAAAAGCCATGGCTATTATGAGATTGCCGAGAGAGCGGGCTATCAAATCAGGGATGGTAATACAATCTCATGCCGATTCAAAGAATGAGTAGATTTGCATGTGGGTTGGGTAAGTAATGGTGGGATAAGGCAGAGGACAATATACACCAGGATTGGATGGATTCGAGTGCGGGAGATGGGGTGTCTGACATGAAAAAGGGGTGAAGTGGATTATGTACGGTGGCATGCCATCGTACATCTGTCCTGGTTTGTTGCTATTGTCCAGGATGCCAATGCTTCACACGCGAATCCTTATGCTTGTGTAGGTTCTGAGAATGCTAAAAGTTCCTTACGCCTATGCGTGGTGCCAGCGCTACACACGCCAATCCTTGGGCCTGTGCAGGCTCCCGAAAATTTACACGCCAATGCTTACGCCTTTACAGGCTTTCGACGATTCACACGCCAATTCTTACGCTTGTGAAGCTTCCCCACAATGCTGAAATTTTCTTGGCCTGTGCAGGATCCCAAGAATTCACACGCCAATTCTTACGCCTGTGCAGGCTCCCAACAATTCACACGCCAATCCTTATGCTTGTGAAGGGTCCCAAAAGTGCTAAAATTCCTTACGCCTGTACAGGCTTCCGACGATTCACACGCCAATCCTTACGCTTGGGAAGGTTGCCAACAATGCTCACAAATTCTTACGCCTGTGCAGGCTCCCGAAAATTCACACGCCAATCCTTATGCCTGTGCAGGCTCCCAACAATTCACACGCCAATCCTTACGCCTGTGCAGCCTCCCGACAAGTCACACGCCAATCCTTACGCTTGTGAAGGTTCCAGACAATTTAAACAATTCAATACATGAGTAAGAATAATAGCGTGTGACCATAGGAAAGGCCATGTTTCACGAATCTGGACTGGATTTCTCACATACGGGAACCTGCCGCTTTTTTACAGTTAAGAATGGGGATGGCTCTAAACCATGGAAGAAGAAAATATAGGAGAGGATAACGGCAACTATTGGCGCATTTTGAGAAAAAGAGGTTCACGAAAACAAATACTCACTCAAACTCTTGGTGGGGCACTTACAAAAATAATTCTCACGCAATCAGGGTTTTTCTCTAAGGAGGAAATAAGTAATTTTTACGTGAACAAAGAATGTAATAGAATTTGAACATAATAATAATTGATTACAAATAATAATTTATTTAAAAGAGAGTATTAAAAATGATCAAAAGTGGAAATAATGGGATTATTTTTTTTTAAATTTTTTATTTTTCGAGGAATTTGGAGACTATCCCGGTTATGTCCTCCTTTGGATAAGCCTCCAGTGCCTGGGCAAGGAGGCGGTTTAGTTCGTCCCGGAAGTCCCGGTGCATCTCATTTCGATGAGTTGCATCCACGAAAGGAATCATGTGGAGCAAGCGACGATGCTCCAACAAGATTCGGTTGATCGAATCGTGGACGATTGCTCAAGGAATCATTAGGGTTGGTCGCAGGTCGGTGAATTCCTGGCGAGCGTCATCGTGGGAATGAGACGAGCTTGGCACCGGGGGGGAGGAGGCGTTGGGGTTCTCGGGGGCACTGGAAGGGATCTCTGGGGAGGGAACCGGGGTTGGAGTGGAGGGGGGGGAATGGAAGGGGAAGGTGGGCGAGTCGGGTAAGAAGAAGGGGGAGGGGGAGGGGGATGGGGAACTGGGGATCCCACGGGCGTATCGTCGATGATGATTATCAAGCAAGGAGTGGCGGGACGATCTGGAGACGGTTGAAAAAATGGTGAGGAAAAGTTGAGAAGAGTGAAGAAGGAGAAGTGGTGACTTACCAAAAGGTTCCTCCGTGGATTGCGTAGGAGCCACCTCAGGTTCTGGCTCACGAGTCGTATCGTCCTCAGGTTGTTGGGACGCTGGACTTGGGCCAGGAATAGGTGGCTCTGCGGTTCGGGAGGGTTCTAAAAAAGGAGGAAGAGTCAGTTCACTCGACTCGAAAGTGAAAGTGGAAATGAAATGAAACTTTGGCTGCTTACCGCGGAATAATTCCTCAGACCATCGGGTGCCACTCGGGCCTGGAGTGGGTTGCCGGGGGGTTTGCTCGCGAGGCAAACTAGCAACGGGAGAGTCTTGTCGGGGGGGATTTGGGGGGTTTTGTTCTATGAGAAATGGAAAAAAGTATTGTCCCGATGTGACAAGGCATCTGGCAAAGTGGCCAACCTGCCTGGGCCGTAAGTGATAGTGAAGTGAAATTCTGAAAGGAATTCAGCCCAACAAACCTGATGATGAGTAAGAACTTTGGAAGACATGAAATACTGCAAGGAAGAGTGGTCTGTCAAGACCTCAAAAGGATTGGAAAGAGAAAGAAGAAATGCCCTCCAGCGCTTGAGAGCCCAAACTATGCCAAGGAGTTCCTTGTCGTGAATTTCATAGTTGAGTTCAGCTGGTAAGAGCTTGCGACTATCAAATGCAATGGGATGCTTTCCAGAGTCATTCACCTGACTCAGTACGGCGCCCAATGCATAATCAGAAGCATCAGTCTCTACTATAGTAGGTAGAGAAGGATTAAAATGAGATAAGATAGGAGCAGAGGTGAAAGCTTCTTTGAGTGCTTGAAACTGACTAAGAGCTTCCTCATTGAAGATAAAGGGAGAATCTTTTTTAAGGAGGGAAGTGAGAGAAGTGATTTTTTTAGAATAATTTTTAATGAGACGTCGATAAAAATTGGCAAAGCCAAGAAAAGATTGAAGAGCCTTGATGTTTCTGGGCTGAGGCCAATTGAGGATTTGCTGAACTTTTGAAGAATCCATCTTGAGGCCATCACTTGAAACAACATAGCCCAAGTATTCCACACTTGAGGCATGTAATACACACTTGGAGGCTTTGGCAAATAGATTATTGTCCCTCAGTCTTTGGAGGACAGAGGCCACATGTTTGACATGTTCCTCCTCAGAACTGGAAAAGACCATAATATCATCTAGATAAACCACAACAAACACATCCACAAAATCTGCAAAGATATCATTTACTAGATTTTGGAAAGAAGCAGGAGCATTGGTCAAACCAAATGGCATGACCAAATACTCATAACTGCCATATTTGGTTCTAAAGGCAGTTAAGTGCTCATCCCCCTCTTTGATTCTCAGAAGGTTATATGCACCACGCAAATCTATCTTGGAGAAGATAGTGGAACCGTTGAATACGGTAAGAAGCTGGTTCATAGGAGGAACAGGGTATCTGTTCTTCCTAGTCACAGCATTGAGTTTGCGGTAGTCAACACACAAACGAAGACCTCCATCCTTTTTCTTGACAAAAAGGACAGGTGCTCCTGTTGAAGAGGAGCTTGGTCTAATGAAACCTTTCTCTACATTCTCTGAAATGTAGGCCCGCAGTGTTTCTGACTCTTGATTTGATAATGAGTAGATAACACCAATTGGAGGTAGAAGACCCTCCAATTCGATATGGTGATCACAGGCGCGGTGTGGAGGAAGTTTCTCTGCTTTCACCTTGGAGAATACATCCAAATATTGGTGATAAGCAGGAGGAACAACCTTCAGCACAGTTTCAATTTCTTCTGGCTCTTCCTCCTCATCCCACTGCTCCTCCAGGGATGCATGAAAAGATAGGGGAGGAAGGTCCATATCCCCTTGGAAGAGATGAAGTGAAGATATGGCAACATCTTCTCCAACATCCTTTATCTCTTTGAAGACTTCATCTCTTGATGGAAGTAATGACTGAGAGGGAATTATGGAAGGGATATGGACAGAAGAAGGGATGGAAGGTGTCTTAAGTTCACCAGCCAGAGCAACACTGTTGACAGCAGTGGCTAAGTCATTACTAGTAGAAGGAATAATACCACTAGAATCCTTATGATTAGAATCATAGGTGATCAATCCATTTTTCCAATCAATAATGGGATTGAAATGGTAAAGGAAATCATAGCCCAATATCAGGTCTTCTCCTTTGGGTGAATCTATGATAAAGAAATCCCATTCAAAGCTTGGGAAGGAAGGCAAGTCAACTACCCACTTGGTATAATGGGTGATGAACAAGGCAGGGGATTCATTAGAATCCAAAATGAAAAGAGGAATCTTTTCAGGGAGCTCTGACAGAGTCAATGAGTACTTGAGAACAAAATTCTTTGCAATAAAAGAGTTTGTAGCACCAGAATCAATGAGAATACTATAAAAAATATCAGAGATTAAAGAAAAAATAAGAAATTTTAAAGATTTCTTGACACTAGTATTCAGAGTGCACAATTGTGCTCTTGAAGGAAATAAGTGAGAACCATTGAACACATCATGATTCCCACTCAGGCTTTTCTCTGCTTGCTAGGGAAGCCTTCTGATGATCCTTGCCTATTCTCAGGCCTCTTGAAGCATTTTTCAAATGGGTGTTTTCCACCACAATAATTGCACAAGCCTTCTTTAATCCTCCTCTCCTTTTCAGAACCAATTAATTTGTTGTCCTTATTGAGGAGAGCAGCATGAGGCTTGTCTTTGGACATTTGAAAATTCTTCCCCTTCTTATTCTTATTGTGATAAGGCTTCTTGGATGATGAACTTGGAGGAGGCTTGGAGGAATTGGATCCAATGATTGGAGGCTTCTTCTCTTGATGACTTCCCTTTTCCTTTTGCCTCTCATGATATCTTTTGTCTAATTCTAAAGTGACATCCATAAGTTCTTGAAGAGTGTCAAACGTTCCAGGGTGAGAAGCCAATTGATCCAATAATCTTGATGCCAAACCTCTTCTATACACATGAATGTAAGCTCTTTCTCCCCAATCTCCAATTCTTGACATTAAGCTTCTGAAATCTGCAATGTAAAAGGATACATGACCACTTTCCTTCATCCTCAAATTGTCCAACTCTTGTTCAGCTTTCCTGACTTCATTGGGGTCACCAAACAGAGTAAATAATTGAGATTCAAACAATGGCCAATTATTGAGGAGGTAGGAAGGATCTTCATTGGAAATATTTGAGAGGTAAGGTTCAATCCACTTGCCAGCTCTACCAGTAAGAAAAGAAGTTGAGTACAAAACCTTCTTCCTGTCAGAGAAGAAGTTTGCTGGATCATTATGGAAAATTAGTTGACAGGATTGGATAAATCCTCTCAACTTATGAGCTTGAGTACCATAAAAAGAATCAGGTGCCTTCATGGATGGAGTCTTGAAAGCAGGGGCTTTGGAATTGTCCCTGGGGGCAACTGCTTGAGTGAGTTGTCCCATGAATTGAGTCATCTGCTCCATCATCTTGAGGAGACTTGGATCAGTTTGAGAGACAAGAGGTTGACTAGAAAGGGCTAGATTAGAACCCTGAGGCACCTCTGGAGCATTTGCCAAGGCATCTGCCACTTCAGTTTCCCCAGAATCTTCCTCTTCCACAGACTCTTCCCCCTCTTCATCTTCAACTTCCCCTAATCTTGCTCTTGCACCTTCAGACATGCCAGGGTAGCCACCCAAAAGTCCAGAAAAGGATCTTGATCTTCTAGATTTCATTCCACCTCTTCTTGAGGGTGCTGCTCCGTCCATTGGTGGTCCTCTGTCCAAATTTGCACTCAGTTGATGAACTGATGGTGTGCGGTCAAGAGGAGCCCTTGCTGTAGGAGTGAGAACAGCTGGAATTTTCTGGGATCTAGTATTCTTTGCTGGGGGGCTATGCTGGACTGGCATTATGAAAAGAATTAAAATAACTTGATGGTATTAAGAAGAATAATCAGGCTTGACCAAATCAATCAAAATAGAATCTTGATGAATCTTGAGGAATCAATTCAAATCTTGAGGAATCAAATTCAATCAACAGTCAAATAAATTCAATCAATCAACAATCAATTCAATCAAATATCAATAATCTTGAGGAAATCAATAATCAATCAATAATCAATCAATAATCAATCAATAAGTGTCTTCAATATGAAATCAAGTCTTGAGGAATCAATCAATCAGTTCAAAATCTTCAGAAATCAATTCAATATCTTGATGAGTCAAATCAAATCAATAATCAAAATCAATTCTTGAGGATCAATCAATATCTTGAGAGTTCAAAGTCAATAAATCCAATAAATCCTGAATCAATAACCCAAATGAATCCCAATGACTAATCCAATCAATCAAACCAATCAATAATCCCTAGATAAAACCTGAATAAGAACATAGAAAAAATTTGATTGATAAAAGTAAAATGAAGTGATGAAATGGTCAGCAATGATTAAGAAAGAAAAAGAATCAATTTTCATAAGAATGAAAAGAATGAGATGAAAATTGATGAGAGAGGAAATTCATAAAAAATCATAAAAATCATAAAATCATGAAAAGGTCATAATTGATGAATGAGAGGAAATGAATATAAATGAATGAAAAGAAAGAATCAAATATGAGTTAATTAATTTAATGTCACAGGGGCTCTTCGAAGTGAAGAGGGCCTGGCACTCAGTAAACTGGGACTCACTTATGGAGGGCTCAAGGATAGGATAAGATGAGATACACTTAAGAGTGTTAAAGATGAATTACTAAAAGAATGAATATAAGAAAAGCAGCAACAAAAGAAATAAGAATAAGAAATAGAAGAGCCAACCACAAACAAGTCCAAGTCCACTGTTTCAACCTGTCAGAATGGAAAGAGAATGGTTAATAAGGATATGGCCACCCAACTCATACTGTACAGGCGAAGAGAGAAAATGCAAAGACTAACTTAAAATTAAATAATTATAATACCCAAAATAAGGATAATAATAATTATGAAATGATAAATAAACTAAATTAATTAACTGGGGAAAAGTCCCCAGGGGGCAGGAAGAGGGGCTGGTATATGTGAGAATCACCAGCCCTGATCCAGAGGAAGAGTTTTCATGAGAATACTTGATGATTTTAATTGAGTCTGGCCAATACAGGTCCTGTACAGCTGTACAGAACCTGTACAAGAGGTGTGGTGTATTGGAGTGATCATACAGTTTCATCTTGGTGTATTGAAACTGTATTGGGTGAATCCAGCCTGTACAGATGTTGACAGGCTGTATTGAGGTACCAAGCTGTATGCATGTTTCAGCATGAAGATTGCTGAAACTGGATGCTGATACAGATACTGGATTTGCTGATTTGGGGTGTTTGAGTGGGTGAATGAATGAATACCCTTACCCCTGATGGATGGTTGTTACACCCATGCAGAAATGCACCCAGTGCATTTGGTCACAAGTGACCGCGGCAATATTACCAGCCGTATGGCTTGGTAATAGTATGTGAACAAAGGGGGGGGCTGTAACACAAGTGAATATAGCGTGAGCTTGCCTCGACCCATTGCTCAGGTTTGCTTTCGGGTCATAATTGAAATGCTCAGTGGCTGAACATTTTAATGGCACAGTGATTGAACTATTGATATAAAAATATCAAATGCACCATGCTGAGCCATTGCTCAGTCGTTTTTGTATGCCCACAATCTGAGCATTTGGCACAGCATCGGGGGACATTTCAGCCAGCTGCAGCATTTCACACGCTTTGGTGAAGTGCTCCAAACTGAGCCTTCCAATGAACTATTGCAAAAATAGTTCATTCCATGGCTTTACTGAGCACTTTCACACGGTGCCTTTGACCATGATATGCTCAGCTTGCGTGTGCAAATCGGGTGAAACGCAATGCTGAGCATGTGGCACATGAGCTACGTATATGCAAACGATCGGAAGGTGCATGCACATTCGCTATATGCATGCAGGCTCAAGTAGTATAACACCTTCCTGATCTGTACAGCCAACACTGTAGTACACAGTACACCTGTGTAAATGTATGCTGCCGGGCAGAGCAAAAGCTGTTCAGCAATGTAACATGAAAATCACGTCAAGCCATTGAGTCATATATCTCAACTGCATCCCTTTGGTGCACCTTTTTGCAGAGCTCTGCCTAACAATGGCATAGACGCGGGTGTAATCCGAGTTAATGAAAGTGGGTCATAATGGGATGACTTATTATTTGGGTAATACACAAACAGTGGATTCACTCCGGTGCCATTGTCGGGGCCAACAATGACTGGCCCTGCTTGTTCATTGTCGGGCAGCCACACGCTTTTCATACGCACCCCCGATGGGTCATACGCAGGCAGCTTTCACACGCCTGGAAGACATTTTACTGCCAGTCTTCCAGCTGCCTATTTTCTTGGTCGGGTTGTCAGCTTGACTGCAGACGCTCACCCGCTTGCGCGTGGAAACCTGAGGCCAATCAGTGTGGATTTGCTTCAGCCTCATCCACATTAGAATAACAATCCCAGCCTATGATTGCTGAGGCTGGTCATGTTTGCGTGGGTATCTCCCACCGCGGGTCATTTTCTTCACGTTCTCACACGCCCCACGCAGATTGTGGCACGTGGCTTGCAGCCAGAAATTCCCTTGGGTGGGTGGCCTCTTTCTCCGGAGTTTTGTATACGCGTGAGGCAAAGACCGTGATCCCAATCTCGGGGGATAAACTGCCTCCTCAAACGCAATAGGGGTGAATGTAGATGTGGATCATGCCTCACGGTCGGTGCCCCATTTGATCATGCCACACTTCCCCCCCTGAAGCCCAGTTGGAATCCGTCATCAGAAAACTTCACGCAAAACCAAAGTCATGTTTGGTGGCACGCCACCAAACATATCTCACCCGCCCACACACAAACATCCCCACAGTGAGATTGCCCTTTGAAAGGGCCAACATTGCCCAGTAGGTCCCTGTGCGACAATTAACCTGGGGAAGATATGCATCCATGTTCGCTGTCACACCAGCGAACATGACTGCATGCGTCTAATATGCCCTCCAAAATAAGTTGCTACAACCCACCCAATTTCGGATATGCTAATTTCAACCTTGTTCCACCAAAGGATTTGTACCTTGCTGCAGATCCAGCAGTCATATCGGTGCACCCACATTTTGGCCACCTTGCCTTGATATATGCCCCAAATTGGATATGAAAATTATCAGCCCAAGATGCCCACCCCCATCAAGACCATGCACGTAACCACAGGCCATCCCCCTTTTGGCCTGTGGCTGCCACTCATATAAGTTTCCCACCTGCGCTTATTCCTCTTCATTCCCTTTAGCTAACCCCTCCCGATCATATAATTTCCAACTGTCCCCGAATAATTTCAAATAGCCATCATGTCAACCCCTTCACAACCACTTTGCATTGGGATGATTAATATTTGTATTCAAATAAATAGTGATATAGCCTTAAATCCTGAGGATTCCCACTTAGCCTCTTGGATTATCATATGGCACAATCAACACATCATATTTGTTTATCTCCCCAATCACCAGCATGCTATTGGCTCTCTACCTGGAACCCTTTCCAAAACGCTGATACCATTCCCTTGGGCACAAAAAACGTTCATGCACTGTGGTCCTGGTGGCGCATGGATTGAAAATTGCCAATCCAATCCTTCTCAAATATTATTCGTTGAGGGAGTATTTATGACTGATGCAAATGATCCCTCCTCATCTCAGAAACCCAATCTAGCATTGATGTTCTTCACAAGGTATCCAAACATTTTATTCATAATGGAAAGCTTTTGAACACAAGATTTCAAGCTTAAAATGCCCAAAGAATATGACTGTGATACTCATAGTCAATGTCAACTCTTCACTCCGACATTTCCCGATTCAAGCTCGACGCCAGTTTCATATCCTGCTGTTTCATCATTGGTTTCCAAGCAGAAACTGATACAATTACCCAGTGGATCAGACCTCCCCCATGATGACCCCGCCCCATGCCATTATTCAAACCCCCCTCCTCCCTCATCAAAAGACCGGACTAGCTTTTCTCTGGGATCGAGAAATCCCCAATGGCCAATCAGCCCGTAACCTTTGGGCCACCTCACCCCCAGGATCCACTTTCAATGCCAGGCACATCATTACAAACAGGGTCATTAGCTCATTTGAATCCCTTTCGGCCAATACCCCTCTTGGGGGACTGCTCGCGGATGATATGGGATTAGGTAAAACCATTCAGGCCATTGCTCTGATTGGTACCTCCAAAGAGCGGATGATTTCAAACCCCCATCGCTCCACGCCCACCATGATCATCTGCCCCCCTCGCTTAATTACCAACTGGCAATCAGAAATATCCAAGCATGCTCAGGCTGGAGCGCTGCATTCCAAAATCTACCATGGTCCCACTCGTCACTCATTATCCAAAGACGACATCTTAAAATATGATATCATCATCACTTCTTACAATACTATCACCCAAGAATTTAAGCAAACCAATCCCTCTACATCATTCATTTTTCAAATCAATTGGCATCGTATAATCTTGGATGAAGCACAGTGAGTGGCTGAGCTTAAATGATTCAAATTACCTTTTATATCCAATAACCCTTTCCCCCTCTTATAGCTATATTCGCTCTCAATACACTGCCACTCACCGTGCCATTAATAGCCTCCTTTCATCCCGTCGAATATGTTTAACGGGCACACCTATTCACAACACCATTTATGACCTTTTGGGCATAATATCATTCATCACTCAACCCCAGAGCGCCGATCAAGATAACTGGTCACCATTCATCCTGAGTAGTCTTTCCAAAGGTTGCAATGATATCTTGCATTTGGCATTGCGGCATTTAAGTTTGCGCCGCACCAAAACCACACATCTTGAATCCCTCCCCACTATTAGCCATCATTATGAGCTGCTCCCACTCAACCCGACCATGCAGCAAGAATATTCCATATTATATGAAGAATTCCTATCATCCAAAAGCAAAGGACCAGGAGAATTTTTCAGAAATATTAATAAGCTGCGAATATGTTGTAACCATCACATCATGCTTAACACAATTGCGGAGGCGGAGTTGGAAGACCCCGAGGGCAGGAGCACTCAGGATAACTCCCCAAGAATCACACGAACTATTGTGGATGTGGAAACATGCATGATGAGTAGTAAAATTGCACACCTCCTACAAAGCTTAATGAAGAACAAACAAACAAGGTGTGGTCCAACCAAATCGGTGGTTTACTCCCAATGGACCCAATTTCTAGATTTGTGCGTTAATTCTAATATGCATCCATTACCAATTGAATCCATCTGACTTTTTCATATTGTAGAATTGGTATTGCCCTTGCCCATCACTCTATCCTTTCAGCACGAATTGATGGAACAATTACAGCACGAGCACAGGAGAAGGCACTGGATACTTTCTTCAATAATCCTGAATGTGAAGTACTGATTGCATCCATTGCCGCAGCTGGAACTGGCCTCAATATAACTTGTGCTAATATGGTCTATTTAATGGTGAGGGGACCCCCAAAATTCTGCCCTGATTTGCGGCCCCTGACATCCACATTTCCAGGAGCCCAATTGGAACCCAGCCATTGAGGCTCAGGCTGTTGATCGACTCCATCGTATTGGCCAACAACAACCTGTAAAGGTCATCCACTATATAACTCCTCATTCAGTTGAGGTCAACATGCGGAAGGTACCTTTCAAGATCATCTTTGACCCTAATTGTATTGCTATTCTAAAATCCTTCCTTATGGAAATGCCATTTTCCAAACACCAATAGGTCCAAGAAAAGAAAAAATCATTAACTGCGTGAGCCTTACTGATATTATATATTTTGTGATTGACAAAGTTGATAACTCCTGTTGACTCTGGCACAGGTCCACAATTATGAACACCATGAGCTGGATCGAACTCCTTCAATATTTTCTCAATGAAAATGAGCAATAGAGTATTATTTCTAAGGGAGACGGTGATACAGTCCAACTCATATTGTCTATATTCTGACATATTTAGCAAGTTTCATCTTTAAGGATTAATACTCAGATTGTATTACACCTGCACAAATAATTCACAAAATGTTAATTTGTAACGGTGCTATACATTTATATTACTAAGTTATTGCAGAGCATCACCATTCGGCCTAATAACTGGCATGTCAAGTATTTTGAGGGTGCTAGTCTGCATCTTACTACAGCCTTTGAGCCACTCTTGATCAAATACCTGAAATGATAAGCCTTCTGGAATATCACCATCATCTGTCGATCGTAATTCTGGCAATCTATCAATAGTTTTTTTACCCTTTTTTTTAATGCGATTACAAAACTCTATGTCTCGATCCATTTTTAATACCAATTCATTAAATAACTGGGAGCGCCAGCGTAATCCCACTTTGCGGTAAACTTGACGGCCATTTTCCAGTACCTCCTCAGTATCTGAACATACTCGAGGGTCATTGAATTGTGATGCTAGAATGGGAAATTTAGCCGTATCACACCATTCACGACGGCGCTCACAGGTCTGCACATAATGAAGTAGATCATCATCAGTCTTTGCTCACAATGAAGAAGAGAGACATTAACTAACCCTTTGACGAATCTTTGCGAGCTTTTGATTCTCCTTCTTTTTAACCAAATACTCAGCATCCTCTTGAATAGACTTCCATTCTCTTTTCAAATAAGTGAAATATTGCTCCATTAAAGCCGCTACGACCCCATAGTTATTATGATCCTTGTTCCAACAGTAATGATGATACTCGGTGCTGACCAGTGCAAGACGGAATGTACGGTAAAACACCATAGACATCAGCTCATTGAACGGATGTTGCCATGAGCTCTCCCAGTCCCAAGTGAATCGCTTTAGTCCTAGCTTGTGGAGCTCATTTTCGCAGTAGCTTTGGAAACCCTGAGACTGAACCTGTGTTGATGGCTCATTGAAAACATCCTTGGGGACATATCCGAGATGACCAGCCACTTGAATTCCAATCTCACGCTCTTCTGTGCTTGGTGGTGCTGGTAGTGAGGACAAATCCTTATCCCTAACTTTGAGTAGGAACAGGCAATGTGCGTGTACTGCTGATCTCATTCCATGGACATTCTCTGGAAGTTCTGCTTTCAGCCATTTTTGTTGCTCCTTCTGGCTTGCACGTTTCGCCACATTGTGAGCTTTACGAGCCTGGTTCCTTTGCTGTCTGACCTCGGATTGTTCAAGCATACTCTGGGCAAGGGGCATTTGAGGATGGGTGAACTCATTATTTGACTGAGTGCCATGATCATGCGCCGTGAAATTGTCACTCCTTGCTTCATCATTTGTTTCCATTTGAGTCGGAGACATGTTCTCATCCTCATCATCCACCATTTTTTCTCTTGATGAACTGGCATGAGCTGTTCTTGGTTTGGAGGAATATGGATGATGACGTCCAGTGACTTTCTCTTTATGGACCAGAGGTGAAGATGCATACAGTTCATCACCTGCCATGCACATCATCAGTTAACACATCAAAAAATGAATGAAGACTGGTCATACTCACAATCTTCAATTGGCTCCTGAGATCGGACTGACTTGCCTTTAGGTGCCATATCTAACCCATGAAACAAACATATCAAATTGTGAAAAAGGTTATACACCGAAATTAAAATGACTTACTTTGATGAAGCGTCAATCCTGGATTTCCCTCCGACAGACCACTCCAAGTTACATTCTCCAATGGTCTTTTTCGTCGTCCCCCATCCACGTGCCTTTCATGAACCACATGAACCTGAGATCCTGATGGAATATTGAGGGTTGGCTGTTTACTTTGGCCAAAGGGATCCTGGGATGCAACTGGATTCCGACCGGGATTAAGGAGGAACTCACGTGGATATTTTGATTGGGGATTAGCATGTGATGAGATTTGAGGTGTGCCTTCCGGCCCCTCAGACACATCCATTTGTGTATTAGTGGGATTCGGGGGAATTGGAGTGACGGAAATATTTGGGATCGACCAAGTGCTTGAAGTTGGAGCCTTTGGATTGCCCACATCAATGTTAAGACCTGATACATTCATTGAGGATGCGATAGGGGTTGTGAGAGGAATGTTGGGGCTCAATGGTGACTGTGTTTGAACATATTCTATGCTAGATTCACTATTTGAGTCATGAACAGAACCTGAACGGGATTTATGTGACTTGAAAGATGACATAAGGGCCGAAAAAGTACAGTAATATTTTTAACTAGATAAAACACCTCAGTATTATGATAAAACAGAGTGATATGAGATGAAATCTTTTCAAATTTAGAATAGAGAAATTCTATGAATAGTTGGAACTAAGTGTTGTGTGAAAGTCCAATAAGCCTCTTTTTAGGAGAATCCTCCCTGCCTCCTCTTGAGCTCCTCTGCTTTTATCGGAAACCACCCGGCACGGCCTACCACCATATAATGTAATATTTCCTTGATCTCAAAGGGGACCCATCATCCATAAGTAATCATATTTGGTAACATTTCTGCCTCCCCATTGTCACATTTTGTGAATTATCCAAACTGCCAATATATGCATTGAAATTCCACAGCATTGTGCATCTGTAAAGGGGTATATTCATGAAGGATTTACCCACAAAAGAGACATCACCTTTACAAGAAAGGCAAAACAATCCAAATCACACTCCAACCGATTAAAAGCCTGCTGCACTCAAACCAAATACCAAGACTTTAGGTACACTCCAACCTTTTATGTAATAGAGTTATATCGTTATGTCTGTAATAAGGTTCAAGCCATGTACGATGGCGTGCCAGCGTACATGGTTTGAATGTCAATCCCCTCAAATCAATGTTGACACATCCCTATTGGAACACCCCTCAAGGGTCAAAACCGCAGTATCGCCATGTGTAAATAAAATAGTATATGTATGAGCATTGAGCAGCATGGCATTTTACCCAATTAAACTCCTAACCAATTCCGCCATCCAGATGAGACATGTTACACTCCATCAGCTGCAGCTCACGCACCATTACAAATGGGATAAAATTCTCAGATGGCTCAAATCATCTCCCCCTTCATAAATACTCACTCAATTTTTTTGTCAATTAATAACACTCCTAAACACTTTCACATCAGCCATAGATATTTATACACAAACCAACCGTACTCCCGATTCCTGCAACAATGACAACCCGCCGCTATTCCTCAATGCGTATATGCATGTGTCAACACTGCTCAACTCAAACACACTCTTCCCCTGAGGGTGATAGGCCTGGAGTTGCCTTCACACCTTTCCAATATAAACAGCACATTAAAAAGCTCAAATCAACCATTGCACCCAAATCTCTTCCAAACATCCCTACTTCTGCATCAGGATCTGAGTGCCCACAGCTTCTATTGGATCAAATCTTCCCAGCTGATTATTCACGTTTGACCCAAAGCACTTTCCCAACTCCAGCGGGTCTCAATTCAACTGCACAGAAACCATATAGTGGCAATCAAACCCTTCCCCCACAAGACCTAGGAATGATAATATCTGCCATTCTATCATTAAGGTATAATATACCCCGCAGGGCTTCACGCATTCTCCACCCCTCCCTAAACCTGCTGATCAAGTCCAGCATCTCAAGCTCCGGTGGTCCCCCCATTCCTGCATTCCATATACCTCAAGATCTGAGTACCATATTTGAACATCTCCAATTGGAGCCAGTGTCACAGCCAAGGAGGCAGGGGCATTTCCAATCATCATCAGCAAATCATTATATCATGGATACCCCTCAAAACCCAATCAGCAAGGCGGTTTCATTCAACATTCTCCAAATACAGCTTTCATACAGGCAAGATCCAAATACAGTTTCAAACCTCAATACAGTTTCATACAGGCAGGACCCAAATACAGGATTCACCAAATACAGGCCTGTAATCAATACAGGCGCAAATACCTGTATTGACTGTATAACCTGTATTGGATTCACCAATACAGGATTCAATCCCACATCCAACTTCTTCCAGCATACAGGCCAGTATCTCAACACTCAAACTCCAAGGCTGGTATTTCTCACATATACCAGCCCCTCTTCACCCACCTGGGGGTTTTTCCCCCAGTTAATTAAAATAGTTGATTTATTATTTAATATTATTTTATTCTCACTTTTGGAATATTATTTTATTATTTACTAAGTTAGTCTTAGCCTTCCCTCACCTGTTCAGTAGAGTCCTGGTGGCCATATCCTTATTAATTCCTTTTCTCTTTTCTGAACAGGTTGAAACAGTGACTCAGGATTATTTGTGGTTGGCTCTTTATTATTGCTTTTGCTTTGTCTCTCTTATCTTTTATACTTATTATTTTATGACTAGGAATTTATCCTCTTACTCCATTACTCTCATCATTTGAGTATTTCCTTTTGAGCCCTCCATAAGTAAGTCTGTTCACTGAGTGCCAGGCCCTCTTCATTTAGAAGAGCCCCTGTGACATTATTTTAATTAACTCATAATTGCTTCTTTTCTTTTATTCATTTTATTCATTTCTCTCATTCTTCAATTATGATCTTTTCATGATTTTATGATTTTTATGATTTTTATGATTTTTATGATTTTTATGATTTTTTCTCTCTCATCAATTTTCATCTCATTCTTTTCATTCAAATGAAAATTGATTCTCTTTCTCATTTCAAAATTTCTGCTGACCATTTCACTTTATCATTATCATCTTCATTTCTCTTTTTTGTCTGAATTCAGGTTTTTATCAGGTTATTTGAGTGGAATTATTTGGGTTAATTGATTATTCATTCAGGGATTTTATTGATTGGGGTATTCAGTGATTTTGGATTTTGGAAATTTCTCAAGATTATTGATTTATTGATTGATTCCTCAAGACATTGATTTCACCTCAAGATTTTGAATTGACTTTGATTGAATTGATTTCATTGACTTGATTTGACTACTCAAGATAACTGATTTATCCTCAAGATTTGATTTAATTGATTGATTTGAATTTGATTCCTCAAGAAAATTGAATTGACTTTTGAAGATATTGATTGAATTCCTCAAGACTTAATTGATTTGATTTTGATTGACTTGATTTGACTTATTGATTGAAATTGATTATTCATAAGAATTTGACTTTGCCATATTCACTCTTCAAGATTTATTCATATTGATTCACTTCAAGATTATTGATTGATTTCTCAAGTTCATCAAGATTTTCATTTGATTGTTTTGGTCAAGCCTTCTTTTATTCAAAGTATCATCAAGTTTTATTTATCCTTCTTTCATAATGCCAGTTCAGCATAGCCCTCCAGCCAAGAATACAAGATCTCAAAGACATCAAGCTGTTCTCACTCCTACAGCAAGGGCTCCTCTTGACCGCACACCATCAGTTCATCAACTGAGTGCAAATTTGGACAGAGGACCACCAATGGAAGGAGCAGCACCCTCCAGAAGAGGAGGTGTGAAGTCTAGAAGATCAAGATCATCCTCTGGACTGTTGGGTGGCTATCCAAGCATTCCTCAAGGGCCTAGAAGTAGATTGGGGGAAGCTGAAGATGAGGAGGGGGAGGAGTCTGTGGAAGAGGAAGAATCTGAGGAGACTGAAGTGGCAGCTGCCTTGGCAGGTGCTCCTGAAGCTCCTGAGGCTCCAAATCTAGCCCTTTCTAATCAACCTTCTGTCTCTCAAGCTGAACCAAATTTCCTCAAGATGATGGAGCAAATGACTCAGTTTATGGGACAACTCACTCAAGCAGTTGCCCCAAGGGACACCTCAAAAGCCCCTGCATTCAAGACTCCATCAATGAAGGCACCTGATTCTTTTGATGGTACTAAAGCTTATAAATTGAGAGGATTTATTCAATCTTGTCAATTAATTTTCCATAATGACCCAGCAAACTTCTTCTCTGACAGGAAGAAGGTTTTGTACTCAACTTCTTTTCTTACTGGTAGAGCTGGCAAATGGATTGAACCTTACCTCTCAAATATCTCCAATGAAGACCCTTCTTATCTCCTCAATAACTGGCAGTTGTTTGAAACCCAGTTATTCACTCTGTTTGGTGATCCCAATGAAGTCAGAAAAGCTGAACAAGAGTTGGACAATTTGAGGATGAGGGAAAGTGGTCAAGTTTCCTTGTACATAGCTGATTTTAGAAGTTTAATGTCAAGAATTGGAGACTGGGGGGAAAGAGCCTATATTCATGTGTATAGGAGAGGCTTGGCATCAAGGTTGTTGGACCAATTGGCTTCTCACCCTGGAACCTTTGATAGTCTTCAAGAACTCATGGACATCACCTTGGAATTAGATACCAGGTACCATGAGAGGCAGAAGGAAAAGGGTAGCCATCAAGAGAAGAAGCCTCCAATCAGTGGATCCAACTCCCCCAAGCCCCCTCAAAGTTCATCATCAAAGAAGCCTTATCACAAGAAGAATAAGAAGGGGAAGAATTTTCAAGTGTCCAAAGACAAGCCTCATGCTGCTCTCCTCAATAAGGACAATAAATTAATCGGTTCTGAAAAGGAGAGGAGGATTAAAGAAGGCTTGTGCAATTATTGTGGTGGGAAGCACCCATTTGAAAAATGCTTCAAGAGGCCTGAGAATAGGCAAGGGTCATCAAAAGGCTTCCCTAGCAAGCAGGGAAAAGCCTGAGTGGGAATCATGATGTGTTCAATGGTTCTCACTTATCTCCTTCAAGAGCACAATTGTGCACTCTGAATACTAGTGTCAAGAAATCTTTAAAATTTCTTATTTTTTCTTCAATCTCTGATATTTTTTATAGTATTCTCATTGATTCTGGTGCTACAAACTCCTTTATTGCAAAGAATTTTGTTCTCAAGTACTCATTGACCATGTCAGAGCTCCCTGAAAAGATTCCTCTTTTCATTCTGGATTCCAGTGAATCCACTTCCTTGTTCATCACCCATTATACCAAGTGGGTTGTTGATTTACCTTCCTTCCCAAGCTTTGAATGGGATTTCTTTATCACAGATTCACCCAAGGGAGAAGACCTAATATTGGGCTATGATTTTCTTTACCATTTCAATCCCATTATTGATTGGAAAAATGGATTGATCACCTATGATTCTAATCATAAGGATTCTAGTGGTATTATTTCTTCTACCAGTAATGACTTTTCCACTGCTGTCAACAGTGTTGCTCTGGTTGGTGAACTTAAGACACCTTCCCTTCCTCCTTCTGTCCATATCCCTTCCATTTTTCCCTCTCAGTCATTACTTCCATTAAGAGATGAAGTCTTCAAAGAGATAAAAGATGTTGGAGAAGATGTTGCTATATCTTCACTTCATCTCTTTCAAGGGGATATGGACCTTCCTCCTTTATCTTTTCATGCCTCCCTGGAGGAGCAGTGGGATGAGGAGGAAGAGCCAGAAGAGATTGAAACTGTGCTGAAGGTAGTCCCTCCTGTTTATCACAAATATTTGGATGTATTCTCCAAAGTGAAAGCAGAGAAACTTCCTCCACACCGCGCCTGTGATCATCATATCGAACTGGAGGGTCTTCTACCTCCAGTTGGTGTTATCTACTCTTTATCAAGGAATGAGTCAGAAACACTGCGGGCCTACATTTCAGAGAATGTAGAGAAAGGTTTCATTAGACCAAGCTCCTCCTCAACAGGAGCACCTGTCCTTTTTGTTAAGAAAAAGGATGGTGGTCTTCGTTTGTGTGTTGACTACCGCAAACTTAATGCTGTCACTAGGAAGAACAGGTATCCTGTTCCTCCAATGAATCAGCTTCTTACCGTATTCAACGGTGCTACTATCTTCTCCAAGATAGATCTGCGTGGTGCTTATAATCTCTTGAGAATGAAAGAGGGGGATGAGCACTTAACTGCCTTTAGAACCAAATATGGCAGTTATGAATATTTGGTTATGCCATTTGGCTTAACCAATGCTCCAGCTTCAGTCCAAAATCTTGTGAATGACATCTTTGCAGATTATTTGGATGTTTTTGTTGTAGTGTACTTAGATGATATTATGGTCTTCTCTAGCTCTTTGGATGAACATGTTAAACATGTGGCCTCTGTTCTCCAAAGACTGAGAGACAATAATTTGTTTGCTAAAGCCTCAAAGTGTGTATTCCATGCCTCAAGTGTGGAATACTTGGGCTATGTTGTTTCAAGTGATGGCCTCAAGATGGATTCTTCAAAGGTTCAACAAATCCTCAATTGGCCTCAGCCCAAGAACATCAAGGCCCTTCAATCCTTCCTTGGCTTTGCCAACTTTTATCGTCGTTTCATTAAAAATTATTCCAAAAAAATCTCTTCTCTCACTTCCCTTCTCAAAAAAAATTCTCCCTTCATCTTCAATGAGGAAGCTCTTAGCCAGTTTCAGATACTCAAAGAAGCTTTCACCACTGCTCCTATCCTCTCTCACTTTAATCCTTCTCTCCCAACTATTGTAGAGACTGATGCCTCTGATTATGCCTTGGGTGCTGTACTGAGTCAGGTGAATGACTCAGGAAAGCATCCCATTGCATTTGATAGTCGCAAGCTCTTACCAGCTGAACTCAACTATGAGATTCATGACAAGGAACTCCTTGGCATAGTTTGGGCTCTCAAGCGCTGGAGAGCCTTTCTCCTTTCTCTTTCTGATTCCTTTGAGGTCTTGACAGACCATTGTTCTCTCCAATATTTTATGTCCTCTAAAGTCCTTACTCGTCGTCAGGCCCGCTGGGCTGAATTTTTGTCTGAATTTCACTTTGTTATCACTTACCGCCCAGGCAGGCTGGCCACTTTACCATATGCCTTGTCACGTCGGCACGACGTGTACCCAGAGAGGGGGGTGGATTTCATCAGCAAGAATCCTCAAAACTTTCATCAAGTTCTCAAGCAAAATGAAATTCAAGAGTCAAGATTCTTTTCCATAAAAGTTGAAATGTTTTCAGATTTAGTTGATCAGATCCAAAGACAAGTATGGCAAGACAAAGACTATAAGGAGATCCTCAAGAAATTAGCAAGAGGAGAATCAGTCCCAGACTATTCTCTTGAACCTCAAGCAAAATTATTATTGTTCAAAGATAGAGTAGTCATTCCAAGCAATCATGAAATTCAATTGGACATTCTTCAAAGGCGTCATGATTCACCATTGGCTGGCCATCCTGGCCAGGAGAAGACCCTCAAGCTCATCAAGAGGGATTTTTATTGGGCTGGCATGAATCAAATCATCAAGGACTATGTGTCCTCATGTCAGCAATGTTCAAGAAACAAGAACATCCACCATAAGAAGTTTGGATTACTCAAGCCTCTTCAAATTCCATCTGGTCCTTGGAATTCTTTATCAATGGATTTTATCACTCAATTGCCCTTGTCAAGCAACTTTGATTCCATTTTAGTAGTTGTAGACAGATTTTCAAAAATGGCAATATTTATTCCAACTTATTCAACAATCACTGCACTGGACTTAGCTCAAATATTCATTAATCATGTCTTTTCCAAACATGGTCTTCCAATCAGTATTGTTAGTGATAGAGGTTCATTATTTGTTTCATCATTCTGGACCCAATTATGTCAGCAGCTCAAGATATCAAGAGATATTTCAACTGCATTTCACCCTGAAACAGATGGACAGACAGAGAGGGTAAATCAGATTCTAGAACAGTATCTTCGGATGTATGTCAGTTACCATCAAGATGACTGGCACACCTGGCTCCCTCTGGCTGAATTTGCCTATAATAATGCAGAACATTCATCCACAAAGCAATCACCTTTTTTCACCATTTATGGAAGAAATCCCAGCTTTGACTCAATCCATGTTTCTCAATATTCACCTGCTGGAAAGTTATCAACAAAACTCCAATCAGTACAGCAAGTTGTCAAAGAAGAATTAGAGTCGGCAATAAGAAGATTCAAGAAGTATGCAGATAGAAATAGAGCAATTCCACCTGATTTCCAACCTGGGGACAAAGTATGGCTAGCCTCCAAGAACATCAAGACAACAAGACCCACCAAGAAGCTCTCAGAAAGATGGTTGGGACCTTTTGAAGTTCTGAAGAAGATTGGCAGCCATGCATATCACCTCAAGTTGCCTCAACAATGGAAGTCAGTTCACCCTGTTTTCCATGTGTCCTTGTTAGAACCAGTGAAGCAATCAACTATCCCAAATCGACACCAATTGCCACCACCTCCAGTAATAGTGGAAAAGCAAGAAGAATGGGAAGTGGCTCAGGTTCTGGACTCAAAACTCAAGAGAGGTTCATTATGGTATTTAGTTGAGTGGAAAGGATTCAGTGAAGACCCAGAAAGAACAACTTGGGAACCAGCTTCCAACCTTACCAACTCTCCAGACCTTGTCAAGGACTTTCACACTTTGTATCCAGACAAGCCTGGCCCAAATGCCTCAAGAGTTTGATTTATGGTGCTTGGTGGGGATTGGAGTTTATGAAAGTAAGTTCCTCTCCTGGCATGCACCTTTAAGGGGGTATTCTACCCAAATTTGTTGTAAGCATCACCTTGGCCACTTTGTGAGCACTTGTCAATTTTTTGGACAGGATCAGAAGGCCTTGCAACATAATACCCTCAAGATTTGGACCTTTCATCAAGATTTGGCCCAATCTTTTCTTTTATTGTCTCTTCTTTCTTTAATCATGCCATAAATTATCTTTCAAGACATTCATTATCAAATTCATGTTATGGCATAATTTCTTTTTCATTTATGGTGCTTGGTGGGGAGTGGAAGTTATGAAAGTAAGTTCCATCTCCTGGTATGCATCCCTGAGGGGTCTACTTCTTGTAAAACATTACCTTGGCCATGCTGTGAGCATCAAATGCTTGATTTTATCTTTCAGAACATTTTGGCCAAAATCAAGAATCTCACCACAAGAAGGACAACCCTCAGGAATTTCTTATTTCTTTCTTTACTCTCTTTTTCTCTCAATTCTTTTCATTTTTATTTTTTATTTTTATTCCTTTTACTTGTATCTTTTACTTTTATTTTTATTTTCATTTTTATTTCTTATTTCAAAAAGCAGTAGTCATCACTCCCATATCACGTTTGGGGAGTCAATTCATTCAATAATCAAAGAGCAAAACACTAGTAATGGTAAAGACCACCTACAGATAATCCTCATCAAAACTTCTTCAAGTCAGCCTTAAACTCATTCCTTAAGATCAAAATTGAAAGCCAAAACCCAATCAGCAAGGTGTTTATGGAAATTGACCAATCAAGGAGGGGATAAGAAGAAGATGTTCAAGAAAAATAAAAATCAAGTTCATAGAAGAAATTGTTTCAAATGGCCCAATTGGCCAATTTCATCAAGATATGCACTTTGGCACAATTGGCCATATCAGACCTCAAAACATTAAAACAGCCAATTTTCATCAATTCTTATCATAATATGCTTAATTAGGCATATTGGCAAATTTGCGCATTTTGCGCAATTTTGCGCATTTGCGCACTTTTTGCGCACTTTTGCGCAAAAAGCCTCTTTTTCTTGTCAAAAGCCTTCAAAAGGCCTTTTTGGCCAAAATCATTATAATTGCGCATTTGCGCACTTTGCGCATTTTTGCGCATTTTGCGCAAAAATGCGCAAAATGGCCAAAACCCACTTTTAGGCCATTTTTTCACAATAATCCAGTTTTTTCATTATTTTCACCACTTTATGCCACATATGGCATATTTGCGCATTTGCGCATTTTGCGCAAAATGGCCAAAACCCACCTTTAGGCCATTTTTTCACAAAAATTCAGTTTTTTAATTATTTTCACCAATTTATGCCTCATATGGCATATTTGCGCATTTTCGCATTTTGCGCACTTTTGCGCATTTTGCCCATATTTGCGCATTTTGCGCATTTTGCGCAGATTGGCCAAAAAACCCATTTATTCACCCTTTCAGGGATTTTGGCCAGGACTACTCATTTGGTCCAAAATTTCAACTGTTGGCCACCTTATGCCAACACTCTAAAATTCAAAATTATGATGATTTTCAAGTGGTCTTGGGACAAAAAACCAAATCAACCACCTTTCAAAAGCCATGAGGACTCAAGAAAAATTGATGAAGACACTCAAGACAAGATTAAAGAAATTTTTATGAAGATTGAAGGCAGTTTGAATGAAACAGAGGAAATTCAGAATCAAAATCAAGGGGAAAATACCTACAAATAGTCAAATGAAGATTGGTTTGAGTATTGATTGAAGAAGAAGTTTTAAGGGGAAAATCTTAATGAATTGGGGGAAAGAACTGTTTGAATTGATTGCAAGCTCATCAAGACTCACTATACTTATGGTGCTCAGAGCTCACCATTTTCAAGAGGGGGATAATGTCACAGCCAAGGAGGCAGGGGCATTTCCAATAATCATCAGCAAATCATTATATCATGGATACCCCTCAAAACCCAATCAGCAAGGGGGTTTCATTCAACATTCTCCAAATACAGTTTTCATACAGGCAAGATCCAAATACAGTTTCAAACCTCAATACAGTTTCATACAGGCAGGACCCAAATACAGGATTCACCAAATACAGGCCTGTAATCAATACAGGCGCAAATACCTGTATTGACTGTATAACCTGTATTGGATTCACCAATACAGGATTCAATCCCACATCCAACTTCTTCCAGCATACAGGCCAGTATCTCAACACTCAAACTCCAAGGCTGGTATTTCTCACATATACCAGCCCCTCTTCACCCACCTGGGGGTTTTTCCCCCAGTTAATTAAAATAGTTGATTTATTATTTAATATTATTTTATTCTCACTTTTGGAATATTATTTTATTATTTACTAAGTTAGTCTTAGCCTTCCCTCACCTGTTCAGTAGAGTCCTGGTGGCCATATCCTTATTAATTCCTTTTCTCTTTTCTGAACAGGTTGAAACAGTGACTCAGGATTATTTGTGGTTGGCTCTTTATTATTGCTTTTTCTTTGTCTCTCTTATCTTTTATACTTATTATTTTATGACTAGGAATTTATCCTCTTACTCCATTACTCTCATCATTTGAGTATTTCCTTTTGAGCCCTCCATAAGTAAGTCTGTTCACTGAGTGCCAGGCCCTCTTCATTTAGAAGAGCCCCTGTGACAGCCAGTGATTCAAAACTATATATATTGTCCTCAATGTTTCTCTCTTAATGGCCTTACTGAATCAGTCACAACTGACCAACCCCACTGTCAACGCCATAATGACCCAAATGATCATGATCCCCCTTGCACACAATCATTAGGCAAATTCATCTATTCATTTGAAGCCCACACCCAAAACACCACCAACATGAAGCAAAAATTTATACCAACAAAACATTTCATTTATCAACCATTCAAAAATTGGCTTGCCAGATTTCTCCAGCGGGCTGGAATTATGGAAATTCTCCATCAACATCAACAATCCCAAACTCCCGAAGATTCCCCAAAATGTGACGTCTGGGATGGATTGGTCTGGAGACGCTTCACTGGCACTAGAAATATCCATGACCCCCCATTCATGTCCATTCCTGGTGCATTGGCCTTCTCCATTTATGTGGACTGGTTTAATGCACATGGAAAGTCCACCCGGTTGGCCAGCATTGGACCTATCATGCTTATTTGTCTTAATCTCCCCCCAAGTGAAAGATTGAAGCCAGAGAATGTCTATGTTGCAGGAATAATCCCTGGTCCGAAGGAGCCAACTTCCCTTCAATTGAATTATTTATTAATGCCACTCATCAAGGAGCTCAAAGAGCTATGGCAAGGTTACCATTTTTCACCCACCTCAACAGGTCCATCAGGATCCTTTATCCGTGTTGCCATCTTCACAGCCATTGCGGATGTGGTTGCCATGCGCAAGCTTACTGGATTTATTTCCCATTCAGGCAACCACTTTTGTAATTTTTGCACCATTCACAAAGCTCAAATTGATGAAATTGGTCCTCAATTTCACTACACACGCTCATATCAAAATCATAAATCAACCATTGCCAAATGGCTTTGGGCAACCCCGCAACAAAGACCAGCAATTTTCTCTGAGTATGGAGTGCGATATTCAATTTTAGAAGACCTTCCGTATTGGGATGCCACCAGAATGGTTAATCTTGACATAATGCATAATTTAATACTTGGAATTTTGAAGGATCATGCAACTTTCAAATTGTGCATTCCAGAGTCCAAATCAAAAATTTACCTCAGGTCCCGCAGGAAATCCAATGACACCAACAGGTCAGACTCAGATTCCATGACCTCCAACAGCTCTCTTGATAAAATCACATTGAGAGAGGCCCGCTCCCTGAGAAGAGACGCAGCAAAAATAATAAATGAGCCACTCCCCACTACTTCCACCCGAAAAAACTACTTCCCAATGCCCACCCCTAACACAGAACATCCATCTAGTGGTTCTGCGGAGATTCCTTCATTTGATGCCGATTACATCCCCACTTCTGAAATCCCCTCTGAATTGGATATCACTGCACTGAGTGATCACCAGATCAAGGGTGAGGCTCTGGAGCATCTGAGACAATAATTCCCTCATCATGGACAAGAGTACCTCGCAACATGGGTTCCCCCTCTCATGGTAGCTTAAAAGCCGCTGAATGGGCTCTCTTATATAAGGTCTATATTCCATTTTTAATGCTCAGTCAACAGATGTCATTAGATGTACACCAATCCGCCAACATTCAAAGGCAAATGGGTCAGTCAGAAGAACTTGGAAATGAACTAACCAAGAATACATTCCTTTTGATTAGTGCTATCAACATTTCCACAAGTTGGACTGTTTCAATAGGAGATGCGACTGCATTTGCTGAACATTGGAAAAAATTCCGCCTTTCCAATCAACTCCTGTTCCCAAAACAGAAAAGTAAACCAAATCATCATTTTGCTGACCATATTCCCAAACTCTTCCAACGTTGGGGCCCAGCACAAGCCTCAGCCACATGGGGTTATGAGCGCTTGATTGGAGTATTTGCAAAAATGCCAACAAATAACAAAATATGTACGTCAATTAATAAGATCAATATATTCACATTGATTAAACACCTGAACTGAATAAGATTAACTTCTTGCAACTCTAAATAGATGATATAGATAAAACCTTACTTCAACATATCTGTCGATGTTCCAACCTTTCCGTTCTCCTGAAATCCCCATCCGTGCCATGTGAAATAAAACAGCTTTTCGAATCACAGCCACCTGCCCTGTTCAATGACCATAAATATAACAAACCATCCCGCCATGACCAAGAAAATTATGATTGCCTGGTTGAGTACTTACAGAATTTTCATGCAACAAGGGAAATAGTTGATTGGATCAGCTTAGACACTACCGTGCAATCCACAAGTCATCTCACTTCAAGGATTGTCTCACCTTGGTATTTTCCAGTTTCAAACATTAATATTGGGAACAATATATTTTCAACTGAATCCAAAAATTTCAGCAACAGTGTGATATGTTTTCTGAGGGGCAACTCACGACGCTTTGGTATTATTAATAGCATTTTTAAAGTCTCTGAGCCATCTAGCATACTGAACAATAACTTTCTGATCTTAAAAACTTTGAAGATTGATGTGAATTTCTTACCAGATTGGCCGCATCTGAATATTTATAAAGCTGTTGGTTTTGATGATGGACACTTGATTATATCTGAAGAAGAAATAGAAGGTAACTGTGGATTGTATGATAACAAAGTTCTGTCATGTGGACTGCTTGTAATGATAAAGCCGTTATTTCATGAAATTTAGTCTACAGAAATGCAAATATCTCAGATTCATTAGCAATTTTGCTAGTGAAATAACTGCCTCAAAATTTAGTGACAGAGACATGCCATTGTGACAAGCAAAGCCCATTATTTCACATTGCCACAAAGAACTTACTATTTTGACATTGGGTACAGTGTGAATAAGCCAAGTTCAATGATCAAATGACCCACACACTCACCTTTCACAGCATCCAAAATTTCTAACTGCGCCATCATCATGTTGGAAGGGGAAGCGGCCCTTGCACACACGCCGATGCACACGCAAGCGCACCCGCACACGCCAATGCACACGCAAGCACACCTGCACACGCCAATGCACACGCAAGCGCACCCGCACACACCAATGCACACGCAAGCACACCCGCACACGCCAATGCACACGCAAGGGCACCCGCACCCACACACGCGGTATTGTGCGGCGGGCTCTACCAGTGTCACCTACAAAACGACAATCCCGCTCAGGCGGAGTCCTTTCATGGACGACCTGGTGAAGTCAAACCCCCCGCCAAAATTTCTAACGGCGCCAACATCATGCAGGAAGGGGAAGCGACCCTTGCGCACCCGCACCCGCACGCGCCAATGCAAACGCAAGCACACCTGCACACGCACACGCGGTATTGTGCGGCGGGCCCTACCAGTGTCACCTGCAAAACGACAATCCCGCTCAGGCGGAGTCCTTTTATGGATGACCTGGTGAAGTCAAACCCCCCGCCTACATCAAGACTGGCTGAAGGACCTCTTTGATGTGTGTGTTTGCAAACAGGCGGGTCTTGGGTAATTTTTACCAACCATTGGACGGTTGCGGGATGATCAGGTGGTGAGGAATCTGAGTTGAAGGCACAGCGGAACCAATATTGGTGGATGTCACAGGATTTGGTGTAAGACAAGAGTAGGACGTGTGCTCGATGTTCGCTTGATTTTTGCTTGACGTGAGCTCAACTTTTATCCTGCTTGACGTTTGCTTGACGTGAAGTCAATCGCCAACGATTGACACAAGATTCGCCCTGGTGTTTATTTTATTTGTCTGTCAGGCTTGTGATCTGGCTTTGAGTCACAGGCTGACAGCATCAGTCTCTACAATGGTGGGTAGAGAAGGATTAAAGCTGTGGTGAAGGCCTATCTTATTTGTTGAAGATGGCTAAGAGATTCCTCATTAAGGGGAAAACAGGAATCTTTATTGAGGAACTTGGAAAATCACTCCAGCACTTGAGATCCCAGACTATGCCAAGGAGTTCCTTGTCATGAATCTCATCATTTATCTCTTCTGGAAGAAGCTTGCAGCTATCAAATGCGATGGGATGTTTTCCTGAGTCAGTGACCTAACTAAGTACAGCACCCAATGCATAATCAGAAGCATCAGCCTCTACAATGGTGGATAGAAAAGGATTAAAGTGGGCGAGGATTGGAGTGGTGGTTAAAGCCACTTCTAGTTTATAAAACTTTCCAAGAGCTTATTAATTGGGGGAAAACAGTAATATTTCTTGAGGAAAAATTTGAGTGAACTAATCTTCTTTGAATAATGTTTGATGAAATGGTGGTAAAAGTTGGAAAAGCCAAGGAATTATGGAAGAGCCTTGAGGTTTCTTGGAGGGGGCCAATTAAGACGTTGCTGGAATTTTTCTCAGTAAATCTTGTGGCCTTCAGAAGAAACAATATAACCTAAGTACTCTACACTAGAAATAAGAAACAGGCACTTGAAGGCCTTAGCAAAGAGGTTATTGGTTCTGACTCTTGCAAGAACAGGGGATAAATGAGTGACATGTTGTTCCTCGCATTTGGAAAAGACAATAATGTCATCTAAATAAACCTCAACACAAACATCAATAAGATCATGAAAGATATGATGGACAAGATGTTGAAAAGATGCAGGAGCATTGGTGAGCCCAAATGGCATAACCAAGTACTCATAACTGCCATATTTAGTGCTGAATGCTGTCAAATGTTCATCACCCTCCTTTATTCTGATCAGGTTATATGCACCAAGCAAATAAATCTTGTAGCAGATAGGATATTTGTTCTTCCTACTCACAGCATTGAGTTTTCAGTAATCAAAACACAAGCGGAAGCCACCATCCTTCTTCTTGACAAAGAGGACAGGTGCCCTGTTGAAGAGGAGCTTGGCTGGATGAAAACTTTCTCTATATTCACTGGAATGTAGGCCCTGAGTGTATGCGACTCTTGGTTTGATAAAGTTTAGATCACCCAAATGGAGGTAGAGACCCCTCCAGCTCAATATGATGATCACAGGCATGGTGAGGAGGAAGTGTTTCTGCTTTCACCTTGGAGAATACATACAAATACTGGTGATAAGCAGAAGGAACCACCTTCATAACAGTTTCTATTTCTTCTGGCTCTTCCTCTTCATCCCAAAACTCCTCCAGGGAGTTGTCATAAGATGAAATAGGAAGGTCCATATTCCCAAAGAAGAGATGAAGTGAAGATACAGAATTATCTCCCCCAACATCTTGAATCTCTTTGAAGACTTCATCTCTAGAGGATAGTAATGAAAAATGTGAATTCAAGGAAGGAATATGGACAGAAGAGAAAAATAATAGTTTTCTACAATCACCAACCAGAGCTTTACATGTTTTTCAGAAGAAAGGTAATTACTGAAAGATTTAGAAGGATCATAATAGTCCTTATCATAAGCATTAAATGTGATCAGCCCTTGCCTCAAATCAATTAATGGATTAAAAGTATTAAGAAAGTCAAAGCCCAATATGAACTCTTCTCCCTTGGGATTATCAAGGGTTAAAGTCCCATTCAAAGCTTGGGAAGGATGGAAGCTCAAGCATATATTTAGTATGGTGAGTCACAACTAGTGAAGGGGACTCAGAAGTGTCCAGGATAATAGGAGTAATCTTCTCTGGGAGTTCTGAAATGGTCAAAGAGTACTTGTGAACAACCTCCTTTGCAATAAATGAGCTGCTAGAAGTAGAATCAATGAGAACACTGTAAAACTGTCACAACCATGGCAATTCACCTCCTTGGATCTCCTTATGGCATATCAAGCCACAGTCCTTTTATGGCCAATGTGGCCACGTCATCATCTTATGGACCATTTATGGCCATTTGTCTTTTGGGGCCTTCATGGCCCTTCACCTCAATCCAGAAGCCATAGCGGCCATTTCTGCCCAAATGGGTATTTCTGGTCATTTCCCTCAAAACCAGGGGAAATGGTTCAAATGGCTGTTTGTGGCCATTTGGGCTCATAATGCGCATTTGCACACTTTCTGCGCATTTTGCGTATTTTTGCGCACTTTGCGCATTTTGACACAAAGTGTCCAAAAGACACTTTCCCGCCCTTTGGGCCAGTTTTTGGCTCAGAACCCAAAAGTGGCCAAAACCCCCAAAGGACCCGGAAACACCTTTCCAAGCTCTGTAGCCATCACATCCATCTTATCCCCTCTCTCTTTCCATCTCAAGACCTTTGGACGTAATCTTCTTTCCAATGAACCAATATGCCATAAATGATGTTATATATCATTATTCATCATTTTTCAACAGCAATTCAATGGTGGCAATATCAAATGGTCATTTCAACATTCTAAAATATCATCACGTCATCAAGGCCCCCAATCATTCAGAGGACTCATCAAGGCTCAAGAGCAAGTGTTTCAGCATCAAAGACTAATCACACCATCAAGACGTCATTGGTTAATTTCATTCACAGTATTCCTCCAAGGCAAGTATGTTCCATCATTCTCAAGGTATTCAAGAGGCATTTCATTCAGTTCATTCATTCATTTGTCAAGTGACAAAGCTCCACTCAATCCATCTTGGCAACCACCTTCATTTCAATACAGTCTGGATCCATCAAGAACTGTATTTCATTTTCAAGTATGGGGAATTCATTCAACCCATTTCAATTTCAATATTAGCCAGCTGTATCAATTCCCATAACAATCAATACAGCCTCAAGGATAAATACAGATCAGTTTTCAGCCTGAAGAACTCAAGCTCCCAACTTTTCACATATACCGGCTACCCTTTCCACCCTGGGGGGTTTTTCCCCAGTTAATGAATATACTTTGATTTTATTTTATCTTTATTTATCTTATCATTTTTGTTAAGTGAATACTGATATTATCAAGTCAGTCATTTAGCACCTTCTCTCTTTTCTTTCTTTGCCTGTCAATGGATATTTGGTGGTCATATCCTTACTAATTCCATTGTTCATTTTGGCAGGTTGAAACAGTGATTAAGGACTTACTTGGTTGGCTCTTTGGCCATTTGGCTTCTATTTCCTCTTATTGCATCTCATCTTGTACCTGAATACTTCTTAGAGGAATTCATTTCTTTATTTTATTTTCTTTATTCTTTTGGAGTCTTCCAAGGGAGTTCCCTGATTGCTGAGTGCCAGGCCACTCTTGTTTTTCTGTCCAAGAGCCCCTGTGACATTATATTAATTAACTCATAATTTCTTTTCATTCTGTTCATTCTTTCTTCATAGTTTCATTCACTCATTTCATTGAAATTATGACTCTTTAATGCTTATGAACCTTATGATTCATCGTCACCTCTCAATTTTCTCTCATTCATTCTTCATTCTGAAAATGGAAAGCTGTCACAATTTTATTTTTTTGTTTCTCTTTTAAAATCTTGTCTCAAATCATCACTTTTTAATTCATTCATAATTCAGGCGGCATCTTAATTTTCCTTTGATTTCAAATTTTTCATCAAGTTATTCAGAGACATTCGTCACATCAAGATTCATAATTGATTCATTCTTCAAGAATTTTGATTTCTAAGAAGAACTCACTTGATTTTTATTTAATTGATTGATTTGACGTAAATTGATATTGACCTCAATAAAATTGATTAACCTGAATATTTCATTGATTTTGCTGATTTTTCACATCAAGAAATTTGACATCAATTGATTTTGATTGATTGATTCATTTTGCAAGATTTTGATTTTGATTTATTTGACTTATTTGACTTATTGACCTCAAGTTTTCATTTGATATTTACTTGATTGATTTACCTGAAGATTTCATTTGATTTATTGATTTTCCTCAAGATATTGATTTTTACTTTTGACTTCAAGCATTATTTCAATTGCCTCAAGTTTTCATCTTCAAATATTGATCATTTTTCATTTATTTTCATTTATATCCTGAAATTATGCCCATCCAACACTCACCTCCTGCAAGGCAGACAAGATCTCATGCCAGAACTCGAGCTGTTTTCACTCCAACTCCAACGGCTCCTCTTGATGGCACCCCAGCAGTTTCTCAACTGAGTGCCAAATTGGACAGGGGACCCATTCTGGAAGGAGCAGCACCATCCAGGAAGGAAGGAAGAGTGCCAAGAAGATCAAGCTCATTCTCAGGAGTAGTTGGCGGATTTCCAGGAAATTCAAGGACCATTTTCAAGGGTCCAGGTGAAGATGGTGAAGAGGAGGAGAATTCTGTGGAAGAGGAAGAGTCTTATGGTACTGAAGGTGTCCCTGCTCCTGTGGAGGCATCCCAAGGTACTGGAGGGCCAACTATAGCCTGTCTCTCATCAGTCTGAACCATCTTTATTGGCCATTATGCAGCAAATGACTCAGATTATTTCCAATCTTCAAGCAGCTTCTTCTTCTGGATCATCAAGAACACCCGCCTGAAAGACTCCATCTATGAAGGCACCAGAATGCTTTGATGGGACTCAGCCCTTCAAAGTCAGAAGCTTTCTTCAGTGATGCCAATTAATCCTTCATAATGATCGGGAAAACTTCTCTCAAGACAGAAAGAAGGTCCTTTATGCCATTTCATTTCTCATTGGCAGGGCTGCATAATGGATGGATACTTATCTTTCCAATCACACCAATCAAGATCCAAATTACCTTCTCAGCTCATGGAAGTTATTTAAAACTCAACTCTTCACCTTATTTGGGGACCCAAATGAGGTCAGAAAAGCTGAAGCAGAATTGGATTCTTTAAGGATGAAAGAAGGTGGGGATGTATCTTTATACATTGCTGATTTCAGAAGTCTTGTCTCAAGAATTGGAGATTGGGGTGAAAGGGCTCTCATCCATCATTTGAGGAAGGGACTGCTATCCAGGATTTTGGATAAATTGGCCTCCCATCCTTCAAGAATTGACTCTCTTCAAGACTTAATGGATATTAACCTGGAGTTTGATACCAGGTACCATGAAAGGCAAAACGAAAAGAGTAATCATCAAGAGAAGGAGCCAGAAGCCTCAAAGTTCTTCAAGCTCAAGTCAAAACAAGAAGAAGAATTTTCAGAAGAGGGACAAGCCCCATTCTTCTTTATTGAATAAAGATTTCAAGTTGATGAATTCTGAAAAAGAAAGAAGAATCAACGAGGGTCCATGTACCTATTGTGGTAGGAAGCATAGTCTTTAGTCCTGTCTCAAAATGCCTCAAAACCAGCTTACCCAACCATCAGGCAAATTTCCCAGCCTGGGAAAAGCCTGAGTGAAGATCATGTTGTGTTCAATGGTCTTCACTGCTTTCCATCCAGAGCACAATTGTGCATTCTAAATACTGGTGTCAAAAATTCTCTTAGATTTTTTGTCTTTTCTTCTCTCTCTGATATGTTTTGCAGTATTCTCATTGATTCTGGTGCTACCAACTCATTCATTGCAAAGCAGTTTGTTAACAAGTATTCTTTGACCATGTCAGAACTCCCAGAGAAGATTCCCCTTATTCTTCTTGACTCCTCAGAGTCTCCTTCTCTATTTGTGACTCACCATACTAAATATATAGCTGAGCTCCCTTCCTTCCCAAGCTTTGAATGGGACTTTTTAGTAATTGATACTCCCAAGGGAGAAGACCTCATATTGGGCTTTGACTTTCTTAATCATTTTAATCCATATATTGATTGGAGGCAAGGGCTGATCAGCTTTAACGCTTTTCATAAGGACTATTATGATCCTTCAAAATCTTTCAGTAATGACTTTTCTTCTTCCAAATCATGTGCAGCTCTGGTTGGTTATTCTAGAACACCATCATTTCCATCTTCTGTCTATATTCCTTGCCTTAATTCCCATCAGTAATTACTATCATGTAGAGATGAAGTCTTCAAAGACATTAAAGATGTTGGAGAAGATAATTCTGTATCTTCACTTCATCTCTTCTTTGGGAATATGGACCTTCCTCCTTCATCTTATCAAGACTCCCTGGAGGAGTTGTGGGATGAAGAGGAGGAGCCAGAAAAAATAGAAACCATGATGAAGGTTGTTCCTCCTGTCTATCACAAGTACTTGGATGTATTATCCAAGGTGAAAGCAGAGAAACTTCCTCCTCACCGCACCTGTGATCATCATATTGAGCTGGAGGGGTCTCTACCTCCAGTTGGGGTGATCTACTCTTTATCAAACCAAGAGTCAGATCCACTCAGGGCCTACATTTCAGAGAATGTAGAGAAAGGTTTCATCCATCGAAGCTCCTCTTCAACAGGAGCACCTGTCCTTTTTGTCAAAAAGAAACATGGTGGCCTCCGTTGGTGTGTTGATTACCGCAAACTCAATGCTGTTTCTAGGAAGAACAGGTATCCTGTTCCTCCTAAGAATCAGCTTCTCACTGTTTTCAATGGTTCTTCTATCTTCTCCAAGATTGATTTGTGTGGTGCATATAACCTGCTCAGAATCAAGGAAGGTGATAAAAACTTGACATGTTTTAGAACTAAATATGGCAGCTATGAGTATTTGGTTAAGCCATTTGGGCTCACCAATTCTCCTGCCTCCTTCCAAAACCTTGTCAATGATATTTTTCATGATCTTCTTTATATTAATGTTGTGGTTTATTTGGATGACATTATGGTCCTTTCCAACTCTGAGGAAGAACATGTCACTCATGTCTCTGCTGTTCTTTCCAGACTCAGAGCCAATAACCTCTTTGCTAAGGCCTCCAAGTGCCTATTCTATGTTTCTAGTGTAGAATATTTGGGTTATGTTGTTTCTTCTGAAGGCATCAAGATGGACCAAGAAAAGGTCCAGAAGATTCTCAGTTGGCCCCTCCAAGAAACCTCAAGGCTCTTAAATCTTTCCTTGGCTTTGCCAATTTCTACCGCTGTTTCATCAAGAATTATGCAAAGAAGATTAGTACACTCACAAGTTTCCTCAAGAAAGATTCCCGTTTTCCCCTCAATGAGGAAGCTCTTAGACAGTTTTATCCACTAAAAGAGGCATTCACCATTGCTCCAATCCTTTCCCACTTTGATCCTTCTCTACCCACCATTGTAGAGACTGATGCTTCTGATTATGCCTTGGGTTCTGTACTGAGTCAGATTTCTGACTCAGGAAAACATCCCATTGCATTTGATAGCCACAAGCCTCTCCCAGCTGAGCTCAATTCTGAGATTCATGACAAGGAACTCCTTGGCATAGTCTGGGCTCTCTTCCTCTTTTGAAGTTCTCACTGATCATTCCTCACTTCAATATTTTATGTCTTCAAAGATTTTTACTTGCCGTCAAGCCCGCTGGGCTGAATTTCTCTCTGAATTCCATTTTTCAATCACCTACCACCTTGGCCGCTTGGCTACCCTTCCAGATGCTTTATCACGTTGGGATGACATTCACCCAGAGAGGGGGGAAGATTTCATCAGCAAGAATCCAATGAGTTATCAAAAGATAATCGAGAAAGATGAAATTCAAGCCTCAAAATTCTTTGCAGTCAAGGTGGAAGTTTTTTCAAATCTGATTGAATCAATTCAGAAGTCATTATGGCAAGATTCTCAGTATATAAGTATCCTTCAAGATTTGGGTAAAGGTAAATCTGTCCAAGATTATTCTCTTGATTCCTCCTCCCAACTTCTTTTGTTCAAAGATCGGGTGGTGGTCCCAAATGCCCCACAATTCAACTCAGAATACTTCGAAAAAGGCATGACTCTGCTCTAGCTGGACACCCTGGCCAAGAGAAGACTCTCAAGCTTGTCAAGCACGATTTTCACTGGCCTGGAATGACTCAGTTTATAAAGGATTATGTATCATCCTGTCAACAGTGTTCAAGAAACAAAAATATTCATAACAAGAAGTTTGGACTCCTCAAACACCTTCCAGTTCCCAATGGTCTTTGGATTTGTCTTTCAATGGATTTCATCACTCGATTGCCACTCTACAATTCATTTGACTCAATCTTTGTCATAGTGGACAGATTCTCAAAAATTGCAGTTTTTATTCCAACAATGTCTTCAATAACTTCATTAGATTTGGCCTATTTATTCATCAAGAATATTTTCTCAAAGCATGGCCTTCCTTCAAGCATTGTCAGTGATAGAGGTTCTCTTTTTGTTTCTTCCTTTTAGACCAATCTTTGTCAGCAGCTCAAGTTTTCAAGAGATCTGTCAACTGCTTATCATCCAGAAACTGATGGACAGACAGAGAGGGTAAATCAGATACTAGAACAGTACCTTTGGATGTATGTCAGCTATCATCAAGATGATTGTAACACCTGGCTCCCTCTGGCTGAATTTGCCTACAATAACTCTGACCACTCTTGAACAAAACAATCACTGTTTTTCACTGTTTATGGAAGAGATCCACATTTCGGCTCAGTCTGCATTACTCAAGATACTCCTGCTGGAAAGTTATCAACAAAAGTCCAATCAGTACAGCAAGATGTCAAGAGAGAACTTGAAGTTGCCACAAACAGGTTTAAGAGGTATGCAGATAAAAGTAGAGCAAGTCCACCTGTTTTCAATCCTAGTGACATGGTATGGCTTTCCTCCAAGAACATCAGATCAACCAGACGCGTCAAAAAACTGTCTGAAAGATGGTTGGGTCCTTTTCCAATCTTGACAAAAGTCAGTACTCAGGATTATCATCTCAAGCTTTCACCTCAATGGAAATCCATCCACCCAGTCTTCCATATATCCCTCCTGGAACCAGTCAAGACATCAACAATCCCAAATTGGCATCAAGAGCCTCCTCCTCCAATCATCATTGAAGAAGAAGAGGCATAGGAAGTCTCTCAAATACTTGACTCAAAGCTCAAGAGAGGAAAATTATGGTATCTGGTGGGATGGAAAGGTTTCAGTCAAGACCCAGAAGGATCCACTTGGGAACTGACCGAAAACCTCAAGAATAGTCCTTAACTTGTCAAAAATTTTCATTAATTTTATCCTGACAAGCCTGGGCCCAATTCTTCAAAATCTTGATTCATTATGGTGCTTGGTGGGGAGAGGAATTACCAAAAGTAAGTTTCACTCCTGGTATGCACCTTTAGGGGTATTCTACTCTTTTTTTTTATTGTACGCATCATCTTGGCCACTCTGTGAGCACTTTGAAATTTTGGAAACAGATCTTTGGCATGGCTCTTAACTTCATTTCCAATCTTATGGCCATTTTTACTTGGGCAATTCACTTTTCAGTTCATTTCCAAGACTTCAAAATTCAAATTCATTCCTTCAACATTTTTTATTTTTATTTTTATGGCACTGGCAGGAGTGGTAACTACCAAACTAAGTTCCTCTCCTGGTGTTCACTTCCCTGAGGGGTCTACAATCTTGTCAAAACATAACCTTGGCCACTTTGTGAGCACCTGGCATCAAATTTCTCTTTCCAGCTCCTTGGCCAATTTCAAAATCAGTTATCAACCTCTGTGATGAAGATTGGAACCTCTTCAAGATTCAATTCATTTTTCTTTTCTCTTTTCTCTTTCTTTTATTTTCATTTTCATTCTTTATATTATATTTTACTTTCATGTTCATTTTATCATATCAAAAATTCATTTCAAAGAGTATTCATACATTACAAAATCATCAATCATGAAGCCAATCTCAAAAAAAGATCAAGCAAGTCCTGTGTTATATGACAAATTTTTAATATCAGTTATTATTTTATTTTCTTCTTAAAGTAAATTTCCTCTATCCCACTCTCAATCCTTTCCAATAGCCTCAGCAGGATTCACCTTGTATTGGTGCTCAGGAGCACACTATTTCAAGGTGGGGGGTACTGTCACAACCATGGCAATTCACCTCCTTGGATCTCTGTATGGCATATCAAGCCACAGTCCTTTTATAGCTAATTGGCCATATCCATCACCAGTGGCCAATATGGCCATGTCATCATCTTATGGACCATTATGGCCATTTGTCTTTTTAGGCCTTCATGGCCCTTCACCTCAATCCAGAAGCCATAGCGGCAATTTATGCCCAATTGGGTACTCCTGGTCATTTCCCTCAAAACCTGCGGAAATGGCCCAAATGGCTGTTTTGGCCATTTGGGCTTTTAATGCGCATTTGTGCACTTTGACACAAAGTGTCCAAAAGACACTTTCCCGCCCTTTGGGCCAGTATTTGGCTCAGAACCCAAAAGTGGCCAAAAACCCCAAAGGACCCAGAGACACCTTTCCAAGCTCTGAAGCCATCACATCCATCTTTTTCCCCTCTGGCTTTCCATCTCAAGACCTTTGTACATAATCTTCTTTTCAATGAACCAATATGCCATAAATGATGTTATATATCATTGTGCATCATTTTTCAACAGAAATTCAATGGTGGAAATATCAAATGGTCATTTCAATATTCCAACATATCATCACGTCATCAAGGCACCCAATCAATCAGAGGACTCATCAAGGCTCAAGAGCAAGTGTTTCAGCGTCAAAGACCAATCACACCATCAAGATGCCATTGGATAATTTCATTCACAGTATTCCTCCAAGGCAATACTGTTCAACCGTTCTCAAGGGATTCAAGAATCAGTTCATTCATTCAATTGTCAAGTGTCAAAGCTCCACTCAATCCTTCTTGGCAACCACCTTCATTTCAATACAGTCTGGATCCATCAAGAACTGTATTTCCTTTTCAAGTATGGGAAATTCATGCAACCCATTTCAATTCCAATATTAGCCAGATGTATCAATTCCCAAAACAATCAATACAGCATCAAGGATCAATACAGATGGGTTTTCAGCCTGAAGAACCCCAGCTCCCAACTCTTCACATATACCGGCTACCCTTTCCACCCTGGGGGGTTTTTCCCCAGTTAATTAATATATTTTGATTTTATTTTATCTTTAATTATCTTATCATTTTTGTTAAGTGAATACTGATATTATCAAGTCAGTCATTTAGAACCTTTTCTCTTATTCTTTCTTTGCCTGTCAATGGATATTTGGTGTTCATATCCTTACTAATTCCATTTTTCATTTTGGCAGGTTGAAACAGTGATTAAGGACCTAGTTGGTTGGCTCTTTGGCCATTTGGCTTCTATTTCCTCTTATTTCATCTCATCTTGTACCTGCATACTTCTTAGAGGAATTCATTTCTTTACTTTATTTTCTTTATTCTTTTGGAGTCTTCCAAGTGAGTTCCCTGATTGCTGGGTGCCAGGACACTCTTGATTTTCTGTCCAAGAGCCCCTGTGACATATAGCTGAACTATCTTAAAATTTCATAATGAAAATTCAGGATTATAAATATTTACTCTTTTATAAATTATTTCTAATTATGTGTATCCAAATGATTGATTTTTTTTAATTTGGGAATATCTGTCACAGGGGCTCTTTGAAGTGAAGAGGGCCTGGCACTCAGTAAACTGGGACTCACTTATGGAGGGCTCAAAGATAAGATAAGATGAGATACATTTTTTCAAAAATTTTCTTTTTTAATTTTCTTTCCTCTTGACCATTATCCTGAAAATCCTTCATTACTTCTTCCCTGCCAAATTCAATTGATTCCCCCCTTTCTTTTCAAATTTGAGTGAGTATTCCTTCCAGAGTATGCAATTCTTTCTTTTGATTCAGTCAGCCATGTCTTGGGATGTGGCCTTGGGATATATCCCAGAATAAAGGCCATTGAGTACTTGTGCTCAAAAATTGGTGCCCAATGAGTATATGACTTGTACTCATTGGCCCAGACTTAATCCATTCAATGAACCTCCAAGGGGTCTTGTCCCCATGATCCAAGGAATTGGCCTCAGGCAGCCCTTCCAGTGGGTTTTGGACTGTGGCCTCCATCTTGAGTGATCTTGATGTATCTTGCTTTTTATGGCCTTTTTGGCCTTGCTGGGTGTTTTGGTGATTGGGGCAATTTTTTGATTTTCTGGGTTTTTTGGCCATAATAGGCCTTTTTGAAGTCTTGGGGTCCTACGGTCCGCGGGCCGTACGCCGCAGTCCGTGGGCCGTACGCCGCGGTCCGTGGGGGCTATTGGAGGCCCCCAGGACCAAAATGGAGCCCCTGGGCCCAAATTTACTGGGGACCCAGGGTGACCAAGGGGCCCAAAAATGGCCCCATTCCAAATTTCACCATATATGGCCTGGATCCATTGAAGGGGTCCAGGACCATCAAGATCTTGGCCTCCCCCAAAGTTGCAGGGGAGGCCCTGGGTGATGAGTTCAGCCCCAAAGGGGTGTGAACCTTCACCTTAGAGGCTTTGAGGTGGGGCATAATTGAGTTATGGCCCCAGTTCCTTGAGTCAACTTTTTTTTCTTGATGTGGAGTGGATTGATTCTGACGTCTTGAATCTTCTGCTTGCACTTTCTTCAGTTATGAGTTCCAAACTGACTGAACTCACTGAATCTTCCCCTTCTGCACCGCCACCGTCTGTTCTTCATGGTTCTGGCGTCTTCAGTCGATTGTCTTCTCCCTCCATGGCGTCTTCTGGCCATTTTGACCCCTCCCAAACATATGATGGGTTCAGAGCAGTTGAAGTTCTTGATCCTGCCTGTACTGAGTGTTTGGCCAGGGGGAAGGATTGCTTTCAACATTACAATCCTCGATCGTCAAAATGCCATTTCTGCTTTATTGGGAAGAAGCCTTGCCGCCGTACCGGATCAACTTTGTCCCAGGTGAGGAGGCACTTATGGAGTAGGAAGGATGGGCCTTATGGGCAGGAATTCCCCATTCTTGAGGAACCTACCCCTGATGCCACTTCTGGCTTTTCTCAATGTGAGTGATTTGCATTTCTTGGTTGAATTGATGCTGATATTTTGATGTAGTGACTGGTTCTAGGCAGAGGGATGTGGCCAGATGGACTAATGTTGGAGGGCCCATTCCAATTGGTGGTAGGCCCATCCACTACAGCTCAGAAATTCCCATTTCAAGGACCAATGCTGATGGAGTGGTGAAAGTAGTGAAGAAGCTAAGAAGAATTGTTGATTCCCCATCAGATCCAGATGCTGAAGGAAGTGATGAGTTGGATGGTGAAGAAGTTCAAGTTATCCCTCATTCAAGTGGCCATCCATCCAGCAATTCCTCTTCTCAACCTCTTGCCAACCACAGATTCCAAAGCCAAGTGATTCCCAGCACTCCAAGAACCTTCCAACCAATGCTTGCTTCAATTCCTACAACCCTTCCTCCTCCATCACCAACTACTTCCCACACCACCAGGACTGCCTTGAATCCAGCAGTAAGACCATCTCCAGTTCAACAGCCCAGAAACTCACCCATAAACACCTCCCGTCAACTCCAACCTGTGGCCAGCTCCAGCAGAAGAAGAGATGGATTGTCCCCTTTGCCGTTTCCTGCCGCTCAAGTATTCCAAAGAAGAGAACGTTGGCCTATCCGGGTTACCAGAGAAGATCCCAACGCGGCTAGTGAAAATCAAGATGCTGTGGCCAGATTGTTCAGGAGAGTTGATAGAAATAGCAGAGAGGTGATTATGTATGCCAATGACAGGACGATTCCAGGTACTGCTTCTGAAGAAATGGCTGCAAAATTTGCCTGGTATGAAGATGAGTTGATAAATGATTTCCAGAGAACTTTTGATGACTTGGGTAGAGATAACTAGTTTCCTTTTCCTTGTTTGTGTTTGGCTTGCCTTCTATCCCCACTCTTATAAATACTAAAAAAAATGAAAAAATAATGGAACCTCCCAATACATGATTTGGGGAGGGGATGCTGCTGCTTTAAAGAAATAAAAGAAAGAAAATTATACAAGTAAAGAAAGAAAGAAAAATAAAAGAATAAGAGAAAATGAGAGTAAAGAAAGAAAATGAAGAAAAAATCCTGATGGTTGGTCCTTCTTGTGGTGAGTTGCTTGATTTTGGCCAATAAGTCTGAAAAAAGGAAAACCAAGCATTTTGATGCTCACAGAGTGGCCAAGGTAATGTTTTACAAGAAGTAGAACCCTCAGGGATGCATACCAGGAGATGGAACTTACTTTCATAACTTCCACTCCCCACCAAGCACCATAAACTTGAAATAACTTGCCATAAATGACTTCTGAGTTGAATTGCCATAAATGACTTATGAAAAGAATTGCCGTAATGACTTGAAGTAAATGAATGTCTTGAATTATGATGATTGGCATAAAATGAAATGATAATAAAGAAAGAAATGAAAAATAAATAAAGAAAACATTGGGCCATATCTTGATAAGGTCCAAATGGAGGGTATTGATGTTGTATGCTTCCTGAACCTGTCCAAAGAAATGACAAGTGCTCACAAGGTGGCCAAGGTGATGCTTACAACAACATATGGGTAGAATACCCCCTTAAAGGTGCATGCCAGGAGAGGAACTTACTTTCATAACTTCTTCTCCCCACCAAGCACCATAAATCAAACTCTTGAGGTATTTGGACCAGGCTTGTCTGGATACAATGAGTGAAAATCCTTGACAAGGTCTGGTGAGTTGGTAAGGTTGGAAGATGGTTCCCAAGTGGTTCTTTCTGGGTCTTCACTGAATCCTTTCCACTCTACAAGATACCATAATTTACCTCTCTTGAGTTTTGAGTCCAGAACCTGAGCCACTTCCCATTCTTCTTGCTCCTCCACTAGAACTGGTGGTGGCGGCAATTGATGACGATTTGGGATAGTTGAATGCTTGACTGGTTCTAATAAGGACACATGGAATACAGGGTGAACTGTCTTCCATTTCTGAGGCAACTTGAGGTGATATGCGTGGCTGCCAATCTTCTTCAGAACTTCAAAGGGTCCCAACCATCTTTCTGATAATTTCTTGGTGGGTCTTGTTGTCTTGATGTTCTTGGAAGCTAGCCATACTTTGTCCCCAGGTTGGAAATCAGGTGGAATTGCCCTATTTCTATCTGCATACTTCTTGAATCTCCTTATTGCTGACTCTAATTCCTCGTTGACAACTTGCTGTACTGATTGGAGTTTTGTTGATAACTTTCCAGCAGGTGAGTCTTGAGAAATATGGATTGAGTCAAAGCTGGGATTTCTTCCATAAATGGTAAAAAAAGGTGATTGCTTGGTTGATGAATGTTCTGCATTATTATAGGCAAATTCAGCCAGAGGGAGCCAGGTGTGCCAGTCATCTTGATGATAGCCGACATACATCCGAAGGTACTGTTCTAGTATCTGATTTACCCTCTCTGTCTGTCCATCTGTTTCAGGGTGAAAGGCAGTTGAAAGATCTCTTGATATCTTGAGCTGCTGACACAATTGAGTCCAGAATGATGAAACAAATAAGGATCCTCTATCACTGACAATACTGACTGGGAGTCCATGCTTGGAAAATACATGGCTAATGAATATTTGAGCTAAATCCAGAGCAGTGATTGTGCCATAAGTTGGAATGAAGATTGCCATTTTTGAGAATCTGTCCACAACTACTAAAATTGAATCAAAGTTGTTGGACAGTGGCAATTGAGTGATAAAGTCCATTGATAATGAATTCCAAGGACCAGACGGAATTGAAAGAGGCTTGAGTAATCCAAACTTCTTGTGGTGAATGTTCTTGTTTCTTGAACATTGCTGACATGAGGACACATAGTCCTTGATAAATTGATTCATGCCAGCCCAATAAAAATCCCTCTTGATGAGCTTGAGGGTCTTCTCCTGGCCAGGATGGCCAGCCAATGGTGAGTCATGACGCTTTTGAAGAATATTGAGTTGAAGTTCTTCATTGCTTGGGATTACCACTCTATCTTTGAATAATAATAACTTGGCTTGAGGTTCAAGAGAATAATCTGGAACTGATTCACCTCTTGCTAGTTGCTTGAGTATTTCTTTATAGTCTTTGTCTTGCCATACTTCTTTTTGAATCTTGTCCACTAAATCTGAGAAAATTTCCACTTTGATTGAGAAGAATCTTGACTCTTGAATTCCATCTTGCTTAAGAACTTGATGAAGATTTTGAGGATTCTTGATGATGAAGTCCACCCCCCTCTCTGGGTACACGTCGTCCCGACGTGACAAGGCATCTGGTAAAGTGGCCAGCCTGCCTGGGCGGTAAGTGATAGTGAAATGAAACTCAGAGAGAAACTCAGCCCAGCGGGCCTGACGACAAGTAAGAACTTTGGAAGACATGAAATACTGCAAGGAAGAGTGGTCTGTCAAGACCTCAAAAGAATTGGAAAGAGAAAGAAGAAATGCCCTCCAGCGCTTGAGAGCCCAAACTATGCCAAGGAGTTCCTTGTCATGAATCTCATAGTTGAGCTCAGCTGGTAAGAGCTTGCGACTATCAAATGCAATGGGATGCTTTCCAGAGTCATTCACCTGACTCAGTACGGCGCCCAATGCATAATCAGAAGCATCAGTCTCTACTATAGTAGGTAGAGAAGGATTAAAGTGAGATAAGATAGGAGCAGAGGTGAAAGCTTCTTTGAGTGCTTGAAACTGACTAAGAGCTTCCTCATTGAAGATGAAGGGAGAATCTTTTTTAAGGAGGGAAGTGAGAGAAGTGATTTTTTTTAGAATAATTTTTAATGAAACGTCGATAAAAATTGGCGAAGCCTAGAAAAGATTGAAGAGCCTTGATGTTTCTGGGCTGAGGCCAATTGAGGATTTGCTGAACCTTTGAAGAATCCATCTTGAGGCCATCACTTGAAACAACATAGCCCAAGTATTCCACACTTGAGGCATGGAATACACACTTGGAGGCTTTGGCAAACAGATTATTGTCCCTCAGTCTTTGGAGGACAGAGGCCACATGCTTGACATGTTCCTCCTCAGAACTGGAAAAGACCATAATGTCATCTAAATAAGCCACAACAAACACATCCAAGAAATCTGCAAATATATCGTTTACCAGATTCTGGAAAGAAGCAGGAGCATTGGTCAAACCAAATGGCATGACCAAATACTCATAACTACCATATTTGGTTCTAAAGGCAGTTAAGTGCTCATCCCCCTCTTTGATTCTCAGAAGGTTATATGCACCACGCAAATCTATCTTGGAGAAGATAGTGGACCCGTTGAATACGGTAAGGAGCTGGTTCATAGGAGGAACAGGGTATCTGTTCTTCCTAGTGACAGCATTGAGTTTGCGGTAGTCAACACACAAACGAAGACCTCCATCCTTTTTCTTGACAAAAAGGACAGGTGCTCCTGTTGAAGAGGAGCTTGGTCTAATGAAACCTTTCTCTACATTCTCTGAAATGTAGGCCTGCAGTGTTTCTGACTCTTGATTTGATAATGAGTAGATAACACCAATTGGAGGTAGAAGACCCTCCAATTCGATATGGTGATCACAGGCGCGGTGTGGAGGAAGTTTCTCTGCTTTCACCTTGGAGAATACATCCAAATAATGGTGATAAGCAGGAGGAACAACCTTCAGCACAGTTTAAATTTCTTCTGGCTCTTCCTCCTCATCCCACTGCTCCTCCAGGGATGCATGAAAGGATAAGGGAGGAAGGTCCATATCCCCTTGGAAGAGATGAAGTGAAGATATGGCAACATCTTCTCCAACATCCTTTATCTCTTTGAAGACTTCATCTCTTGATGGAAGTAATGACTGAGAGGGAATTATGGAAGGGATATGGACAGAAGAAGGGATGGAAGATGTCTTAAGTTCACCAGCCAGAGCAACACTGTTGACAGCAGTGGATAAGTCATTACTAGTAGAAGGAGTAATACCACTAGAATCCTTATGATTAGAATCATAGGTGATCAATCCATTTTTCCAATCAATAATGGGATTGAAATGGTAAAGGAAATCATAGCCCAATATCAGGTCTTCTCCTTTGGGTGAATCTATGATAAAGAAATCCCATTCAAAGCTTGGGAAGGAAGGCAAGTCAACTACCCACTTGGTATAATGGGTGATGAACAAGGCAGGGGATTCATTAGAATCCAAAATGAAAAGAGGAATCTTTTCAGGGAGCTCTGACAGAGTCAATGAGTACTTGAGAACAAAATTCTTTGCAATAAAAGAGTTTGTAGCACCAGAATCAATGAGAATACTATAAAAAATATCAGAGATTGAAGAAAAAATAAGAAATTTTAAAGATTTCTTGACACTAGTATTCAGAGTGCACAATTGTGCTCTTGAAGGAAATAAGTGAGAACCATTGAACACATCATGATTCCCACTCAGGCTTTTCCCTGCTTGCTAGGGAAGCCTCTTGATGATGACCCAGGCTTGTTCTGAGGTCTCTTGAAGCATTATTCAATTGGGTGCTTTCCACCACAATAAGTACACAACCCTGCTTGAATCCTCCTCTCCTTTTCAGAACCGATTAATTTATTGTCCTTATTGAGGAGAGCAGCATGGGGTTTGTCCTTTGAAGATTGAAATTGCTTGCCCTTCTTATTCTTCTTCTGGTGAGGCCTCTTTGAAGATGAGTTTTGAGGAGGCCTAGACTGATTGGATCCAATGACTGGAGGCTTCTTTTCTTGATTGCCACCCTTTTCCTTTTGCCTCATGATATCTTGTGTCTAATTCTAAAGTGACATCCATAAGTTCTTGAAGAGTGTCAAAAGTTCCGGGGTGAGAAGCCAACTGATCCAATAATCTTGATGCCAATCCTCTTCTGTAAACATGGATATAAGCTCTTTCCCCCCAATCTCCAATTCTTGACATTAAGCTTCTGAAATCTGCTATGTACAAAGAAACATGACCACTTTCCTTCATCCTCAAATTGTCCAAGTCTTGTTCAGCTTTCCTGACTTCATTGGGGTCACCAAACAGAGTGAATAATTGAGATTCAAACAATGGCCAATTATTGAGGAGGTAGGAAGGGTCTTCATTGGAAATATTTGAGAGGTAGGGTTCAATCCATTTGCCAGCTCTACCAGTAAGAAAAGAAGTTGAGTACAAAACCTTCTTCCTGTCTGAGAAGAAGTTTGCTGGATCATTATGGAAAATTAGTTGACAGGATTGGATAAATCCTCTCAACTTATGAGCTTGAGTACCATCAAAAGAATCAGGTGCCTTCATGGATGGAGTCTTGAAAGCAGGGGCTTTGGAATTGTCCCTGGGGGTAACTGCTTGAGTGAGTTGTCCCATGAATTGAGTCATCTGCTCCATCATCTTGAGGAGACTTGGATCAGTTTGAGAGACAAGAGGTTGACTAGAAAGGGCTAGATTAGAACCCTGAGGTACCTCTGGAGCATTTGCCAAGGCATCTGCCACTTCAGTTTCCCCAGAATCTTCCTCTTCCACAGACTCTTCCCCCTCTTCATCTTCAACTTCCCCTAATCTTGCTCTTGCACCTTCAGACATGCCAGGGTAGCCACCCAAAAGTCCAGAAAAGGATCTTGATCTTCTAGATTTCATTCCACCTCTTCTTGAGGGTGCTGCTCCTTCCATTGGTGGTCCTCTGTCCAAGTTTGCACTCAGTTGATGTACTGATGGTGTGCGGTCAAGAGGAGCCCTTGGTGCAGGAGTGAGAACAGCTGGAATTTTCTGGGATCTAGTATTCTTTGCTGGGGGGCTATGCTGGACTGGCATTATGAAAAGAATTAAAATAACTTGATGGTATTAAGAAGAATAATCAAATTTGGCCAAATCAATCACAATAAAATCTTGATGAATCTTGAGGAATCAATTCAAACCTTGAGGAATCAAATTCAATCAACAGTCAAATAAATTCAATCAATCAACAATCAAATCAAATCAAATATCAATAATCTTGAGTAAATCAATAATCAATAAATCAATAATTCAGTGTCTTCAATATGAAATCAAGGTCTTGAGGAATCAATCAATCAATTCAAAATCTTCAGAAATCAATTCAATATCTTGATGAGTCAAGTCAATCAATAAATCAAAATAAATTCTTGAGGATCAATCAATATCTTGAGATTTCAAAGTCAATAAATCCAATAAATCCTGAATCAATAACCCAAATGAATCCCAATGAATAATCCAATCAATTAAACCAATCAATAATTCCTAGATAAAACCTGAATAAGAACACAGAAAAAATTTGATTGATAAAATAAAATGAAGTGATGAAATGGTCAGCAATGATTAAGAAAAGAAAAAGAATCAATTTTCATGAGAATGAAATGAATGAGATGAAAATTGATGAGAAAGAAAAATTCATAATCATTAAGATCATTAAATCATAAAAGGAATCATAATTGATGAATGAGAGAAATGAATATAATGAATGAAAAGAAAGAATCAAATATGAGTTAATTAATTTAATGTCACAGGGGCTCTTCGAAGTGAAGAGGGCCTGGCACTCAGTAAACTGGGACTCACTTATGGAGGGCTCAAAGATAAGATAAGATGAGATACACTTAGGAGTGTTAAAGATGAATTACTAAAAGAATGAATATAAGAAAAGCAGCAACAAAAGAAATAAGAATAAGAAACAGAAGAGCCAACCACAAACAAGTCCAAGTCCACTGTTTCAACCTGTCAGAATGGAAAGAGAAGGGTTAATAAGGATATGGCCACCCAACTCATACTGTACAGGCGAAGAAAAGAAAAAAAGGCAAAGACTAACTTAAGATTAAATAAATATAATACCCAAAATATAAGGATAAGAATATTCAGATAATAATAAATCAACTAAATTAATTAACTGGGGAAAAGTCCCCAGGGGGGAGGAAGAGGGGCTGGTATATGTGAGAATCACCAGCCCTGATCCAGAGGAAGAGTTTTCATGAGAATACTTGATGATTTGAATTGAGTCTGGCCAATACAGGTCCTGTACAGCTGTACAGAACCTGTACAAGAGGTGTGGTGTATTTGAGTGATCATACAGTTCCATATTGGTGTATTGAAACTGTATTGGGTGAATCCAGCCTGTACAGGTATTGACAGGCTGTATTGAGGTACCAAGCTGTATGCATGTTTCAGAATGAAGATTGCTGAAACTGCATGCTGATGCAGATACTGGATTTGCTGATTTGGGGTGTTTGAGTGGGTGTATGAATGAATACCCTTACCCCTGATGGATGGTTGTTACAATATCTTAATAATGAATACTTTCTGCAAAACCCTCTTTTAGGGGTTTTACATGATGAAACAAATAGCTTTGAAACTAATTGTATTTCATATTAGCACAAAACAGTTTAAACAAAAACATTGGCCATATTCTGAGAATCTTTCAAACAATAAATCCTTTTTTTACAATAAAAAATTATCAACCAACCAGTTTATATTAAGTATAAAATTGGCCAAGTGCTAAGCATTTTTCAAAAAAAAAATAAAATCAATATCATTTTTGAAATAAAGAACCCTCCGCACACTAGCTTATATTGACCAAAAATTAGCCAAGTGCTCAGTATTCTTCAAAAAAAGACTACAGAACTTATTTTTGAAAGAAAATAATAATTGAAAACACAACCATCCACCAAATGTTACTAAGATTTTACAGAATAGTAAAACTACACAGGCTAGTAACAGGGAGGTGAGGGTGTTTTTTAAATTTAATTCTTCCACTATACAGAGATAATCTTTTTATACAAGATCTATAAATGGATGTCTTACAGAGAGAGACTTTTACATATAAAAAAGGAGTCATTAGCTGTGTAAAATGTATTCTGAGGGGATTTAAATTCTCCCTCTATACAGAACCTATCTTTTCATACAGATATATAAATGAATTTTGTACAGAGAGATATGTTTTACATATAAAAAAGAAATATTTACCTGTGTAAGATGTATTCTGAGGGGCATGTAATCTTTTGACTAATAAATTTGTGGATTTCTTCTTTTATGAAGCCATAATGCAGGACTTGACCGTTTCAAATATCAAATAAATCCGTTAATGTTGCAAAAACACTTTTGATCAAAGTCTATAATTAATAAATTTGAAATAAGATATGTCCCCATCCTTAACATTAGCTTTCATACTCATTGGATGGTCAAATAAAGTTAATCATCATTTGAGTATGAAACACTTATCTTTTCCTTGTCACAGCGGCTCTTATGGAAGCAAGAGTGGCCAAGCCCTCACACTCAGGAATCAAGAACTGATTTGGAGGGCGTCAAAAGAATAAAGGAATAAAAGAATATATTTCTAAAAGAAGAATAAAAAGGGTAAAGACAAATATGCCAAAGACAAAAGAAAAGGAAGCCAATGGACAGGATAATAAGAAGCCAAAAGCCAAAGAGCCAACCAAATGAATCCTTGATTCACTGTTTCAACCTGCGAGAAAGAACAATGGAATCAGTAAAGGATATGACCACCAATATTGACTGACAGGCAAAGAAGAAAAGGTGCAAATTACTGACTTAAGATTATCAGTATTTACTTTAATAAGGTAAAAGAAAATAAGGATAAAAATCAATCCAATATATTCATTAACTGGGGAAAAAGTCCCCAGGCAATGAAAGATGGCCAGTATATGTGAAAAACTGAGAGGCTGATCCTGGAAGTTGAATAATCCAGCTGTATTGTCTGAATTGGGCCAATACAGTTCTGGCCATCTTGAACATTGAACTGTGTGATTGAATTCCCACAGTGGAATATGAATTGGCCCAACTTGGGCAAGGACATACAGGTTGATTGATTTCTACCTGTATGGATCAATTGAGTTGTCCAAGGAGTATTGAATTACTTGCTGCCTTGACAACTGATTGAATGACGAATAACCTCCGAGAATGCCCCTGGAATGATCCTGGAAGAATTTTCAACCCAACTCTTGCAAGGCCAGTTGGTTGGGGTCTTGAAATGATCTTCTGATAGCTGCCATGGATTTCCAGACTGAAGAGCTGAAGAGTCCTCCTTTGAAATTGGTGATGGATTTTGGGGACCTTGATTTGGAATCATGGAAATGGGTCCTGAAAATGTCACCATTAGATTTCTGAGAAAAAATGGTGCATAATGGTAAATAATACCATATAGGCACCACCCTTGCATCCTTTAGTACAGGGTGCATGGAGGAATGGGAAAATCTTCCCCTTGAGTTGAGGGAAAGAGTGGATTTGAGCTGCTGGTGGCCTCTGGGGTTCACCAGAGGCCATGGCTGAAAATGGGGTCCATAGTGGTCCGTGGTCAAAATTGGTCCCAAGGCCTTTTTTGGCCAATTTGGGCCCAAAAACTGGCTCAGGTGGGCCCACTTGTGGTTTGGGGCTGAGGGACTTCTCCCTTGGCCCCGTTTTGGCCTCATTGAAATTGGGCCTAAGTGGGCCACGGACCGCAGGCTGTAGAGGCCATTTAGGCCCAAACCCCACTAATATAAGGGCCCTGGTGGCGCTAGAGGGGCCTTAGCCCCCTGGAAGACTGAAAGGGCCCCCCAGGCCCAAAAAATAAAGGCCTGGGGGTTGGTGAGGTGGAAATTTGCCAAGGAGGCCAATGATGGCAGGATATGGCCTGAGGCCATTAATTAAGATTGGAGCCACAAATGCCCAGGGAAAAGGTGTTATGACCAAAAGGCCATGGAGAACCAGAGGGGGCCAATTGGGCATAAAAGATATGGTGTGGCCAATTGGCCCCAACTTGGTTTCAGGCTGGGATTTCCGCAACACCAATTCGGGAGGGTCATTCTTCGTGGTTGTGACAGTACCCCCCTACCTTGAATGGTGACCTCCTGAGCACCAAGATAAGGTAAAATCTTATTGCGGCTGTGGAGAAATATTGGACGTAGGGATTCCAGAGGTATTGACTCTTGAAGAGAAAAGTTTTCAAATTGATAAGGATGTTGGCATATGAAGTGAGGTTGACTTGGTCTTCTCTTGACTTTGGGTTTTGAAAGTGTTAAGAATTGATTTTGGCATGAAGGATTAAAACAAAAGAAATTTAAGAAGTATAAAGAAAGAAAACAAAATAAAACAAAGATAAAAGAAAAAGAATAAAAAGAAAAGCAAAATGTTTTTTGAGGGGGGTTCCGATCTTCATCACAAATTTTGACAGTTAATTCAAAAGTGGCCAAGGTCCTGGGAAACATAATTTGATGCCAGGTGCTCACAGAGTAGCCAAGGAGATGTTTTGAAAGTTTTTAGACCCCTCAGGGAAGTGCGCACCAGGAGAGGAACCTACTTTTGGTATTTACCACTTCTGCCAGTGCCATAAAAAGGGAATAAATTTTCTGAAGGAATGAATTGGAATTGGAAGTACTTGGGAAGAAATTAAGAAAATGAATGGTCCATTTTCCCAAGTGGAAATGGCCATAATTTTGCAATCGATGTTGAAATCCAGGCCAGAAATCTGTGTCCAAAATTCTAAAGTGCTCACAGGGTGGCCAAGGTGATGCTTACAACATAAAACAGTAGAATACCCTAAAGGTGCATACCAGGAGTGGGACTTGCTTTTAGTAATTGCTCTCCCCATCAAGCACCATGAAAAATCAAGCTTTTGAAGAATTGGGTCCAGGCTTGTCAGGATATAAGGAATGAAAATCTTTGACAAGTTCAGGACAATTCTTGATGTTTCCGGCTGGTTCCCGGGTGGATCTTTCTGGGTCTTGACTGAAACCTTTCCATTCCACCAGATACCACAATTTTCTGGTTCTGAGCTTTGAATCCAGTATTTGAGAGACTTCCCATTCCTCTTCTTCTTCAATAATGATTGGAGGAGGAGGCTCTGGATGCTGATTTGGGATTGTTGATGTCTTGACTGGTTCAAGGAGGGAAATATGGAAGACTGGGGGGATGGATTTCCATTGAGGTGGTAGGCATGAGTACTGACTTTCTTCAATATTGGAAAAGGATCCAATCATTGTTCAGACAGTTTTTTGGTGGGTCTGGTTGATTTGATGTTCTTGGAAGAACGCCATACCATGTCACCAGGATTGAAAACAGGTGGACTTGCTCTACATTTATCTGCATACCTCTTAAGCGTGTTTATGGAAACTTCATATTCTTGCTTGACATCTTGCTGTACTTATTGAATTTTTGTTGATAAATTTCCAGCAGCATTATCTTGAGTGATTCAAACTGAGTCAAATTGTGGATCTCTTCCATAAACAGTGAAAAACAGGGATTGTTTTGTTGAAGAGTGATCAGAATTATTGTAAGCAAATTCAGCCAGAGGGATTCAGGTGTTACAATCATCTTGATGATAACTGAAATACATCCAAAGGTACTTTTCTAGTATCTGATTTACCCTCTCTGTCTGTCCATCAGTTTCTGGATGGTAAGCAGTTGACAGATCTCTTGAAAACTTGAGCTGCTGACAAAGATTGATCCAAAAGGAAGAAACAAAGAGGGGACCTCTATCACTGACAATGCTTGAAGGAAGGCCATGTTTTCAAAAGATATGCTTGATGAACAAATGGGCCAAATCCAGTGACGTGATTGAAGACATTGTTGGAATAAAAACTGCCATTTTTGAGAATCTGTCCACTATGACCAGAATTGAATCAAAGGAACTGGAGAGTGGCAGTTGAGTGATGAAGTCCATTAAAAGACAAATCCACGGACCATTTGGAATTGGAAGAGGTTTGAGGAATCCAAACTTCTTGTGATGAATATTCTTGTTTCTTGAACACTGTTGACAGGATTAGACATAATCCTTGATTAATTGAGTCATTCCGGACCAGTGGAACTCCTGCTTGACAAGTTTAAGAGTCTTCTCTTGGCCATGGTGTCCAGCTAGAGAAGAGTCATGACACTTTTGAAGAATGCTGAGTTGAATTGTGGGGTCATTTGGGACCACCACCCAATCTTTGAAGAGAAGAAGTTGGGAAGAGGAATCAAGAGAGTAATCATGGACAGATTTACCTTTACCCAAATCTTGAAGAATACTTCTGTACTGAGAGTCTTGCCATAGAGTCTTCTGAATTGAATCAATCAAATTTGAAAAAGATTCCACCCTGACTGCAAAATACCTTTAGGGTTGGACTTCATCCTTCTTGATGGGCTGCTGAGAGTTAATTCTATTCTTGCTGATGAAATACTCCCCCTCTCTGGATAAACATTGTCCTGACGTGATAAGGCATCTGGAAGAGTAGCTAGGCGGCAAGGGCAGTAAGTGATTGAGAAGTGGAATTCAGAAAGGAATTAAGCCCAGCTGGCTTGATGGCGAGTGAGTACTTTTGAAGACATGAAGTATTGAAGATAAGAATAATCAGTGAAAACTTCAAGAGGGGAGGAAAGAGAGAGAAGAAAAGCCCTCCAGCACTTGAGAGCCCAGACGATGCCAAGCAGTTCCTCGTCATTAAACTCATAGTTGAGCTCTGCTGGAATATGCTTGTGGCTGTGGAATGCAATGGGATGTTTTCCTTAGTCAGAGACCTGACTCAGTACAGCACCCAAGGAATAATTTGATGCATCAGTCTCTACAATGGTGGGTAGAGAAGGATTGGAGTGGTGGTGAAAGCCTCTTTGAGTTGATGAGACTGACTAAGAGCTTCCTCATTGAGGGGGAAACTGGTGAGTGAACTGATTTTTTTTGAATAATTCTTGATGAAACGGCGGTAGAAATTGGCAAAGCCAAGGAAAGATTTAAGAGCCTTGAGGTTTCTTGCAGGGGCCAACTGAGAATCTTCTGGACCTTTTCTTGGTCCATCTTGATGCCTTCAGAAGAAACAACATAACCCAAATATTCTACACTAGAAACATAGAATAGGCACTTGGAAGCCTTAGCAGCAATGGTATTGGCTCTGAGTCTGGAAAGAACAGTTGACACATGAGTGACATGTTCCTCCTCAGATTTGGAAAAGACCATAATGTCATCCAAATAAACCATGACATAAACATCAAGAATATATTGTAAAATATCATTGACAAGATTTTCAAAAGAGGCAGGAGCATTGGTGCGCCCAAATGGCATGACCAGGTACCTATAACTGCCATATTTAGTTCTAACAGCTGTCAAATGTTCATCACCCTCCTTGATTCTGGGAATGTTATATGCACCATGCAAATCAATCTTGGAGAAGATAGAAAACCCATTAAAGACATTGAGAAGCTGATTCATAGGGGGAACAGGATACTTGTTCTTCCTAGTCACAGCATTGAGTTTGCGGTAATCAACACATAAACGGAGGCCACCATCCTTCTTTTTAGCAAAGAGGAAAGGTTCTCCTGCTCAGGAGGAGCTTGGCCAGATGAAACCTTTCTCTACATTCTCTGAAATGTAGGCCCTGAGTGTATCTGATTCTTGGTTTGATAAAGAGTAGATCACTCGAACTGGAGGTAGAGACTGCTCCAGCTCAATATGATGATCACAGGTGTGGTGAGGAGGAATGTTTTCTGCTTTCACCTTGGAGAATGAATCCAAATATTGGTGATAGACAGACAGAACAGCCTTCAACACAGTTTTGACTTCTTCTGGCTCTTCCTCCTCATCCCACAACTCCTCCAGGGAGTCATGATAAGATGAAGGAAGGAGGTCCATGTTCCCAAAGAAGAGATGAAGCAAAGATACATAATTATCTTATCCAACATCTTGAATCTCTTTGGAGACTTCATCTCTAGGAGATAGTAATGACGGATGGGAATTAAGGGAAGGAATATGGACAGAAGATGGAAATGATGGTGTTCTAGAATAACCAACCAGAGCTGCACATGATTTGGCAGAAGAAAAGTCATTACTAAAAGAAATTGAAGGATCATTATAGTCCTTATGATCAGAATTAAAGGTGATCAATCCTTGCCTCCAATCAACAGAAGGATTAAGATTATTAAGAAAGTCAAAACCCAATATGAGGTCTTCTCCCTTGGGAGTATCAATGACCAAAAAATCCCATTCAAAGCTTGGGAATGATGGGAGCTCAACCATATATTTAGTATGGTGAGTCACAAGTAAAGAAGGATACTCAGAGGAGTCAGTAATGATAAGAGGAATATTCTCTTGGAGCTCTGACATGGTCAAAGAATACTTGTGAACAAACTGCTTTTCAATAAATGAGTTGGTAGCACCAGAATCAATGAGAATACTGTAAAACATATCAGAGAGAGAAGAAAAAACAAAGAACTTAAGAGAATTTTTGACACCAGTATTCAGAATGCACAATTTTGCTCTGGATGGAAAACAGTGAAGACCGTTGAACACAATACTATCTTCCCTCAGGCTTTTCCCTGGCTTGGAAGTTGGCCTGACAGCTGGGTAAGCTTGCTTTGAGGCCTTTTGAAACAGGACTCATGTAAGGTGTGGATATGAAACTTTGATTAAAAATCAAGTACTTTTCCTGTCCTCAAAATTTGTATAAGGTAAAAATCAATTAAAAATAGTATGAAATATTATTTTTAAGAGAAAACACGCCAATTTTATTGTTTATAACTTTATTAGTATAAAACAATAATATTATAAAAATTTATTGTTTTACCAACAATAAAAATTTATCCAAAAAATACTCTACAAGAGATATTTAAGGCTACAAAAGAAATTTCTTCAAGAGCAATTTTAATTGGAATTAATTGAGCAAAGAACTGCAAGCAATTAATTAAAGAGCAAAGTCTTTAAAAAAGAATATTAAAGAGAAAACACGCCCAAAAGTGACCAGAGTGAATTTGGAAACAAAGTGACCAAGTTTACAGTGCTGAAAGATGCTTTAATTCACTTTTGGGGTGGTTCAGGGGTAAAAATGATTATAAGAGTTACAAACAATGATTATAATGATTTTTTCACGTGGTTAAAAGGATTAAAATGATTTAAAAGTGGTGGTTGGAATCTTTGATTGATTGGTTTAACAGTTTTAAACTAATTAATAAAAGGAAAAGATTCTAACATGAAGAGAAAAGTGGGGCAAAGAAGACATTCTTTTATAGCCATCAATTCTCTTGCTCCAAAAGTAAAATTTACTCTTGTCAGTCGTGAAAAAAAGTCTGACAACAGAAAAGCCAATTATGGCATCATTGAACCCTGGTTTAGACCAAAAAGGGCTGGTTTAAGCCATTTTTAGCCATTTTTAGCCATTTCAGACCCTTAAATCAGCCATTACTATAGCAATACCAGGCCTAGAGCCTTCAAAACACGTCAGAATGTGTGTCAGAGGCGTAGAAACCAGTTAAAACTGTTTTTATTATGATTGTTTTATCTTAAGGGTAGTTTTACCCTCTTGGCAACAGCTAAAACTACCCCAGTTGGTATCAAAACCTCATCATCAATTGAGTCCACAGACCCTGTAACTCAATTCCAGGCCAAAAGTGATGAACTTTTGCGTGAATTTTGACATCCCACGCCTGTCAGCAAGGATTTTGGGGGTCTAGCTCCCCCTTAGAGCTGGAGTTCCTTTTCCCCCCCAAATTTAATCTTTCCAATTTATTTTTCCTTTAATTCCTCATCATGTATTATACTTATAATTTACATATGTAATTCAATTCAATTGTACAGTACAATACAGTAATAATTGACACCTCATATGTAAATCAAAGTTCACTTATGTAATACACGCGCACATTTTGACATTTCAATTGAATTCAATTGAAAATACTTCAATTCCTCATAACTTCTAAACTAAACACAACACCTCAATTTTAACACAAAAATTGATGGTTAACACCACATGTGGTGTGAATTAAATTAAGGTTTTGAGGATTTTCAACTTTTGTATTGAAAATACTAAAAACTTAATTTAAGCTTATTTAGAGTTGAGTTACAAGAATTTCACTCAGAGGTGACCCCACCTGATTTTTTATGAGGAATCCAATGGTGAAATAAATTTTATATGTTTATTTATTGGATAAAAAGTTATAATAAATTTTATTTAACTTTTTTCCAAATTTATTTATTTTTTCACAATTTTGTTAAAGTTTCATTTTTACTTAATTTTTTCAAGTATAAATGCAATTTTATATTTATAAAATTTAATGTATTTTTTATTTTTAAATTATAATTAATTTTTTATTTTTAATATAATTTTATATTTATATTTTTATTTTTATTTTAATAATATAAATAAATTTATTTTATTTATATTAATATGTTATTTTTTATATTTGTGGTCTTTTGGGTATATGAAATTACCTCTAAGGCTCACAACTCAAGACTATTCTTCCCACCACAATAGGTACATAGACCCTCCTTGATACTTCTTTCTTTTTCAGAATTCATTGACTTGAAGTCTTTATGCAGCAATGAAGAATGGGGCTTGTCCCTCTTCTGAAAATTCTTCTTCTTCTTATGACTTGAGCTTGAAGAATTTTGAGGATGAGAAGAAATTGACTTTGAGGCTTCAGGCTTCTTCTCTTGATGATAACTCTTCTCTTTTTGCCTCTCATGGTACCTGGTATCAAGCTCCAGGGTAACGTCCATTAAGTCTTGAAGAGAGTCAATTCTTGAAGGATGGGAGGCCAACTGATCCAAAACCCTGGATGGCAATCCTTTCCTGAAATGATGAATGAGATCCCTTTCACCCCAATGCCCAATTCCTGACACCAAACTTCTAAAATCAGCAATGTATAAAGATACATTCCTGCCTTCTTTCATTCTTAAGGAATCCAGCTCTGCTTCAGCTTTTCTGACTTCATTTGGGTCCCCAAATAAACTAAAGAGTTGAGATTCCAATAATGTCCAAGAATTAAGAAGTTATCTTGGTTCTTGATGAGTGAGATTGGAAAGATAAGGCTCAATCCATTTTACAGCCCTTCCAATGAGAAATGAAGTGGCATAGAGAACTTTCTTTCTGTCTTGAGAGAAATTAGCCACATCATTATGAAAGATCAATTTACAAGACTGAATAAAGCTTCTGACTTTGAAGGATTGAGTCCCATAAAAGCATTCTGGTGCCTTCATAGATGGAGTCTTGAACGCTGGTGGTCTTGATGAATGAGAACCCAAAGCTGCTCAAAGATTGGCCATAATTTGAGTCATCTGCTGCATAATGGCCAATAAGGATGGTTCTGACTGGTGAGAGACAGGATTATCAGACTGGGCTAGAGTTGGTCCTCCAGTACCTTGGGATACCCGTAAAGGAGCAGGAGCACCTTCAGTACCATCAGACTCTTCCTATTCCACAGAATTCTCCTCCTCCTCTTCACCATCTTCACCTGGACCCTTGAGAATGGTCCTTGAAGCTCCTGGGAATGAGCTTGATCTTCTTGGCCCTCTATCACAGGGGCTCTTCAAAGTGAAGAGGGCCTGGCACTCAGTAAACTGGGACCCACTCATGGAGGGCTCAGAGATAAGGTAAGAAGGAATACACTTAAGAGTGCAAGAGATGAATGACTAAAATAAGAATATAAGAAAGCAGCAACAAAAGAAATAAAAGTAAAGAATAGAAGAGCCAACCACAAACAAGTCCAAGTCCACTGTTTCAACCTGTCAGAATGGAAAGAGAAGGGTTAATAAGGATATGGCCACCCAGCTCATACTGTACAGGCAAAGAGAGAAATGCAAAGACTAACTTAATATTAAATAAATATAATACCCAAGATAAGGATAAGAATATTCATAACATAATAAATAACTGAATTAATTAACTAGGGAAAGGTTCCCAGGGGGGAGAAAGAGGGGCTGGTATATGTGAGAATCACCAGCCCTGATCCAGAGGAAGAATTTTCATGAGAGGATTGAATGATTGAATTGAGTCTGGCCAATACAGGTCCTATAAAGCTGTACAGAACATGTACAAGAGCTTTGGTGTATTTGAGTGATCATACAGTTTAATTCTGTTGTATTGAAACTGTATTGGGTGAATCCAACCTGTACAGATGTTGACAGGCTATATTGAGGTACCAAGCTGTATGCATGTTTCAGCAAGGAAGATTTCTGAAACTGAATGCTGATGCAGATACTGGATCTGCTGATTTGAGGTGTTTGAGTGGGTGTATTAATGAATACCCTTACCCCTGGTGAGTCATTGTTACAGTATCCCCCTCTTGAAACTGGTTGGCTCCTGAACACCATAATACCCTGCCACTGTTGAGTGGCATCTCAATATCCCCACATTTTTTCAAAAAAAATTCTTTTTAATTTTCTTTTCCTCTTGACCATCATCCTGAAAATCCTTCTTCAATTCTTCCCTGTCAATAAAATTGATTCCCCCCTTCTTTCAAGTTTTGAGTAAGTATTCCACTTTGAAATATGATTTTTCTTTTCTTCTGATTCAATAAATCTTGTTCTTGGGGTATGGCCTTGGGATTTATCCCAAAATGATGGCCACTGAGCTCTTGTGCTCAAAAAATGATTCCCAATGAGTATATGAAGTGTACTCATTTGGCAAGGCTTAATCAAAAAAAAATCTTGAATGATTCCTTCAAGGGGTCTTGTCCCCATTGTCCTTGGAAATTGCCTCAAACAGCCCTCTATGATGATCTTGGGCTGTGGCCTCTTCTATGATGAATCTTGATAAAGTTGGGTTCCATGGCCTTTTGGGCCTTTTTGGAGTCCTTGGTGATTTTTGGTGATTTGATGATGTATGGCCTTTTTAGGCCATTTCTGTCTTTTTGGGGTCGTACGGTCCGTGGTCTGTGGGCCGTGGACCGTACGCTGTGGTCTGTGGGGGCTATTGGACGCCCCCTGGGCCCAATCTTTCTGGGGACCCAGGGGTACCAAGGGGCCAAGAATTGGCCTAAAACCAAAAACTCACCATATATGGCCTGGACCCATTGATGGGGTCCAGGACCATTAAGATCCCGGCCTCCCCAAAGCTGCAGGGGAGGTCCTGGGTGATGAATTCAGCCCCAAAGTGGTATGAATCCTCACCTTAGAGGCTTTGAGGGGGGGCATAATTGAGTTATGGCCCCCATTTCCTTGAGGTCAATTTTTTTGATATGGAGTCGACTGCTGATTCTGACGTCTTGAATCTTCTGCTTGCATACCACCATCTGTTCTTTGTGGCTCTGGCGTCTTCAGTCAATTATCTTCCCCCTCCATGGCGTCTTCTGGTCATTTTGATCCCTCCCAAACCTATGATGGATACAGAGCAGTTGAAGTTCTTGATCCTGCCTGTACTGAATGTTTGGCCAAGGGTAAGGATTGTTTTCAACACTACAATCCCCGATCTTCAAAATGCCATTTTTGCTTCATTGGAAAGAAACCATGTCGTCGTACCGGGGTGATGTCTTCTAACGTCAGAAGGCATTTATGGAGTAGAAAGGATGGGCCTTTTGGGCAAGAATTCCCCATCTTTGAGGAAGCTACTCCTGATGCAACTTTAGGATTTTCTCAATGTGAGTGATTTTCATAGCTTGATTTAATTGGTACTGATATTCTGATGTAGTGACCGGTTCCAGGCAGAGGGATGTGGCAAGGTGGACTAGTGTTGGAGGGCCAATCCCAGTTGGTGGTAGGCCCATATATTCCAGCTCAGAGGTCCCAATCTCAAGGACCAATACTGAAGGGGTAGTGAGGGTAGTGAAGAGAGTAAAAAGGATTGATGATTCCCCCACTGTTCCAGATGCTGAAGGAAGTGATTAGTTGGGGGGTGAAGAAGTTCAAGCTGTTCCTCATTCAGTTGGCCATCCATCCAGCAATTCCTCTACTCAACCCCTTGCCAACAGATTTCAAAGCCAAGTAATTCCCAGCACTCCCAGAACCTTCCAACCAGTTCTTGCTTCCATTCCTACTACCATTCCTCCTCCTTCACCCAGTACTTCCCATGCCTGGCCTGACTTGAATCCAGCAGTAAGACCATCACCAGTTCAGCAATCCAGAAACTCACCCATAACCACCTCCCATCAACTCCAACCTGTGGCCAGTTCCAGCAGAAGAAGAGATGGATTGTCCCCTTTGCCATTTCCTGCCGCTCAAGTTTTTCAAAGAAGAGAACGTTGGCCTATCCGGGTTACCAGAGAAGATCCCAACGCGGCTAGTGAAAGTCAAGATGCTGTGGCCGGATTGTTCAGGAGGGTTGATAGGAATAGCAGAGATGGCTGCGAAATTTGCCTGGTATGAAGATGAGTTGATAAATGATTTTCAGAGAACTTTTGATGAATTAGGTAGAGATAACCAGTTTCCTTATCCTTGTTTGTGTTTGGTTTGACTTCTATCCCCACTCTTATAAATACTAAAAATTGAAAAAATAATGGAACCTCCCAATACATAATTTGGGAGGGGATGCTGCTGCTTTAAATAAATAAAAAGAAAACAAAATTATACAAGGAAAGAAAAAAAAGAAAAAGAGAGTAAAAGAGAGTAAAGCAACAGAAATAAAGAAACTCCTGATGGTTTGTCCTTCTTGTGGTGAGTTGCTTTATTTTGGCCAAGAAATTTCTGAAAAGATGAAACCCAAGCATTTGATGCTCACAGAGTGGCCAAGGAATGTTTTACAAGAAGTAGAACCCTCAGGGATGCATACCAGGAGATGGAACTTACTTTCATATCTCCCACTCCCCACCAATAACCATAAAACTGAAATAAATTGCCATAACTGACTTCTGAAATGGATTGCCATAAATGAATTGAAGTAATTTATGTCTTGAATTATGATGATTGGCATAAATGAAATGATAAGTAAAAGAAAAGAAAAAAGAAAGGAAGAGACATTTGGCCATATCTTGATAAGGTCTAAATGGAGGGTATTGATGTTGCATGCTTCCTGAACCTGTCCAAAGAATTGACAAGTGCTCACAAAGTGGCCAAGGGGATGCTTACAACAACATATGGATAGAATATCCCCTCAAAGGTGCATGCCAGGAGAGAAGCTTACTTTCATAACTTCTTCCCCCCACCAAGCACCATAAAATCAAACTCTTGAGGTATTTGGGCCAGGCTTGTCTGGATACAATGAATGAAAATCCTTGACAAGGTCTGGTGAGTTGGTAGTTTTGGAAGCTTGTTCCCAAGTGGTTATTTCTGGGTCTTCAATGAATCCTTTCCTGTGAGCCTTAGAGGTAATTTCATATACCCAAAAGACCACAAATACAAAATTAACATATTAATATAGATAAAATAAATTTATTTATATTATTAAAATGAAAATCAAAATATAAATATAAAATTATATTCAAAATGAAAAAAATTAATTACAATTTAAAAATAAAATTACATTAAATTTTGGAATTATAAAATTACATTTATACTTGAAAAATTAAGTAAAAATGAAATTTTAACAAAATTGTAAAAAAATAAATAATTTTGGAAAAAAGTTAAATAAAAATTATTATAAATTTTTATCCAATAAATAAACATATAAAAATTATTCCACCATTGGATTCCTCATAAAAAATCAGGTGGGGTCACCTCTGAGTGAAATTCTTGTAACTCAACTCTAAATAAGGTTAAATTAAGTTTTTGGTATTTTCAATACAAAAGTTGAAAATCCTCAAAACTTTAATTTAATTCACTCCACATGTGGTGTTAACCATCAATTTTTGTGTTAAAATTGAGGTGTTGTGTTTAGTTTAGAAGTTATGAGGAATTGAAGTATTTTCAATTGAATTCAATTGAAATCTCAAAATGTGCACGTGTATTACATAAGTGAACTTTGATTTACATATGAGGTGTCAATTATTACTGTATTTTACTGTAAAATTGAATTGAATTACATATGTAAATTATAAGTATAATACATGATGAGAAATTAAAGGAAAAATAAATTGGAAAGATTAAATTTGGGGGGGAAAAGGAACTCCAGCTCTAAGGGGGAGCTAGACCCCCAAATTCCTTGCTGACAGGCGTGGGATGTCAAAATTCACGCAAACGTTCATCACTTTTGGCCTGGAATTGAGTTACAGGGTCTGTGGACTCAATTAATGATGAGGTTTTGATACCAACTGGGGTAGTTTTAGCTGTTGCCAAGAGGGTAAAACTACCCTTAAGATAAAACAATCATAGTAAAAACAGTTTTAACTGGTTTCTACGTCTCTTACACACATTCTGACATGTTTTGAAGGCTCTTGTAAGGTTTATCTATGAAACAATAAGTAAAAATTACTAATATTTTACTTATTGTACTATGAATGTCCTTATGAATGAAATAAATAAGATAAAAATAATTATAATATTAAAGAATTATTATAATTATGGTGTAAAAATAATTATATTATTAATAAAAATAATAATATAGTTTATATTATAAAATATAATATAATAAAATAAATATATTAATATAAAATAATTAATATATTTAATAGAACTTTATTATTGTTACAAACAAATAATAAAGGCGTAAAAAATTGTTTTTTATTAATAAAAAACAATTAATAACAATAATATTACCAATGTTAAAGCTATAAATCAATATAAATACTATTTATATTAATTAAAGAATTATTAAAAGAATAATATAGACAAAATTATTAATATAAGAGAAAATAACCTACTTTTAACACTTAATATAATAATTTAGAGATATTTTATGCCAAATAATGTAAATAAAACTTATACAAATTGTATTTCCAATAAAAAATAGAGAAATTACAAATATTCTTGAGTTTTTTTACGTGGAAATGAGATTTAGAGATTTTTAACAAAAACAATTAAACAAATGATTTAATCACATCAAAATTGATGATTACAATAAAGATGAACTTTGGTCTTTAATAATATAAAATTTTTATATATAAAGAATAAAGATATTACCTTTTCGTTTGTATTGATTTGATGTTTTTGATGCCTCTTAGGGGAAAACAGAGCAGAAAGAGCTCTATTTATAGTAAGTACCTCCCTCCTGGAGTCCAACAGGCTTCTAGTAGACGTGTACTTATCATATCCACTGGAATTGATCAATATTTTAAGGTTTGGTGATGATTACATCATGATCAAACCTCATTACATCACTATTACGCCATTATTTAGAGTTATCACTATAATTATAAGTCTGATGACGTCATAGTCTTGGCAGAACCCCAAAACTCGTGTATGTTATTAGTTTTAATCATAAACTAATAGTATTCACCAATTGTATCACTTATATGACTGTTAAACTTAATTTAAGGTTACAGTGAGTGATCACAAATGATCAAATTAAGTTCAAACTTTGATCCGTAATAGCTTTTAAGATTTACACACTACAACAATTCAGAGATTAAATTCTAATAGCTTGGAATAACGTTATTATGCTTCCAAGACAATTTCATTACATCATCAAAACTCTATTTTTGATGATTTTTCTTGTAACTCATCTTTTCTGTTGAAATTCAATATTTTAAACTTCAAACTATGATTTCAAGGGGTTATACCTTGAATATTATAATAACAAATACATCATTCTTCACGAAAGAACTAGTAGAATCCAACTGTCTACTTATTTTAAGTTTGGACCACTTTCACAACAAAGTGGTCAACAGCTCTGTTGATTTTAATCAATAATTCCTTACAGATTTTAACCTTGTTTATAACTTTTGAAATAAACTTCATTTCTGTATTCTTCCAGTAACTACGTGATGACTTTATTTTTGGTTCATCACTCTATCATGCATAATTCAAGAGATATTGGCTAAAATCCTTGAATATATGCATTGACCAAAAAAGTGCATATATTCAGGTTAATTCCTTAAGTATGCATTTTGAAGCTTAGCTTATTAATTGTTTTATGTGTGGATTTTTATTTCTAATCCAATGGTACCATTTATTTTACATGTTGTTTCATTGTCTCTTGAAATAAATCAGGATTTGTGTCTTTTATAAGGTATTATTACTCATAACTTATTAAATATTGACTTTACAGATATGCCATAAAAATGGTATATGTGTATTTAACCATGGGGAATCTAATGGTTTACTTTATCTCACATGTTTTCTCATTTGGATTTCAGTTAAACCAATTTTCATACCAATTTATTGTATTTTTGTAGTTTTAAGGTACTTACTTTTAATGTATAATTATATTAAATATTTCTTGTGACCTTTTTGGGTATGTGGTCATATCTCAAAGGTTCACATTCCCTACCACCAAAAAAGATTGTACCACAATATGATATGTATAATTAGGGTATCATCCACTGTCCTACCTCTTCAATAGACTTTGTTAGTCTTGAAGCTCAATAATGCTTAAATTTTCTATTTTCCAGGTTTTCTTTCATGTCTGAACCTTCTGAGTACTTTATCAGAATGTGTTATATCTTTCTCAAGTAGCCATTCATCTTCTTGAGTTCAATTTCTATACCTTACAAGGTATTCTCTGTCTTTTTTGTTTCTTGTCCTTCTTTCTTTAAGGACTTTTATTATTTTCTTCTCTTCTTCTTCTTCCAAGGGGGGAATTTCAAGTGAGGGTTTATTTCTTAGTGGAAATAACTCCTTGTCACTTGAACTGTAAGGTTTTATCAGACTTACAGGGAAGGTTGGGTGTTTGTTCATTAGTACACCTGTGAGCTCCAATTGCACAGCATTTGGTCCATGAATTGCTTTTATCATAAATGGTCCTGCAAAGGAATCTTTCAATTTCTTTGGACCTTTTGTGTTATTGAAATTAAGGGTTGATACTAGGACCAAGTCTCCTATTTTGAAGTCAGGTGGCTTATGACTTTTATCCCATCTTTCTTTTGCATATTTGAAAGAGTCTTGCATACATCTGTTTGCTTGGTGTCTTGCTTTATCAAGCATTATATTAAAGCTGCTTGCTGTTGGAAGTATATCCACTAAGTCCTTTTTGAGGGTGTCATAAGGAAGTCTTGGATTCCAACCTTTTTCTAGCATTGCTGGTGTTTTTCCAGTAGAAGAATGGATTGATGTTTTATATGCCAGTTCCAGTGCTGGTATTAGTGTACACCAATCATGGGTAAAACCATCAGAATCTTTGAATTCTAGCCCATAAGCACAGAATCTTCTGATCATGTCCTCTAAGGTCTTTATCATTCTTTCTGCTAAACCATCAGTTTGAGGATGATAAGCTGTTGAGAATGATAACTTTGTCCCAAACAAGTTATGTTGATTTGTCCATAATGCTGAAGTGAACTTTGGGTCTCTGTCACTTATAATATTCTGGAATAAGCCTGTATGGCTAATGACTTTATTCCATATCATTATGGCTGTGTCCATAGCTGTGTCATCTTTATGACATGGTAGGAACATGGGAGTTTTGCTATACCTGTTGTGAGCCTTGAGGTATATTTTACATACCCAAATAGGCCACAATTACCTTAAAAAGAAATTTTGAATTATGCAAAACTCATAAGTCATGCATATATCCAAAATTCATCATTTTCAATTTCAGAAAAGATGAATAACTTTTTATTGAGTAAGTAAATCCATGGATTTAAGACCAGATTTGGATTCTACACAAAAATTCACCTAGGGTAGCTCCATAGAGTGAATAAGCTCAATTTAAGTATTTGAGGTGGTAAAATGGAAAATACTTCAATACCACATCATTAATACCACATAAAAGATCCGTGAAAATTTTTGTTTTTCTTGATTTTTAGCCAAAATAATGGGAAAGTGAGAAATCCCATGTTACATATACACTAAGAATAGTGTTATGCATGTTTTGAGCACTTAATATCATGGTATTCTTACATGGACTTTTGGTACACCCATAGTGGATATCTCACTTTAAGCTTAAATTACTATTTTGACGTAAAAATTAGGCAAGGGGGACAAAAGACATCAAAGAGAGCCAGGGTACCCAACTTCTGAGGCCTCAGAGGTGTGGATAGCTCCAGAGCATGGATCCATGGCTCATCTTGGCCCAATTGGTAAACTAAAACTCTTTGGGAACTTGGTTACCAAGTTACACCTACTGTAATCATAAGAAAAATAGCAAATAACCTGCTATTTTGACGTGCCAAGGAGGTAATAAGCTACTTAGGCTCCTGTAACCACGTCAATTCTTGATGGCTTTCCATGACTAGACCCTAAAAGAGTAATTAAACCCTTTTGGCATCCATATTCATTGATTTACCTCATAGCAACCAGCAAAATACTGCTATTTGCAATTCTACGTAGAAATGAGGTAAAACTTCAAAAATTCATTAAAAATAGAATTCTTAATGAATCTTCCTGAAACTTTCAGGACCAATGAAGAACTGTATTATCTATGGTACAACCAAAAAGAATTATGGTTTTACTAGTAAAATTCAAAGCTTTACCTACAGTCCATTTTTGACCATTCTATGTGAAACACTGAATCTTCAAAAATTCGCAGTAATTACAACCTGTGATGAAATTGCCAATAACATTGATAACTTTGAGAAATCAATGATTATTTTAGAATAAAAGAAGATTTACAGATGTTACTCCTTTTATTCTTAACCATATTGGGGTTGGTAGTCACGTAAAAGCATCAATTAAGTAATTATGATAATCTTACGTGACAACAGATGATGCAATCATTAATCCAAAAGGGTTTATTGTTTTCTCACTCACTGGTTTTTCGGTTTGCTCCATGGCACGCCTCTGTGAGCTGTTGTTGACTTAAAAGAAGCCTATTCTTGCTGTTTTTTCCGTATCATCATCTTATCAATTTATTAAATCATTATTACCAACAAGTAAGTATTAGTTAAAGCTATTCTTAAGTGTTTTAAATCTTTCCAAATCATCCAGAAAGACGTGAAATCCTAGAATCCAGCTATATATTGTTGTAATACTGTTATAAATCCTTTTGATCCCTTAAATCCACAATTCCACGTCAAATTTCTCTACTCTTATCTATCAATAAGTTCTTTGGAGTATTAGTGAGTCATTTATTCTTAATTCTTAAAGTTTTTCTCTAGTAATAGTTTTCTTCAAGAATTATCTTTATAATTATTCTTGCAAAAGATAATTATATATTAAAATAATTTTATTATTTTAATAAAGAAGTTTTTATTATTAAATTCTTCTTGTAATTGATTCTAGTAGACAATTACTTGCTCACTGTTAAAATCACTAGTAGTGATTAACACGTGAAAGAGATAATTTTTTAATTATTTAATTGTGGTTATAATAATACTTTATTATTATATTTCATAAGAACATACATAGTACTGTTGATTAATAGTAATATTATCATCAGTTTCATAGTCACATCTTACACCTGTCAACCAATACTAGGCATGCATTATAGCTTCTGTCTCCTCCTGGAGGTAATGATGTTACCCAATCCATATGAACTATTTCCCAAAGGGATTTTGGCTCTTGGATTTGGATCATCATTCCAAATTTCTTTCCTGTGGCTCTGTTGGCTTTTTGACATGTGTCACAGGTTTGGAAGTATTCTGTGACATCTTTCTTCCAATTTGGCCACCAAGAGCAGGTTTTCACCCTCTCTAGTGTTCTGTCTTCTGAAAGGTGTCCAGCTGCAACACTATCATGACACTCATGTAAAATAGTGTTTATCAGGGCTCTATCTGTTAAGGCCATAACACATGTGTTTTTTGTTCTATGGTAAAGGATTCCATCAAGGAGGTGGAATCTTCCTTCATCATATGCCTTTTTCCATATTTCATCTAGTTTTGATGAAAGTGATGGGTCTTTGCAGTCTTTCATTAGAAGTTGGCTTAAGATATGGCAATTTTTGTCTATCTTATAGCTTTCTTTAACTTGGTTAAAGAATTCTGTGCCAATTTCTGTGACACATATTCCTTCTATATGGTGTTCTTCTTGTGGTAACCATGCTGGATTGTCAGGGGTATTTGCTAGAGCCCATCTGCTAAGACCATCTGCATTTTCATGAATATTGCCAGATTTATGAACAATAGTCATATTTCCTCTATATTCTTGGATAGCAATTTGCCATCTCAGCATATGTCTATTTGGAGTTTTCATATTTAATATAGATTTTACAGCATTACAGTCTGTAATCACATCAAATACTGTTCCATCTAAATAGTAATGTAATTTTTCTAAAGCCCACACTAAGCAGAGGCATTCCATTTGGCTTGCTCCATATCCTGCTTCTTTTCACTTTATCTGTCTTGAAATAAAACAAATTGGTCCTTCCACTGGTTTATCATTGATAATTTGTGTCTGGTGTAGTGCAGCACCCAGTCCTTCTCCACAAGCATCAATGTAAATTTTGAAGGGTAGTTTCCAATGTGGCATTAGAAGAAATGGGGCATTTGTTAAGGAATTTTTCAATTCTTCATATGCCTTGACTCTTTCTTCTGTCATTTCATAGACTGTTTGTTGGTCACATCGCTTATACAAGGATTTAGCAATTTTTGCAAAGTCCTTTATATGCTGTCTATAGTAACCAGCAAATCCTAGAAATGATTGCATTTCTTTTTTGGTTTGAGGCATTGACTTAAGTAGTACTGCTGCTACTTTATTCTTGTCTATGCATAAACTAAGTCCAGATACAACATGTCCTAGTTCTTTTAATTCACTATATGCAAAATGACACTTTTTCAAGGAAATTTTCATATTCACTGGGACTATTTTTTGTAGTACCCTTTCTAGACTTGTAAGGTGATTTTCCCAAGTTTCTGAGCAAACTATGATATCATCAATATAGATAATTAACCATCATTCTGATAATTCTTCAGGAAATATGTTATTCATCATTCTTTGATAATGGGAAGGTGCATTTTTTATGCAAAATGGCATTCTTAAGTATTCAAAAATTCTACAGTGGACTATTATCCTCAGTAGTTTTTTGGCATTGTCTGTTAAGACATTTTGATGAAAACCCTTTAAGGCATCCATGGCTGTGATGAACTTAGCTTGTGACAATTGTGTCAATGTCTCATGGATCCTGGGTATTGGATACCTGTCTGGAATGGTATAGGTGTTCAGAGCTCTGAAGTCTGCTACCATCCTTGATTTTCCATTATTCCAAGTTATAATGACAGGTGTAGTGACTTCTACCTGTTCATTATGTCCTACCTTTCTTAATACTCCAAGGTCCATTAATTCTTTAATGTGTACCTCCAAGGCTTCTCTAGCCCTTGGACTAGCTGGGTAAGCAGGTCTTCTTAGTAGAGGTGGGTAAGGTTTTTCCACATTAAGAATTATATCCACTTCATGTCCAATTATGGCACCTAGTGGCTCTTTGTCAGTTGCAAAGGCATTTTTATACTTAAATAAGAGGTCAATCAATTTTTCTTTTGTTTTTTCTGTTAATTCTTGATTGAATTCTGCCTCTTTAAGTTGTTCGGATATAAAGAGTTCCTTTTATGGAATTTTTTTCATTCTTAATAACTGTGATTTGTTTTTTGTTATTTAAGAAGCCAAACTTTTGTCTTTTGTTGTCTTCTATGGTAAAGTCTCTATCCTTTTGGTTGGAGATATCTATACCACAAATTGATAAGTAATCATTTCCAAGTATGAAGTGATTACTAGTACAGTTGTGTATTACTACAAACTCTACTTTGATTCTGAAACATTGTGAGGGATGAGGAAAAATTAGTGTTAAATCAATTATTACAAGGGGCTTCATGCTCTCACTTGCACTACTAAATTTGACACCTTGTATTGGCATAAGATTTTCTTGCCAGTGTGGGATAATGGATTTTAGATAACTTTTACCAACACAGGTGCAATATGCTCCTGTATCTAAGTTAACTTTTCCTTCTTGGTTATCAACCATAACAATACTTATACTTGATTTTCCAGCTGTATATCCCATTCCTCTTGCAGGTTTGGTCCTATAGATTTTGGCATCTTGTATGTTTGTCAGGTTTGTGTCAGATGTCCCAACTTGTGGTAAGTTTGAGTTAACATCCAGTACTTCATAAATTATATTAATATTATTAATTTGTGCATTAATTATATTGATTTCATCACTTTCAGAGCTTTCTGACTCTTCTGTTTCTCTTTCAGAGTCAGATTCCTCTTGTTTGTCATTGTGGTTTTCTGTTTCCACAATTTCATTAATCTTTGCCTTTTTAAGGCAATTATTGGCTAAGTGTCCAATACCTCCACATTTATGGCATTTTCTTTGCTCATTATTGTTGGATGTATTGGGCTTGGAGGATTCTTTTGATTTATCTTTTTTGATAAATGGTTTATTTGGGCTTTTAATGTCCAATTTCTTCCAAGTCCTGCCAATTTTTGTTCTTGTCACTATGTCTTCTAGTGCATTAATATACTCTTCTGTGGAGCATGGTTCTATACACCTGCTTCTTAGGGCATGTTCTAGCTCTCCTCCACATTTCTTGAGTATTTTCATATGCACCATTTTTTGTGACATTTCTGGGTACAATGCATTAAGTCTTTCAACTTTTTTCAAAAACCAATTTAAAGGTTTGTCTTTGTCTGGGTCAAAGAAAGAATTTTCAAATGCATTTTCTATTTTGTACCTCCAGGCATCATTAGCCCACTTGGTGATTATTTCTTGTTTCCACCAAGACAAGGTATTTTTGCCATTTGTTTGCCTTATGCCATAATACCATCTTTTTGCAGATTTTGCAAACAATGAATGTAATCTTGCAGTGATTAATTCATCTGGTATGGCATAATCTTCTTGTAGCATGTCAATTGTTTTGATAAAATACATGTGGTCATATTCACCTTCTCCTGTGAATGTTGGCCATTCTTTTAATTGAGGTGCTTCCTTCATTAAGACTTGGTTATTGTCTTGGTGACTCAAGTCTGTTATGAATGGATTTGTTAATTCCTCTTTTGGTTTAACAGGGCTTCTTATGTGAGAAAATGGTGTTGATAACTTTGGAATATTTAAATTAGCCTCATTAATTTTATCCATTTTTTCAGTAATAAGCCTTATTTCACTTTGAATGTCATCTTTCAGATGCATTCTTGCTTCATCACTCTTTTCCACATGGTCCAAAAGTAATTTTTGGTGTGATGAAGTCTTTTCTTCAAATTTTTCTACAGAAATACTTAATTTGTTTAATTTTTCTGTAAGATTGTCAATACTCACATCATAATTGATTGTCAAACTTTTTTCTTTGATATCACTTATGTATTTATACAACTCTTGTTCTCCTTGTATCAATTTCTGAGTATTGTCAATTAATACTTTTGGTTTATTATTTTCAATCATAAATTTTATGTTATCAATTTCTTTCTTATTTTTTACAACAAGTTTTGTTAAAGATGATAAACTGTTATTTATTTCTTGTAAAGATAATAAACTATTTTAAATGTCTTTAAGAGGTGAGATACTATTTTTAAGCTCTGTTAAAGTATTTACAACATCAGGAGACAAGTTTATTTCTTTGGGAAATGGGGTTGTCTCATTCTTTGTTCCTCTTTGTCTTTGAATTCTATCAAAGTTCTGGCCATGTTGAAGACATTGTCCATGGCATCTTTTTGGATCTTGGGGAATATGGTTTTCTCCAATTCTTTTTCTTGTTCTTCTTCCCTTCTTGGGGAAGTGGGTTTACTTGGGGCTTGCTGGTAGAAGCTACTGGGGCTTCTTCCTTGGTTGCCTCCTTCTTTTTGGCATGATACTCCTTGATCTTTTTGATTTGAGGTTTGGATGATAGTGGATTCCATCCATTGGAGTATTTCACTATTTCCTCCTCTTTGAGGAACTTTTTCAGGATGTTTCAGGAGTTCATCACTCCTTGGTGTATTTGAGGCAACATTTCCCAATCTTTGTCCTTGTACACTGTGTAGTACTGTTTGTATTGGCTCATGTAAATGTCTATTTGAGCCCTCTGAATGTGATTTGTACCGGTTTCAGTCACTCATACTTAGTTCCAATTCAGGTTCAGATATCATGGGCATTTCTGGGACTTGCCTTTGGGATAAAGCATTTCCTTGTGTGGATTCTGTTCCACTGGGGATATTGCCCTTCCTTTTCCCTTTTGAGGAATCAATTCTACCTCTGAGTCCAGCTCCATCTGATTGGATGGAGTATTGGGAGCCTCTTCTGGTACTTATATTATAAGAAAAATAAGAAATAAGAGGATTTCAGAACAGGAAATTTCTTATGGCAACTTATAAATGAGGTACTCACCTTCAGAGTCCTGAATGGTGGGTCCTGGAAAGTCCAATTTCTTGGCTTTCTTTCTTTTGGTAATTATTGGTGTTGGAGAGCTTTGACAAGTTTCTTCCACCAATCTTTCAACAGTGGTTTGGTTATCCTCTGTTGGGTTGTCTTCAAACACTAAAAAAGACAAATAAATATAAGTCTTTTATATAAAAGTGTTATTTTTGGTAAGATATGGCAATTTTCCACGTAAAAATTTCTTTTTTATCTTTTTTTATGGAAAAAAAAATTAAAATAATTAAAGAAATGAAATTAAAAAGAATAAAATAAATTTTCTATTGGTTTTTAATATTTTTATTATTTTTTAGGTTTTTATTATTAAAGAATAAAATAAAAATGAGTATGATTCTTTTGATAAAATTAATTTATAATCTAAAGTTATTTTTCATTTATAAAATATCTTTTTTAATCACTAGAGTCACTCAAAGAAGGTTTTTGTAAGTCTAAAGATGTGAAAAACCACGTGTAAGACAGTACAATTGCTTTCCAAATTCCTCAATAGCTTTTTAAAATCAATAAATATAAAATTATTATATAATTTCATGATTGTAAGTATAATTTATTACTTGATAAGCCCAATTAGAATATTTTTAAAGGTCTTTTAGAGTAAATATCATGGCCAGGCCCTCAAATGTAAGGTTTGACTATGAAACAATAAGTAAAAATTACTAATATTTTACTTTTTGTACTATGAATGTCCTTATGAATGAAATAAATAAGATAAAAGTAATTATAGTAATAAAGAATTATTATAATTATGGCGTAAAAATAATTATATTATTAATAAAATATGATAATATAATTTATATTATAAAATAAAATGAAATAAAATAAATATATTAATATAAAATAATTAATATATTTAATAGAACTTTATTATTGTTACAAACAAATAATAAAGGCGTAAAAAATTGTTTTTTATTAATAAAAAACAATTAATAACAATAATATCACCAATATTAAAGTTATAAATTAAGATAAATACTATTTATATTAATTAAGGAATTATTAAAAGAATAATATAGAGAAAGAAACCTACTTTTAACACTTAATATAATACTTTAGAGATATTTTATGCCAAATAATGTAAATACAACTTATACAAATTGTATTTACAATAAAAAATAGAGAAATTACAAATATTCTTGATTTTTTTTTACGTGGAAATCAGTTTTAGAGATTTTTAACAAAAACAATTAAACAAATGATTTAATCACGTCAAAATTGATGATTACAATAAAGATGAACTTTGTTCTTTAATGATATAAAAGTTTTATAGCTAAAGAATAAAGATATTACCATTTTGTTTGTATTGATTCAATGTTTTTGATGCGTCTGAGGGGAAGACAGAGCTGAAAGAGCTCTATTTATAGTAAATATCTCCCTCCTAGAGTCCAACAGGCTTCCAGTAGACGTTTACTGATCATATCCACTGGAATTGATCAATATTTTAAGGTTTGGTGATGATTACATCATGATCAAACCTCATTACATCACTATTACACCATTATTTAGAGTTATAACTATAACTCTAAGTATGATGATGTCAAAGGCTTGGAAGAACGACAAATTTTGTGGATTTTATTATTTTTAATCATAACCTAATAGTATTCACCAATTTTATCACTTATATGACTGTTAAACTTAATTTAAGGTTACAGTGAGTGATCATAAATGATCAAATTAAGCTCAAACTTTGATCCTTAGTAACTTTTAAGATTTACACGCTACAGCAATTCAGAGATTGAATTCTAATAGCTTGGCATAACCTATTATGCTTCCAAGAACATTTCATTACATAATCAAAACTCTATTTTTGATGATTTTTCTTGTAACTCATCTTTTCTGTAGAAATTTAATATTTTAAACTTCAAACTATGATTTCAAGGGGTTATACCTTGAATATTATAATAGAAAATACATCATTCTTCACGAATGAACAAGTAGAATCCAACTGTCTACTTTTTTTAAGTTTGGACCACTTTTACAACAAAGTGGTCAACAGCTCTGTTGATTTTAATCAATAATTCCTTACAGATTTTAACCTTGTTTATAGCTTGTGAAATAAACTTCATTTCTTTATTCTTCCAGTAATTATGTGATGAATTTATTTTTGGTTCATCACTCTATCATGCATAATTCAAGAGATATTAGCTAAAATCCTTGAATATATGTGTTGACCAAAAAAGTGCATATATTCAGGTTAATTCCTTATATATTGATTTTGAAGCTTAGCTTATTAATTGTTTTATGTGTGTATTTTTATGGAGGATCAAATGGTCCAATTTATTTTACATGCTGTTTCATTGGGCTTTGAAATAATCAAGGATTTGTGTCTTTTATAAGGTATTATTACTTATAACTTATTAAATATTGACTTTACAGATATGCCATAAAAATGGTATATGTGTATTTCACCATGGGGAATCCAATGGGTTAATTTATTTCACATTTTTCTTCATTGGATTTTAAGTTAAACCAAGTTTTATACCAATTTATGGTATTTTTGTAGTTTTAAGGTACTTATTTTTAATGTATAATTATATTAAATATTTCTTGTGACCTTTTTGGGTATGTGGTCATATCTCAAAGGTTCACAGCTCTAGACCAGGTATTGCTATAGTAATGGCTGATTTAAGGGTCTAAAATGGCTAAAAATGGCTAAAAATGGCTTAAACCAGCCCTTTTTGGTCTAAATCAGGGTTCAATAATGCCATAATTGGCTTTTCTTGTTTTCAGACTGTTTTTCACGACTGACAAGAGTAAAGTTTTCTTTTGGAGTAAGAAAATTGATGGCTATAAAACAATGTCTTCTTTGCCCCACTTTTCTCTTCATGTTAGAATCTTTTCCTTTTATAATTAGTTTAAACATTGTTAAGCCAATCAATAAGCAATTCCAACCACCTTTTTTAAATCATTTTGAACCTTTTAACCACATGAAAAAATCATTATAATCATTGTTTATAACTTTTATAATCATTTTTACCCCTGAACCACCCCAAAAGTGAATTAAAGCATCTTTCATCACTGTAAACTTTGTCACTTTGTTTCCAAATTCACTCTAGTCACTTTTGGGCATTTTTTCCCTTTAATATTCTTTTTAAAGACTTTGTTCTTTAATTAATTGCTTGCAGTTCTTTGCTCAATTAATTCCAATTGAAATTGCTCTTGAAGAAATTTCTTTTGTAGCCTTAAATATCTCTTGTAGAGTATTTTTGGATAACTTTTTATCGTTGGTAAAACCATAAATCTTTATAATATTATTGTTTTATACTAATAAAGCTATAAACAATAAATCTGGAGTTTTTTCTCTTAAAAATAATATCCTTTACTATTTTTAATTGATTTTTACCTTATACAAATTTTGAGGACAGGAAAAGTACTTGATTTTTAATCAAAGTTTCATATCCACACCTTACATTTCCACTCTACAAGATACCATAATTTACCTCTTTTGAGTTTTGAGTCCAGAACCTGAGCCACTTCCCATTCTTCTTGCTCCTCCACTAAGACTGGTGGTGGCGGCAATTGATGTCGATTTGGGATAGTTGATTGCTTAACTGGTTCTAATAAGGACACATGGAATACAGGGTGAACTGTCTTCCATTGCTGAGGCAACCTGAGGTGATATTCATGGCTGCAAATCTTCTTCAGAGCTTCAAAAGGTCCCAACCATCTTTCTGATAATTTCTTGGTGGGTCTTGTTGTCTTGATATTCTTGGAAGCTAGCCATACTTTGTCCCCAGGTTGGAAATCAGATGGGATTGCTCTAATTCTATCTGCATACTTCTTGAATCTCCTTATTTCTGACTCTAATTCTTCTTTGACAACTTGCTGTACTGATTAAAGCTTTGTTGATAACTTTCCAGCAGGTGAATCTTGAGAAATATGTATTTAGTCAAAGCTAGGATTTCTTCCATAAATGGTGAAAAGAGGTGATTGCTTTGTTGATGAATGTTCTGCATTATTATAGGCAAATTCAGCCAGAGGGAGCCAGGTGTGCCAGTCATCTTGGGGGTACCTGACATACATCCAAAGATACTGTTCTAGAAGCTGATTTATCCTCTCTGTCTGTCCATCTGTTTCAGGATGAAAAGCAGTTGAAAGATCTCTTGATATCTTGAGCTGCTGACATAATTGAGTCCAGAATGATGAAACAAATACGGATCCTCTATCACTGAGAATACTGACTGGAAGGCCATGCTTGGAAAATACATGACTAATGAAGATTTGAGCTAAGTCCAGAGCAGTTATTGTTCCATAAGTTGGAATGAAGATCGCCATTTTTGAAAACCTGTCCACAAGTACTAGAATTGAATCAAAGTTGTTTGACAAGGGCAATTGAGTGATAAAGTCCATTGATTAGGAATTCCAAGGACCAGATGGAATTTGAAGAGGCTTGAGTAGTCCAAACTTCTTTTGATGAATGTTCTTGTTTCTGGAACATTGCTGACATGAGGACACATAGTCCTTGATGAATTGATTCATTCCAGCCCAATAAAAATCCCTCTTGATGAGCTTGAGGGTCTTCTCCTGGCCAGGATGGCCAGCCAAAGGTGAGTCATGACGCTTTTGAAGAATATTCAGTTGAAGTTCTTCATTTCTTGGGATTACCACTCTATCTGTGAATAATAACAACTTGGCTTGAGGTTCAAGAGAATAATCTGGAATTGATTCACCTCTTTATAGTCTTTGTCTTGCCATACTTCTTTTTGAATCTTGTCAACTAAATCTGAAAATACTTCCCCTTTGATTGAAAAGAATCTTGACTCTTGAATTCCATCTTGCTTGATTACTTGATGAAAATTTTGAGGATTCTTGCTGATGAAGTCCACCCCCCTCTCTGGGTACACGCTGTCCCGACGTGACAAGGCATCTGGTAAAGTGGCCAGTCTGCCTGGGTGGTAAGTGATAGTGAAGTGAAATTCTGAAAGAAACTCAGCCCAACAGGCCTGACAATGAGTAAGAACTTTGGAAGACATGAAATACTGCAAGGAAGAGTGGTCTGTCATGACCTCAAAAGAATTGGAAAGAGAGAGAAGAAATGCTCTCCAGCGCTTGAGAGCCCAAACTATGCCAAGCAGTTCCTTGTCATGAATTTCATATTTCATCTCCGCTGGGAGATGCTTGCGACTATCAAATGCAATGGGATGCTTTCCTGAGTCATTCACCTGGCTCAGTACAGCACCCAAAGCATAATCAGAAGCATAAGTCTCTACAATATTAGGTAGAGAAGGATTTAAATGAGATAAGATAGGAGCAGTAGTGAAATCTTCTTTGAGTGATTGAAACTGACTAAGAGATTCCTCATTGAAGATAAAGGGAGAATCTTTTGGGAGAAAGGAAGCGAGAGAAGTGATTTTTTAGAATCATTTTTTATGAAACAGCAATAAAAATTGGCAAAGCCAAGAAAAGATTGAAGGGCGTTGATGTTTTTGGGCTGAGGCCAATTGAGGATTTGCTGAACCTTTGAAGAATCCATCTTGAGGCCATCACTTGAAACAACATAGCCTAAGTATTCCACACTTGAGGCATGGAATACACACTTGGAGGCTTTGGCAAACAAATTATTGTCCCTCAGTCTTTAGAGGACAGAGGCCCTACGTTTGATATGTTCCTCCTCAGCACTAGAAAAGACCATAATATCATCTAAATAAACCACACCAAACACCTCCAAGAAATCTGCAAAGTGTAACAACCACTCACCAGGGGTAAGGGTATTCATCAATACACCCACTGAAACACCTCAAATCAGCAGATCCAGTATCTGCGTCAGCATTCAGTTTCAGCAATCTTCATTCTGAAACATGCATACAGCTTGGTACATCAATACAGCCTGTCAATACCTGTACAGGTTGGATTCACCCAATACAGTTTCAATACACCAGCATGAAACTGTATGATCACTCAAATACACCACACCTCTTGTACAGGTTCTGTACAGCTGTACAGGACCTGTATTGACCAGACTCAATTCAATAATTCAATCCTCTCATGAAAATTCTTCCTCTGGATCAGGGCTGGTGTTTCTCACATATACCAGCCCCTCTTTCTCCCCCCTGGGGACTTTTCCCCAGTTAATTAATTTAGTTTATTTATTATTATATGAATATTCTTATCCTTATTTTGGGTATTATATTTATTTAATATTAAGTTAGTCTTTGCATTTCTCTCTTTGCCTGTACAGTATAAGTTGGGTGGCCATATCCTTATTAGCCCTTCTCTTTCCATTCTGAAAGGTTGAAACAGTGGACTTGGACTTGTTTATGGTTGGCTCTTCTATTCTTTTACTCTTATTCTTTTGTTTCTGCTTTCTTGTATTCATTCTTTTAGTAGTTCATCTTTAATACTCTTAAGTGTATCCTTTCTTACCACATTGTTGAGCCCTCCATAAGTGAGTCCTAGTTTGCCGACTGCCAGGCCCTCTTCACTTTGAAGAGCCCCTGTGACATTAAATTAATTAGCTCATAATGATTCTTTCTTTTCATTCTTTTATAATCATTTCTCTCATTCATCAATTATAACTTTTAATGATCTTATGATTCTTAATGATTATGATTTCTCTCTCATCAATTTTCATCTCATTCATTTCATTTATATGAAAATTGATTCTCTCTTCTTTCTTAATCATTGCTGACCATTTTATTCACTTCATTTTATCTTATAAAATCAATTTTTTCTGTGTTATCATTCACATATTACTTAGGAATTATTGATTGGTTTAATTGATTGGATTATTCATTGGGATTCATTGGTTATATTGATTCAGAGATTCAGGATTTTCCATTTGGATTGGATTGATTGACTTTGAATTCTCAAGATATTTTATTGATCCTCAATAATTGAATTTGATTATTGATTGATTTGACTCATCAAGATATTGGAATTTATTTCTGAAGATTTTGAATTGATTGATTGATTCCTCAAGACCTTGATTTCATATTGAAGACACTGATTTATTGACTGATTGATCATTGATTGAATATTGATTGACTTTTGATTTACTCAAGATCATTGATATTTGATTTGAATCTGATTTATTGTTGATTATTGATTGAATTGATTGATTGTTGATTGAAGTTGATTTCACCTCAAGAATTGAATTGATTCCTCAAGACTCATCAAGATTTTATTGTGATTTATTTGGCCAAGTTTTGATTTCTGTTCTCAATACCATCAAGTTTCTTTTATTCAACTTCTGTTCATAATGCCAGTTCAGCATAGTCCCCCAGCAAAGAACACTAGATCCCAAAAAATTCCAGCTGTTCTCACTGCTACAGCAAGGGCTCCTCTTGACCGCACACCATCAGTTCATCAACTGAGTGCAAACTTGGACAGAGGACCACCAATGGAAGGAGAAGCACCCTCAAGAAGAGGTGGAATGAAATCTAGAAGATCAAGATTGTGAGCCTGCAAGCATGAAAAGAATTACATGCTACACAAGCTCCAAACACTTTCATTAAATTTTCCTTGAATTATTTCAATTTATCTGTGTAAATTCACTTTTAATTTTGTTTTCTTCTATTTTTTATATGTCACTCTTTTAAGATTAGTTGTTATAGTAATCTCATTTCCAAGTCACTCATTTAAAATTTTGTAGTTATAGAAATATTGTTTCATCTTATTTCTATAACACCCTTTTAATTTGTTGAGATGGTAACTTTGCTTCTATAGAAACAGCATCTCCCTGGCTATAGATCAGGTTACTATAACAATATATTTTCTTCTAAACATTTTATCAGTTTATTTGTGTTTTACTTTGATTTTGTATCTACAACATTTAAAGAGGATCATTCTACTTGAGAATGATTCCTCAGAGCTCTTACCGAAATATATTTTTACAATTAAAATTACTTCAATTTTTATTTTAGAAATATTAGCGCTCTCACATTTAAAAGTGATTCAATTCACTTTACCCAGCTATAGTACTGTTGAAACTTAAATACTGACAGTACTCTGTTATAAACAAAAGTGACGCACCTATTACTTATAATAATAGTATTCCACTGTTCTTTTAGTTTATTAAAATTCCTAGTAATTAGACTGGAAGTCACGTTAGAGGCCCCAGGCTAACATTTAATATATTAAAATTTAAAATTCAAGTTAGAACTAATTAATTAATTAATTAATTCTAATAAACTAATTAGACGTTGGAATACCTAATTAGTAATAAATTTTACTTCTACAATCCACTCTTCCATCCAAAGTAAAATATCAACGTCATTCTGATATATTTTTTTTATTAACACTTTTGAAGAATCAAATACCAAAACACTAAATTTATTGTTAAAATTCTCTGAACCTTGTTGGATTCGCCAGTATCACCATCCAACATGAGAAAGCAAGCTATTACTGTCGTGGACCCAACAGTGCTTCAAGCTTTTAGCCAGATGTCTTTGCTCATGAAAGACATTAGTTTAATTACTAGTCATCTATCAAATATTATGACTAGTAATATATCTATCAACCAGTTACCTTATCGTCGTCAGCAAGGAAAACCTACTCCTCGTTCGAATGCTTGGAAGCATCGGTATCACCCAGACAACGACAACTCAATTATTTGCAAGAATAGTATCTTACAAAATCATGTAAGTACTAGCACTCCTGTTTTTAAGACAACAAAACCATTTAGACGACATATAGCATCTCTTGCTGTTAGTGAGGATCAAGAAAGATTGAAACGTAATGAACGCAACAAGTCATCGATTGAATTAGCAGCAAGGCGCATGGAGAATACAGGCTCAGAAGTTTACAGTGGTAATACAACTGTCAACTTCTCATCGGATTCAGATATTTCCCCAGCATTCAAGCCCGACAAACTTGGGGAGTATATTAGTAGTTTAGCTAGTAAAAGGATCAACAAGAGTGCTATCAAGAAGCCTGATTCAAGCAGCAATGTGATATATGAAACGGATGAACAGAATCTAAAACGTAATACCAGTTGCATTAGCTCTAATATCAATAGAACTCTCAATGAAAAAATAGAGACGACTGTTACTAAGACTAACAATGATGGGATTTCTAAGGACTCTAGCAATAGAAGCCCCTACCTAGTTACTTCTAATAGAGATTCAACTAATTTTTCAAAAAGAAACAATAAAAACCTTAGGAGTAGTTTTAACGAAGAAATAAATAAAACTAGTAAAATTGAAAAAGATTGTTCAAAAATCAACGATGCATCTACCAGTTCCAAAATTGCAAATTCAATTCAGGATTACATTCAAAAAAGTTTGCAAGATAAACCAATTTCAACAAAACAACTAGTATCAAGAAAATTAACACAACTATCAAAAGGATTGTATCAAGAAATTGAATTATATGATTTACTACATGAAGGAACTTTCAATGTGCTAGGATCTTGAATAAATTTAATCTTAAAAAAAAGCGGACCTTTTAGAGAACTAGTAACTGAACAAGAATTCAAGATATTAGAAACCTTCAACAATTTAGAAATTCAAGACAAAAAATCAAGCTATTACAATGACTTGAAAGTAAAGAATGTCATTTCAAAAATCCAAAATCCATACAATTAATTTCACATAGTATAACCTTTTTTTTTACCCTTTTTTTTTGTGTTACCAAATGTGAGCCTGCAAGCATGAAAAGAATTACATGCTACACAAGCTCCAAACACTTTCATTAAATTTTCCTTGAATTATTTCAATTTATCTGTGTAAATTCACTTTTAATTTTGTTTTCTTCTATTTTTTATATGTCACTCTTTTAAGATTAGTTGTTATAGTAATCTCATTTCCAAGTCACTCATTTAAAATTTTGTAGTTATAGAAATATTGTTTCATCTTATTTCTATAACACCCTTTTAATTTGTTGAGATGGTAACTTTGCTTCTATAGAAACAGCATCTCCCTGGCTATAGATCAGGTTACTATAACAATATATTTTCTTCTAAACATTTTATCAGTTTATTTGTGTTTTACTTTGATTTTGTATCTACAACATTTAAAGAGGATCATTCTACTTGAGAATGATTCCTCAGAGCTCTTACCGAAATATATTTTTACAATTAAAATTACTTCAATTTTTATTTTAGAAATATTAGCGCTCTCACATTTAAAAGTGATTCAATTCACTTTACCCAGCTATAGTACTGTTGAAACTTAAATACTGACAGTACTCTGTTATAAACAAAAGTGACGCACCTATTACTTATAATAATAGTATTCCACTGTTCTTTTAGTTTATTAAAATTCCTAGTAATTAGACTGGAAGTCACGTTAGAGGCCCCAGGCTAACAAAGATCCTTTTCTGGACTTTTGGGTGGCTACCCTGGCATGTCTAAAGGTGCAAGAGCAAGATTAGGGGAAGTTGAAGATGAAGAGGGGGAAGAGTCTGTGGAAGAGGAGGATTCTGGGGAAACTGAAGGTGCAGATGCCTTGGCAAATGCTCCAGAGGTGCCTCAGGGTTCTAATCTAGCCCTTTCTAGTCAACCTTTTGTCTCTCAAACTGATCCAAGTTTCTTCAAGTTGATGGAGCAGATGACTCAATTCATGCGGCAGCTCACTCAGGCAGTTGCTCCCAGGGACAATTCCAAAGCCCCTGCTTCCAAGACTCCATCCATGAAGGCACCTGATTCTTTTGATGGTACTCAAGCTCATAAATTGAGAGGATCTATCCAATCCTGTCAATTAATCTTCCATAATGATCCAGCAAATTTCTTCTCTGACAGGAAGAAAACTCTTTACTCAACTTCTTTTCTCACTGGTAGAGCTGGAAAGTGGATTGAACCCTATCTCTCAAATATTTCCAATAAAGACCCTTCTTATCTCCTCAATAATTTGCCATTATTTGAATCTCAATTATTCACTCTGTTTGGTGACCCCAATGAAGTCAGGAAAGCTGAACAAGAGCGGGACAATTTTAGGATGAGGGAAAGTGGTCCTGTTTCCTTGTACATTTCAGATTTAAGACCCTTAATGTCAAGAATTGGAGATTGGGGGGAAAGAGCTTATATCCATGTTTACAGAAGAGGATTGGAATCAAGATTATTGGATCAGTTGGCTTCTCACCCTGGAACTTTTGATACTCTTCAAGAACTTATGGATGTCACTTTAGAGTTAGACACAAGATATCATGAGAGGCAAAAAGAAAAGGGTGGAAATCAAGAGAAGAAGCCTCCAGTCATTGGATCCAATCCATCTAGGCCTCCTCAAAACTCATCTTCAAAGAGGCCTCACCAGAAGAAGAACAAGAAGGGAAAGCAGTTTCAATCTTCAAAGGACAAGCCTCATGCTGCTCTCCTCAATAAGGACAATAAATTAATTGGTTCTGAAAAGGAGAGGAGGATTAAAGAGGGGTTGTGTACTTATTGTGGTAGAAAGCACCCAATTGAAAAATGCTTCAAGAGACCTCAGAACAAGCCTGGGTCATCATCAAGAGGCTTCCCTAGCAAGCAGGGAAAAGCCTGAGTGGGAATCATGATGTGTTCAATGGTTCTCACTTATTTCCTTCAAGAGCACAATTGTGCACTCTGAATACTAGTGTCAAGAAGTCTTTCAAATTTCTTATTTTCTCTTCCGTCTCTGATATTTTTTATAGTATTCTCATTGATTCTGGTGCTACAAACTCTTTTATTGCAAAGAACTTTTTTCTCAAGTACTCATTGACTCTGTCAGAGCTCCCTGAAAAGATTCCGCTTTTCATTCTGGATTCTAATGAATCCCCTGCCTTGTTTATCACCCATTATACCAAGTTGGTAGTTGACTTGCCTTCCTTCCCAAGCTTTGAATGGGATTTCTTTATCATAGATTCACCCAAGGGAGAAGACCTGATATTGTGCTATGATTTCCTTTACCATTTTAATCCCATTATTGATTGGAAAAATGGATTGATCACCTATGATTCTAGTCATAAGGATTCTAGTGGTATTATTCCTTCTACTAGTAATGACTTAGCCACTGCTGTCAACAGTGCTGCTCTGGTTGGTGAACTTAAGACACCTTCCCTTCCTTCTTCTGTCCATAACCCTTCCATCATTCCCTCTCAGTCATTACTTCCATTAATAGATGAAGTCTTCAAAGATATAAAGGATGTTGGAGAAGATGTTGCCCAATCTTCACTTCATCTCTTTCAAGGGGATATGGACCTTCCTCCTTTATCCTTTCATGCCTCCCTGGAGGAGCAGTGGGATGAGGAGGAAGAGCCAGAAGAAATTCAAACTGTGTTGAAGGTAGTCCCTCCTGCTTATCACCAATATTTGGATGTATGCTCCATGGTGAAAGCAGAGAAACTTCCTCCACACCGCGCCTGTGATCACCATATTGAATTGGAGGGTCTTCTACCTCCAATTGGTGTTATCTACTCCTTATCAAATCAAGAGTCAGAAACACTACGGGCCTACATTTCAGAGAATGTAGAGAAAGGTTTCATTAGACCAAGCTCCTCTTCAACAGGAGCACCTGTCCTTTTTGTTAAGAAAAAGTATGGAGGTCTTCATTTGTGTGTTGACTACCACAGACTTAATGCTGTTACTAGGAAGAACAGGTACCCTGTTCCTCCTATGAACCAGCTCCTTACCGTATTCAACGGTTCCACTATCCTCTCCAAGATAGACTTGCATGGTGCATATAACCTTCTGAGAATCAAAGAGGGGGATGAGAACTTAACTGCCTTTAGAACCAAATAGGGTAGCTATGAGTATTTGGTCATGCCATTTAGTTTGACCAATGCTCCTGCTTCTTTCCAGAATCTAGTAAATGATATCTTTGCAGATTTCTTGGATGTGTTTGTTGTGGTTTATTTAGATGATATTATGGTCTTTTCCTTTTCTGAGGAGGAACATGTCAAACATGTGACCTCTGTCCTGCAAAGACTGAGGGACAAGAATTTGTTTTCCAAAGCCTCCAAGTGTGTATTCAATGCCTCAAGTGTGCAATACTTGGGCTATGTTGTTTCAAGTGATGGCCTCAAGATAGATTGTTCAAAGGTTCAGCAAATCCTCCATTGGCCTCAGCCCAAAAGCATCAAGGCCCATCAATCTTTTCTTGGCTTTGCCAATTTTTATGGTCGTTTCATTAAAAATTATTTTAAAAAAATCACTTCTCTCACTTCTCTCCTTAAAAAAGATTCTCCTTTCATCTTCAATGAGGAAGCTCTTACTCAGTTTCAAGCACTCAAACAAGCTTTCACCTCTCCTCCTATCTTATCTCACTTCAATTCTTCTCTACCTACTATAGTAGAGACTGATGCTTCTGATTATGCTTTGGGTGCTGTACTGAGCCAGGTGAATGACTCAGGGAAGCATCCTATTGCATTTGATCGTTGCAAGCTTCTCCCAGCTGAGCTGAACTATGAAATTCATGACAAGGAACTCCTTGGCATAGTTTGGGCTCTCAAGCGCTGGAGAGAATTTCTTCTCTCTCTTTCCAATTCTTTTGAGGTCTTGACACACCACTCTTCCTTTCAGTATTTTATGTCTTCCAAAGTTCTTACTCATCATCAGGTTTGTTGGGCTGAATTCCTTTCAGAATTTCACTTCACTATCACTTACGGCCCAGGCAGGTTGGCCACTTTGCCAGATGCCTTGTCACATCGGGACAATGTGTACCCAGAGGAGTGGGTGGACTTCATCAGCAAGAATCCTCAAAATATTTATCAAGTAATCAAGCAAGATGGAATTCAAGAGTAAAGATTCTTTTCAATCAAAGTGGAAGTGTTTTCAGATTTAGTTGACAAGATTCAAAAAGAAGTATGGCAAGACAAAGACTATAAAGAAATACTCAAGCAGCTAGCAAGAGGAAAATCAATTCCAGATTATTCTCTTGAACCTCAAGCCAAGTTGTTATTATTCAAAGATAGAGTGGTCATCCCAAGCAATGAAGAACTTAAACTCAATATTCTTCAAAAGTGTCATGACTCACCTTTGGCTGGCCATCCTGGCAAGGAGAAGACCCTCAAGCTCATCAAGAGAGACTGTTATTGGGCTGGCATGAATCAATTCATCAAGGACTATGTGTCATCATGTCAGCAATGTTCAAGAAACAAGAACATTCATCACAAGACGTTTCGAGTACTCAAACCTCTTCCACTTCCATCTGGTCCTTGGAATTCCTTATCAATGGACTTTATCACTCAATTGCCCTTGTCAAACAACTTTGACTCAATTCTAGTAGTTGTGGACAGGTTCTCAAAAATGGCAATCTTCATTCCAACTTATGGAACAATCACTGCTCTGTACTTAGCTCAAATTTTCATTAGTCATGCATTTTCCAAGCATGGCCTTCCAGTAAGTATTTTCAGTGATAGAGGATCTTTATTTGTTTCATCTTTTTGGACTCAATTATTTCAGAAGCTCAAGATATCAAGAGATCTTTCAACTGCTTTTCATCCTGAAACAGATGGACAGACAGAGATGGTAAATCAAATTCTAGAACAGTATCTTTGGATGTATGTCAGCTATAATCAAGATGACAGGTACACCTGGCTCCCTCTGGCTGAATTTGCCTATAATAATGCAGAACATTCATCAACAAAGCAATCACCTTTTTTCACCATTTATGGAAGAAATCTCAGCTTTTACTCAATCCATATTTCTCAAGATTCACCTGCTTGAACATTATCAACAAAACTCCAATCAGTACAGCAAGCTGTCAAAGAAGAATTAGAGTCAGCAATAAGGAGATTCAAGAAGTATGCAGATAGAAATAGAGCAATTCCACCTGATTTCCAACCTGGGGACAAAGTATGGCTAGCTTCCAAGAATATCAAGACAACAAGACCCACCAAGAAATTATCAGAAAGATGGTTGTGTAACAACCATCCATCAGAGGTAAGGGTATTCATTCATACACCCACTCAAACACCTCAAATCAGCAAATCCAGTATCTGCATCAGCAGTCAGTTTCAGCAATCTTCATTCTGAAACATGCATACAGCTTGGTACATCAATACAGCCTGTCAGTACCTGTACAGGTTGGATTCACCCAATACAGTTTCAATACACCAGTATGGAACTGTATGATCACTCAAATACACCACACCTCTTGTACAGGTTCTGTACAGCTGTACAGGACCTGTATTGGCCAGACTCAATTCAATCATCAATTATTCTCATGAAAATTCTTCCTCTGGATCAGGGCTGGTGATTCTCACATATATCAGCCCCTCTTTCTCCCCCCTGGGGACTTTTCCCCAGTTAATTAATTTAGTTTATTTATTATTTTATAATTATTCTTATCCTTATTTTGGGTATTATAATTATTTAATCTTAAGTTAGTCTTTGCATTTCTCTCTTCACCTGTACAGTATGAGTTGGGTGGCCATATCCTTATTAACCCTTCTCTTTCCATTCTGACAGGTTGAAACAGTGGACTTGGACTTGTTTGTGGTTGGCTCTTCTATTCTTTTACGCTTATCTTTTGTTGCTGTTTTTTCTTATATTCATTCTTTAGCAATTTATCTTTAACACTCTTAAGTGTATCTCATCTTATCTTATCTTTGAGCCCTCCATAAGTGAGTTCCAGTTTACTGAGTTCCAGGCCCTCATCACTTCGAAGAGCCCCTGTGACAGGTTGGGACCTTTTGAAGTTCGGAAGAAGATTGGCAGCCATGCATATCACCTCAAGTTGCCTCAGCAATGGAAGACAGTTCACCTTGTATTCCATGTATCCTTATTAGAACCAGTCAAGCAATCAACTATCCCAAATTGACATCAATTGCCGCCACCACCAGTCTTAGTGGAGGAGCAAGAAGAATGGGAAGTGGCTCAGGTTCTGGACTCAAAAGTCAAAAGAGGTAAATTATGGTATCTTGTAGAGTGGAAAGAATTCAGTGAAGACCCAGAAAGAACCACTTGGGAAGCAGCTTCAAACCTTGTCAAGGATTTCCATTCATTATATCCAGACAAGCCTGGTCCAAACACCTCAAGAGTTTGATTATGGTACTTGGTGGGGATAAGAAGTTATGAAAGTAAGTTCCTCTCCTGGCATGCACCTTTAAGGGGGTATTCTACCCATATGTTGTTGTAAGCATCACCTTGGCCACTTTGTGAGCACTTGTCAATTCTTTGGACAGGTTCAGGAAGCATACAACATCAATACCCTCAATTTGGACCTTATCAAGATATGGCCAAATGTTTCTTTCCTTCTCTTTCTTTTCTTTTCTTTTATTTATCATTTCATTTATGCCAATCATCATAATTCAAGACATTCATTACTTCAATTCATCTATGGCAATTCATTACAGAAGTTATATATGGCAATTAATGTCAGAAGTCATTTATGGCAAATTATTTCAGTTTTATGGTGCTTGGTGGGGAGTGGGAGTTATGAAAGTAAGTTCCATCTCCTGGTATGCATCCCTGAGTGTTCTACTTCTTGTAAAACATAACCTTGGCCACTCTGTGAGCATCAAATGCTTGGTTTTGATTTTTCAGACACTTCTTGGCCAGAATCAAGCAACTCACCACAAGGAGGACCATCCATCAGGATTCTTCTTTATTTCTTTTCTTTACTCTCATTTTCTCTTATTCTTTTATTTCTTTCTTTCTTCACTGTTATAGTTTTCTTTCTTTTATTTCTTTAAAGCAGCAGCATCCCCTCCCCAAATCATGTATTGGGAGGTTCCATTATCTTTTTTTTATTATTTTTTAGTATTTATAAGAGTGGGGATAGAAGTCAAACCAAACACAAACAAGGAAAAGGAAAACTAGCTATCTCTACCCAAATCATCAAAGGTTCTCTGGAAGTCATTTATCAACTCATCTTCATACCAGGCAAATTTAGCAGCCATCTCTTCAGAAGCAGTCCCTGGAATCATTCTATCATTGCCATACATGATCACCTCTCTGCTATTTCTATCAACCCTCCTGAATAATCTGGCCACAGCATCTTGATTTTCACTAGCCGCGTTGGAATCTTCTCTGGTAATCCAGATAGGCCAACAATCCCTTCTTTGAAACACTTGAGCGGCAGGAAATGGTAAAGGAGACAAACCATCCCTTCTTCTACTGGAGCTGGCCTCAGGTTGGATTTGACAAGAGGTGGTCATGGGTGAGATTCTGGATGGTTGGACTGGTGATGGCCTTACTGCTGGATTCAAGGCAGGCCTGGCATGGGAAGTAGTTGGTGAAGGAGGAGGAATTGTGGAAGGTATGGAAGCAAGCATTGATTGGGAGGTTCTGGGGGTACTGGGAATTACTTGGCTTTGGAATCTGTTGGCAAGAGGCTGAGCAGAGGAATTGCTGGATGGATGGCCAACTGAATGAGGAACAACTTCAACTTCTTCACCATTCAACTCATCACTCCCCTCAGCATCTGGATCAGATAGGGAATCACCAATCCTTCTTATCTTTTCTACTACCTTCACTACTCCATCAGTATTGGTCCTGGAGATTGGGACTTCTGAGCTGTAATGTATGGGCCTACCACCAACTGGAATTGGCCCTCCAACATTAGTCCATCCTGCAACATCCCTCTGCCTGGAACCAGTCACTACATCAAAATATCAGTACCAATTCAATAAAGATATGCAAATCACTCACTTTGAGAAAATCCTGAGGTTGCATCAGGAGTAGGTTCCTCAGGAATGGGGAATTCTTGCCCAAAAGGACCATCCTTTCTGCTCCATAAATGCCTCCTGACATTGGACAAAGTTGACCCAGTACAACGACATGGTTTCTTTCCAATGAAGCAAAAATGGCATTTTGACCATTGGGAATTGTAATGTTGAAAGCAATCCTCACCCTTGGCCAAACATTCAGTAAAGGCAGAATCAAGAACTTCAACTGCTCTGAACCCATCATAGGTTTGGGAGGGATCAAAATGACCAGAAGATGCCATGGAAGGGGAGGATAATTGACTGAAGACTCTAGAACAACAAAGAACAGACGGTGGTGGTGCAGAAGGAGAAGATTCAGTGAGCTCAGTAAGTTTGGAACTCATAACTGAAGAATATGCAAGCAGAAGATTTAAGACGTCAGAATCAATCCACTCCATATCAACAAACTTTTTTTACCACAAGGAAATGGGGGCCATAACTCAATTATGCCCCCCCTCAAACCCTCTAAGGTGAAGCTTCATACCCCTTTGGGGCTGAACTCATCACCCAGGGCCTCCCCTGCAACTTTGGGGAGGCCAGGATCTTGATGGTCCTGGACCCCATCAATGGGTCCAGGCCATATATGGTGAAGTTTGGGTTGGGGCCAATTCTGGGCCCCTTGGTCACCCTGGTTCCCCAGAAAAATTGGGCCCATGGGCTCCATTTTGGTCCTGGGGGCCTCCAATAGCCCCCACGGACCACAGACCGTAGGACCCCAAAGACCCAAAATGGCCAAAAATGGCCATAAATCATGAAATCACCAAAATCACCAAGAAATCCCAAAAAGGCCCAAAAGGCCATAAAAGTCAAGATTCATCAGGGAAGATTCCACAGCCCAAAAACATTTTAGAGGGCTGTTTGGGGCAATTTCCATGGACAATGGGGACAAGACCCCTTGGAGGGAATTTTTTTTCAAGATTTCATTTGTATTAAGCCTTTCCCAATAAGTACACTTCATATACTCATTGGGAATCATTTTTTGAGCACAAGAGCTCAGTGGCCATCATTTTGGGATATATCCCAAGGGCAAGATTGATTGAATCAGAAGAAAGGAAAAGCATAACTAGAAGTGGAATACTTACTCAAAACTTGAAAGAAGGGGGAATCAATTGAATTTGACAGAGAAGAATTGAAGAAGGATTTTCAGGATAATGGTCAAGAGGAAAAGAAAGTTAAAAAGAAAAAATTTTGAAAAAATGTGGGGATATTGAGATGCCACCCAATAGTGGCAGGGTATTATGGTATTCAGGTGCCCACCAGTTTCAAGAGGGGGATACTGTAACAAACACTCACCAGGGGTAAGGGTATTCATCAATACGCCCACTCAAACACCTCAAATCAGCAGATCCAGTATCTTCATCAGCATTCAGTTTCAGCAATCTTCATTCTGAAACATGCATACAGCTTGGTACATCAATACAGCCTGTCAATACTTGTACCGGTTGGATTCACCCAATACAGTTTCAATACACCAGCATGAAACTGTATGATCACTCAAATACACCACACCTCTTGTACAGGACCTGTATTGACCAGACTCAATTCGATAATTCAATCCTCTCATGAAAATTCTTCCTCTGGATCAGGGCTGGTGTTTCTCACATATACCAGCCCCTCTTTCTCTCCCCTGGGGACTTTTCCCCATTTAATTAATTTAGTTTATTTATTATTATATGAATATTCTTATCCTTATTTTGAGTATTATATTTATTTAATATTAAGTTAGTCTTTGAATTTCTCTCTTTGCCTGTACAGTATGAGCTGGGTGGCCATATCCTTATTAACCCTTCTCTTTCCATTCTGACAGGTTGAAAAAGTGGACTTGGACTTGTTTGTGGTTGGCTCTTCTATTCTTTTACTATTATTCTTTTGTTTCTTCTTTCTTATATTAATTCTTTTAGTAATTCATCTTTAACACTCTTCAGTGTATCCTTTCTTACCATATCCTTGAGCCCTCCATGAGTGAGTCCTAGTTTACTGAGTGCCAGGCCCTCTTCACTACAAAGAGCCCCTGTGACACAAAGATATCATTTACTAGATTCTGGAAAGAAGCAGGAGAATTGGTCAAACAAAATGGCATGAGAAGATACTCATAACCACCATATTTGGTTCTAAAGGCAGTTAAGTGCTCATCCCCCTCTTTGATTCTCAGAAGGTTATATGCACCACACAAGTCTATCTTGGAGAAGATAGTGGAACCGTTGAATATGGTAAGAAGCTGGTTCATAGGAGGAACAGGGTACCTGTTCTTCCTAGTGCCAGCATTGAGTTTGCGGTAGTCAACACACAAACATAGACCTCCATCCTTTTTCTTGACAAAAAGGACAGGTGCTCCTGTTGAGGAGGAGCTTGGTCTGATGAAACCTTTCTCTACATTCTCTGAAATGTAGGCCCGGAGTATTTCTGACTCATTCTTTGATAAAGAGTAGATAACACCAGCTGGAGGTAGAAGACCCTCCAGTTCAATATGATGATCACAGGCACGGTGTGGAGGAAGTTTCTCTGCTTTCACCTTGAAGAATACATCCAAATATTGGTGATACGTAGGAGGGACTACCTTCAGCACAGTTTCAATTTCCTCTGCCTCTTCCTCCTCATCCCACTGCTCCTCCAGGGAGACATGAAAAGATGAAGGAGGAAGGTCCATATCTGCTTGAAAGAGATGAAGTGAAGATATAGCAACATCTTCTCCAACATCTTTTATATCTTTGAAGACTTCATCTCTTAATGGAAGTAATGACTGAGAGGAAATGATGGAAGGGATATGGACAGAAGAATGAAGGGAAGGTGTCTTAAGCTTACCAACCAGAGCAACACTGTTGACAACAGTGGCAAAGTCATTACTAGTAGAAGGAATAATACCACTAGAATCCTTATGACTAGAATCATAGGTGATCAATCCATTTTTCCAATCAATAATGGGATTAAAATGGTAAAGGAAATCATAGCCCAATATCAGGTCTTCTCCCTTGGGTGAATCTATGGTGAAGAAGGCCCATTCAAAGCTTGGGAAGGAAGGCATGTCAACTACCCACTTGGTATAATGGGTGATGAACAAGGAAGGGGATTCATTAGAATCCAGAATTAAAAGAGGAATCTTTTCAGGGAGCTCTGACAGAGTCAATGAGTACTTGAGAACAAAACTCTTTGCAATAAAGGAGTTTGTAGAACTAGAATCAATGAGACTTCTATAGAAAATATCAGAGACAGAAGAGAAAATAAGAAACTTTAAAGATTTCTTGACACTAGTATTCAGAGTGCACAATTGTGCTCTTGAAGGAAACAAGTGAGAACCATTGAACACATCATGATCCCCACTCAGGCTTTTCCCTGCTTGCTAGGGAATCCTCTTGATGATGACCCAGGCTTGTTCTGAGGTCTCTTGAAGCATTTCTCAATTGGGTGCTTTCCACCACAATAAGTACACAACCCCTCTTTAATCCTCCTCTCCTTTTCAGAACCAATTAATTTATTGTCCTTATTGAGGAGAGCAGCATGAGGCTTGTCCTTTGAAGATTGAAACTGCTTGCCCTTCTTGTTCTTCTTCTGGTGAGGCCTCTTTGAAGATGAGTTTTGGGGAGGCCTAGATTGATTGGATCCATTGACAGGAGGCTTCTTTTCTTGATTGCCACCCTTTTCTTTTTGCCTCTTATGAAATCTTGTGTCTAATTCTTAAGTGACATCCATAAGTTCTTGAAGAGTATCAAACGTTCCAGGGTGAGAAGCCAACTGATCCAATAATCTTGATGCCAATCCTCTTCTGTAAACATGTATATAAGCTCTTTCCCCCCAATCCCCAATTCTTGACATTAAGCTTCTGAAATGAGAAATGTACAAGGATACATGACCACTTTCCCTCGTCCTCAAATTGTCCAACTCTTGTTCATCTTTCCTGACTTCATTGGGGTAACCAAACAGAGTGAATAATTGAGATTCAAATAATGGCCAATTATTGAGAAGATAAGAAGGGTCTTTATTGGAAATATTTGAGAGATAGGGTTCAATCCACTTTCAAGCTCTACCAGTGAGAAAAAAAGCTGAGTAAAGAGTTTTCTTCCTGTCAGAGAAGAAATTTGCTGGATCATTATGGAAGATTAATTGAAAGGATTGGATAAATCCTCTCAATTTATCAGCTTGAGTACCATCAAATGAATCAGGTGCCTTCATGGATAGAGTCTTGAAAGCAGGGGCTTTGGAATTGTCCCTGGGGGGCAACTTCTTGAGTGAGTTGCCCCATGAATTGAGTCATCTGCTCCATTATCTTGAGGAGACTTTGATCAGTTTGAGAGAAAAAAAGTTGACTAGAAAGGGCTAGATTAGAACCCTGAGGCACCTCTGGATCATTTGCCAAGGCATCTGCCACTTCAGCCTCCCCAGAATCTTCCTCTTCCACGTACTCTTCCCCCTCTTCATCTTTAACTTCCCCTCATCTTGCTCTTGCACCTTCAGACATGCCAGGGTAGCCACCCAAAAGTCCAGAAAAGGATCTTGATCTTCTAGATTTCATTCCACCTCTTCTTGAGGGTGCTGCTCCTTCCATTGGTGGTCCTCTGTCCAAGTTTGCACTCAGTTGCTGAACTGATGGTGTGTGGTCAAGAGGAGCCCTTGCTGTAGGAGTGAGAACAGCTGGAATTCTCTGGGATCTAGTGCTCTTTTCTGGGGGACTATGCTGAACTGGCATTATGAACAGAATTTTAATAAAAGAAACTTGATGGTATTGAGAGCAGAAATCAAAACTTGTCCAAATCAATCACAATAAAATCTTGATGAGTCTTCAGGAATCAATTCAATTCTTGAGGTGAAATCAATTTCAATAAACAATCAATCAATTCAATCAATAATCAACAATAAATCAAATTCAAATCAAATATCAATAATCTTGAGGAAATCAACAATCAATCAATAATCAATCAATAATCAATCAATCAATAAATCAGTGTCTTCAATATAAAATCAAGGTCTTGAGGAATCCATCAATCAATTAAAAATCTTCAGGAATCAATTCAAATATCTTGATGAGTCAAAATCAATCAATAATCAAAATCAATTCTTGAGGATCAATAAAATATCTTGAGAATTCAAAGTCGATCAATCCAATCCAAATGAAAAAAATCCTGAATCTCTGAATCAATAAACCCAATGAATCCCAATGAATAATCCAATCAATTAAACAAATCAATAATTCCTAAATAAGACCTGAATGAGAACACAGAAAAAATTTGATTTGATAAAAATAAAATTAAGTGAATTAAATGGTCAGAAATGATCACAAAAGAAGAAAGAATCAATTTTCATATAAATGAAATGAATGAGATGAAAATTGATGAGAGAGGAAATCATAATCATTAAGAATCATAAGATCATTAAAAATTCATAATTGATGAATGAGAGAAATGATTCTAAAAGAATGAAAAGAAAGAATCAATATGTGTTAATTAATTTAATGTCACAGGGGCTCTTTGAAGTCAAGAGGGCCTGGCATTCAGTAAACTGGGACTCACTTATGGAGGGCTCAGAGCTAAGGTAAGAAGGAATAAACTCAAGAGTGAAAGAGATGAATTACTAAAATAAGAATATAAGAAAGCAGGAACAAAAGAAATAAAAGTAAAGAATAGAAGAGCCAACCACAAACAAGTCCAAGTCCACTGTTTCAACCTGTCAGAATGGAAAGGGAAGCATTAATAAGGATATGGCCACCCAACTCATACTGTACATGCAAAGAGTGAAATGCAAATACTAACTTAATATTAAATAAATATAATACTCAAAATAAGGATAAGTATATTCATATAATAATAAATAAACTAAATTAATTAACTGGGGAAAAGTTCCCAGGGGGAGAAAGAAGGGCTGGTATATGTGAGAATCACCAGCCCTGATCCAGAGGATTGAATGATTGAATTGAGTCTGGCCAATACAGGTCCTGTACAGCTGTATAGAACATGTACAAGAGCTGTGGTGTATTTGAGTGATCATACAGTTTAATGCTGGTGTATTGAAACTGTATTGGGTGAATCCAACCTGTACAGATGTTGACAGGCTGTATTGAGGTACCAAGCTGTATGCATGTTTCAGCAAGGAAGATTGCTGAAACTGAATGCTGATGCAGATAGTGGCTCTGCTTATTTGAGGTGTTTGAGTGGGTGTATTGATGAATACACTTACCCCTGGTGAGTGGTTGTTACACCCTCTTCCTTCCTTCCTGGATGCCTGCTCCTTCCATACAGGGTCCTCTATCCAATTGGGCCTTCAGTTCAGGAACTGCTGGGGTGCCATAAAGAGGAACTTGTGTAGTTGGAGTAAGAAAAGCTTGAGGTCTGGCCTGCGATCTTGTCTGCCTTCCAGGAGGTGAGTGTTGGATGGGTATGATATCAGGATAAATAGGAAAGAAATAAATTAAAAAATCAAAAACTTTCTTGAAGTCCAAAATTGACAATCAAATCTTGAGGAATATCACTCAATAAAAATTAAATCTTCAGGTAAATCAATCAATCAAATATCAAATGAAAACTTGAAGTCAATTAATCAATGTGTCAAATCAATCAAAATTACAATCTTGCAAAGTCAATCAATCAAATTAATTCTTGAGGAAATATCAATTTATGTCAAAACTCTTGATATGATAAGATAAGAAAAGTCAATGAAATCTTCAGGTCAATCAATTTTCTTGAGGTCAATATCAATTATATGTCAAATCAATAAATCAAATCAAATCAAGTGAAGTCTTCTTAAAATCAATGATTCTTGATGAATAAATCAAAATGAATCTTGATGTGAAGAATGTGTCTGGATGAATTTTGATGAACAATTTGAGGATCAAATGAAAACAAGATTACACCTGAATTATGAATGAAGTGAAAATGATGATTTGAGAAAAATTCAAAGATAAAATCAAAAATAAAAAGGGTCAGCTTTCAATTTTCAGAATGAAGAATTAATGAGAGAAAATTGAGAGGTGAGGAAGAATCATAAGGTTCATAAGCATTAAAGAGTCATCATTTCAAGGAAATTAGTTAATCAGAATGATAAAGAATGAATGAAAAGAAGGAGAGAAAATTATGAGTTAATTAATATAATGTCACAAGGGCTCTTATGGAAGCAAGAGTGGCCTGGAACTCAGGAATCAAGAGCTCACTTGGACGGCTCCAAAAGAATATATTTGTTAAAGAAGAATAAAAAGGGTAAAGACAAATATGCCAAATATAAAAAAAAGGAAGCCAATGGCCAGGATAATAAGAAGCCAAAAGCCAAAGGGCCAACCAAATGAATCCTCAATTCACTGTTTCAACCTGCCAGAAAAAACAATGGAATTAGTAAAGGATATGACCACCAATATCCACTGACAGGCAAAGAAGAAAAGGTGAAAATGACTGACTTAAGATTATTAGTATTTACTTTAATAAGGTAAAATAAAATAAGGATAAAAATAAATCCAATATATTAATTAACTGGGGAAAAGGTGGCCATTATATGTGAAAAACTGAGAGGCTGATCCTGGAAGGTGAATCATCTGGCTGTATTGTCTGAATTGGTCCAATACAGTTCTGGCCATCTTGAAAATTGAACTTTATGATTGAATTCCCACAGTGGAATATGAATTGGCCCAATTGGGCCAAGGACGTACAGGTTGATTGATTGCTGCCTGTATGGATCAATTGAGTTGTCCAAGGAGTATTGAATTACTTTCTGCCTTGAAAACTGAGTGAATGATAAATAACCTCTGAGAATGGCCCTTGGAATGATACTGGAAGAATTGCCAACCCAACTCCTGCAGGGCCAGGTGATTGGGGTCCTGAAATGATCTTCTGATAGCTGCCATGGATCGCCAGACTGATGACCTGAAGAGTCCTCCTTCAAAATTTGTGATGGATTTTGGGGACCTCAATTTGGAATCATGGAAATGGGTCCTGAAAACGTCACCATTGGATTGCTGAGCAAAATTGGTGCATAATGGTATATAATACCATATATGCACCACCCTTGCATCCTTGAGTATGGGGTGCATGGAGGAATGGGAAAATCTTCCCCTTGAGTTGAGGGAAAGAGTGGATTTGTGCTGCTGGTGGCCTCTGGGGTTTACCAGAGGCCATGGCTGAAAATGGGGTCCATAGTGGTCCCAAAGCCTTTTTTGGCCAATTTGGGTTTGTTGGTATTTTGGCCCCAAAAACTGGCTCAGGTGGGCCCACTTGTGGTTTGGGAAGCACCTGGCTTTGAGGCTGAGGGACTGCCCCCTTTTGGCCTCATTGAAATTGGGCCAAAAGAGGCCTAGGTGGCCCATGGACCACGGGCTGCGGCTTGCAGACCATGGGCTGTAGAGGCCATAGGGAGCGTAAATGGCCCAAAACCCACTAATATAAGGGGTTGGGCCAAGGGGCCTTAGCCCCCTGGAAGACTTAAAGGCCCCCCCAGGCCCAAAAACAAAGATAAAGGCCTGGGGGTTGGTGAGGTGGAAATCGGCCAAGGAGGCTAATGATGGCAGGATATGGCCAGGGGAAAGGTGTCATGACCAAAAGGCCATGGAGCACCAGAGGGTGCCAATTGGCCAAAAAGATATGTTGTGGCCAATTGGCCCCATATTGGTTTCAGGATGGGATTGCCACAACACCAATTGTAGAGGGTAATTATTTGTGGTTGTGACACTCCTCAACATTTCAAATTTTTGATTTTACAATTTTCTTTTTCTGGATCCAATATTTTTTTTCCTGTTCTTACTACCAGGAATACACATTCATTCTAATTTAATTTTAAAATAATTTATCTCTGTATAGTTTCACCAAGTTTTTGTGATTTGACTTGGAAAATTAATTAGAAATAATGATTATTCAAACTATCTTTTTTTTTACTATTTTCCTTTCTTTTTCCACTTTCAAAATTCATCATATAACTCTTCCTTGATTGACCTTTTGTTGGGTGAATTGTTTAGAAATATTGATCAAAAGTTTTATCATATTTGTTCAACTTCATTTTATTCAATCAAACTGTAAGATGTGACTATGAAACTGATGATAATATTACTATTGATCAACAGTACTATGTCTGTTCTTATGAAATATAATAATAAAATATTATTATAACCACAATTAAATAATTAAAGAATTATTTCTTTCACGTGTTAAGCACTACTAGTGATTTTAACAGTGAGCAAGTAATTGTCTACAAGAATCAATTACAAGAAGAATTTAATAATAAAAACTTCTTTTATTAAAATAATAAAATTATTTTAATATATAATTATCTTTTGCAAGAATAATTATAAAGCTAATCCTTGAAGAAAACTATTACTAGAGAAAAACTTTAAGAATTAAAGATAAATCACTCACTAATATTCCAAAGAACTGATTGAAAGATAAGATAGAGAGATTTGACGTAGAATTGTGGATTTAGAGGATCAAAATGAATTTAGAAATGTATTAAAACAATATATAGTTGATTTCTATGATTTCACCTCTTTTTGATTGATTCTGAAAGAATAAAACACTTAAGAAAAGTTTTAACCAATACTTACTTATTGGTAATACTGATATAAATGATTAATAAGATGATGATGATACGGAAAAAAACAGCAAGAAGAGGCTTCTTTTAAGTCAACAACAGCTCACAGAGGCGTGCCATGAAGAAAACTGAAATACCAGTGAGTGAGAAAACAATCAACCTTTTTGGATTAATGATTGCATCATCTGTTATCACGTAAGATTATCATAATTACTTAATTGATGCTTTTACGTGACTACCAACCCCAATATGGTTAAGAATAAAAGGAGTAACATCTGTAAATCTTCTTTTATTCCAAAATAATCATTGATTTCTCAAAGCTATCAATGTTATTGCCAATTTCATCACAGGTTTTAATTACTGTGAATTTTTGAAGATTCAGTGTTTCACGTAGAATGGTCAAAAATGGACTATAAGTAAAACTTTTAATTTTACTAGTAAAACTGTAATTCTTTTTGGTTGTACCATAGATAATACAGTTCTCCATTGGTCCTGAAAGTTTCAGAAGTATTCATTAAGAATTGTATTTTTAATGAATTCTTGAAGTCTTTACCTCATTTCTACGTAGAATTGCAAATATCAGTGTTTCACTGGTTGCTATGAGGTAAATCAATGGATAAAAGTCCAAAAAGGGTTTTAATTACTCTTTTGGGGTTTATCCATGGAAAGTCATTAAGAATTGACGTGGTTACAGGAGTCTAAGTAGCTCTTTACCTCCTTGGCACGTCAAAATAGCAGGTTATTTGCTATTTTCTTAAGATTTACAGTAGTTGTGACATGGTAACCAAGTTCCCAAAGAGGTTTAGTTTACCAATTGGGTCAAGATCAGCCATGGAACCAAGATTTGGAGCTATCCACGCCTCTGAGTCCTCAGAAGTTGGGTACCCTGGCTCTCTTTGATGTCTTTTGTCCCCCTTGCCTATTTTTTACGTCAAAATAGTAATTTAAGCTTCAAGTGAGATATCCACTATGGGTGTACCAAAAGTCCATGTAAGAATACCATGATATTAAGTGCTCAAAATATGCATAACACTATTCTTAGTGTATATGTAACATGGGATTTCTCACTTTCCCATTATTTTGGCGTGAAATTAAGAAAAACAAAAATTTTCACGGATCTTTTATGTGGTATTGATGATGTGGTATTGAAGTATTTTCCATTTTACCACCTCAAAGAGTTAATTTGAGCTTATTCACTCTATGGAGCTACCCTAGGTGAATTTTTGTGTAAAATCCAAATCTGGCCTTAAATCCATGGATTTACTTACTCAATAAAAAGTTATTCATCTTTTCTGAAATCAAAAATGATGAATTTTGAATATATGCATGATTTATGAGTTATGTATAATTCAAAATTTCTTTTTAAGATAATTGTGGCCTATTTGGGTATGTAAAATATACCTCAAGGCTCACACAAACTTTTGAAAGAACTCACGTTTATTCCATATTTTTCTGAAAGGGAAGATTTATTTAATTCATATCATGTGATTATTATATTTTAGTTTCTATAACATTGAATATATTCAAAGAGCTTAAATAATTGACATAATATTCTACAATAAAATAGATTGAAGAAAATTCAAATTGAAGATCATTGTGGATTATTATTTATGAATAGGAATATAGTTTTTCTATGTGTAGAAAGGATTAGAAAAATTCAAAATTGAGATTTGTTTTTTATAATTGATTAATTCACCTTTCTTGAAATAATCAGACATATTATTCTTTTATCAAGCTTGATCTTGAAAATACACCCTCATCACATTGCTTGGGTATTGGAACAATAAGGTATGTAAGATATATTCTTTCTTATCAATATGTTTTATTTAATGAATGAAAATTCAATTTATGATTTAATATTCAAAAATAATGATTGTTGAGATTTTCAGCTCATAACTTCTATGAAAAACTCTGTTACAGAATTTGGAACCCACTTGAAATATGTCTTGATTCAAAATCTGTGAAACTTGGTTGTAGAATAATTCTAAATTTCTATTCTCACATGTAAGAGAAGAGGAAATACATGGCAAAAAAATTATTTTTCAAATTAAAAACCTTTTTCTCTGTTTTAATTGGATATTTTTAGGGATGGAAATAATGCACAAATTTTAGCTTTTATTGAAACCACTGCTTTGGTGAAATCAGACTTCAATTAGAGATCTTTTTTTCTCTTGAAAAACTTTGTGATACTTTTAAGAGTTTTCATTATGAGATACATGCAAAAGAATCTATCTTTTAGAATAAAACTCATCATATATGGTGATTTTATATGAATTCCTCTGTTAGTGATTATGTAAATTATTCAGTTTTATTCCTGCTAAAATGTTGAATAAATGAAGGTTTAAGTTCCAAATATCAAGCCATAGACTTCCCTTTGAGCTCATAATCAAAATATGCATTAAATGAGTTTGAGATTTATTATTATTTGAAGATATTTATTCTCCATTTAATATTAATGATTTGGAGTTATACTTTGATCTTAATAAAAAATTAGAAACAAAAAGAGTTTTGGTCTTAGTAATCGACCAAACCTTGAAAAAAGCATCTAATTTAGTAGTTCTTCAAACCTTAAAGTATTTGAAGTGGTTAGAAAAAGGTGTTTTTCATATTCCAAATACTGATAGCTAAATAATTATTTAATGAGAATATATCAAAATTAAATTATATTCTCTATAAAAATTTTAAATGAAATTGATTTCACATTATATTCTCAGGAGATTCAGATTTTACCTTATTCAGACTTTCAAATTATCATATCAATTTAATTTAATTGAAAAATTATTTATTAAATAAGTTTTATAATGAATGTTTCAGTATATATACTTTATATATAAGCTCCATTATTTAAGCTCATTATTCTAATAATAATGTTTCTTAAATACCCTTTACTCATTATTTTAGTTAAGGCTAAAAAAAGAAATTTTGTAATCTTTCCAATTTGCCCTTCTTTTTATGAAATAAATAACATAGATAACAGTTCCAATTTTGGGGGTATTTTAATTTGCCATTGTTTTATGTTATTTTGGCTGTCATGCTTGTGCTCCAGCTTTGAGTCACAGGCTGACAGCCTTGGGAAATCATTCAAAAAAAGAATCAGGGAAATGATTGTTGCCAAAGGTGAATTGTGCACACATTGCTTGTAAGATTTGACTATGAAACTGAGGATAATATTACTATTAATCAACAGTACTATGTCTGTTATTATGAAATATAATAATAAAATATTATTCTAACCACAATCAAATAATTAAAGAATTATTTCTTTCACGTGTTGACCACTACTAGTGACTTTAACAGTGAGCAGTAATTGTCTACAAGAATCAATTACAAGAAGAATTTAATAATAAAACTTCTTTTATTAAAATAATAAAATTATTTTAATATATAACTATCTTTTGCAAGAATAATTATAAATATAATTCTTGAAGAAAAATAATTTCTTCGAGAAAAACTTTAAGAATTAAAGATAAATCACTCACTAATATTCCAAAGAGCTTATTGAAAGATAAGATAGAGAGATTTGACGTAGAATTGTGGATTTAAGGGGTCAAAATGTATTTATAACTGTATTACAACAATATATAGTTGGATTCTACAATTTAACGTCTTTCTGATTGATTCTGAAAGAATTAAAACACTTAAGAATAGCTTTAACTAATACTTACTTGTTGGTAACAATGATATAATTGGATAATAAGATGATGATGATTTGGAAAAAATAGCAAAAGGAGGCCTCTTTTAAGTCAACAACAGCTCACAGAGGTGTTCCATGGAGCAAACTGAAAAACCAGTGAGAGAGAAAACAATAAACCCTCTTGGATTATTGATTGCATCATCTGTTGTCACGTAAGATTATCATAATTACTTAATCAATGCTTTTACGTGACTACCAACCGTAATATGGTTAAGAATAAAAGGAGTAACATCTGTAAATATTCTTTTATTCAAAAATAATCATTGATTTCTCAAAGTTATCAATGTTATTTGCAATTTCATCACAGATTGTAATTGCTGTGAATTTTTGAAGATTCAGTGTTTCATGTAGAATAGTCAAAAATGGACTGTATGTAAAACTTTTAATTTTACTAGTAAAACTATAGTTCTTTTTGGTTTTATCATAGATAATACTGTTCTCCATTGGTCCTGAAAGTTTAAGACAGATTCATCCAGAATTGTATTTTTAATGAATTTTTGAAATTTTTACCTCATTTCTACGTAGAATTGCAAATATCAGTGTTTAACTGGTTTCTATGAGGTAAATCAATGGATACAAGTCCAAAAAAGGTTTTAATTACTCTTTCGGGGTTTATCCATGGAAAATCACTAAGAATTGACATGGTTACAGGAGTCTAAGTAACTCTTTACCTCCTTGGCACATCAAAATAGCAGGTTATTTGCTATTTTCTTAAGATTTACTGTAGTTGTAACATGGTAACCAAGTTTTCAAAGTGTTTTAGTTTACTAATTTGGCCAAGATCAGCCATGTACCCAAGCTTTGGAGCTGTCCATGCCTCTGAGGCCTCAGAATTTGGGTACCCTGGCTCTCTTTGATGTCTTTTGTCCCCCTTGCCTATTTTTCACATCAAAATAGAAAATTAAGCTTCAAGTGAGATATCCACTATGGGTGTACCAAAAGTCCATGTAAGAATACCATGATATTAAGTGCTCAAAACATGCATAACACTATTCTTAGTGTATATGTAACATGGGATTTCTCACATTCCCTTTATTTTGGTGTGAAATTAAGAAAAACAAAAAATTTCACGGATCTTTTATGTGGTATTGAAGTATTTTCCATATTACCACCTCAAAGAGTTAATTTGAGCTTATTCACTCTATGGAGCTACCCTAGGTGAAATTTTGTGTACAATCCAAATCTGGCTTTAAATCCATGGATTTACTTACTCAATAAAAAGCTATTCATCTTTTCTGAAATCAAAAATGATTAATTTTGGATATATGCATGACTTATGAGTTATGCATAATTCAAAATTTATTTTTGAGATAATTGTGGCCTATTTGGGTATGTAAAATATACCTCAACGCTCACATTGCTTGATCAAAGCAGATGTAACACAGGGGAAAAAATAATGCAGAGATTAAGTAATAAGGAAAAACAAAACTCTCAAAAAAGATGGGGAACAAAAAAATAGGCAACCCTAGCTATTTACATTCTTCTTTTTGTGACAGGTATCTACAATCATTACTTAACCCCACAGGGGTACAAATTTATATACCAATGATTCTGATTCAAAAGAAAGTAGTGGAAGATAGCACAAAATGAGATACAAGGAAGCAAAGGTGATACCCTTTACCTATGCCACGGGGATAAATTAATAATTATAACAAACAAGACCTATGTAATTAACATTTCCCGTATTTTTTTGAAGTTTTTGGTAAAGTTGAAACAAGTTAAGAATTAAATGTGACAGAAACTTTTATTTTCGAACTGTCTCATCAATAAAAAGTACCCATAAGCTCAAAAATAAGACTTCCTCCTAATCTTTAGATAATTATGAAGGACACTAACGAGCTCATTCCTTGTTTTTTTGTCGGTAGAAGAAGTTTGATTTAATCAAAGGATTTATATGGAACAGGGGTTATTCAGGAATTATGTGATCATCTGAAAGAAAATACGAATAGAAGCTTTGAGGTTTCATTCAAAATAAATGAGACTAAAGATAAGTTGTTGGAAGGACAGGGAGAAAAATAAAATCAATAATCTTCATGTTGACAAATCTATATGGAGGGGCACTTTTGTGGTTGTCAGCAACATATCAAGTATAGTTATCCATTCATCTTGGAAATATCCCGGGGGAGTGGCAAGAGCCGCATCATAAAACAAATATTGTCTTTTCCGATAATTAAAATGAAACTAGTTTTTTAATAAAAATTGACCTCCAAGATTTTAGCTAGGCATAATAAAACAACGAAATACAATATGATTGTGGCACAAAATTAATTGACATCAGCTTCGTTAAAGAAACCAATGCGTCTATGTTGGGTATACAGTTAATTAAACCTATATTCCTAAAAAATAGCAAAATTATGCGATATGCTTATTCCCTGTAGAGGAACAAACAGAATATTATTTAGCCTCCTTATGCCATGCTATGTTACTTCGTTTGAGGCTTGACGCTTCACTCATATTGCGATATTGAGTACATCTTCTAATAAAATCCGTCGACTGCTTGATCCAATCATCACCTTGAATTGCCCATGAGGAATCAACCATCGTTGGCTGGCCACATCCCTGGCAAATACAACCAGTTCTTCTTTGTTCATAATACATACAAATTAATTTGACAAGTGGAATCACACACCAGTAAGACAAATCCTTTCGCCGTAGATTCAAGACCACTTTTTCACGCTGCTGACAATTCAAGTACACTCTCTCAAATCCTCTGAGGACTTTTGGCGGCTCATGAATTTGGCTTGGAAAACCAAGATAGAGCTATAATTGTGCGTCACAAGCCTTATCAATTCTATATTCTTTTCCTTAAAAGAATCAAGGGGAGTCTCTCACTTGGGTAACTTCATGTCCTGGAAGTCGGCCAACATTAGTAAGCTCAAATTCAACCTTCACAACGTCCTCAAAGAGATTTCCCATTGTGTTTTGGGACTGAGCGGCCGAATGGATAACCAAGGACTGGTAATCAAATTTGCTGTACGATAAACCAAACCCAAACTCAAAACGGGGCTAGAATTCATAAGACCAAATGATTTGTCATTAGGCCTCAATCTACCCAAAAACAAAAATCTCTTTAGAAAATGTCGTACTGTAATATTTTGTGTATCGAAATGTCTGTAATCAATTTCCATTCTCTCCGAATATGTGATCTGGGGTACTGCCATTGTAGAGTTGTAGAGAACGTCGGCTGGATAGTCTTTCCGGGATTTAGCGATAGTAAAGGGTAATCGCCCCGACTATGAAAAGTTTTCATGAGCACGAGGGTTCTAAATTTGAACATGAAATTTTGAGTAGCAGAAAAAACTACTCAACTGGGTTGACCTTACCCCAAAGGACGTCTATTTCTGAGTTACCTGTCTCTTGCCCCGGCAGTCCAGCAAGCAGAACAGCCGTCACGTTGGGGTGGTCTATCCACCGTTCCATGTCCACCGGCCCAACCGCATGAATGATGACAACAACATTTTGACAGACTTCAGCTGTCTTGAGTATCAATTCATCACCTGAATGCCAAAGCGAAAGATTGTTTCGGTCCCCTGCATTACCATTAACAGTGAGATAGCCTTCTCCCGAGTCGGCGCTGACATGGACTAGCGCGACATCAGCTTGAAGAGCAGCTTTCCTGATTTGAGAGTAATTTACGTCACTTGAAATCGCACGGTATTTTATATTTGAGTTTTCTTCAATGACATATTTGTGAATGGCAGTATCAGGGGCGATGAGATAGGGAAATTCGGAAGTGCCTGATCCCCAACCTAGGGCTAGAGTTCCTGTGTTACATGCTCTATCCACGCAAGAGTTTGGCCCCTGAGGATTGGCACTGGCATCGCTGCCCAATACAAGAATTGATTGAAGCTGCATCGGTGGCGGGAGTGGTAAGGTATCATTGAAATTCTTCAAAAGAACCATTGATGCAGCCCCAACTTCACGGATTAGCCGATAATGGTCTTCCGCTACGCTCCCATTTTGCTTCAATTTTTCCGTTTTCGGATAATTCAGTTTATCTTGGCCTTGTTTATAATAAGTTGAAATGATTCGGGTAACCATATCATCAATTCTGTCCATCGGCACCGAACCATTCTTGATAGCTTCGACTAATTTGGAACCCCAATATGAATGAGTTGCGATGGCAGGGTTCGGTTCAGATGGCATTCCATAAGCCATAAAGCCTGGCATGTTCATATCCGTTCCGGCTAACGCGGTCCTAACACCTGAGGTAGCAGCTGCCCAATCGGTGACTACCACACCTTGAAAGCCATGCTGACCTTTGACAACACCATTTAGAAGCTTCGAGTTTTCGCAGGCGTAAGTTTGATTGACACGATTGTAAGAGCACATCAAGTAATCTGAACCGGCAGCAATACCCTCTGCAAACGGCCAATCGTAAAGTTCATCTAGAGTCGGATGAAGTTCCCATGGCGAGATATTAGTCTTTCGAGAAAAAAACCATAATAAACTTAAACTAACAAAGTGTTTGATCGTCAATGTTGGAGCTGCTGGCAATGCTCCCACTGCCTCCACGGTAATGTTCTTGCTCGTTTCCAATGTAGTGTTTTATGCAAGCAGAGACTTGAGTAGATTGAATACCCAACACACTTTGTGCTGTTGTGACACCGCAAAGGTACGGATCTGCCCCGCAGCCTAGATGAATATGAAACAGATCAACCCAAATGACTTGTGATTAGAATAGTTCAAGGAGGCTGAATACCTTCCCAAGCTCTACCACTTGTAGGGGCTCTCATCAAGTTGGTCATTGGTGCTAGAATGAACGTGTGTAGGTTTTGTCAATGGCGCACCGAAAAAGTTGGTGAGTTTTCTTACCTAGAGCAACATTAACACCCTTATTTCTAAACTCGAGTCCCATTGCTCGAGCGCGAGCATAAATGAGCTCTTTATCAAAGGTGGAAGCAGCATTGATTCCCGCTGAAAAGACGGAATTTCCTTTGGCGAACCGAACGCCGGCTGGTCCATCCTGTAGGCAAATCGGTTGATCAAAGCCTAATCTAGGAACAGTTCCTGTTTCTCCAACACATCGACCGGAGGTTCCAGAACCAGTGGTCAGGTTAACTAGCGTGGCAAAAGATGTATCAAAAAGGATCAGTCTGAGTGATGGGCTTTATATTACTCCTCGCGTGTTGTGAAGTTGAGTCAGATATGCAGTATTGAAGAGAATGGTTCGTGTAGAAATTTTTTCTGACCTTTTTCTTCAATTGTCAACTTTGACACAAAGTGCTTGGCTCTTTCAATTGCGCCTGACCAATCGGATTGACCTCCTTGAGGAGGTGAAGGCAAACTGGAAAACAAATATTTAATGCTTAAGTTTGAGTCCAAAAAATCAAATGATGGTGATTTGAATTTTAGAAAAGCCAAGTTCACCGCGAAAGATGGGGCTTGGGATAATTTGAGCGTAAAGAATTTTTTTTGTTTTGAAAGAGAAAGAACTGACACAACAGACGAAGTCCATGCTTCGTAGCCTGGGGGTGGCGTTACGGTTTCAAAACGAAACTTTCCCGATGAGGTCGAATTTGGATGAGTGAGTTGCGAATGATTTTTTCGGTGATGCGGTAATGAGTTGGAATGTATGAAGGGTAAATAGCTCGTAAAAAGGAGGGTAATCCAAAGGTAGTTGAACTGCTTGAGCATTTCTTTCATAAAAATCTAGAAAATCAGGGGAAAGAAAGCCGAGGAAGCCGAAGATATGGATTGTGATGGTTGGCTTGAATGGATGAGACTGCAGTACTAAGGAGGTCTTTCTATCTTTTTTCAAAAAGCCAGTATTGTTGATGATTTTGATGAATGAACGAATAAAATGAGCGGATGAATGAACAAGATGGATTCAAGTGATGGATGAAGTGAGTACTTGAGCTACAGCCTGCGTCGGCCAAGATAAATGGCTAGGCAACTAATATTTTGATGTGAGCTGCAGGCTTCTCTCAATTTCAATTTAGTGCTCCACAGAACCAGTCTCCCATCAAATCAAGCTCAAAACTGATTGCAGAGATATTGTGATGAGAAATTCAGTCAAGACAAAGGAATTATGATGGAATGCTACCTTGGAAAAAAATTGTTTCAATGTAGGGCCTCAATAATTGCTCTGATTGAGAATAGTAATTCATCCTTAACTTCTTAAAAACGCACAATCCGTCAGCAACATCAGGCTGATGAATGAATACCTGTCGTCCAAAACACGATTGGTTTGGAGTTTATAATTTATTTTGAAATGGATGAAACCAGATGGAAGAATATCCATTCTCCTAGGCTCCTATACACGATAATAAGCTCATACAAAAGTTTGGGAAGTCTACTAAAAACACCGTATTGGCAACATGTCACTGCTGCAGTGCTGACTATCTGCTGCCAACGGGGCTGAAGCAGAGTTAAGCTGTATGAAGACTATAGAGTATGATACATATGGCGGCTACCAAACTTTGAAGAGCGACAATTTTCAGTCAGATAAAACTCCGACGAGGATCTCACAGAGTCCTACAGCATCAGGGTCTGCCGGCGCTTGACGTCTTTGGATGGCGACGGCCGACGGCGGATCGGATCCTTGAAGCCGACTAAGGGCCAAGGGCGACGGCCAATGTGCCTCCTGCAAAATCCAGTCGAGATTGGTGTCGGCGTGATGAGTAGAAGGGATTATGATTGCAACAGGATGGCTTTGCTCAATGAGGTTGTCGGACTGAGGAAACATCCCGACGGCTTGCTCCTCACTCGCCCTTTCATACCCTCGCATCGACATCCTTGTCTTTCCGTCAGGCCTGCAGAGGCCTGCGACAACATTAATCCCGAGAAGCAGCAGAAGCTACGTCGTTACCGATTGGATGACAGATGCAGAACGACAAGCGGACGGCCGGATGGCGACTGCCGAATCGAGATGGAGACCTTCCATCGTTGTGTCCAACTTATTCTCTGGGATTCTTGATCTCATAACTTTCCTTGCCGACAAGCCTGAATATATCTTCTAGTATACTGGACAGTCGTACATCAGGAGCTCATGGGCGACGTAGGACGTCTTTGAGGATGGCAGCCGCTGGAGCTCCTTTGTTTTGTTGATATGGCAGCAAACATACCCTCCCTCCCAGTCACACAGGGGGCATAACGCGGTCGTGTACGCTGCATACGTCACCCGGTCGTCTGCATGGGGTTGACATGTCGTGGGTAAAACAAAAACCTCCCACGCATACGACCCTGGCATCTGTATACGTCACCAACGTGACAATTCAGAGGGAGGATTGTTATTGCTCTACGGACTTCTGGAAATTTCCAGTTGAAATTACTTAAAATATTTTATTTTTAATTTTACTAACTAAAGCGTTATAGTTTTATTTTAACTATTCAGGTACAACTAATCAATTATATAATTGTAATTTATTTAATCTCCCCTTTAAGAAGATTAGCGTACCTATGAATAAATTAATAAAAATAAAAATAAAAATAATAAGGAAAAATCTCCCCTGAGGAGAGATCTTCCTTTTCGAATTAGATTTAAATATTGTGAGATGTGTTATGCATACTCAAATTGATTTATCATTAAGTTGGGTTTTATTCTTCTTGCTTGTATTGTATTATGTTGTATTCAATACAACACTCCCCTCCATAACACATCACAAATAATTAAGACGCAAAACAAAAAGACTATTTTTAATAGTTCCTAGTGACTTAGTCAGGATGTCAGCCAACTGTTCATTTGTTGAAACCCATTCTAGTTTTAGTTTTTGTACTGCAATAAATTTGTTAATTCTGTTGAATTCCCTTATTAAATGACGAGTTTGTTTCTTGTTCATTGTATCAGTCAATATCCCTACTGCTGTGTGGTTATCAGATAATAAAATAGGAATTGGGTTCCTTAGTATGTCAACGAATAGATTGTATAACCATAGTACTTCTTTTGCGGCAAACAATAAGGCCATATACTCCGCTTGAGCTGTCGAAGAGGTGATTGTTGTCTGTCTTCTCAATTGCCATCCAATGGGATTTAAACCATGCAATATAATGTAACCATGGGTAGACCTATTACCCTCACCTCCCCAGTTTGCATCTACAAAACACTTGATTTTGGAAGATGAGTTTGACTTTCAAATTAAGATTCCCATATTGCGTGTCCCATGCATATAAGATATTAAATGTTCTAGAGCATCCCAATGTGATTGATCAGTTTTTAAAGAAAAGCGTGCTAGATAATTGACAGCATAAGATATGTCAGGTTCAGATGCCTATGCAATGCACAATAGAATACCAATTCTTTTTAAATACGGTTTATCCATATCATTAACTGAGTAATCAGATTTGAGCTGACAGTTTGTCGGCAGTGGCATTTTAGCTGTTATTGTGCTGGGCTTGAGACTCGTCAATTTATCAATCAAATCCGGTTGCCAAAATTTGAAACCTTCACTCGTTTCCTCTATGGAAATACCTACAAGACCATTCACGTTAGTGACCCATTTGATTTTGAGATGTTCATCGAGTTGTCCAGTCATCCAGTCAAGCAGTGTATCCAAGGATGCGGTGAGTGCTCCATCATCAACATGTACCCACAAAATTGCTTGAGCGTTACCTTGATTGAACGTGTAAGTACTGGGATCTTCTTTATTATTTGTAAAACTGATCTGTTGCAAGGTTTCTTTCAAATGAAGCCACCAGCACCAAGAGGCCTGCTTTGTCCCATAAAGAGCCTTCCTTAATTTCAAGACATTCTGCTTTGGAACATCCATCCCTTTAGGAGGCCAGACATAGACCTATTTATCAATCAAGCTATGAAGAAAAGCAACTTTTACATCAAAAGTGCAAATCTTCCAGTGTTGAAGGCAAGCTGTAGAGAAAAGCAAACTGTCACAGGGGCTCTTATGGAAGCAAGAGGGCCGGGCACTCAGGAATCAAGAACTCACTTGGAGGGCTCCAAAAGATATAAGGAATAATAAAGATTAATTTCTTCAAAGGAGAAGAAAGGGAAAATACAAGTATGCCAAAGATAAAAGAAAAGATAAGAAGCCAAAGGCCAAAGATAATAAAAGAAGCCAACCAAATGACTCCTCAATTCACTGTTTCAACCTGCCAGAAAAGGAAATGGAATTAGTAAAGGATATTACCACCAGTATCCACTGACAGGCAAGGAAGAAAAAGAGAAATGGTGCTGAATGACTGACTTAATATTATCAGTATTAACTTTAATAAAGTAAAAGAAAATAAAGATAATAATAAATCCAATATATTAATTAACTGGGGAAAAAGTCCCCAGGGGCTGAAAGGTTGCCAGTATATGTGAAAAGTTGAAAGACTGATCCTGGAAGGTAAGTCACCGGCTGTATTGTCAGAATTGGGTCAATACAGCTCTGGCGATCTTGAAATTTGAACTGTGTGATTGAATTCCCACAGTGGAATATGAATTGGCCCAATTGGGTCAAAGTACATACAGGTTGATTGATTGACGCCTGTATGGACCAATTGAGTTGTCCAAGGAGTATTGAAATACTTGATGCCTTGACAACTGATTGAAATGATGTATAAACTCTGAGAATGCCCTTGGAATAAACCTGAATGGAATTGCCAACCCAACTCCTGCAGGGCCAGGTGACTGGGATCCTTGAATGGTCTTCTGATTGCCAGACTGATGTGTTAAGAAATCCTCCTTCAAAATGGGTGTTGGATTTTGGGACCTTGATTTGGAAAGATGGAATTGGGTCCTGAAAACGTCACCATTGAATTGCTGAGAAAAAATGGTGCATAATGGTATATAATACCATATATGCACCACTCCTGCAACCTTGAGTACGGGGTGCATGGAGGAGTGGAAGAATTCCCCTTAAGATGAGGGGAAATCTTGAGCTGAGCTTATCTGGTGGCCTCTGGTGGTTCCAGAGGCCATGGGCTGAAAAAATGGTCCATGGTGATTATTGGCCAAAATTGGGTCCTGAGGGTCTTATGGAATTTGGGGCCAAGATTGGCTCAGGTGGGCCCAATTGTGGTTTGGGACCCACCTGGCCTTGGGGGCTAATGGGCTGCCCCCTTTGGCCTCATTGGATTAGGCCAAAAGGGGCCTAAATGGCCCACAGACCACGGCGTATGGACCATGCACCGTGATTACGGCCCACAGACCATAGAGGCCATAGGGGGCCTAAATGGCCCAAAAAGTGTGAGCCTGCAAGCATGTAAACCTTTACCTGCTATACAGACCCCAATTACTTTCTTTAAATTTTTGTCTCATTTTCTCTCAATTTTTTGTATAAATTTTAAATACTTAAATTCATATTATTATAATATGAATTAAATCTTGTTTCTATGACTAATTACTCAATATGTCATAGTATATGCTCCCACTATGTCATTAATTTTGTTGTTACATTTGCTCCTGTCACCATAGCAAATCTTTCTTCTTTCAAAACAGAATTATTTCACATTATTTTGATTTCAAATTTGTAGATACAACATTTAAAGAGGATTAATTCTCTTTGAATTAATCCTCAGAGCTCTTACCAATTATATTTTTACAATTAAAATCATTTACATTTTATTTTAGAAATATTGAGCGCTCTCACTTATAAGTGATTCAATTCACTTTACCCTTTATAGTACCGTTGAAGCCTTAATTCCAACAGTACATCATATTAACACCAGTGACGTGTCTATTAATTTCATTTAAATAGTATTCCACTTCTTTTTGATTTATTAAAATTCCTAGTATTTAGTCTGGAAGTCACGAAAGAGGCGCCAGCTAACATTTAATATATTAAAATTTAGATTAGATTTGATTAATTAATTAATTATATCTAATAAATTAATTAGACGATTGGAATACCTAATTAATAATATATAGTTTTTCTATAACTAACTCTTTCATCAAAAAACAAGAATCAATGTTACAATACTGATTCTAATTTTTATTATTATTCTATAGCTTTGAAGACTTAATACCAAAGCTATTTTTTTCTCAAAATCTTGTTGGAACCATCAGTACCATCCTCCAACACCAACAATCAAGTTTTGATGACCATGGCCCCCCCTGAAATCGAAGCTTTTCAACGCCTATCTTTGTTCATAAAAGACATAAGCATTGTTACTGGTCATCTATCCAAAATGATGACCAGTAACTACTCTTTTAACTATTCTGCTTCTCGTCGTCGGGGAAGAAAACCTTCAGCTTGGTCGGAAGCTTGGAAAAGATACCATTGCCAAGGTGATGAGAAGCAAAAAACACAAAAATCAAATTTCAAAGACGATTTGGCTACCAATACAGCCTACAGAATCACAGACAAGCCTTGCATTCCTAATCCTGATATTAGTACACGATCTCATTCCCCTTACGATTCTGGAACCCTCAAAGCCTCCTCTGCTCCTAAGACTATTGGTAATGGTACTGTAACTAAGGAGATCATTACAGAAGAAGAGTATAGTGCTAATTCTGATATTAAAAGTATCAACGCGAACACTATGAAAACAAATAAAAATCCAAGTATTCAAAAAAGAACAACAACGACAAATAACAACAGATGTTTAAGTAGTAATCAACCCAACGCTAACAGTAATGAGATCTATAATATAAAAGAAGAAAAATCACGACCACCTACCAGTCGCGCTAGCTCCAGTATCAACAAAATAGAGCTTGCATCAACAGATATAACTATTAATGAAAATAAAGAAGAAACAACGATTAATACGGCTATTACTGTAAAAGAAGAAAAAACTATATTAAATAAAATTGTAAATTACATTGAAAGAAAAATAAAAAATCAACCTATTTCAACAAAAGAAAGTGTATCAAATACACTAAAAAATATTGCTACTTACATCGACCACAAACAAGAAATTTACTACCTACTAAATTCAGATGATTATAGTAGTACACTAAATAGTACAATAATATTTATACTACAAAAAGAAAAATTCACTGAGGGTATATTGAATAGAGACGAAATGATAATTTTAGAATTTTTTTATAATTACTCTATAAACGATAGAAACAACTTTTATCATACAGATAAAAATATACAGAAAATCATTACAAAAATACAACAAACCTATACAATTTACTATGACTAAATCATTTTTTTTTTTTTTTTTACTATTTTTTTTTAGTATTACCAAATGTGAGCCTGCAAGCATGTAAACCTTTACCTGCTATACAGACCCCAATTACTTTCTTTAAATTTTTGTCTCATTTTCTCTCAATTTTTTGTATAAATTTTAAATACTTAAATTCATATTATTATAATATGAATTAAATCTTGTTTCTATGACTAATTACTCAATGTGTCATAGTATATGCTCCCACTATGTCATTAATTTTGTTGTTACATTTGCTCCTGTCACCATAGCAAATCTTTCTTCTTTCAAAACAGAATTATTTCACATTATTTTGATTTCAAATTTTTAGATACAACATTTAAAGAGGATTAATTCTCTTTGAATTAATCCTCAGAGCTCTTACCAATTATATTTTTACAATTAAAATCATTTACATTTTATTTTAGAAATATTGAGCGCTCTCACTTATAAGTGATTCAATTCACTTTACCCTTTATAGTACCGTTGAAGCCTTAATTCCAACAGTACATCATATTAACACCAGTGACGTGTCTATTAATTTAATTTAAATAGTATTCCACTTCTTTTTGATTTATTAAAATTCCTAGTATTTAGTCTGGAAGCCACGAAAGAGGCGCCAGCTAACAAAAAGGCCATTTAGGCCAGGACCCCCCTAATGAAAAGGGGTGGTCCAAACCCAATGATAATGGCTAGGGGACCCAGAACCCCCCAGGCCCAAAACAAAGATAGAGGCCTGGGGGTTGGGGATCTGAGAATTGGCCCAGGAGGCCAATGATGGCAGGATATGGCCTGAGGCCATAAAAGGCCAGGGGATAGTGATATGGCCAAAATGCCATAGAGCACCAGAAGGTGCCAAATTGGCCATAAAGATATGGTGTGGCCAATTGGCCCCAACTTGGTCCCAGGTTGGAATTGCCGCAACACCAATGGAGGAGGGTCATTCTTTGTGGTTGTGACACAAACAAAATGAGTTAAAGGTGGGAGTGGGTGCAAATGTTTCATCATAGTTTATACCATGTATCTGGCCAAAGCCCCGTGCTACCAATCTAGCTTTAAATCTTTCAGGTTTCTTAGTAAATACCCATTTTGTTCCTAGAATGCTCTTGTGTGGGACTTCCTTTAAGGCATCAGAAAGGTGAACCAGGGTAAACACCTCTTCCACTTTCATGCTGGTAATTTAATCATTAACAGCATGGGTCCAGTCAATTTTATTGATTCAAATCATAGCTTCGTCATAGGTTGATGGGATAGAAATTTGCAAACCATTACTCTTTGAGACATCACCTATCAAATCATCTTGTCTGCATAATTCAGATATCATTGAGTCATCAAAAATGTTCTTCACTTGTATTGAATGAACATCACCAGCATTTACTATACCATTGTAAAATGCTGATTCATCAAAAGAAACACTCACCGATTTAACAATGGTGTTCCTCCCAGGTACCCAAAAGCGCCACCCTTTAAAATCTTCTGATACCCCTAAGTGAAAACCAGCAGTTTCTCTAGGCAGAAAATCCTTCTTGAAGTTATGATTATAGATAAATGATTTTGCGCCAAAAACGTGTAGCATATCCAGGTCAGGATGTTTCTTTCCAAGTAATTCAAAAGGTGTTTTATTATTGTTAGCATGCAAATATCAATTAAAGATCCAAACCAAGTGGCGAAAGGCCCATGGTCACAAAGATGATGGCAATCTTGCTGCCAGAAGAGAGGTGCAAGCCATTTCAGCAATTGTCCGATCCGTTCTTTCAATTTGTCCATTCTGATGATGCTCATATGGCATTGAGTATTCATGAATAATTCCATGTTTCACTAGGAAGTCATTGAGAATTTGATTTTTGAATTCAGTACCATTATAAGTCCGTATTGTCTTGATTCAATAATTCGTAACGTTCATAAATTGCTTTATCCAATTTATCAAGTAAGCTCTAGCCTCAGTTTTATCACCTAAAGCAATAGCTACCACAACTCGTGAGAAAGAATCTTGAATCATCAGGATGTATTGCTTATGGTTTAAACTTGGCACATAAGGACCCATCAGGTCAGCCACAATCAAGTCGCCAGGTACATGTACCATATTGCGCGACTTGGATTTCACAGGACAATGCTGGCTTTTTGAAATGGAACAATCATGACATATTTTGATGTTGTGGAAAGGGAGATTTGGAATGCCATTCACAGCTTTAGATTTCTGCAAATGTTTCAAATGCCTAATTGATACGTGGCTAAGTCTTCTGTGTCATAATAGGCTATGATCATATATAGGCAGAGTGGAAGATGTTATAGTAGACATAGTTGAATTGACGGGTTCAAAAGAACTAAATTTATCAACCAAAGATTTAAGAGGAATGAACCATTGATTGTGGTCTTTAGAGGTTTCAATTTTAAGAGTTAAAGTAGAGATAGTGAAAGAATTATTCAGAAAAGATATTGAAAAACCCTCATTTAATAAGTGACCAATTGAAATAACTACTCCAGGTATATTATCGCAGTATAACACTTTGTTAATTTCCATTGTACCATATAAAGTATGCAAGACAATAGTTCCTATGGCGTTCACTTTAAACGATTTGGATGAAGCAACAGCCAACGTCATGTCAGTTGCTTTCAAGGATGTGAACAACAAAATATTGCCTACAACTGAGTGGGTCGCTCCAGAGTCTAGCAAAGCCTCATTATTCTCTAGGGAAGGAACCACACCCGTACCAGCAACATTCACAGGCTGATGATGTGCTCGAGATCTCATCTCATTAGCTTTTGCCTTAATTGGACAATTGGGAAACCAATATCCAGCCTCACCACAATAGTGACATGGAAAGCGAGAACTGGGTGTTTTCGTATCAAACTGGCGGGTCGAGGAGCCAATCCTTGAGTTTGCAGGAGGATGCTTGTTTGATGGTCTTTGATTGGTGGACGAATAGGACTCCTTCCTTCCAAACTTCAATGTAGCGTTAATTCTAGCAATCTCATTACTATGATCAAATGAAGGCAAAGCAGTAGAAATTTGTCTAATCATGTTAAGTAAGTCATCCGGGCGAACTTTTAAATCAGTATTAGTCGCCATAAGAGTATTAATTGCCAGCATTATGAGTTGATGCATTGACGGCACAGCAAAATAAATTGCCAAAGTTGCAATGGTTTCAGATGTGATCGGTCCCAATTGGTGTTCCAAATTCTGAATAGCCTCATTGACGGACATGGCATATTCATTGATTTTCTGCAATCGATCCAAAGAGTTTTTAAAGATGCTGCTTGCATGAAAGACAGCTGAAGACCATGAAGGGCGATTGAATCTGTCCTTCAGAGCTTGATATATTTGATGAGCATCAGAGTTCAGAAGATGAGAAGTTACAGCTTCATAAACAGCATGATTGACACTATGCTCAATAAAAAGGCAAGCAATTAGGTTCCTCTTGATGTTTCTGTCAGTAGTTGTTTGTTGCAAATAGTTGGGATCACCAATGAAGTAAGTTGTCCAAGTGATGATCATATTTTTTGAGCATAAGTTGAAATTGGCACTGTGAGCCTTAGAGGTAATTTCATATACCCAAAAGACCACAAATATAAAAAATAACATATTAATATAAATAAAATAAATTTATTTATATTATTAAGATAAAAATCAAAATATAAATATAAAATTATATTAAAAATAAAAAATTAATTACAATTTAAAAATAAAAAATACATTAAATTTTGTAAGTATAAAATTACATTTATACTTGAAAAAATTAAGTAAAAATGAAATTTTAACAAAATTGTGAAAAAATAAATAAATTTGGAAAAAAGTTAAATAAAAATTATTATAACTTTTTATCCAATAAATAAACACATAAAATTTATTTCACCATTGGATTCTTCATAAAAAATCAGGTGGGGTCACCTCTGAGTGAAATTCTTGTAACTCAACTCTAAATAAGCTTAAATTAAGTTTTTAGTATTTTCAATACAAAAGTTGAAAATCCTCAAAACCTTAATTTAATTCACACCACATGTGGTGTTAACCATCAATTTTTGTGTTAAAATTGAGGTGTTGTGTTTAGTTTAGAATTTATGAGGAATTGAAGTATTTTCAATTGAATTCAATTGAAATGTCAAAATGTGCGCGTGTATTACATAAGTGAACTTTGATTTACATATGAGGTGTCAATTATTACTGTATTGTACTGTACAATTGAATTGAATTACATATGTAAATTATAAGTATAATACATGATGAGGCATTAAAGGAAAAATAAATTGGAAAGATTAAATTTGGGGGGGAAAAGGAACTCCAGCTCTAAGGGGGAGCTAGACCCCCAAAATCCTTGCTGGCAGGCGTGGGATGTCAAAATTCACACAAAAGTTCATCACTTTTGGCCTGGAATTGAGTTACAGGGTCTGTGGACTCAATTGATGATGAGGTTTTGATACCGACTGGGGTAGTTTTAGCTGTTGCCAAGAGGGTAAAACTACCCTTAAGATAAAAAAATCATAATAAAAACAGTTTTAACTGGTTTCTAAGCCTCTGACACACATTCTGACGTGTTTTGAAGGCTCTAGGCCTGGTATTGCTATAGTAATGGCTGATTTAAGGGTCTAAAATGGCTTAAACCAGCCCTTTTTTGGTCTAAACCAGGGTTCAATGATGCCATAACTGGCTTTTCTGTTGTCAGACTGTTTTTCACGACTGACAAGAGTAAATTTTACTTTTGGAGTAAGAGAATTGATGGCTATAAAAGAATGTCTTCTTTGCCCCACTTTTCTCTTCATGTTAGAATCTTTTCCTTTTATTAATTAGTTTAAACACTGTTAAACCAATCAATCAAAGATTCCAACCACCATTATTAAATCATTTTAATCCTTTTAACCACGTGAAAAAATCATTATAATCATTGTTTGTAACTCTTATAATCATTTTTACCCCTGAACCACCCCAAAAGTGAATTAAAGCATCTTTCATCACTGTAAACTTTGTCACTTTGTTTCCAAATTCACTCTGGTCCCTTTTGGGCGTGTTTTCTCTTTAATATTCTTTTTAAAGACTTTGTTCTTTAAATTAATTGCTTGCAGTTCTTTGCTCAATTAATTCCAATTGAAATTGCTCTTGAAGAAATTTCTTTTGTAGCCTTAAAATATCTCTTGTAGAGTATTTTTCGGATAAATTTTTATTGTTGGTAAAACAATAAATTTTTATAATATTATTGTTTTATACTAACAAAGTTATAAACAATGAAATTGGTGTGTTTTCTCTTAAAAATAATATTTCTTACTATTTTTAATTGAATTTTACCTTATACAAATTTTGAGGACAGGAAAAGTACTTGATTTTTAATCAAAGTTTCATATCCACACCTTACAGGCACCATCATTCCGCAGTTGGGGTCTAATTTTTTCAGCCAGGGTAATGAAACGTTGGAAAATTTTGGCTTGCTTGTCTGCTTGTAAAATAATGTTCATGTCTTCAACAGATGCATTTTTGGTGTCAGGCATGATGGTAGGCAAATCAAAAATGTTAATACTTTGTTTCAATTGAGTTATAGGAGGTGCCAGTTTTAAAATTAATATCAATGTAAGTGAAAAGATGAGCAGATAGGAATAAATGAGAAATTGATTAAGCAAGACAAAAGAGAAAGAGATTTAAAATAGTATAATAGCAAGATAGTTGTTAAGGTACTCGACCCATAACCTGTTATTGCTCTACGGACTTCTGGAAATTTCCAGTTGAAATTACTTAAAATATTTTATTTTTAATTTTACTAACTAAAATGTTATAGTTTTATTTTAACTATTCAGGTACAACTAATCAATTATATAATTGTAATTTATTTAATCTCCCCTTTAAGACGATTAGCGTACCTATGAATAAATTAATAAAAATAAAAAGGAAAAATCTCCCCTTTAAGAAGATTAGCGTACCTATGAATAAATTAATAAAAATAAAAAAGAAAAATCTCCCCTTAGGAGAGATCTTCCTTTTTGAATTAGATTTAAATATTGTGAGATGTGTTATGCATATTCAAATTTATTTATAATTAAGTTAGGTTTTATTCTTCTTTCTTGTATTGTATAATGTCATATTCAATAGAACAAGGATTAATTGCTCCATGAGACAAGACACATGCAGGTCTGTAAGGAAGGCTAATTTTTCCAGACCCTATGCAACAGTGGAAAATCCTCAAGGGAACATCACATCCTCCTATGCAATGGTGCAAAATTATCAAGGTCACAATCACTTACCATGCAGATTGCTGTAATTAAGCCAATTAATTTAGCCCCAATGGAAAATCATCTTAGCTTTTATGATGAGAAATTTCTACAACAAGAATTTCTGTCTTCAGCTACCACTTTAGGAAAACAGTACATAAAGAAGATTTCTAAAAATGAATTTCTTTCACCAGTTTCATTACTGAAACAAACTTTTCTCAACTTAATATTTTCAGCCCAAATTCTCGGAAAAAATCCATTTTTGCAGTTTCAAAGGCTTTTTAACTAAAATAATCGACCAAATTATGCAAGCTATACCTAGAATTTTTAAGGATAAAAAAGGTCTGCTAGTTTTTTCTTCCTTTATTTTGAGGTGCTTCCGTTTGTTCTGATCAGAGAGGTATTTGCCTTGAATCTCAGTTCTATCATGACAGGTGATCACATTCAAAATGCATCTATGGCACTGGCACAGCTGCATAGGCATCTCTAAACAAATGTGAAGGAGAAAAGAACAGAAATTGTAAATTTGATTGAAGCGGTGGATGAGGAGAAGAAAAAGGTGGGAAATGAGAAAATATGTCAAAGTAAGGGGCTAAGTAAGAGTAGTAATAAGAAAAAAATTGAGATAAAGAAGGGTCATGGGTTGAGCCATGAGGGGAAAAAAATTGAGGAAGATCAGTCATCACTCTGATGACGTATGCAGGTACAGGTGGGGTGCATGTGGGCTTTTGTTGGGGGAGAGTTACACAACAGGCCCTGTGCAAACCCCTGGGTGTTGTGTGCACTGCACACGACCACGTTATGCCCCCATTGTCACCTCTTCTCTTGAACTATCCTCGAGCTCAACCAAGAATGTATCGTATTTGTATCAAAGATTCCTATCTTTTTCCCTTTGAGCAACTCTCCAACAGCTAATCAGATGTATCAGGTTGAGTCTATGTAGAATTAGTAATTAGGCTATTTAAAACTTTAACTGTGACTGTGACACATGATGAAAGATTTAAAATAGAGGTATTGATAGAGAAAAAGGATTTTATAATAAAATTGAAGGGCTTTACTATTATGAAATAGTGGTGGCAAGCGCTGTTGAAAGCCCTGTCTGCAGCTTTACCTGTTGGATGACAATAATAAAGACTAAAATACTTCAAATTATAATTATACCTGGTTATTTTCCAAGAGTATAACTGTTTTTGACAGTTTTAATACGTAGAAATTTAAGAGCAGGATGAGGAAAACCTTTTTCAGGCTTGTGGTTTGCAAAGACCTGTATAACGTGTATTGGGCTCAGATTTGGTTTTGAAACCACATCTGGGCAGTTTTCACCAATACAGGGTGAAAATTTTCATCTGGGGACCACATAGCCATCTTCTGACGTGCATGACGCATAGAATGCTGCACAGAAACTGTATGGGACCCCAGTATTGACTGACTTATGAGGTATTGAAGTATAGACATGCTTCTTTGTCTTTTTGACACCTCATAATCATGGTTATGGGATATTATCCCATGGGAAGGCTGTATTGGCCAAAGTGTGGGATTTTGACCTTAAAACAGCTATAACTTTGTCAGTTCTTGAGATATCAAACTCAAAATTGGTTCAGTGTGTAGCCCTGTGTGTGTTCTACACAATGGTACCTTATTGGATATGGCTATCATTAAATATGGCAAAGGTATCCCATGTACAAGATATTGTGTACATATGGGTGTTTTGGGCCTGTTTGTGCCATAACCTTTGTTCTAGTTGAGATATGAGGAAATGGATGACACCATCAGGTAGCCCTGATTGTGCACTTTCCAAAAAGACCCCACTTTAGGTATCTCACACTAAAACTGTAGAAGTTAGATGAGAGGTGAATGATTTGTTCACCCTTGTTTGGCGTGAATTTGTCCATAACTTCAGTACTACTGGTGCTAGCTCAGTTTGGCTGGAACCATTGGATACACCTGACTTAGAGCTTTGTTTTGAATACCCATTTGATGGGGTTAAGCCTCTTACTCTGTGTTTCAGATGAGAGGTGAAGATTAAGGTTTATGCTCAGCATCAACTTTGAGCAGGAATAACTTTGTTATTCTTTGTCCTATGATGATGGGACTTGTATATTTGGAAAGAGGTGAGTTTCCTTCTTCTTTTGATACCTTTTGGGCTGATTTGGCTCAGCTCCATGTTTTGGTGGTATCTTGGCTATACCATTGGTTTATGGTATTTTGGCTGTCATGCTTGTGCTCTGGTTTTGAGTCACAGGCTGATGAGATGTAACACCGCTTGAAGGGTACCAAGTCATGAAATAAAATCATCACCAATGTGAAATTTGGATACCATTTTTGAATGAATCATCCATTGAGTGTTGAATGAACCCTTGACATGCCAACAATTCAAAGTGGATTTTATGCTGCCTCTGAGAGGGAGTACCATAATATTTCTAAATAAGCTTATATTTTGTTTTAAGATAAAATAAATTGATATTAATATTATCTAATTACTCCTGAGGACTTTGACATCTCCCTGTAGGAGTAGCAGACCAATTGTTTTTTGAAATGTACTAAAAAATAAAATTAACAAGAGCCCCCTTGAGTAAACTTGCCACCCAAAGCCACATTTTGGGGGTTTCCTGCTGGAAATCCTGTCCAGTCCAAGACGTGGCCCTCATCTCCCAAGATTCTTTTCTCTGTATTCTTAAAGCAAGTGGGGTACCATATTGTGGAAGTATATAGGAAATTCCTTGCAAAATCAAAAATAAATAAAAATGATACAACTAAAAAGCCACTATCAATCATGAGAATACATTTCACCAAAAGTGTAAGCCCAGTATTTCAAAAAAGCCAACCTCTCAACATATGTGGTTAAAACCAATAGGTTTTTTCCACATAAGAACACATGTTTGGAGGAAGTTCTGGTTGCTAATATTTCCAAGCATTTGCATATCACGTGGGAGAGAGTCAGAAATGTTGTAATTAAATACTCCTCAAAGAGTAAGGTTTTCTTATTTTTTGGCTTAGGAGGTGCAAAAATGAATGTCTGCATTTGGTTTTAGATTACGTCCTTCTGGCAATAAAAAAGGGTAAATTTTGTTGTGTAAGCCGGACACCCTCTATGTTCTCATTTTGTGTTTAGGGGAATAGGAATTTCTAAATTCATTGTTTATTCTTTCTCAAAGATTATTTCAAGCTGGCTTGATAAAGTAACAAAGCAGTCTATGTTTTAATAGTGGGTAGTGCAAAACTTAATCTTGAAGCATTAATCCAAAATTATTACCCATATCAAGAGGGTCTTGAGAAATAAAATGATGAAGTCTTTGAATAGGTTTATTATACTTGAAAGTTACCTTGTCTGAAAATCCAAATTCTCAGGCTTATTCAAATTCTGAAAGGTTGTGCATACAGATAATCAGGACAGAGAGAATCATCTGGGCTCTTCTACATAAAGAGTGGCATGGGAGTGAAGTAGTAAGGAGTTTATTGAGATTGCTTTACATATTTCAAGGAGGATATAAAATATATCAATATTTTAAAGGAGAAGGGATTAAGTTACATGAAATACAAATCAAGAAGCCAATACAAATTTCTTATTTGTGAGGTTTGGTGTCAAGGATTGGGGATTAGGGTAAAAGGGAATTTAAGCATAATTTCAGGAAAGGATTGGCCTTCAGGATTCCAAAGAAATTGGCCTCCCATACTTCAATTATGAATGCTCTTCAACACTTGAGGGATTTTGCCCTGGAGGTGAATACTGTCACAGGGGCTCTTGGGGATAACAAGAATGGCCTTGCATTCAGGACTCAAGAACTCACTTTGATGGCACCAAAAGAATGAATAAATAATTGAAAAATATATTTCTTTAAGAAAGAGTAAGGGAAAGTATGAAACATGCAGAAGATAAGAAAAGGAGCCAGCCAAATGAATCATTGATTCACTGTTTCAACCTGCCAGAAAGAACCATGGAATTAGTAAAGGATTTGACCACCAATATCCACTGACAGGAAAATAAAAAGGTGCAGATGACTGACTTATGAATGTCAGTATTTACTTCCAAGAATAAAAATAAAATATTAATAAAAATAGATCCAATAGATTAATGAGCTGGGGAGAATGTCCAGACCTGTAGCAAGTGTCTATGAAACTGTTGATAATATTACTATTAATCAACAGTACTATGTCTTTTCTTATGAAATATAATGATAAAAATTATTTGAACCACAATTGAAAAATTATTTATTTATTTATTTATTTTGCTTGTTATACACTAATAGCTATTAGAACAGTAAGAAGTAATTGTCTAAATTGCATCCTTTTTCTAAGATAGCAGGAGTTTGACCTGTAGAAGAATGGACTGATGTCTTATATGCCAATTCTAATGGAGGTATCAAAGTGTGCCAGTAATGGGTAAATTCATCTGAGTCTTTGTGCTCTAAGCCATAGGCAAAGGACCTCCTTATCATGTCTTCTAAATCTTGAATCATTATTTCTGCTAACCCATGAGTTTGAGGGTGGTATGCTGTGGAGAATGATAACTTGGTCCCAAACAATCTGTAAGATGTGTCTATGAAACTGTTGATAATATTACTATTAATCAATAGCACTATGAATGATCTTATGAAATATAATGATAAAAATCATTATAACCACAATTAAATAATTAAAGAATTATTTCTTTTACGTGTTATACACTACCAGTGATTATAACAGTAAGAAGTAATTGTCTACTAGAATCAATTACAAGAAGAATTTAATAATAAGGACTTCATTATTAAAATAATGAAATTATTTGAATATATAATTATCTTTTGCAAGAATAATTATAATGATAATTCTTGAAGAAAACTATTACTAGAGAAAACCTTCAAGAATTAAGAAAAATTACTCACTAATACTCCAAAGAACTTATTGAAAGATAGAAGTAGAGGAATTTGATGCATAATTGTGGATTTAAGGGATCAAAATGATTTATAACTGTATCACAGCAATATATAGTTGATTTCTATGATTTCACGTCTTTCTGATTGATTCAGAAAGAATTGAAAAACTTAAGAAAAGGTTTAAGTAATACTTATCTGTTGGTAATAAAAGTATAATTGGATGATGTGATGTTTTGGAAAAAACAGCAAGAGGGGGCCTCTTTTAAGTCTAAGACAGCTCACTGAGGCATGCCATGGAGCAAACTGAAAGACCAGTGAGTGAGAAAATAATAAACCTTTTTGGATTATTAATTTCATCATTTGTTGTCACGTAAGGTTATCATAATTACTTAATTGAGGATTTTACGTGACTACCAACCCATTTATGGTTAAGAATAATAGGAGTAACAACTGTAAACCTTCTTTTATTTCAAAATAATCATTGATTTCTCAAAGGTATTAATTTTATTGAAAATTTAATCACAGAAGGTATTTTCTGTAAATTTTTAAGGATTCTGTGTTTCACGTGGAATCATCAAAAATGGACTTTAAGGAAACTTTTAATTTTACATATACAAGTATAATTCTTTTGGTTTTCATATGTAGTATACAGTTCTTAATTGGTCCTTAAGGTTTCAGAAATATTCATTAAGAAGTGTATTTTGAATGAATTTTTGAAGTTTTTACCTCAATTCTATGTAGAATTGCAAATAGCAGTGTATAGCTGGTTGCTATGATGTAAACCAATGAATAATAGTCCAAAAAAGGTTTTAGTTACTCCTTTGGGGCTTACCCGTGGTAGGTCATTAAGAATTGACATGGTTAAAGAGGTCTAAGTTGTTCTTTACCTCCTTGGCATGTCAAGATAGCAGGTTATTTGCCATTTTCTTATAATTTACTGTAGTTGTAACATGGTAACCAAATTTTCAGAGGGTTTTAGTTTACTAATTACGCCAATATCAGCCATGGATCTAACCTTTTGAGCTGTCCACACCTCAGAGGCCTCAGAAGTTGGGTACCCTGGCTCTCTTTGATGTCTTTTGTCCCCCTTGTGTCACAGCCAAGGAGGCAGGGGCATTACCAATCATCTTCAACAATCATTACTTCATTGATACCCTTCAAAACCCAATCAGCAACAATCATTATTTCATTGATACCCTTCAAAACCCAATCAGCAAGGGGGTTTCATTCAACATTCTCCAAATACAGTTTTCGGACCTCAATACAGTTTCATACAGGCAAGACCCAAATACAGGATTCACTAAATACAGGTGTCAGCCTGTGACTCAAAACCAGAGCACAAGCATGACAGCCAAAATACCATAAACCAATGGTATAGCCAAGATACCACCAAAACATGGAACTGAGCCAAATTAGCTCAGAAGGTATCAAAAGAAAGAAGAAACTCACCCCTTTCTGAAAATATAAGTCCCATCACCATAGGACAAGAAATAACAAAGTTATTCCTGCTCAAAGTTATTGCTGAGCATAAACCTTAATTTTCACCTCTCATCTAAAATCTAGAAGGAGAGGCTTAACCCCATCAAATGGGTATTCAGAATGAAGCTCTAAGCCAGGGCTATCCAATGGTGCCAGCCAAACTGAGCTAGCACCAGTATTACTTGAGTTATGGTCAAATTCAGACCAAATAAGGGTGAACAAAACATTCACCTCTCATCTAACTTTTACAGTTTTAGTGTGAGATACTTAAAGTGGGGTCTTTTTGGAAAGAGCACAATCAGGGCTATCTGATGGTGCCTTCCATTTCCTCATAACTCAACTACAACAGAAGTTATTGGCTAAACAAGCTTAATACAGCTTTTGACCAAACCACGCCACTGTACAAAAATACTTGTACATGGGATAACTTTGTCATATTGAATGATAACCATGTCAAGCTGGGTACCATTGTGTAGAGCTCATACAGGGCTATTCAATGAACCAACTTTGAGCTTGATATCTCAAAAACTGACAGAGTTATGACCATTTTAAGGTCAAAATCCCACCTGTTGTCAGATACAGCCTTACCATGGGATAATATCCCATAACCATGAATATGAGGTGTCAAATAGACGAAGAAGCATTTTTTTACTTCAATACCTCATATGTCAGTCAATACTGGGGTCCCATACAGTCTCTGTACAGCATTCTACGCGTCATACACGTCAGAATCAGGCTGTGAGGTCCCCAGATGAAAATTTTCACCCTGTATTGGTGAAAACTGCCCAGATGTGGTTTCAAAACCACATCTGAGCCCAATACAGGGTATACAGGCTGTTTGCAAACCACAAGCCTGTCATAGAGAGTGAAAAATCTTCACTTCCTCTATGTGGAAAGGTCTAGCAGCCTTTCCACCTCAATTTCAGGATAAAAGGAGGGCTTTTCACAGCCAAAGCCCTTTCCTCATCCTGCTCTTGAATAACCTACGTAGTAAACTGTCAAGAACAGTTTTACTCTTGGTTAATAATCAGGTATAATTATAATCTTAATTATTGTAGACTCTATTATTGTAATCCAACAGATAAAGCCTGCACCCAGGGTTCTCAATAGCGCTCACCACCACTATTCCTCAATAGTAGAACCCTTTTATTTTATTATAAAACCCTTATAAATCTTTTTTAAATCATTTTCTGCCGTGTCACATACACAGTTAAAGTTGTAATTAGCCTAGTTATACCTTTATCATAGTATCATCCTGACATTTTGGGGGCCTGGCCGTGTTTTTTTTTTGACTTTTTGGACCTTACAAGTAAGTCTTTTCTCTTTTTTATAACTTATTAACCATTGTTTTTATCTTTTTTAGGCGTAATTCCTTTATTTAAATATATATATTATATATATTTATTCTTTTTCATATACTCACATTATATAAGAGTATTTTTTCACGTGGCTAATACCCACTGAAAATAATTATTTTTGGCGTGTTTTGTATATAAAAACACATCAGCCATCAATAAGTCCTGTATTCTTGACTGAATAAGGACACCTCTGACTGAAAAACCATCAGTTGAGGCGTGGATTAAGTGTATTGTTGACTCAATAACACTTATACAAAAACCACTTGTACAGAATACACTTGAAAACCACAAGTGTATCTGTGGGATACTGGCACACAAACAGTGTGACAGGGCACCATAAGCTGTATTTTTGACGTGAAATTGTTAATTCAATTACACTGTCATTATACAAGGGCATATTGTAATAATATACAAGCCCAGAGGCCATTCTTAGACGTGCAAAACCAGCCTTTTAAGAAGTCTTAACTGATATAAGCCCTCTTTTTCCTGTCTTGATTCAGTGGAAGAAAACTACATCCCACTTGAAACCCAGTCACAGGCCAACACACCAGTGACACCATCAGAACCAGAGGGCAGCAAGGGTAAAGGAAAAAGGCTTAGTGAAGGCCTCATTACAGCCAAGAAGTGGACACCAATAGCCACTCAGAGGAGTAGAAAACCACAAAACTCTGCTTCAATACAAGGTAAACCAACCTTAACCACTTGTACAGGGAAGATTACAATTATTAACCCAGTTGTAACCTCCAAAGGCAAACTGCCCAAATCAGCAGATAACAAATTTGTACAAGGCACAGTCAAAGGTAAATACCCTAAGAACATAAAGTTTTTGACTGCTTGAAAACACTGATATGTCCCCTGCATACCTCAGAGACCTTGGCTTCCAAAGGAACGAGCCAGAGGATAGAGCAGGAATGTCTAGAACCAGAAGACCTGAAAGAAGACACATTGGACACAGTGGTGGATGGCAAAACAATGAGGGAGATAATATCAACCTTTCCATTCACACTCCAATTCAACGGAAACCTCAAACCAGAGGACTGGAAGGATATGGATCAAGTTCTTCAAATCCACCAACTCCTCAAAGATTTGTTTCAATGGAGCATGGACAACAAGAGGTTCAACCTAGCAACTCACTGGGCAGAACTGGGATCAAGTTGCCAGAAGATCTGTCTCAAAGAGATAGACTTCAAAGACCTTATGGTAATCACCAAGGGTTGGAATCCTACCAGGCAGCACAGACTCCTGGAGGCAAGGGCACAGAGGATAAGGGAAAATCAAGCCACTATCCAAGCTATAGAAGAACAGTTAACCCAGACAGGGCCTACTCAGATTCCTTCAGGTTCACAAGGAGCATGCCAAATCAGCTCTCCAGTGGCTTCACACCATTCAGAAACCAGCAGATCAGTGGCCAAGAGTCACCATTCTTCATAATTCCAGGAAGTTTCCAGGAGAAGACAAGGCAACAAGGGCAAGAACAAAGCCTCCTTCAACCAGAGGAGGAAAGAGTCAGACCCCATGATCCAGAAGCTGTTAGATTTGGTAAAAGAAGTACACAAGAACCAGAAGTAGTTGTAAACCACTCTAGAATCAGTAGTCCTAGTAATAGAAACATTACCCCCACTCAGACTGAAAATAATATTATCACATCTGAGAGTAACATCAACAGTGACACACTGTGGTTACAAATGTCCCAATATGCTGAGCAATCTGCAAAGCAGGCTACAGAATTTGCAGCTGCCCAAGAGAGGATGAGAAAAACTCAAGCCTCATTGGAGCAGATAGTTAAAAACCTTCAGGAAGGATATGCTCAACTGAGCAAAGCCTCTGAAGAAACCAACAGGAGACTGAATCAAGTCTCTGAAGAACAACACCATAGTAGCAGGGACAGGGAGTGTCTGAACCAAGACATCAACAAATTGTTTGATGCCTACCATAGCTTAAAGCCCCAACCACAAGGCCAAGCTATGGAGAATCCATATCAACCAGATGACATCAAACCAGATGCCATGTTGTTGAATAAGGCAAGATCTCCATCACAATACCAGGATGGAGATGGCATGTCTTATTCAGAGAAGGAAGCCTTGAAACAGCTTCCTGAGGCCTCAAGCTGGCCCAAATTCTCTGGATCAGGAGAATATGATCATATGGAACTCATAGATTATATTGATGGACTCTTCATAGATGTACCAAGCATACCAGATTACTGGATTACTGCTAGACTGAACACTGCATTTAAAGGTCATGCAAGTATATGGTACACTGAAATGAAAGAAATCCATGGCAGAAGGAATTGGCCATGGTGGAAAAGTCAAATAATCCAAAAGTACAGTAATGGAACTTGGATATGGCAAAAGACCATGTCATTTGAAAATGACAAATACTCTGTGGACAAAGATCCATATGAGTGGTGTCTTAGACAGTCTAAAAGACTTAAAGCCATTGATCCTCAAATGAACATTCAAATGAGGAATCATAAACTTCTGACACAACTGCCAGGAGAACTAGAGCATGCAGTAAAATGCAGATGCAACCAAAATTGCACTCTAGATGATATAGCCAATACCTTACAAGACATAAGGAAAAGGACTAATATAGGGAAATTCACCCCATATAGAAGCAATAGTTTCAAAGAGAAACAACCTTTCAGGGTAGAGTTTAAAGACAAACCCAGAGAAAGAGTGGCAGAAGTGGCAAAGAAGAAGAATTCTTGTCACAATTGTGGTTCAACAGACCACTATGCCAACAACTGTCCAAAAGCAAAGAAGAAAGTCTATGCTATAGAAAAAGTCCCTGAAGAAGAACCTCCAACAGAGGATTCTGAATCAGACTCTATGGGTGATGCCATCAGAGAACCATCTGATGAAGAACAAGACCCAAGAGAGGAATTCCTAGTGGAATACCAAGAGGAAACCCCATTGGAAATCCAAGATGTACAGTTGGAAGCAGGCATGCCACAGGACACTGCCAACAAGAACTTGTGTAGACATACACAAGATGCACAAACATTCCTGGTTACACCAACCAAAGAAATGGCATATATACATGGAACAGCCACCAAAATGACTGTATGTATTGACAATGCTCAGCACCCACTGATCATTGACAGTGGAGCACACTGCTCCATAGTGGCCAGAAATTATCTGGATAACCACTTCCCAAACTGGGAAAAAGAACTCTTGCCCACCAGGGCAAAGAACTTTAAGAGTGCATCTGGAAAGATGACCTCTATTGGGACAATTATCAAAGAGATAATTATACCCCACAGAAAAGGTAATATCAGACTCAACCCAGAGTTTGTAGTGCTTGAAGATGCCCACATCCAAGGGTTTTTACTGGGAACAGATTACCAGAGGATGTATGGCATAGATATTTACAATAGTAAAAATAGGCATATTACCATTGGTACTAACAAGGAAAAGAAATTTTCTCTTGATATATACCAGATATCTTCTCAGGACCCACTGGAAGAACTTCTGAAAGAATTCAGAGAGGGACAGTTTAGCACTACCCTCACCAGTAAACAAAAACTAAGTTTACTAAAGATGCTGAGGAAGAATAGACCAGCATTTGCCATTGGTGAAGAACCATTAGGCAAGATCAAAGGCCATGATATAGAACTATATCTGGATGTAGAAAGGCCTTATCCACCCATGTTAAGGAGACCTCCTTACCCAGCAAGTCTGGAGACCAGGAAAGAGATTGAGAAACACATCAATGAACTCCTGGACATGGATGTCATCAGGAAGATTGGACATAATGAAATAGTGGAAATCACCACTCCTGTCCTGATCACCTGGCATGATGGCAAGTCTAGATTGTGTGGAGACTTCAGAGCCCTGAACAACTACACAAAAGCAGACAGGTACCCTATACCAAGGATACCTCATGCCTTGGATAAGCTAGCCAAAGCCAAATACATAACCAAGATGGATTGTATGAAGGGCTTCCACCAAAATGGAGTTAAACCAAACTCCATGAAATTACTCAGAATCATATGTCATATGGGCATATATGAGTATACCAGGATGCCATTTGGCATCAAAAATGCACCAGCCCACTTCCAAAGGATGATGGACACCATATTTCAAGAAGAAATAATGGAAGGCTGGATGGTAGTGTGGTATTCCATACCATTTTTTTCACCAGGCTCAAGCTCATAGTACCCTATAACAGCAGGAAATCCAGCCTACAGGCAGACTTACACTCAAAATTTACACCAAAAGGTCAATTTTACAGCAAGAAGCTGGATTTAACTGATAAAACCATGGCACAGGCACCAAAGGGAAGTGTATGTGTTTAAATAACTTATTCAATTTCACTATGCATATGTAAAAAATCAATTTACATATAGCAAACTAGTTACAACAAATGAGGTACCACCCTTTAAATTACACACCCCACCCAGCTTTACACCCCCTTATACCCACAGGACTCATGCAGCAAGAAAAGGACACCTGCATGAATTACACAGCAACCTAAAACTCCACATAGAAAAGTCACATGATGCAAAGCTCAACTCCATGGAATTCCTGCAGCTCATTTACAAAACAGCCACAGGAGTACCTTATCTTATATCCACAGTAACACCACTTAAAACCTCAGCCAAAAATGAAATCACCTCATGCATGCAAGGAAAATCCAAGAATATCACATCATAATCAGTTCACCAAAAGACAATCATGTGATGAATGGAGGCTGTGCAGAGAGAAAATTATCACCAAACCTTAAATCACCTGACCCATGCAAGAAAGGTCCTCACCAAAAATAGAGTCACATGATGAAATCAAGAGGAATTAAAGTGGAAAAAGACAGCTCCCATGGAGGGCCCCCTGGGCTCCCAAAAGGTATAAATAGAGGGGCTCTCTCCACCCAAATTTCAAAATCCCCCCATGCACATTATATCCTATGCACAATATATCCTCTGCACATTACAAGCACAGGAAAAAGTCATCCCTCATCTGGGAGGTAGTCCAGCAAATTATAGTGAATTTACTTACCCAGTAGCTAAGCTCAGTGGAAGTATAGTGTTAAAGACTGCCCAGTAGCTAAGCTCAGTGGAATCTTATTATTATTAAAATAAAATAAAAAATTACCCAGTACCCAAGATTAGGGTTACTACTCTATCAAAATACTTTATCCAGTAAAATTAACACCATTATCAAGACTTAAAAATAACTTAACCTTTAAAAATTCAATATCAAAGAACCTTACCTCTTAAATTCAACAAATAAAATTTTATCTTATTATTAAACACTCTTAAAAATAAAAAAAAACAACAAACCTTTCAAAAATTATTTTACTCTATTATAGCTATACCTTAACAAAATTACCTTTATCAACACCAATCAAATTTTCCAGAACACCTTAAATAACTCATCTTATCAAAATTGTATCACCAAGAAGAAACCACTCACCTCAATCTAACTAAAAATATTAAAATTAAACAGACAAGTATCTCATTAAAATCTCAAATTTAACCAAAATAACTGACATTATTTTTTATATTATTTATTGAATAGGTCTGATCTGAGACTGCTGAATTTTGTCTTCTGCAGTTGTAAAGCCACTTACTAATTTTATTTTGGTTTGTGAGCTCCAAGGAAGATCTTGTTCAGTATTTTAGGAGGGGCAGGCAATACACCCTTGCCACCCTTGGTTACAGGAGTTATTAGCAATTCAAAACTAGTTACCTGTGATTTCCCCCTCCAGGTACTGCCTCATTTTAATCCCACACAAGAGGAGTTCCCACATCTGGTGTCCCAACAGTGGCCAGATAACCTCAACTTCAATAAAGAATTAAATTAAAATCAATAAATTATAAAGTTCTTAACAACTCCAAGAATACTTTTTTTATAACAAAAGCTGGATTCAAATAATCAAAATCAGCCAAAAACATCATCTCAGGATTCTGAATCATCAACTCACTCTGACCATTACTATTATCCACCAAAGCAAGAAACAGAACTAGGGGAGGAATCAGAGAAATACTCTAATTTTCCTATTGCAACACCAAGAACCAATAAAAGGGATTTGAAGGTTGTGGAGAAATTTTTCCTTGATCTCCTTGAAAGAAATAAAATCAATAACTCAACACCAAAATCAAAGGAAGAAATAAATAAATCAAAAATGGATAAACCTTCATCATCAAAATTACCTGGTAGTATTGAAGAAATCCAGGAAGAAAACTTTAATGAAGAAACTGTGGAAGGACAGGAAGAAATGTCTTCAACAGAGAGACTTCAGCAGAAGATGCTAGAAATGCAAGCAGAATTACTAGCACTCATCAAAAAGGAAGGGAAAAATAAAGCATCAAGTTATACTCCACAAAATAGTCCACTTGAAGAACAAACCACCCTTCCAAGAACATTCAGGCAGCATGGATCACCTTCACCTTATCCTAGACCCATGGCCACATCAACACCTTATACAGAACAAAGACAAAGTACCTTACCAAGAAGAGTCAACATTTCTTCCCAAATGCCAACTCCATTACATCAAGAAATTCCAAAAAACACTACTCCAATAGTAAAAATCAGAGCCAAGGACTACAACTTGTGGTTTGATGGAAAGGATGTTGAAAGATTCATAAAGAAAGTTGAAAATATTGCAGAAATTGAAGGAGCAAGTGGAAGAGACATTGCAAGACAAATAGCATTTTGGACAAAAGATGAAGAAATCAGTTATCATATTGAAGGAATGCCAGGATATGAAACGGCTGATTGGGATCAATTAAAAGTGGATATGAAAAGAAGATGGGGAACAGTCTCACCTGAAAGAAGATACAGATTATCCTCAATCACTGAATTATTCACAAAAACTCAACAAGAAGGTGGAATAAGAAACATGACTCAATACAGAAAATTCATTGGGAAATATGAAGCAATCATCACTTACCTCAAAAGATACCAATATATCCAAGGTGATATCAATCATAACCAGGAAATATTGGCCAGCCTTTCCACTAGTGTTCAAGAATCAATTTACAAAGAAATGATCAAAGACAGAGCTATGGTCCAAGCCTTGGATGGAGGTTACATCATTCCAAGATTGGATATTTTGAAATTATACATTGAACAAGACTTGGAGGCCAAGGTACTTATTCAACAAAAAGAATTTTCTAAACCAAAACCTCCAGAAAAGAAAACAAGATTTGAGGATGAAAGCTGGGATGAAGTTTTAAAACAAGTAAAAGAACTCACCCAAAAGATCAAAAATCCTCCACAACCAGAACCTCAGCCAAGAAATGAGGGAAAAGAATCAGTTAAAGAAGTTTTAAATAAACTCAAAACACTTTCAGAAGCAGTTAATCCACCAAGAAGGAACTGGAACAACAATCAAGAGCAAAGATTCCCTCAAAATAATCAGCCATACAGGCAAAGGAATCCTTTACCACCATTTTCATCCAGTTATCAACCTTACATACCAGCTCAAATGGCTCCAAGACCACCATTGAAGTGTGCTTACTGCAAGGAAGAAGGTCATACAGCAACTAGATGCACTCACCTTGCTGAAGATTTGGACAAAAGAATTGTCAGAACCCAAGGAGCATCTTACCTCTTCCCCAACTATCAGAGAGTACCTATGGAAGGTAATGACAGTGTCAAAAACATAGTCAGGGCTTTTGCAAAAGAACAAGCAGAACTCAACAAGAAATTTATGGAAAAACCTACTGTCAAACCAAAACCAGAAGAAGAGGTTAAGCCCACTGAAAAGAAATCAGAGGATAAATCAACCTCAATTGCACATGTTGAAGATTGGTCAAATTGGAAACCACCTACCATTTCCTCAGCCAATGACCCTTTTGAATCACATATTGGATTAAGACAGACAAAACAAAGGATGGAAAGACAAGCTCAAAATCAAGAGCCAAAGAAGAAAGCAGAAATTCCAGGAACTTACATTGAAGAAGAAAAGGAAGAAGAAAGAGTAATAATTCCCACCAAATTCCAAAATTCAAATATTCCAAAACCAGACCAACCTGAGGAGGAAATTGAAAATATTGCCAATAAGAATGAAGATGAAGAAATTTCAAAAGAAGAAAAGAAGTTTAGAAAAACTCAAAAGAAACAAGTTGAAACTAAATTGGAAATTGACAAAATTATCAAGAAAATTATGCAACAAAAGATCAACCTCACCATTGAAGAAATTTTGAGGATGTCACCCAATTTTGTCCATAAATTACAAGAATTATCAGAAAAAGACAAAGAAAAGATTAAGTCACTCAACTCAATGGATCTTCAAGAAAGGTTATTATCATTTGGATTCAAAGAAATACCAAAGCCCAAGATTCATTATGCCTGTCCTTTGGGATTTATGGAAATCTTCATTGGAAAGGAAGAATATCCTATCAGAGCATTAGTGGACACTGGGGCAGAACTCAACATCATACCAGAAGAAATAGCAATCAAAGCCTCACTCACAACAAGAAATCTTAACATGAACCTTAGGGGAATTGGAGGCCATACCACTTCATTGGTTGCACTTTCAGAATTTACTCCAATCATTTTGGCTTCAGGTGAAGAAACTCTAATTCACTTCTTCATTGCAAAAGGATCTGTCCATACAGTACTTGGAAGACCTTTCTTGGCAGACAACAATATCAGACTGGAATTTTCTCACAAACAAGGTGAAATATTGAGCTATCAAGAACCTGATGGAAGAAGATTATGCATGCCAATATGCAAACCTCAAGCACTTGGATGGCAAACTGGTCCACCTAGAGGAATGGATTTATGCAATATGGCAACATTGGTCAGAAATACCCCAGGAAAGAAGCATCAAAATGCAAAAAGAGACAATACCATAATCAATTTAACCCAGAAGACCCAAGAGTTATCCATATCTCCAAAAAGTGATGAATTTGGCCAAGATTTACAAAATAAAAAATGGCCAAACAACCTCAAAAGACAGCTTGAAGACTCAACCTCTGAAGATGAATTACCCAATATAATTTACAAGCCAATTAACAGTAAGGAAGAAACTTTCCAGATTTTAGTAGATGGAAATGAGAAAATATATGGAAACCCTTTCAAACCTAAAAAGAAGAAAGTCAGATTTAGTGAGCATCATGAGCTCTCAGATGAAGAAATTATAAATGACATTGAAAAAGACCTCATAATTATGGAAGAAAGAGACAAAAATACATACCATATCAACTTCTTGGACAGACCATTGAACAACCAAGAAGAGCCTTATGAATGGCAATTGGAAAACCCTGAATTCATCCAGCAACCTCCCAATGAAGATGATGAAACAGAATCCATCTTAGAAAATGAATACAACTACATTTACTTACCATACATTACTTTTGAAGATATTTATGGGGATGAAGCTCAAGAAATTTTATGTGAAGATAAATACTTATGTCACCTTCCAGGATCAAACTTGAACAATATCCAATTCTTAGATTTACTAACTGAAGAGGGAATTAAAGGTAACCTTGAAAATCAATTCTGGGACAAAATATTTGAAATAGCCACACTACCAAGAAGAGGACTTTACTTCAACCAAATTTGGGCCCAGTGGTACCTTGGATTAAATGGCTCAACATATCAAACTGGAAGACTGAAATGGGTTGGAGATGGATATATATTCATTGATAAAGACTTATGGTGGTCAGAATTTCCATCAGAACCAGAGATTGAGGAAAGAAATAACTTTGTGGAAGCCCTCAAAGACCTGATTTTGGCCAGGTTACTCAACAGACACTCACCTTTCCCACTTGGGGGAGCTCAACTTTGAATAAAACCAACAAAAATCAAGATTTTTTCTCCAAAATGTATCAGTATCACCCATAAAATGTATCATTAGTTTCTTTTTTTTTATTTTATTTTATTTTTTCTCTCAAAGGGCAGTGACTTCCTGCCTTAACAAAGAAGAAATTCATCAACAAAATATTATTATTGAACTAAATAATCAAAAACAAAAACAAAAACAATTACCTTCACCATGGCCAATTCACCAACTTTTGGATCCTATGGGGAAGAATTAATCAAAGAAGACCCAATTATCAATGAATAACTTCATTGGTCACCAGAAGATGAAGATTTCAATAAAGAAAACCTTTGGCACTTCAAGAATACTTCATCAATATCAAGAAACCAAGAAATTGAAGAAATCAAGGAATTGCTGAAATTTTTGGAGGTTTCTGACAAAACCAATGATCAAATTACTCAAGAATTAATGGAACAATTAAATTTCAAACCATCAAGGCCCATCTTGAAGTCACATAACAGCTCTAAAAATCAAAAATCAAAGAAAAAAGTCAGATTCAAATTTAATTAATCACTAGGCAGTGACCTCCTGCCTTATCAAAGAGGAAAATTCATTCTTATCAATCAAAATCACCATTTCACTCACCCAAATCATAAACCATTAGGCAGTGACCTCCTGCCTTATCAAAGAGGAACACCCAAGTTCTTACCCAAAATTACCATCCAAAACCCAATAAACCTACCCTCAAACTATTTTAATAAATAAATTAATATTATTACCCCTTAATAATTCAAACTCCACCAAAATCCTACAAAAATGGAATCATGGCCATTACCTGAAGAAAATACCTGGTCAATGAACACAGATATCAGCTGGATAGAAGAAAAAGAAGTCTGGGCCAATTACATTAATCAACAAGAAATAGATGAAAATCCTTACTGGTTCTTGAAAATAAAACCAGAACCCTGTCCTGATATTTCCACCATAGTCCTTCCATACATTTAGTTTGAGGACATCTTTGAAAAAGAAGAATCACCATCAGAAAATGTCACATCTCATCCATGGAAAGAATTACCTGGATTCAACCTTACAAAATATGAATTTTTAGAGTTACTGACCTGGGATGGAATTGATGGCAACCTTGGAAATCAATACTGGAATGAAATATTCAACATGGATGAACACCTCAGGAAATCATTATTTTGGAGAACCTGGGAATTCCAAGACTGGTTCAACCTCCAGGATTTTCAAATTAAAAATGGGACAATTAGCAAAATCTCAGGAAATTATATTGTAAAAAATACCATATGGGATTGTCACTGGGAGGAAACACTCATACCAGCAATCCTCAGTCTTAAGAGTGGTGCAACTAAATTTAACACAGAAGAGTGGGACTCTTTCTGTCAAGAATACCTGTTTAAAAGCTCTCAAAAGGGAAAAATGGAGGGGAGGAAAATTTATCAAACAGGAATTAGTGAAGGAAATATTTGGTTGAAGGAATAGAATTCAAAGAAACAAATCCCACCTGCTAAGTCCCTATTTCTTTTTTTGTTTTAATCCATCCTATTTTCATTAAGATTATTATTATTTATTGCTTATATTTCTTATTTTTTTCTTATTCAATTTTATTTGTTATTATTATTTCATTTTTTTCTTTGATAATCAACCTAAGAATAAAAAAAAATTTAAAGAAGAAAAAAAAAGCTTCAATTGATATAAGCTTAGAAGAAAGAATTGAAACTTAAACCTACTTACTATTGAAGATTTTTTACAATTATATTTCTTTGTTCTCAAGATCAAAAAAAATATATATAAATAATTATCAACATTAATCCTAAAAAAAAGAAAAAAATTAGTTTCAAGTGATTTTGTCTTATTAAGTGATAGCTTTTTTAAAAAAAAGTGATAGAACAGATATTTCCAAACCTCTCATTCACTGAAATATTTTTTAGATGAAATCTTATCTTTAAAAAAAAAAACACCCTCTCGATATTTTTAGATTATAACATATAGTCAAGAAGAATTTTTTATAAAGAATCAAATTAAGAACATTAATTTGTCTTTCTCCTTACTGTATTTATTGTTTATTTGGTTTAATTTTTTTTATCTTATCCCGAATTGGATTAGATTCAATTCTTCATTTGATTGAATTTTAATATAGATAATCTTTTTTCTTTTTCTTTTGATTTCTTTTTTTTTAATTTCCAGAATAATTAAAATTAAAAAAAATAATTTGATCATTTTTCACTTTTGGCTAATTTAACTTAATTTTTCTCCTACAGCAATCGGGGAATAGTTGGTTACAATTAACAATAAAACCAGGATGAAGCATAGCTCCAAGCCCTGATCAAAAAAAAAAAGATTCTTACAACAAAAAGAAAGGGGATGTGGAAACTAAAAGTAACATTAAAATCAAAAGGCATGGATGAAGAAATCAAAACTAAACACACAACTATAACATTCCAAAATAATATCCAAGGCGATGACTTAATGAAGAATAAAAGAAGCACTTGTGAATTAAAATCAACACGCAAGTATTTACAGCTCAGAGCTAAGCTATATGAATTGCTGGACAGCTTCAGAAAAGGCAGAGATCTTTTGACTTTGCATGATTACTGGAAGAATCTCGCTTCAAATAAAAAAAAAGCAAAAATAAATCTACGTGCACAACAAGGTATCATAGAAGCACAAAACACCAAGACAATAAGATCAACTACTAATTCTTTACATTTGTTTACTAACCTCAACACGACCATAATATCTTTTAACTAAAAAAAATGAGCCTAAAAGACAACAATTCAGCTGCTTCAACAAAGCAGGCTCGATAGAAGAATAGGAGGGGAACCTACAATCATCAACAGACTCTTATCAGGTGTCTTCAAAAAAAAATAGAAACGTTTAGTTTTACTGCAGCTAAGAGTCTTAGATTACTTGGAGGGCTTATCATTAAAAATACTACTAATAATAATAATAATAATAAAAGATACACGGGGAATCACAGCAAAGTCCTAGTCTATTTATACCTGTATCATGGCCTCACTAACACCTTCTGCCTCACATGATCAATTAACAAGTCAAGAAAACTGTCAAACACCATCAAACTATCTCAATTGAAATGCATTATTGCTGGCAGATGACAGATAACGGCCTAAAGTCAACACCAGAACTTTGAAAAAAAGAAGAAGCTTCAAGAAGACAAATTATACCTACTTACATGCAGTTAATCGGAGGAGGAAGTGCCAGTTGGTCACCAAATCAGACCCAGAGGAGGCAATATTGCGTTATAACCTCATCAAGCATAAGGAACCCAATTAACTTCCTTAATACAGTCCTAGAAGAATGCCGATGCCCTAATGTATGCAGTATTTGAGACAGAAACACTGGCAGCTGCACAATGACAGTTATTAAAAGCCAAGAAATATACAAATATGCAGCCCATAGCAGAAAATCCATTAACTCCTCTGACATATATACCAAGCAAAGCAGCTAAAAAAAGGGGAGTGAGATTGAAGGCTTCAGCAGCTTCAACCAAAAGACAACCTTATCACGTTGTGACCACCAGAACAATGCACTGTTTAAGACCTTGGCTTGCACCACTCCGCATGCAGTCTTATAGGAATTGGAGCTACAACAACAGCCAAGGGACCTGGAAGAAACACTACCTCATCTGCCTAAAACAAACTAATCGATACAGTTCCATTCAGTCAATCGGAGATCTATTGAACAGACTATAATGTCCTGTCAAACTGTCACAAACAAGCTGTACAGAAGGAATCAGATGACTGGACTCAAATAGGGTTGTGACGGGGATTATCCCAATGATGGAGTTAGCCTGGGGAAGGAGTCTACAGTACATGTGGAAACACCAGTCAATATGGGGATTGCACTTGACACCTTGTGAATAGTCAGGGAGGGCTCAGGAAAGATTATTGAATCTACGGAGTTACGATGACAAGCCAACATACGTGATTAATTTGGACAAGGTAATATCACCAATGAGACTTTGCTCGCTAATTCCCTCACTAGTGTACTAGGTATGACAGGTCTGATTTGGAGGGCGGATTTAGCTCGGAGGTGGTATTGTGTAGCTGCAATTACCACTGAATTGGGTTATGATCACATGCAAGCCTTGTGAGCACTCGGAAGGTGATTGAAACCTTTCCAAATGGTTTTTCGACTGTTTCCCAAAGGTCATTATCACCTCCTGGAGACTGGAAGCCAGACCCGAATCACCTAAAATCATGTAAATGAACTTAGGCACAGTCTGACAATGAAAAGAGAAAACAGGATCAATTTCATTCACCAAGCAGTAACCCATCTGAACCCCCTGACCGCCTTTGAGGAATGAGCCAGTACCAATAAACCAAAAACCACCAAAACCAATGGAATTATACTCAGTAATAAGGGTGAAATATCCCTTCATAAGCCTATACACCGGCCACCTACAGTAGTCCAATAAAACAAACCATCGGAAGCAATCATCAGCCCCTGAAGGTTCAAATAGGAATTCAAAGTAGCTCACCCGATCAACTTTCCAGCACCCTAAAGGGTGTTGGAGCATTCACGAACGATAAGCTAACCTACCCGAAGCTGCTTAAAGGAGCTTAAAGGATTGATCAACCCAAATACAAACCATGCGAAAAATGTTAGAGCATAATAAAAGTGCTTTTCCCAAGAATTAGAACAAAAAGAAATAAGCTCACCCAATTCATTTCTACATTGGGAAGGGGGTGAGAGGTATGACCCATTTAGAGGTCTTTGCAAGCAAGAAACAGTCACGCGAACTGTTTTAAAGCTTCAATAGGGCGTTAAAACACCCATTGAAACTGAAACAGCCCACCCGAAGACTGTTGAGGGAGATTTAAAGGGCTGAGTCTCCATCTGCACTAACAAACTATAAGGCACAAGATTATGATAGAGAACAAACCACGCAAAGTGGTTAAAAGCACCAAAAGTGCTTTTCATAAAAAAAAAAAAATAAATAAAAAAAAATAAAATAAAAATAACAAAAAAAACAAACAATAAAATATAAGTCCTTAACAAGACTTTAAACTGTTAAATTTATTTTCCTGTTTTAATGTTATTTCTGACTAATTAGTTTTTTATATATAAAACAAAATGATGATACTGATTACAATATATATATATATAAGAATAAAAAAAAAAAAAATGCTTATTTATCTTTAATTCAATATTTTATTTACATTTACTGATGATTGTTTTTACAAAGGCCTTTAAAAAAAAAAAAAAAAAAAAAATAACAAAAAGCCCTCAGCATGGCTTAAAACTGCTTGGTTTTATTCATTATTTAATTCTTGTTTCCTTCATCAATGCTAACATTATTTTTTCTATTTTTTGATACAGGAATATTTCAAAACAAACCAAAAATAGTGTATATATATTTAATGACTTAAGAAGGTTGAAATAAACAAAAAAAGCCCTCATCAAGGCTTTAAACTGATGAATTCTTTTTTTTTACTCATTTTTTATTTTTCTCTTTCATAACTGATTTTATTGGACATTTTTGGTGCTACAGGGCTACAAATAACAATGCAAAGCCCTGGGCAAGGCTTTAAACTGCTCAATTTTATATTATTTTATCATTTTATTGACTTAATTATTTTACTGACAATTTTGTTTTATTTTCTAAAGCTTTTATCAATCAACATATATAAAATAAAATAAAATAAAAAAAAAAAAAAAAAACATGAATCAATATATATAACAAAATGAGGGTTGAAATGAAGAAAAGCCCTTAGCATGGCTTAAAACTGCTTAGTTCCTTTAGGAATTATAATTCTGATTTTTTAATTTGCTAATTTATTTTTTTATTTATTTTGAAATTCTACAGGGCTATAAATGAAAAATGTCCTCAGCAAGACATTAAACTGCTGGATTTTTTTTTTGATTTTCCCCTTAATATTATATGAAACTGATATATTTTATTTTGATGTGCTACAGGGGTATGAATAAAAAATAAATGTCCTCAGCAAGACATTAAACTGCTGGAATTTTTTCATTTTCTTTTTAATATTGAATTAAACTGACATATTTAAAATTTGGATATGGCTACAGGGCTATAAAGGACAATGCAAAGCCCTAAGAAAGGCTTTAAACTGGCATTTTTTATGCTTTTTATTATATTTGATAAAATATTATACTGACATATTTTATTTTGAATGCTACAGGTGTTCATAATGAAGATATTTCTCTGATTTTATAGCATTGAAAGTGCTTTTAAAGTGAAAATTAGTCCTTAACAAGACTATAAACTGTTGAATTCAATTTACAACTTGGCTTTGAAGATAAATCAAATGTCATGAAAGCCAAAAATTATCAAACCAAAGCAAAGACAACAAATGGTCCTTGGAAAGACCATAAACTACCCCTTCAAATATCAAAAAATAAATCACAAAAATTATCAAACCAAAGCAAAGACAACATATGGTCCTTGGCAAGACCATAAACTGCCCACCATTAGAATTATCAACAAGGACTCAAAGCTAAAACACAAACCACCAATGGTCCTTAGCAAGACCATAAACTGCCTATTTAAAGTATTCAAAAAGATTGGAAAAGGACTAAAAAAGGAGGATAAGTCCTAGGCAAGACTATAAACTACCTAAGGTTTTATTTCCTATTTTTTCTAATTTTATTTCATTTTGAAAAAGAATTGGAAAGATGTACTGACTTAAGCTTTTGGACATATTTTTATTTTATTTTATTTTTTATCCCAAAATTCAACTATTTATTTTCACTAAGAATTAGGGGCATATCCCATTCATGATCTCAAGAATATTCCATTTATTTATTATCTTTATTATACTTCTCCTACTATTACAACAAAAGCCATTAAAATGACTTAATTTTTCAACTCAATAATAATAACTAATTAAAAAAAAAAAAAAAAAAAAAAAAAAAAAAAAAAAAATCAATTTATTTGAAATATTTCTTGAATTACAAGAAAGTGATTGGAACTTGTTTGAAAATAAGAAGTATTTGTGCCATGAAGGCATTAATTGAACTCTGAAGGAGTTATTCATATTAAAAACTCATAAATTGATGACATAATTTGGGGAATTTACATATTAATAACACCTCAATGTGCTGTTTATTCCAAATGGAATTGAAAAGCCCCCCAAAAGCAAACAAGAGTTTTTTAAAATTGTACAAATTTTCAATTTCACTGTTTATGCTTTTTATTAACTCAAATGCATTTATGGGTAACAGAAAATCTGAACCATAAAGGGGATGGACTTGAAATAAAGTCTGAGTCACAATGATGATTCCAGAAGGAAGAGTTGTGGCATCATAAGGGCCATTACATGATTAAAGGACTCAAATCATGATCACTCAATTATGTAATATTAATCATAAATACTCTCAAGAGCACCAATTTTTGCTAAATGGCACAAATTACCACCTTCAACCAAACAGTTCCATGATCTTAATTGTGATTCAGGTTTATTTCATTTGAATTGTGCTTTTTACTCAGATATCTCAGTTAATGGTTATTTTATACTTACAGTAAAAAGAATAAAATAAAATAAAAAAATATATAATTATTGAATCATCATTAAATATGAAATTATGTAAATTTACTGTATCATTATTTATCCTTATCAAAATCACTATAAAAAATAAGGGGTGGGTAAACTTATTTCTTACACTATCCCTTATAGTGGAAGTTTTGGGGGAATGAGAACATATCCTCTTCAAAATTTGAAAACCAACTCAAGATTTTTAAATGGAGAGGGGGGCCCTTATCCAAACAAATATTATTAAAAAAATATCAATAAATTAATATTAAAATCAATTTTAAATCACCTTATTATTACAATTTTTTATTTTTTATTTCTTTATAACAGGTATAATTCAGGAATACAAAAGAACAGAAGGACATAAATTATTTTGGAGAAATAGCAAGGGAATTTGGAAACAACTTATCATAGGGCAATTATTTATAATACTGAAAATGAAGAAGATTATTTATGAAGAAAAGAAGGATCTCCTTATGGATTGACCTCTGGACAACACAAGACCTTGGACACTTCTTTGATTCTGGATTGAAACTCATTTGGAATTAAAGAATAAGTGGTCAGGATTTATGGACTGAAGGTTGACTCACTGGATTAATTATGAACTCAGGACTCACTCAACATGATGGACCAACAAGATGATATACAATACTCAACTCAAATTGCCCTTGGGATTTTAAAGAAGATTGAAGACTCAAGAGGTCCTCAGCATGACACTAAACTGCTTCCCCTGTGGACTTGGGCAGGGAAACTTATAAAAAAATAACAGCCAAGCAGCTGGAGGGGATTGTCCTAGTCAGGAGAAGTGCTGAAGGACAATTTTTGTCCTTAGCATGACAATAAACTGCTCCCTTTGTGTAACAGGAACAAGGGGTTTCACAGGTGTTTATCATTATCAAATTGGCCAACATGAACAAAGTGAAGTCTCAAGCCATTAATTAAGACAAGAAAATTCCTTATCAATAAATAAAACAACCAGAAGAATCTTGCATCAAGTGGGAATCATGAAGATTGAAGAATAAAACAAGAGTCAAGTGGAATCCAAAATCAAGCCCAAAGGAGCTCAAGAATCAAGATAAGCCCTTGGATTAAGCCAGGAGGTCCTTGCATGACTTAAACTGCAGGACTTGTATACCTAATATACAGGGGTTACACACCTAGTTGTAGGTCCTGTATGACCTTAAACTACATTTTTTTTATGGAAGAAAGAAGAAAGAAGAATTGTGAAGACCTCAAGATTTCAGGACACTAGCAAATTCTTAGAAATCATTAAAAGAAAGAAGAAGAAAAACAAAATAACTAATTAAAGATGGATCATCAAATTTTAGCAGCCAAATATAAATCAGTCCTGAAGAAGGTGAGACCAGTCAATGAGCCAATGCCTCAAGACCTTAACCCACCTTTGGAAAGACCACCTTTGTCAAGAGATCCTTATGAAACACCTTTATCACCCAACCCACCTATATTTCAAGAAACATTCAAGGTCACCCATGAAAGACTCCAAGCAGTCAATTTTGGCCCACCAGGATGGTTATCAAATGAAGAAATCAATTTACTCAAAAATGTTATTACCTTAAGGGAAAAAGCAATAGCTTTCTGTGAAGAAGAAAGAGGATTACTCAAACACTCATATGGAAAACCTTACAAGATACCAGTAATACCCCATTAACCTTGGCAGAAGAAACCAATTCCCATTCCCAAATCAATTTTACCTCAGTTTACTGAATTAATCAGAGAAAGAATCAGGACTGGACTCTATGAGCAATCCACTTCAAGCTACACAAGCCCAATATTTTGTGTGGCCAAATCAAATGGAAAACTCAGAATTGTCCATGACCTTCAAGAACTCAACAAAGTCACCATCAAGGATGCTGGCTTACCACCTCATATTGAGGAATTTGTAGATGCCTTTGCAGGAAGAGCATGCTATGGACTAGGAGACATCATGGGAGGATATGATGAAAGAGAATTAGATTTCACTACAAGACCCCTCACCACTTTTGAAACACCCCTTGGAAGGATGCAACTCACAAGACTACCCCAAGGAGCCACCAACTCAGTAGCAGTATACCAAGCCCAAATGACCTGGATACTCCAAGAAGAAATACCAGAAAGTGTAGGAATTTTTATTGATGATGGAGGAATAAAAGGACCAAGATCACTTTACAATCAAGAAACACTACCAGAAAACCCATCAATAAGAAGGTTTATATGGGAATATGCCATAACCTTAGAAAGAATTTTATTCAGGATTGAAGAAGCAGGACTTACTATCTCAGGATCCAAGTTTGCATGCTGTGTTCCAGCTTTGGACATAGTAGGGCATGTTGTATCATTCAAAGGAAGAACAATCTCAAAACAAAAGATCAACAAGATTCAAAATTGGCCAACACCTCTTAACAAGAAGAAAATAAGGGGATTTCTTGGTCTTTGTGCCTATGTAAGGATGTTCATTGAAAACTTCTCACAAGTTGCATCACCACTCAGAAGGCTCACCAGAGAAGATGTTGACTGGGACTGGGATCAAAAATGTGAAGAAGCTTTCCATAAGCTCAGAAGAATAGTTGGAGAAGAAATAACTCTCAAGAAATTGGATTATGACAAAGGAGCAGGAAAAATTAAGCTAGCAGTAGATTCAAGCTACATTGCTGCAGGAGCAGTACTCACTCAAGAAGATAAAGAAGGAAAAGACAGACCAGTATTATATGAATCAATAACTTTTTCAAAATTGGAATCAAAATACTCACAACCCAAATTGGAACTCTGTGGAGTTGCAAGAATTCTCAAGAAGCTTCAAACCATACTTTGGGGACAACATTTTGAATTACAGGTTGATGCCAAGGCCTTAATTGAAATGATCAACACCCCTTGCTTACCCAATGCCCCCATGACAAGATGGGTGGCTTTCATTCAACTATTTTCCTTTGATTTGGTACACAAACCAGGGAAAACTTTCACTATGCCAGATGGGCTATCCAGAAGACCAAAAAACTCAGAAGAAGAAGATGAAGATGCACCAGAATTTGATGAAGAAGAAGATTGGATCAAGCCACACCCTGGATTTGGGGCTAAGAATGTAAATTCACTCCATTTTTCAGGAGTACAAGTACCAACCGAACAAGAAGGATTTTGGAAAAGAATGCAAGAATACTTAAGTACAATGAAAAAACCACAATCAAGTAAAGATGAAGAATTTAGAAGGATAAAAAGAAGGTCATCCAACTTTTTCTTGGAAGATGGCCAACTCAAAAGAAAAAATAACCCTAACCCTCAATTGGTGATATCAAGTCAAGAAGTTCAAAATTACATTTTAAAGTCACTTCATGAAGACATGGGCCACAGAGGGGAAAATGAAACTTACAGAAGAATTAAAGCAAGATTTTGGTGGGAAGGAATGAAGAAATCAGTCAAGAAATGGGTTCAATCTTGCCTAGCCTGCCAAAAGAGAAGTCAAAAATTACAAAGGGAACAAGGGAGGCCTACAGCAACATCAACAATCTTTGAAAGGGTAAGCATGGATGCAGTCCATATCAAATCTGGAAGATGGAAGTATATGGTTATGGCCAGAGATGATTTTTCAGGATGGCCAGAAACAGTTGGACTAGTCAAATTAACAGCAAAAGTAGTTGCAGAATGGTTCACCTCAGAATGGATATGCAGGTATGGCTCACCAAAAGAAGTAACTGTTGATGGGGGGCCAGAGTTTGGAAAAGAATTGCAAGATGCAGTAAAGAAAGCAGGATCAAAAATCAGAGTCACCACACCCTATTACCCAGAGTCTCAAGGAATGGTTGAAAGAGGCCATAAACAACTTAAAGATGCATTAGTCAAGATGTGTGGAGAAAATGGAGGAAAATGGAGAAAATATCTACCTTTGGTTACCTTGGCTGACAGAATCTCCACTAAAAGGACAACTGGTTTCTCACCATATGAACTCCAATTTGGACAACTACCAGTATTACCAATTGACATTGAAACAAAAACCTTTTTAGCAGTAGAATGGCACAAAATATCCACAACTGAGGAATTATTGGAAGCCAGAGCCAAGCAGTTGGAAGGAAAAGAAGAGATGAGAAGAAAAGCAGCAGAAAAACTCAAAAAATCAAGGGAAGACTCAATGAAATATTGGGATAGAAGAATGGCAAACCAACTAAGATCACCACTCAATCCAGGAGATTTGGTCCTGGTTTACAACAAAGCAATAGAAACTAATTGGGGACTACTTTTCAAAAACAAATGGAATGGACCCTACAGAGTAATCAAACAAATAAACAATGGACCATATGAACTTGAAGAACTTGATGGAACAGAATTAGCAAGAAGATTTGCAGCATCTCAAGTCAAGAGGTTCTACCCAAGAGGAAAGTTGATAAACACAAAAGAAGAAACAGAAGAAGAACAAAGTGAAGAAGATGAATCAATAAATGAGGAAGAGGTATTTGAGGAGACCACAGAATCAGATGAAGAATAGAGAGCTCTCACCTGGAATGCTGGGGACAGCATTAAATGGAGAGGGGGATGTGGTATTCCATACCATTTTTTTCACCAGGCTCAAGCTCATAGTACCCTATAACAGCAGGAAATCCAGCCTACAGGCAGACTTACACTCAAAATTTACACCAAAAGGTCAATTTTACAGCAAGAAGCTGGATTTAACTCATAAAACCATGGCACAGGCACCAAAGGGAAGTGTATGTGTTTAAATAACTTATTCAATTTCACTATGCATATGTAAAAAATCAATTTACATATAGCAAACTAGTTACAACAAATGAGGTACCACCCTTTAAATTACACACCCCACCCAGCTTTACACCCCCTTATACCCACAGGACTCATGCAGCAAGAAAAGGACACCTGCATGAATTACACAGCAACCTAAAACTCCACATAGAAAAGTCACATGATGCAAAGCTCAACTCCATGGAATTCCTGCAGCTCATTTACAAAACAGCCACAGGAGTACCTTATCTTATATCCACAGTAACACCACTTAAAACCTTAAAACAGAATCATAATTACATACACCACTAATCACCTCATGCAAACCAAAGCTAGTTACAACAGGCTGCATGCAGTACACAATTCTTATTAAATCTCAACCACATGACTATGCACAGCATGTGTCAAACTTAAAAAAATCACACCATCTCATACATAACAGTAAATTCACCAGTGCAAGAAATTATCACCTGACTCCATTTTAAAGTTCAAAAAGAAGAAAAACAACCATGACACCTGCATAAATTACACAGCCACTTCTACCAAACCTAAAATAGGACATATGCAAAGTAATTACAAGGTCATCATGTGATACTGCATCCACCAATAGAATATCATGTGACAGAAAAGAGGCTGTGCACAAGAAAAATCCTCAGCCAAAAATGAAATCACCTCATGCATGCAAGGAAAATCCAAGAATATCACATCATAATCAGTTCACCAAAAGACAATCATGTGATGAATGGAGGCTGTGCAGAGAGAAAATTATCACCAAACCTTAAATCACCTGACCCATGCAAGAAAGGTCCTCACCAAAAATAGAGTCACATGATGAAATCAAGAGGAATTAAAGTGGAAAAAGACAGCTCCCATGGAGGGCCCCCTGGGCTCCCAAAAGGTATAAATAGAGGGGCTCTCTCCACCCAAATTTCAAAATCCCCCCATGCACATTATATCCTATGCACAATATATCCTCTGCACATTACAAGCACAGGAAAAAGTCATCCCTCATCTGGGAGGTAGTCCAGCAAATTATAGTGAATTTACTTACCCAGTAGCTAAGCTCAGTGGAAGTATAGTGTTAAAGACTGCCCAGTAGCTAAGCTCAGTGGAATCGTATTATTATTAAAATAAAATAAAAAATTACCCAGTACCCAAGATTAGGGTTACTACTCTATCAAAATACTTTATCCAGTAAAATTAACACCATTATCAAGACTTAAAAATAACTTAACCTTTAAAAATTCAATATCAAAGAACCTTACCTCTTAAATTCAACAAATAAAATTTTATCTTATTATTAAACACTCTTAAAAATAAAAAAAAAATAACAAACCTTTCAAAAATTATTTTACTCTATTATAGCTATACCTTAACAAAATTACCTTTATCAACACCAATCAAATTTTCCAGAACACCTTAAATAACTCATCTTATCAAAATTGTATCACCAAGAAGAAACCACTCACCTCAATTTAACTAAAAATATTAAAATTAAACAGACAAGTATCTCATTAAAATCTCAAATTTAACCAAAATAACTGACATTATTTTTTATATTATTTATTGAATAGGTCTGATCTGAGACTGCTGAATTTTGTCTTCTGCAGTTGTAAAGCCACTTACTAATCTTATTTTGGTTTGTGAGCTCCAAGGAAGATTTTGTTCAGTATTTTAGGAGGGGCAGGCAATACACCCTTGCCACCCTTGGTTACAGGAGTTATTAGCAATTCAAAACTAGTTACCTGTGATTTCCCCCTCCAGGTACTGCCTCATTTTAATCCCACACAAGAGGAGTTCCCACAGTAGTATATATTGATGATATCATTATATACTCAGAGACATGGGAAGACCATGTACAATACATAGACAGAGTGCTAAGTAAATGTACACCCATCAATCTGAAAATTTCACTCAAAAAGTGTAATTTTGGCCAACAAGAGCTACTAGCTCTAGGACATAAAGTCTCAGGCCTTAGTCTGGCAATTGACCAGAACAAAGTAGCAGCAGTACTGCAAAAGCCAGTACCAAAGAACATCAAAGAGATGCAATCTTTCCTTGGATTTGCTAGCTACTATAGAAACCACATCAAAAGCTTTGCACACATAACTAGTAGTTTATACAAGTTATGCTCAAAGGATGTAGTTTTTGAAATTACCAAGGAAAGAAGGGATGCATATGAGAGGATCAAATATGAACTCACTAATGCACCTGTGCTCATCTTACCTGACTTTGAACTACCATTCAAGTTATACATAGATGCAGCATGCAGTCAAGGCCTAGGAGCAGCCCTTCACCAAAGACAAATTGTGGATGGTGAACCAAGAGAAGGTGTAATATGTTACATCTCCAGGCAGCTGAAAGATTCAGAAGCCAGGTATGGGGCCACCCAGACAGAATGTCTATGTCTAGTCTGGGCTCTAGAAAAACTCCACTATTATTTGGAGGGTGCAGTCTTTGAAGTCTACACAGACTGCACAGCCTTGAAGTCTTTACTAAACATGAAGACTACTAATAGACACATGCTGAGATGGCAAATAGCCATCCAGGAGTATAGAGGGAACATGACCATCATATACAAGGAGGGTAAAAGCCATACCAATGCAGATGGCCTTAGCAGATGGCCACTGGACAATGTCAAAAGCAATCCAGCTTATGACCCTGAAGTTGCTGCAAAAATTCCTATCCATTTTATGGAAATAAATAGGAAGAAGAACTTCAGATTCTCTGAATGGGCACCAGGGAGTGGTACCCTTGACAGTGGAAACACTGATTCAGAAGGGAAAGAAACCCCCATACTGGGAATAAGTTCCTCAGAACTGCACAATGAATTTTTCAATGCAGTACTGAAATCTTATGCTAAACACAAACAGTGTAGCATACTACTCCAACTCCTTCAACAAAAATACAGGAGCCCAGAACTGGAAACCCAGCTGGAGGAACCCTGGTTGAGGGCCTATAAGGACAATAAATTCTTCCTTATAGATGGCCTGATTTATCACAGAGAAAAGCACACCAGTGCACTCACAGTGATAGGCAGAGACCACATCTCTTTAATCCTGCAGGAATGCCATGACTGCCCCTATATGGGACACATGAGTGAGGACAGGACTAAAGAAAGGGTAGCAAGCACAGCTTGGTGGCCCAAGTGGGAGCAAGAGTTGAGTGAATACATCAACACTTGTGAAAGATGCCAAAAGGCAAATAGAAAACATGGGAAGAAATATGGGTTGCTTCAACACATAGAAGAACCCAAACACCCATGGGAAACCATCAACATGGACTGGGTCACAGGACTTGTCCCAGGAGGCAAAGAAAACTACAATGCCTGCCTAATCATAGTTGATAGGTTCAGCAAGAGCATGAGATGTCTACCATGCCATAAAGAGGACACAGCCATGGACACTGCTCTGTTATTTTGGAATAACATCATATCCACCTGTGGAGTCCCCAAGATAATAATTAGTGACAGGGACCCAAAATTCACATCTGAATTTTGGACCAATTTATATGACATGCTAGGCACCAAGCTTGCTTTTTCCACAGCTTACCATCCACAAACAGATGGCCTAGCTGAGAGGATGATCCAAACAATGGAGGACATCCTCAGGAGGTTCTGTGCCTATGGCATGGAATATAAGGACCATGAGGGATATACCAATGATTGGGTCACCCTCTTACCAGCAGTCCAACTGGCTTATAATACAAGCCAGCACTCTACCACAGGAAAAACACCTGCACTGGTAGAGAAAGGGTGGAATCCCCTGTTACCTGTGGATCACTTAAAGAAGAATCTTCTGACCATCAACCCCACAGCCAAAGACTTCCATGATATGTGGAAGAAAGCCTGTGATACTGCAGCCAAATGCATAGCTGAAGCCAAAGAGTACAATAAACAGAGGTGGGACAAATCACATATGGAACCTGACTTCAAGGAAGGGGACCAGGTGTTAGTGTCTACACTGAACTTTAACAATCTCAAAGGACCCAAGAAAATGAGAGACTCATTTGTAGGGCCCTTCACTATCATTAAGTTGATAGGGAAGAATGCAGTAGAGGTCAAGCTCACTGAGGAGTTTTCTAGGAAACACCCAGTCTTTCCAGTAAGCCTGGTGAAACCATACTTCCAAACAGAGGAGGATAAATTCCCCTCCAGGAAGAAGAGCACCACTCCACCAGAAATAGTGGAAGTAGAAGACTCTCCTGGACCTGTGAGTAAAATCATAAGGGCCAGAAAAATCAGACTTAATGGGAAGGATCAGAGACAATATCTAGTCAGATTCAAGAACCAGACAGCTGACAAAGACAAATGGTTGGCAGAGGATGCCATACCAGATGGGAACCTTCATTTAAGGAGATTCAGAGCCTCTAGGAGGACTGAACAGTCTCATCAATGATGAGCCTTTTTTAGAGGGAGGGTATGTCAGCCTGTGACTCAAAACCAGAGCACAAGCATGACAGCCAAAATACCATAAACCAATGGTATAGCCAAGATACCACCAAAACATGGAACTGAGCCAAATTAGCTCAGAAGGTATCAAAAGAAAGAAGAAACTCACCCCTTTCTGAAAATATAAGTCCCATCACCATAGGACAAGAAATAACAAAGTTATTCCTGCTCAAAGTTATTGCTGAGCATAAACCTTAATTTTCACCTCTCATCTAAAATCTAGAAGGAGAGGCTTAACCCCATCAAATGGGTATTCAGAATGAAGCTCTAAGCCAGGGCTATCCAATGGTGCCAGCCAAACTGAGCTAGCACCAGTATTACTTGAGTTATGGTCAAATTCAGACCAAATAAGGGTGAACAAAACATTCACCTCTCATCTAACTTTTACAGTTTTAGTGTGAGATACTTAAAGTGGGGTCTTTTTGGAAAGAGCACAATCAGGGCTATCTGATGGTGCCTTCCATTTCCTCATAACTCAACTACAACAGAAGTTATTGGCTAAACAAGCTTAATACAGCTTTTGACCAAACCACGCCACTGTACAAAAATACTTGTACATGGGATAACTTTGTCATATTTAATGATAACCATGTCAAGCTGGGTACCATTGTGTAGAGCTCATACAGGGCTATTCAATGAACCAACTTTGAGCTTGATATCTCAAAAACTGACAGAGTTATGACCATTTTAAGGTCAAAATCCCACCTGTTGTCAGATACAGCCTTACCATGGGATAATATCCCATAACCATGAATATGAGGTGTCAAATAGACGAAGAAGAATTTTTTTACTTCAATACCTCATATGTCAGTCAATACTGGGGTCCCATACAGTCTCTGTACAGCATTCTACGCGTCATACACGTCAGAATCAGGCTGTGAGGTCCCCAGATGAAAATTTTCACCCTGTATTGGTGAAAACTGCCCAGATGTGGTTTCAAAACCACATCTGAGCCCAATACAGGGTATACAGGCTGTTTGCAAACCACAAGCCTGTCATAGAGAGTGAAAAATCTTCACTTCCTCTACGTGGAAAGGTCTAGCAGCCTTTCCACCTCAATTTCAGGATAAAAGGAGGGCTTTTCACAGCCAAAGCCCTTTCCTCATCCTGCTCTTGAATAACCTACGTAGTAAACTGTCAAAAACAGTTTTACTCTTGGTTAATAATCAGGTATAATTATAATCTTAATTATTGTAGACTCTATTATTGTAATCCAACAGATAAAGCCTGCACCCAGGGTTCTCAATAGCGCTCACCACCACTATTCCTCAATAGTAGAACCCTTTTATTTTATTATAAAACCCTTATAAATCTTTTTTAAATCATTTTCTGCCGTGTCACATACACAGTTAAAGTTGTAATTAGCCTAGTTATACCTTTATCATAGTATCATCCTGACAACAGGCATTTCATCAATACAGGTGCAAATACCTGTATTGACTGTATAACCTGTATTGGATTCACCAATACAGGATCCAATCCCACATCCAACTTCTTCCAGCATACAGGCCAGTATCTCAACACTCAAACTCCAAGGCTGGTATTTCTCACATATACCAGCCCCTCTTCATCCGCCTGGGGGCTTTTCCCCCAGTTAATTAAAATATTGGATTTATTATTTAATATTATTTCATTTCTCATTTAAGAAATATTATTTTATTATTTATTAAGTTAGTCTTTGCCTTCCCTCACCTGTTCAGTAGAGTCCTGGTGGCCATATCCTTTATTAATCCTTTTCTCTTTTCTGAAAAGGTTGAAACAGTGGTACAGGATTATTTGTGGTTGGCTCTGTATTATTGCTTTTGTTTTCCTCTCATATCTTTTAATTCTTATTATTTTATTACTAGGAAATTATTATCTTATTTCATTACTCTTCTCATTTGAGTATTTCTTCTGAGCCCTCCATAAGTAAGTCTGTTCACTGAGTGCCAGGCCCTCTTCATTTAGAAGAGCCCCTGTGACGTTATTTTAATTAACTCATAATTGTTTCTTCTTTTAATTCGTTTTATTCATTTCTCTCATTCTTCAATTATGATCTTTTCATGATTTTATGATTTTTATGATTTTTTATGATTTTCTCTCTCTCATCAATTTTCATCTCATTCATTTCATTCAAATGAAAATTGATTCTCTTTCTCATTTCAAAAATTCTGCTGACCATTTCACTTTATCATTATCATTCTCATTTCTCTTTTTGTCTGAATTCAGGTTTTTATCAGATTATTTGAGTGGAATTATTTGGGTTAATTGATTCATCATTCAGGGTTTCATTGATTTGGGGTATTCAGTGATTTTGGTTTTGAAATTTCTCAAGTTTATTGATTGATTGATTGATTCCTCAAGAAATTGATTTCACCTCAAGATTTTGAATTGACTTTGATTGAATTGAATTGATTGACTTGATTTGATTCCTCAAGATAGCTGATTTATCCTCAAGATTTGATTTGATTGATTGATTTGAATTTTATTCCTCAAGAAAATTGAATTGACTTTGAAGATATTGATTGAATTCCTCAAGACTTAATTGATTTGATTTTGAATTGACTTGATTTACTTGATTGACTTATTGATTGAAACTGATTATTCATAAGAATTTGATTTTGTCATCTTCACTCTTCAAGATTTATTCATATTGATTCACTTCAAGACTATTGATTGATTTCTCAAGTTCATCATTATTCTCATTTGATTGTTTTGGTCAAGCCTTATTTTATTCAAAGTATCATCAAGTTTTTATTCATTCTTCTTTCATGATGCCAGTTCAGCATAGCCCACCAGCCAAGAATACAAGATCCCAGAGACATCAAGCTGTTCTCACTCCTACACCAAGGGCTCCTCTTGACCGCACACCATCAGTTCATCAACTGAGTGCAAATTTGGACAGAGGACCACCAATGGAAGGAGCAGCACCCTCCAGAAGAGCAGGTGTGAAGTCTAGAAGATCAAGATCATTCTCTGGACTATTGGGTGGTTATCCTGGTGTTTCTCAAGGGCCTAGAAGTAGATTGGGGGAAGCTGAAGATGAGGAGGGGAAGGAGTCTGTGGAAGAGGAAGAATCTGAGGAGACTGAAGTGGAAGCTGCCTTGGCAGGTGCTCCTGAAGCTCCTGAGGCTCCAAATCCAGCCCTTTCTAATCAACCTTCTGTCTCTCAAGCTGAACCAAATTTCCTCAAGATGATGGTGCAAATGACTCAGTTTATGGGACAAATTACTCAAGCAGTTGCCTCAAGGGACACTTCAAACGTCCCCACATTCAAGACTCCATCAATGAAGGCACCTGATTCTTTTGATGGTACTAAAGCTCATAAATTGAGAGGATTCATTCAATCCTGTCAATTAATCTTTCATAATGATCCAGCAAACTTCTTCTCTGACAGGAAGAAGGTGCTTGTCAGGATGAAACTATGAAAGAGTGGTAATGTAGGCTATTTAAAACTCAAACTATGTTTGTGACATGTTAAAAATGCTTTAAGAAGGCTTTGAGATGATTAAGAATGAATTTAAAGGGCTTTACTATCGTGGTTATAGTGGTGGTGAGCACTGTTGAAAGCCCTGGGTGCAGCTTTATCTGTTGGGTTACAATAATAAAAGACTACAATAATTAAAACTTATAATCATACCTGATTATTAACCAAGAGTAAAACTGTTTTTGACAGTTTACTACGTAGGTTATTCAAGAGCAGGATGAGGAAAGGCTTTTGACTGTGAAAAGCCCTCCTTTTATCCTGAAATTGAGGTGGAAAGGCTGCTAGACCTTTCCACGTAGAGGAAGTGAAGATTTTTCACTCTCTATGACAGGCTTGTGGTTTGCAAACAGCCTGTATACTCTGTATTGGGCTCAGATGTGGTTTTGAAACCACATCTTGGCGGTTTTCACCAATACAGGGTGAAAATTTTCATCTGGGGACCTCACAGCCTGATTCTGACGTGTATGACACGTAGAATGCTGTACAGAAACTGTATGGGACCCCAGTATTGACTGACATATGAGGTATTGAAGTAAAAACATGCTTCTTTGTCTATTTGACACCTCATATTCATGGTTATGGGATATTATCCCATGGTAAGGCTGTATATGACAGCAGGTGGGATTTTGACCTTAAAATGGTCATAACTCTGTCAGTTTTTGAGATATCAAGCTCAAAACTGGTTCATTGAATAGCTCCGTATGAGCTCTACACAATGGTACCCAACTTGACATGGTTATCATTAAATATGACAAAGTTATCCCATGTACAAGTATTTTTGTACATTGGCGTGGACTGGGCAAAAGCTGTATTAAGCTTGTATGGTCAATAACTTCTGTTGTAGTTGAGCTATGAGGAATTGGATGGCACCATCAGATAGCCCTGATTTTGCCCTTTCCAAAATGACTCCACTTTAAGTATCTCACACTAAAACTGTAAAAGTTAGATGAGAGGTGAATGTTTTGTTCACCCTTATTTGGTCTGAATTTGACCATAACTCAAGTAATACTGGTGCTAGCTCAGTTTGGCTAGCACCATTAGATAGCCCTGGCCTAGAGCTTCATTTTGAATACCCATTTGATTGGGTTAAGCCTCTCCTTCTAGATTTTAGATGGGAGGTGAAAATTAAGGTTTATGCTCAGCAATAACTTTGAGCAGGAATAACTTTGTTATTTCTTGTCCTATGGTGATGGGACTTATATTTTCAGAAAGAGGTGAGTTTCCTCTTTTGTTTGATACCTTTTGAGATAATTTGCCTTAGCTCCATGTTTTGGTGGTATTTTGGCTATACCATTGGTTTATGGTATTTTGGCTGTCATGCTTGTGCTCTGATTTTGAGTCACAGGCTGACAGTGCTTTGCTCAAATTATTTTCTTACTGGTAGAGCTGGCAAATGGATTGAACCCTATCTCTCAAATATCTCCAATGAAGACCCATCTTATCTCCTCAATAACCAGCAGTTATTTGAAACCCAGTTGCTCACTCTGTTTGGTGATCCCAATGAAGTCAGAAAAGCTGAACAAGAGTTGGACAGTTTGAGGATGAGGGAAAGTGGTTAAGTTTCCTTGTACATAGCTGATTTCAGAAGTCTAATGTCAAGAATTGGAGACTGGGGGTAAAGGGCCTATATTCATGTGTATAGGAGAGGCTTGGCATCAAGATTGTTGGACCAATTGGCTTCTCACCCTGGAATGTTTGATAGTCTTCAAGAACTCATGGACATCACCTTGTAATTAGATACCAGGTACCATGAGAGGCAGAAGGAAAAGGGCAGTCATCAAGAGAAGAAGCCTCTAATCAGTGAATCCAACTTCTCCAAGTACCCTCAAAGTTCATCATCAAAGAAGCCTTATAACAAGAAGAATAAGAAGGGGAAGAATTTTCAAGTGTCCAAAGAAAAGCCTTATTATGCTCTCCTCAATAAGGACAACAAATTAATTGGTTCTGAAAAGGAGAGGAGGATTAAAGAAGGCTTGTGCAATTATTGTGGTGGTAAACACCCATTTGAAAAATGCTTCAAGAGGCCTGAGAATAGGAAAGGGTCATCAAAAGGCTTCCATAGAAAGCAGGGAAAAGCCTGAGTGGGAATGATGATGTGTTCAATGGTTCTCACTTATTTCCTTCAAGAGCACAGTTGTGCACTCTGAATACTAGTGTCAAGAAATCTTTAAAATTTCTTATTTTTTCTTCAATCTCTGATATTTTTCATAGTATTCTCATTGATTCTGGTGCTGAAAACTCCTTCACTGAAAAGAATTTTGTTCTCAAGTACTCATTGACCATGTCAGAGCTCCCTGAAAAGAGGAATCTTTTCATTTTGGATTCCAATGAATCCACTTCCTTGTTCATCACCCATTATACCAAGTGGGTTGTTGATTTACCTTCCTTCCCAAGCTTTGAATGGGATTTCTTTATCATAGATTCACCCAAGGGAGAAGACCTAATATTGGGCTATGATTTTCTTTACCATTTTAATCCCATTATTGATTGGAAAAATGGATTGATCACCTATGATTCTAGCAATAAGGATTCTAGTGGTATTATTTCTTCTACTAGTAATTCCATTTCCACTGCTGTCAACAGTGTTGCTCTGGTTGGTGAACTTAAGACACCTTCCCTTCCTCCTTCTGTCCATAACCCCTCCATTTTTCCCTCTCAGTCATTACTTCCATTAAGAGATGAAGTCTTCAAAGAGATAAAAGATGTTGGAGAAGATGTTGCTATATCTTCACTTAATCTCTTTCAAGGGGATATGGACCTTCCTCCTTTATCTTTTCATGCCTCCTGGAGGAGCAGTGGGATGAGGAGGAAGAGCCAGAAGAGATTGAAACTGTGCTGAAGGTAGTCCCTCCTGTTTATCACAAATCTTTGGATGTATTCCCCAAAGTGAAAGCAGAGAAACTTCCTCCACACTGTGCCTGTGATCATCATATTGAACTGGAGGGTCTTCTACCTCCAGTTGGTGTTATCTACTCTTTATCAAAGAATGAGTCAGAAACACTGTGGGCCTAAATTTCAGAGAATGTAGAGAAAGGTTTCATCAGACCAAGCTCCTCCTCAACAGGAGCACCTGTCCTTTTTGTTAAGGAAAAGGATGGTGGTCTTCGTTTGTGTGTTGACTACCGCAAACTTAATTCTGTCACTAGGAAGAACAGGTATCCTGTTCCTCCAATGAATCAGCTTCTTACCGTATTCAGTGGTGCTACTATCTTCTCCAAGATAGATCTGCGTGGTGCTTATAATCCCCTGAGAATTAAAGAGGGGGATGAGCATTTAACTGCCTTTAGAACCAAATATGGTAGTTATGAGTATTTGGTTATGTCATTTGGCTTAACCAATGCTCCAGCTTCATTCCAAAATCTTGTGAATGATATCTTTGCAGATTATTTGGATATTTTTGTTGTAGTGTACTTAGATGATATTATGGTCTTCTCTAGCTCTTTGGATGAACATGTTAAACATGTGGCCTCTGTTCTCCAAAGACTGAGACAATAATTTGTTTGCTAAAGCCTCAAACTGTGTATTCCATGCCTCAAGTGTGGAATACTTGGGCTATTTTGTTTCAAGTGATGGCCTCAAGATGGATTCTTCAAAAGTTCAACAAATGCTCAATTGGCCTCAGCCCAAGAACATCAAGGCCCTCCAATCTTTTCTTGGCTTTGCCAACTTTTATCGTCATTTCATTAAAAATTATTCCAAAAAAATCTCTGCTCTCACTTCCCTCCTTAAAAAAGATTCTCCCTTTATCTTCAATGAGGAAGCTCTTAGTCAGTTTCAAATACTCAAAGAAGCTTTCACCACTGCTCCTATTCTCTCTCATTTTAATCCTTCTCTACCACCTATTGTAGAGACTAATGCTTCTGATTATGCCTTGGGTGCTGTACTGAGTCAGGTGAATGACTCAGGAAAGCATCCCATTGCATTTGATAGTCGCAAGCTCTTACCAGCTGAACTCAACTATGAAATTCATGACAAAGAACTCCTTGGCATAGTTTGGGCTCTCAAGCGCTGGAGAGATTTTCTCCTTTCTCTTTCTGATTCCTTTGAGGTCTTGACAGACCATTGTTCCCTTCAGTATTTTATATCCTCTAAAGTCCTTACTCGTCGTCAAGCCCGTTGGGCTGAATTTTTATCCAAATTCCATTTTATCATCACTTACCGCCCAGGCAGGCTGGCCACTTTACCAGATGCCTTGTCACGTCGGGACAATGTGTACCCAGAGAGGGGGATGGATTTCATCAGCAAGAATCCTCAAAATTTTCATCAAGTTCTCAAGCAAGATGAAATTTAAGAGTCAAGATTCTATTCAATAAAAGTTGATATTTTTTCAGATGTAGTTGATCAAATTCAAAGACAGGTATGGCAAGACAAAGATTATAAGGAAATCCTCAAGAAATTAGAAAGAGGAGAATCAGTCCCAGACTATTCTCTTGAACCTCAAGCAAAATTGTTATTTTTCAAACATAGAGTAGTCATTCCAAGCAATCATGAAATTCAATTGGACATTCTTCAAAAGCGTCATGACTCACCGTTGGCTGGCCATCCTGGCCAGGAGAAGATCCTCAAGCTCATCAAGAAGGATTTTTATTGGGCTGGCATGAATCAAATCATCAAGGACTATGTGTCGTCATGTCAGCAATGTTCAAGAAACAAGAACATCCACCATAAGAAGTTTGGATTACTCAAGCCTCTTCAAATTCCATCTGGTCCTTGGAATTATTTATCAATGGACTTTATCACTCAATTGCCCTTGTCAAGCAACTTTGATTCAATTTTAGTAGTTGTAGACAGATTTTCAAAAATGGCAATATTTATTCCAACTTATTCAACAATCACTGCTTTGGACTTAGCTCAAATATTCATTAGACATGTCTTTTCCAAACATGGTCTTCCAATCAGTATTGTTAGTGATAGAGGTTTATTATTTGTTTCATCATTTTGGACTCAATTGTGTCAGCAGCTCAAGATATCAAGAGATCTTTCAGCTGCCTTTCACCCTGAAACAGATGGACAGACAGAGAGGGTAAATCAGATTCTAGAACAGTATCTTTGGATGTATGTCAGTTACCATCAAGATGACTGGCACACCTGGCTCCCTCTGGCTGAATTTGCCTATAATAATGCAGAACATACATCAACAAAACAGTCTCCATTTTTCACTATTTATGGAAGAAATCCCAGCTTTGATTCAATTCACATTTCTCAAGATACACCTGCTGGAAAGTTATCATCAAAACTCCAATCAGTACAGAAAGTTGTCAAAGAAGAATTAGAGTCAGCAATAAAGCGTTTTAAGGAGTATGCAGATAAAAATAGGGCAATTCCACCTGATTTCCAGCCTGGGGACAAAGTATGGCTAGCTTCCAAGAACATCAAGACAACAAGACCCACCAAAAAGCTTTCGGAAAGATGGCTGGGACCCTTTGAAGTTCTCAAGAAGATTGGCAGCCATGCATATCACCTCAAGTTGCCTCAACAATGGAAGTCAGTTCACCCTGTTTTCCATGTGTCCTTGTTAGAACCAGTGAAGCAATCAACTATCCCAAATTGACACCAATTGCCACCACCTTCAGTAATAGTGGAAGAGCAAGAAGAATGGGAAGTGGCTCAGGTTCTGGACTCAAAACTCAAGAGAGGTTCATTATCGTATTTAGTGGAGTGGAAAGGATTCAATGAAGACCCAGAAAGAACAACTTGGGAACCAGCTTCCAACCTTACCAACTCCCCAGACCTTGTCAGGGATTTTCACACTTTGTATCCAGACAAGCCTGGCCCAAATGCCTCAAGAGTTTGATTTATGGTGCTTGATGGGGATTGGAGTTTATGAAAGTAAGTTCCTCTCCTGGCATGCACCTTTAAGGGGGTATTCTACCCAAATTTGTTGTAAGCATCACCTTGGCCACTTTGTGAGCACTTTTCAATTCTTTGGACAGGTTCAGAAGGCCTTGCAACATCATACCCTCAAGATTTGGACCTTTCAGCAAGATATGGCCCAATCTTTCTCTTATTTTCTTTTCTTTCTTTAATCATGCCATAAATGATCTTTCAAGACATTCATTACCAAAATTCATGTTATGGCATAATTCCTTTTTCATTTATGGTGCTTGGTGGGGAGTGGAAGTTATAAAAGTAAGTTCCATCTCCTGGTATGCATCCCTGAGGGGTCTACTTCTTGTAAAACATTACCTTGGCCGCGCTGTAAGCATCAAATGCTTGGTTTTATCTTTCAGAACATTTTGGCCAAAATCAAGCAACTCACCACAAGAAGGACAACCCTCAGGCATTTCTTATTTCTATTTCTTTACTCTCTTTTTCTCTCAATTTTTTTTCATTTTTAATTTTTATTTCATTTTCTTTTACTTGTATCTTTTATTTTTATCTTTATTTCTTATTTCAAAAAGAAGTAGTCATCACTCCCATATCACGTTTGGGGAGTCAATTCATTCAATAATCAAAGAGCAAAACACTAGTAATGGTAAAGACCACCTACAGATAACCCTCATCAAAACTTCTTCAAGTCAGCCTTAAACTCATTCCTTAAGATCAAAATTGAAAGCAAAAAACCCAATCAGCAAGGCATCTATGGCAATTGACCATTCAAGGAGGAGATAAGAAGAAACACATTCAGGAAGAAATCAAGATCAAAAAGAAAAACCCTGCTTCAAATGGCCCAATTGGCCAATTTCATGAATTTATGCACTTTGGCACAAATGGCCATATCAAACCTCAAAACTTCAAAATAGCTCAGTATTATCATTTTCATCAAAATATGCTTAATTAGGCATATTGGGAAATTTGCGCATTTTGTGCAAAAGGCCTGTTCACCTTTTCAAAAGGCTTCAAAAGGCCTTTTTGGCCAATTTCATCATAATTGCGCATATTTGCGCAAAATGGCCAGAACACCTTATAGGACATTTTTCCATCATTTATCAACTTTTTCATTTTTCACCAATATATATGCCATTATGGCATATATGCGCATTTTGCGCAAAAATGCGCAAAATGGCCAGAACACCCTATAAGGCCATTTTTCATCATCAATCAAGTTTTTTCAATTTTTTCACCATTATATGCCATTATGGCATATATGCGCATTTGCGCACTTTGCGCAAATTTTGTGCATTTTGTGTATTTTACGCATTTTTGCGCAAATTGGCCAAAATCCCCTTTAATCACAAAATCAAGGATTTTGGCCAGGACTTCTGAAATGGTCCAAAACCTCAAGTATTGGCCACTTCATGCCAACACTCTCAAGATTCAAAATTATGATGAAATAAGGTGTTCTTGGGACATAAGCCCAGGTCACCCCCTTTTCAAAATCCATGAGGACTCAAGAAAAGTTTAGTGAAGACAATCAAGACAAGAATGAACATTATTTTAGAAAAATGAAGGCATTTTGAAGGAAAAGAGGGCATTCAGAATCAAGATCAAGGAGAAGATATCTACAAGTGATTAAATGGAGATTTTGTTTGAGTATTGATTGAAGAAGAAAGTTAATGGGATAAATTTAAGGAATTGGGGGAAAGAACTGTATGGATTGATTGCAAGCTCATCAAGACTCACTATACTTATGGTGCTCAGATCTCACCACTTTCAAGAGGGGGATAATGTCACAGCCAAGGAGGCAGGGGCATTACCAATCATCTTCAACAATCATTACTTCATTGATACCCTTCAAAACCCAATCAGCAACAATCATTATTTCATTGATACCCTTCAAAACCCAATCAGAAAGGGGGTTTCATTCAACATTCTCCAAATACAGTTTTCAGACCTCAATACAGTTTCATACAGGCAAGACCCAAATACAGGATTCACTAAATACAAGCCTTTCATCAATACAGGTGCAAATACCTGTATTGACTGTATAACCTGTATTGGATTCACCAATACAGGATTCAATCCCACATCCAACTTCTTCCAGCATACAGGCCAGTATCTCAACACTCAAACTCCAAGGCTGGTATTTCTCACATATACCAGCCCCTCTTCATCTGCCTGGGGGTTTTTCCCCCAGTTAATTAAAATATTGGATTTATTATTTAATATTATTTTATTTCTCATTTAAGAAATATCATTTTATTATTTATTAAGTTAGTCTTTGCCTTCCCTCACCTGTTCAGTAGAGTCCTGGTGGCCATATCCTTTATTAATCCTTTTCTCTTTTCTGAACAGGTTGAAACAGTGGTACAGGATTATTTGTGGTTGGCTCTCTATTATTGCTTTTGTTTTCTCTCATATCTTTTAACTCTTATTATTTTACAACTAGGAAATTATTATCTTATTTTATTACTCTTCTCATTTGAGTATTTCTTCTGAGCCCTCCATAAGTAAGTCTGTTCACTGAGTGCCAGGCCCTCTTCATTTAGAAGAGCCCCTGTGACACCTTGCCTATTTTTTACGTCAAAATAGAATTTTAAGCTTAGAGTGAGATATCCACTGTGGGTGTACCAAGATTGCATGTAAGAATACCATAATATTAAGTTCTCAAAACATGCATAACACTATTTTTAGTGTGTATGTAACATGGGATTTCTCACATTCCCATTATTTTGGCATTAAATAGAGAAAAAGAAATATTTTCATGGATCTTTTATGTGGTATTGATGATGCGGTATTGAAGTATTTTCCATATTACCACCTTAAAGAGTTGATTTGAGCTTATTCACTTTATGGAGATACCCTAGGTGGATGTTTGTGTAGAATCCAAATCTGGCCTTAAATCCATGGACTTACTGACTAAATAAAAAGTGATTTATCTTTTCTGAAATCAAAAATGATTCATTTTGAATATATGCATGACTTATGCGTTATGCATTGTTCAGAATGTATTTTTAAGAGAATTGTGGCCTATTTGGGTATGTAAAATATACCTCAAAACTCACACAATTTATGAAGATTGATCCAAAGTGCAGATGTGAACTTGGGATCTCTGTAACTTATGATATTCTTAAATGAACCTGTAAGACTTGACTATGAAACTGATGATAATATTACTATTAATCAACAGTACTATGTCTGTTCTTATGAAATATAATGATTAAATATTATTATAACCACAATTAAAGAATTCAAGAATTATTTCTTTCATGTTTTAAGCACTACTAGTGATTTTAACAGTGAGTAGTAATTGTCTACAAGAATCAATTACAAGAAGATTTTCATAATAAAAACTTCTTTTATTAAAATAATAAAATTATTTTAATATAAAATTATCTTTTGCAAGAATAATTATAATGATAATTCCTTAAGGAAGCTAATTTTAGAGGAAAACTTTAAGAATTAAACATAAATGACTTACTTATACTCCAAAGAACTTATTGAAAGATATAAGAAGAGAAATTTGACGTAGAACTGTGGATTTAAGGGATCAAAATGATTTAAAGCAGGATTACAACAATATATAGTTGTATTCCATGATTTCACATCTTTCTGATTGATGCTGAAATGTTTAAAGCACTTAGGAATATTTTTACTAATACTTAATTGTTGGTAACAATGATATAAATGGATAATAAGATGATTTGATGTAGAAAAAACATCAAGAGGAGGCCTCTTTTAAGTCAAAAACAGCTTGGAGAGGCATGCCATGGAGCAAACAGAAAAGCAAGTGAGTGAGAAAACAATAAACCCTTTTGGATTATTGATTGCATCATCTGTTGTCACATAAGATTATCGCAATTACTTAATTGATGCTTTTACGTGACTACCAACCCCAATATGGTTAAGAATAAAAGGAGTAACATCTGTAAATCTTCTTTTATTTCAAAATTATCATTTATTTCTCAATGTTATCAGTTTTATTGGAAATTTCATCACAGGTTGTAATTACTGTGAATTTTTGAAGATGAAGTGTTTCATGTAGGATAGTCAAAGATGGACTGTAGGTAAACCTTTTAATTTTAGTAATAAAACTATAATTATTTTTGATTGCACAATAGAAAATACAGTTCTCCATTGCTCCTTAAAGTTTAAGAGATATTCATTGAGAATTGTATTTTTAATGAATTTTTGAGGTTTTTACCTCATTTCTACATAGAATTTCAAATATCAGTGTATAGCTGGTTGCTATGAGGTAAATCAATGGATACAAGTCCAAAAAGGGTTTTAATTACTCTTTTAGGGTTTATCCATGGCAAGGAATTAAGAATTGACATGGTTACAGGAGTCCAAGTAGCTCTTTACCTCCTTGGCACGTCAAAATAGCAGGTTATTTGCTATTTTCTTATGATTTACTGTAGTTGTAACATGGTAACCAAGTTCCCAAAGTGTTTTGGTTTAAAGGCCAAGATAGGCCATGGATCCAAGCTCTGGAGCTGTCCATGCATCTGAGGCCTCAGAAGCTGGGTACCCTGGCTCTCTTTGATGTGTTTTGTCCCCCTTGCCTATTTTTCACATCAAAATAGAAATTTAAGCTTCAATTGAGATATCCACTATGGATGTGCTAAATTTCCATGTAAGAAAACCATGATATTAAGTGCCCAAAACATGAATAACACTATTCTTAGTGTATATGTAACATGTGATTTCTCACATTCCCATCATTTTGGCATGAAATTAAGAAAAACAAAAATTTTCACGGATCTTTTATGTGTTATTGATGATGTGTTATTGAAGTATTTTCCATATTACCACCTCAAAGAGTTGATTTGAGCTTATTCACTGTATGGAGCTACCCTAGGTGAGCTTTTGTGTAGAATCCAAATCTGGCATTGAATCCATGGATTTACGTACTCAATAAAAAGTTATTCATCTTTTCTGGAATTAAAAATGATGAATTTTGGATATATGCATGACTTATGAGTTATGCATAATTCAAAATTTATTTTTAAGATAATTGTGGCCTATTTGGGTATGTAAAATATACCTCAAGGCTCACATTCCCTCCCACCAAACAATAAAAGTGTACTACAATTTTATCAATGGTATAAATAATAAAAGCCCCAAAGGGGGTTAATGTCCACTTTCCATCTATTTAAATTTTTCAGATGAAGTAATTTAAAGCACATTCATAGACATATTCAGGCTTGTGGCCTTCTTTCATGTCTAAATCTTTTTAAGAGCTTATCTGAGTCAGGTATTTATGATTCTGCCAGCCATTCATCTTCATGTACTGGATTCTTATATCTGACAAGATATTCTCTTTGATTTTTACCCCTAAGTCTCCTTTCTTTAATGACTTTCTTTGTCTTTCTGTCTTCATTCTGTTCCACTGGTGGTACAGTCAAAGGAGTTGGGTTCCTTAAAGCAAACAATTCTTTGTCAGCTGGTTGATAAGGCTTTATCAAGCTGACTGGGAAAGTGGGGTGTTTATTTTCCAATTCACCACTCAATTCCACTTGAACTTCATTGGTTCCTTGTAAGGCAACAATAAAAAAAGGTCCTACATAAGAATACTCAAGTTTCTTTGGGCCTTTGATATTATCAAAATTCAAGGTTGAAACAAGAACTAAGTCCCCTACTTTGAAGTCTGGTACTTTATGACCCTTGTCCCACTTCTGTTTAGCATATTCAAAATCATCATCCATGCTTTGTTTTTCATGATGTTTCACTTTATCAAGCATTATCTTGAAGCTGGAAGCTGTAGGATCAATGTCAATCAAGTCTTTCCTCAGTGTATCTGCTGGGAGTTTGGATTAAATCCTTTTTCTAACATAGCAGGAGTTTGTCCTGTGGAAGAATGGACTGATGTCTTATATGCCAATTCTAATTCAGGTATAAGAGTGCACCAGTCATGGGTAAAGCCATCTGAGTCCTTGAATTCTAACCCATAAGCACAAACTCTGCTGATCATGTCTTCTAAATTTTGAATCATTCTTTCTGCGAGTCCATCTGTCTGAGGATGATATGCTGTAGAGAATGATAACTTAGTCCCAAACAATCTATGAAGATTGTTCCAAAGTGCAGATGTGAATTTGGGATCTCTGTCACTTATTATATTCTTAAATAATCCTTTATGAGAGATAACTCTACTCCATAGAAGAAGAGCTGTATCCATAGCAGTGTCATGTTTATGACATGGTAAGAATATGGGAGTCTTGCTATATCTATCTACAATGACTAAGCAAGCATTATAACTTTTGTAAACACTTTGAGGAAGTGCTGTGACCCAATCCATGTGAACAACTTCCCAAGGGGATTTTGGTTCTTGAATATGGATCATAAGTCCAAATTTCTTGCCTGTACTCCTGTTTGCTTTCTGACATCTGTCACAGGTATGACAGTATTCAATGGTCTATTTTCTCCAAGATGGCCACCATGCACAGTTCTTCACTTTTTCAAGTGTTCTGTCCTCTTACAGGGGTCCAGAGTAGATGCTATCATGTCATTCATGAAGAATGGTATTGATAAGCAATCTGCTGCATAATGTCATTACACAAGAATGTTTGATTCTGTGGTAAATAATCCCATCAAACAAGTGTAATCTTCCTTCAGAATAGGAATTTCTCCAAACTTCATCTAGTGCATTGACTAAAGATGTATTTTTGCAGTCTTTATATAATAAAGAAGTCAAGATATGGCAATTCTTGTCCTTCTTATAAGATTCTCTGACCTCTTCACAGAATCAAGTCCCAATATCAGTTATGCTCATCCCTTCAATTGGAATCTGTGGTTCAGCTTCCAAAGGTACATAAGCTTGGTTATCAGGAGTGTTGGCTAATGCCTACCTGCTAAGTCCATCAGCATTCTTGTGAATGTTTCCTGCTTTGTGAATGATGGTCATGTTTTCTCTATATTCTTGAATGGCTATTTTCCATCTCAACATATGCCTGTTGGGAGTCTTCATGTTAAGAAGTGATTTTACTGCATTACAGTCAGTTATCACTTCAAAAACACTGCCATCAAGATAATAGTGTAATTTCTCAAGTGCCCATACCAAACATAAGCAATCCATTTGGCTTGCACCATATCTGGCTTCTGTTGGTTTAATTTGTCTTGAGATGTAGCAAACTGGTCCTTCTGTATGTTTGTCATCAATGATTTGGACTTGATGTAGGGCTGCCCCTAATCCATCTCCACATGCATCAATGTACAATTTAAAAGGAATATTCCAGTCAGGCGTCAGGAGTAAAGGTGCTTCTGTAAGAGCTCTCTTTATCTTCTCATAAGCTTTGATTCTCTCTTGTGTCATCTAAAATACAGTCTGTTGATCACAGATTCTATAGAGTGACTTGGCTAGAATTGCAAAGTCTTTCAGGTGTTGCCTATAGTAACTAGCAAATCCAAGAAAAGACATCATTTCTTTTGTATTCTGGGGTATTCACTTAAGTAACACTGCTGCCACTTTGTTTTTGTCAATACCAAAGCTTAAACCAGAAACAACATGTCCTAATGCTTTGAATTCTTCAAAACCAAAATTGCATTTCTTGAGTGAAATTTTCATATTCATTTCTGCAACTTTGTGAAGTACTCTTGGAAGTCTTTTAAGGTACAAAGACCATGAATCAGAACATATGAGAATATCATCAATATTAATGATAAGCCATCCTGCAGACAATTCTGTGGGAAAGATGGTACTCATCATTCTTTGATAATGGGATGGAGCATTTTTAATGCCAAATGGCACTCTAAGATAATCATAAATACCACAGTGAGTGATAATTCTAATTAATTTCTTACCTTTAGGCGTCAAAACATTTTGATGGAAGCCTTTCAATGCATCCATTGATGTTATATAGTTGTATTTAGACAATTGAGTCAAGGTTTCTTGAATTCTAGAGATTGGATACCTATCTGGAACTGTGTAGGTATTAAATGCTTTGAAATCTCCAACCATTCCCAACTTACCATTATGCCAAGCAATGATAACAGGTGTTGTCACCTCAACTTCCTCATTATGGCCCACTTTCCTTAGTACACCAAGTCGGATGAACTCTTGGATATGTTTCTCCAAGGCTTCTCTAGCTCTGGGACTGGCTGGATAAGCTGTTCTTCTAAGTACTGGAGGATATGGTCTGTTAATATCAAAAGTAATATCAACTTCATGTCCTCTTATAGCACCTAATGGTTCATTATCAGAGGCAAATGCATTATTGTATGTATATAACACCTCAATAAGTTAATTCCTCATCTTTGGTGACAATGATGGATTAAATTGTGCTTCAACAAGTTGATTAGACACAAATTCATATTTATAAGAATCTTTAACAGAAGATACCACAGATATTTGTTTTGGCATATTGGAAAAAGCAAATTTTTGTCTTTTGTTATCCCCAGTTGTGAAATATCTGTCTTTATGGTTATTGATGTCAATACCATAAATATTTAACCAACCATTTCCAAGAACAATGTGCTGAGATGTGCAATTATCAATTACCACAATCTCAGTTTTCATTCTTATATTTCCTTCTGGGTGTGGAAATACAAGATTAGTGCCTAATATACCCAAGGGGTACATATTGTTACTGGCACTGCTAAACTGCACACCTTCTATTGGCAATAGATGGTTTTTACATTCAGGAAGTATAACTTGGAGATAATCTTTGCCCACACAAGTGCAAAATGCCCCTGTATCTCAATTGACTTTGGCTTCAATATCATTAATCAAAACTGATGTGATACAGGATTCTCCAGTAGTATAACCTTTTCCTTTAGCAGGTTTAGTCTTACACATCGTGGCATCCTGGATATTGATCAGGTTTTAGCAATCTTCACTGTACTGTGGTAAGTGGGTATGGACTTCTGTGACCTCAAGCAAAGCTGTAATGTTTTCAATGGGATAGTCCTCCACTATTGTATCCTCAGAGACTGCAGAATCTTCATCAGATTCCTCTTTCTCTTCAGTACACTGAATTCCTTCAATGACCTTAATTTCATTGATTTTTGTCTTTTTGGTACATGTGTTGGCTATATGTGAAGTGCTTCCACATTTATGAAACTTGACGACAGGTCTTTCTGGTCTTTTATCCTCTCTGGGAATCTTTGGGACCATCTTGGATTCCATAGGGATTCTAGTCCAAGTTTTACCAATTCTTGTTCTGGTAATGATATCTTCCATTGCATTAGTGTAGTCCTCTGTTGAAAATGGTTCTACACATCTGCTCTTGATAGCATGTTCTAGTTCTCCTCCACACTTCCTTAATATTTTCATATTAATCATAGTGTCAGACATATCTGGGTGTAAAGCAGATAATCTGTCTTTCTGCTTGAAGAACCAATTAAGTGATTTATCTTTCTCTGAGTTAAAAATGGCACTTTCAAAAGCATTCTCCATTTTAAACCTCCAAGAGTTATTGGCCCATTTGGTAATCACTTCAGATTTTCACCAAGACCAATCATGTTTCCCATGATCTATTCTCATCTTGTAATACCATTTCTTTGCAGTCCTGGTAAACAGACAGTGTAATTTACCCACTATGATTTCATCAGGTATATGAAAGTCTTCTTGTAACATATCAATAGTCTTGATGAACTCAATATGGTTGTATTCTCCTTCACCAGAGAATGTTGGCCATTCTTCCAATTTGGGAATATGTTTAACAGAGACAACATTTTCTCCTAAAAGTGGGGTAAAACTTCCTTTAACAGAAGGTTTTTCTTCAGTCAAAGGTTTAGAATGTCTTGGAATATGTGGTTCATAATTCTTATGAATTTGTTCTAAATTTGCAATGATTTCATGTTTTAACTTCTGCCTTTCACTCCCACTTTTTGCTAAATGTGTAGCAAACTGATTGGTATTCTCAACTATCTTTAAGACATGATCTTGTAGAATTTTAAGTTGATAATTCATTTTAAAAAAGAAAGATCTTTCATTTCATCATTCTGAAGTTGACATGTACTTTCAATTCTGCTACATGCATTGATAATTGAATCAAATCTGGAATTTGTCAATTTATACCATTCAGTATACCTTTTGTCATGTCTTTCCAAATAACTGATATCCAATGTTATTTTAGTTAACTTTGCATCACGTTTACCAATTTCTACATGAATACTAGTTTGTACATCATTTATTTGCATGGAAAAGTCCTGTTCATCCTTTCCTGCTCGGCTGTGAATTCCATTAGAGTCCTGGCCATATTGAACAAACTGTCCACGGCTCTAGGTTCCAATTTGGGGATCCTGTACCCTGGTGGGTAGGGTCTATGCCAATTGGCTTTGCCTTTTCCCTTGCCTTGATGGTTCTTGGGACCTTTCTGCTTCTTCTGAGGTGCTTTGGGCTTGTCTTTGGACACTTCTGGAGCTGGTTTGCAGCGGGCAGACGCCACTGGGGCCTTGGTCTCCAAAGCTGGAGTCATTTCCAGTTCCTTCTTCTGGTCTATGGATAAAAGACTTTGGTTCTCCAACCTATTCTTTATATTTTGACATTGTCTTTGCAAGACAGGGGGCTCCACCCTCCTAAGAGTTCTATTTTCTTCTCCTGACCCAGAAAGCTCTTGATGTGTAAGTAAGAGTTCATGGCCCCCTGCCAAAGGCTTGGCCATATTTCCCACTCCTCTTCTTTGGCTGCTCTGAACCAATTTTTGTATTGGCATTGATATATTTCTATTGCTGCCACTAGAAAATGGTTCAGCCCTGGAAATATTATCATGAATCAGTTCAGGCTCAGAATTAATGTCAAAATCTGTGCATACAGAACTTGGGGAATGGGGGGCAACTCTGGCATCCTCCAAATGTGTCTTTCTTGAGGAAGACTTGGCATGTCTGGATTTGGTCTTGCCTCTTCCTTGTCCACATCCATCTGGTTGGACTGAATATTTGCTTCCATTTCTGGTATACACCATTTTAACGTCAATTCAAAGATAAAAAGGTGAAAATATAAGATAAACTCACACCTTTTGGTGGTAATTTATTCTTTTCTGAGTTAAATAAGGTGCCTCTTTTCGTAAGATGTGTCTATGAAACTGATGATAATATTACTATTAATCAACAGTACTATGACTGTTCTCATGAAATATAATAACAAAATGTTATTATAACCACAATTAAATAATTGAAGAATTATTTCTTTCACGTGTTAAAAACTACTAGTGATTCTAACAGTGATCAAGTAATTGTCTACAAGAATAAATTACAAGAAGATTTTAATATATAATTATCTTTTGCAAGAATAATTATAATGATAATTCTTGAAGAAAAGTAATTTTAGAGAAAAAACTTTAAGAATTAAAAATAAATCACTCACTAATATTCCAAATAACTTATTGAAAGATAAGATAGAGAGATTTGATGTAGAATTGTGGATTTTAAGGATCAAAATGAATTTATAACAGTATTACAACGATATATAGTTGTATTCTATTATTTCAGGTCTCTCTGATTGATTTTGAAATATTTAAAACACTTAAGAATAGCTATAACTAATACTTACTTGTTGGTAATAATGGTTTAAATGATAATGAGATGATGATGATGTGGAAAAAAACACAAGAAGAGGCCTCTTTTGAGTCAACAACAGCTGACAGAGGTGTGCCATGGAGCAAACTGACAAACCATTGAGTGAGAAAACAATACACCTTTTTGGATTATTGATTGCATCATCTGTTGTCACATAAGATTATCATAATTATTTAATTGATGCTTTTACATGACTACCAGCCCCAATATGCTTAAGAATAAAAGGAGTAACATCTGTAAATCTTCTTTTATTCCAAAATAATCATTGATTTCTCAAAGTTATCAATGTTATTGGAAATTTCATCACAGGTTGTAATTACTGTAAATTTTTGAAGATTCAGTGTTTCACGTAGAATAGTCAAAAATGGACTCTAAGTAAAACTGTTAATTTTACTAGTAAAAATGTAATTCTTTTTGCTTGTACCAAAGTTAATACAGTTCTACATTGGTCCTGAAAGGTTAAGAAAGATTCATTAAGAATTGTATTTTTAATGAATTTTTGAAGTTTTCACCTCATTTCTACGTAGAATTGCAAATATCAGTGTTTCACTGGGTGCTATGAGGTAAATCAATGGATAAAAGTCCAAAAAGGGTTTTCAGTACTCTTTTGGGGTTTATCCATAGAAAATAATTAAAAATTGACATGGTTACAGGAGTCTAATTAGCTCTTTACCTCCTTGGCACGTCAAAACAGCAGGTTATTTGCTATTTTTTTAAGATTTGCAGTAGTTGTAACATAGTAACCAAGTTCCCAAAAGGTTTTCATTTACCAATCAGGCCAAGATCAGCTATGGATCCAAGCTTTGGAGCTGTCCATGCCTCTGAGGCCTCAGAAGTTGGGTACCCTGGGTCTCTTTGATGTCTTTTGTCCCCCTTGCTTATTTTTTACGTCAAAATAGAAATTTAAGCTTCAATTGAGATATCCACTATGGGTGTACCAAAAGTCCATGTAAGAATACCATAATATTAAGTGCTCAAAACATGCAAAACACTATTCTTAGTGTATATGTAACATGGGATTTCTCACATTCCCATTATTTTGGCGTGAAATTTAGAAAAACAAAAATTTTCACGGATCTTTTATGTGGTATTGATGATGTGGTATTGAAGTATTTTCCATTTTACCATCTCAAAAAGTTAATTTGAGCTTATTCACTCTATGGAGCTACCCTAGGTGAATTTTTGTGTAGAATCCAAATCTGGCCTTAAAGCCATGGATTTACTTACTCAATAAAAAGATATACATATTTTCTGAAATCAAAAATGATGAATTTTGGATATATGCATGACTTATGAGTTATGCATAATTCAAAATTTCTTTTTAGAATAGTTGTGGCCTATTTGGATATGTAAAATATACCTCAAGGCTCATGCTTTTAGCAATTTGCACCTCAATACTGTCTTCAGATTCTTCTTCTGAAGATTCTGGACTAGTGATATTGTGAGCCTGTGAGGTATGTTTAACATACCCATAAGGCCACAAATGATTTTATAAACAATTAAATTTGTCTTAAACAGACTTTTTAGTTGAATTTAAAATAAAAAATAATAAAAAATAAGTATAACTTTTTTTTGGATAAACAAAGTTATAATTATTATGTCATTTTTGGATTCTACACCAAAAATAACCTAGGGTACACCCATAGGGTGTTATACCCAAAAACACTTATTTCTTGTGTTATTAGAAGATTTAAGAATCTCACAGTACTAATGTAACTTTTTAACATTTTTTTAAAATTGTTAAATTTAAGCTTAATTAAGCTTAAATTTAAAGTTACATAAGGTTTATGCAACTTTACCAAAATTTTAGTTAAAATTGAGGTGTGGTGTATATTTACTGAATTGGCTAAGGATTTGCCATACAGAATGTAAATCCTGCGTGAGCTCAATTTAAAAGGGTTTAAGGCCATAGTATGGCTTTAAATAAATAAAAGGGCAAAATCCACGCAAAAAGGTGGGACAAAGGAAAAAGACCAAATAGAGCTGGGGTACCCAACTTTTTGGATCTGCAAGGATTCAATTAAGGTTGTCCACCTGTATTGGAGGATTTTCAACCTTATTTAAACTTTAAGATTAGACTTTGATCCAACCTTAAGGTTTAAACTGGTTTTATCCTAAATTGGACAGGAATTTCAAGCTGCCAAGAGGGTAAATCCCAATAAGCAGGCTTGGAATCAAGGTTTTAAGAACTGTCAAAGCTTAATCAAGCTTAAAAAGCTTAAATAAGCTTAAAACTTTAAGGTTTCAATCATCAAAACCTTATCAAAACTTAAGGTTTTGTGTGTATTGCTATTTTACGTGGAAAAATAGTAATAACTTCAAAAATTCATTAAAAATCCAAATCTTAATGGATTTGCTTGAAAATTTCACACAGCTTAGAATTTAATATTATCAATATATAAATTAAATTTTAAGTATCTTTTACTAATAGGTTTCCTGGGTAATTAGCCTGGAAAATTACTTTTTTAATTAAGCTTAAAGAAAATTATGATTTCTTTAAAAATTAATTAAAAATTCAGTTTAAGAGATTTCTGCTTGAAACTCTGATTTTATGTTGTTCATGTGATGAACTTTAATATAAATAAACTTATTTTATATTAAAACTTAAAATAATTAAACTAAATGAGGATTAAAGTTACTTGGAGTTAAGAATAACACTGATAACTTTAAATTGGAAGTAAAAATAAGTTGCCTTAAGTTAAGAACTTAATTTTTAAGCATGGTTTTTCAGTTTTGACCTGAGCACGCCCTCTACATCCATTATGAATCATGAGAGCTGCTCTGTAGACATAAAAAGAGTCTTTTCATCACTGTTTTTGTCCATCATTCATAATCAATCCAATCATATTAGAAATTTAAACAGGTAAAGTTTTATTAAATATAAAATCTTATTATTAAAAGTAATTCTTAAGTTATTTTTATTCTTTGTTTATTAAATTAAAGAATTGAAGTCATAGAATTCAGATTATTGTTGTAATCATCTATAATAAATTTTATTATATAAAATTATCATCTTAAATATCTTTTAAAATCCACAAATTCCTCTCAAAAACTCTTTAATCATAAATTTTAGTATAAAAAGTTGTTTTATCTTTGATTTTATTGATTTTTGGCGTGTTTTTAACTTATAATCATTATTTAATATAATAACTGTTGTTTTATAACTTGTTGTATTAAATAAATATTATAAGTAAGTTTTCTTTAAAGTTCTATATTTTTTTATCTATTATTAGTTTTTTTATATAGAATTTTATTCTATAAAGAATTATTTCTGCACAGTGTGTGTTTAATTCTTTTTTATAAATAATATTTATATTATTTATAAGTGGTTAAATATTTATATTTTCCACGTGTAATAGTCTCATTAAGAGCTTTACACTTCTTATTGTTATAACTGTCAGTGACTATAACAATAATAGAATAATTATAATTTATTATAATTATTATATTTTTTTTTATTATTATATTATTATAATAATAATTAAATTTATTTTTTTATATAATTATTTTTAATAATTATATTTAAATTTGTGGTTATAATATTTCATTATATTATATTTTTCTACTGAGGACAGTCATAGTACTCTTGATATTGTTACTATTATCAAGAGTTTCATAGACAAACCTTACATTTGGGGGCCTGGCCGTGATTTTAAACCAATTTTTGGGACATAAATCATATTCTAGACCTTATTTTACTGTTTTTTGACGTAAAATTGCCATATTTGTCTTAATATTGGCTTTTTTTGGGACTTATCCCTTATAAATAATCTTTATAATATTAATAAAGTTATTTTTTTCTTAAGAATATTGTTTGAAACAATATACTATTGAGTGACTTGGAATAAATTTCTTTTGTCTAACTAGTGGCTTTTTCACATCACAGACTTGAAATTTATTCTTTGAGTTATTCTAGTATAAAGTGAATAATAATATAATTTTGATTAATTAACTTGTTAATTGCATAATTATTATTTCTTTAAAGAAAATAATAAATCAAATAAAAATTCTTTAAAAATAAAAATCTTTACTAAAAATATTTTTTTCTTTTATCTTAGACATTTTTCTTTATTTTTGACGTAATTTGCCATAAATTACATAAAAACAACTTTATTCAATAAGTTGAGTTTATAAGTTATTTTTATTATTTGATAAAATAACTTATATTTTTAAATTTTCTCTAGTGTCTTCCATCAGAGAAAGTTCTTCAGACTCTGAAGCCTCAGAGTCCAGTATTGAAATTCAAACCAGCCCAGCACCAAGGGGTTTAATAACCAAAGAGCCCTTTAAAGGTCCTGCAGGTGAATTCAATCCACTTTTACTCTAATTTTTATTAAAATTGACGTGAAATGACTCCTACTAGAAGTGGAAGCAACTACTCCATCCAATCAAATGGATCTGGACCAGGACATTCCAGCCATAAATCCAAAAGGCAAGAATGTCCTCCCAGAGGAGAGGCACAAATGGAGGATGCCAGAACTTCCACCAGTTCCCAAAGGTTAGCCAGCACCTTTGAACCTCTTATTGAGAGTCCAGAAGCTGACATAACTGCTATTGCTGTTAGACCTGAACCATTTCCAACAGGCAACTGTGGAAATTTATCAATCCCAATGGAAAAACTGGTTCCTGGCGTCAAAACAACAAGAGTGGGAACTCCTTCCAAGTCTTTGGATAGGCACCATGAACTCTTATCTTCAAGTGAAGAAGTTCATGGGGCCAGAAAAGACAGAAGATCTTCTATTGGGTTGGACACCAATGTCTGTCAAAGGACAAGTCCAACAGATAAAAGCTTGGTTGAAAAACCAAAGCATGTTATCAGAAGACCAGAAGAAGAAGTTGGCCCAGGGCAAGGACAACAGCCAAGTGGAAGCTCCTCAAGCATCCACCAGCAAAAATCCGCCTCAACAAGTGCCAAACAAGCCCAAGCAAGCCCCAAAGACCAACCAGAAGGGCAAGCAAAAGGCAAAGGGAAAGGCAAAGCCCAAGTGGAACAAGCCCTACCCTCAGAATTACAGAATTCCAAAGAAGGAAAAGACAGCCATGGACAATGTGTTCAATATGGCAAGAACTTTGATGGAATTCAAAAACAAGGAGGAGGAAAGATTGAACCAATCCTTTCCAAAGAAATAGACCCTGTAAAGCTTGTAACTTACTTTGAATCTTGTAATAAAGAAATTATGGCAAAATTTAAAGCATTTGATCATGTCCAACAAAAGCTGGGCAATGAGATAGTACAAGTTAAAGACCAACAAAAGACCATTATTGGCCTTGAAAATGTTAATAAGGCAAATATTTTGTCTTTGACGCAAATTTGTGAAAGACTTGAGCATAAAGTTACCTTACTCAATCAACCAGATGAGAATTCAATTTCTTTTATAACTGGACAGTTAAGAGAATTGAAAATACAAGTTCAAAACTTGGAAAATTCAACTGGCCACAATGCAGCTCTTTTTCAAGAACAATTGGAAAAAAGTGATAAAGCAAGACTTGAATTGAAAGAAGATATTCAATCAAGTATTAATAATATATCACTAAAAAATGAATTGCCAAGGCAATCCACACCATTTCTTGACAGAAATGATCTTAACTTGAATAATGATTTACATCATACAATTTCAAGTAATGATGTGGAAACTGCTTGCAATTACAAAGACATTCCAAGATTAGAGGAATGGCCAACCTTCAGTGGTGAAGGAGAATATAATCATATGGAATTTATGAAAACAATTGATATGTTCAAAGAAGACTTTAACATACCAGATGAATACATAAGTGCCAGATTACACTCATTATTTACCAAATCAGCTAAGAAATGGTATTATAAGATGAGACAAGACCATGGAAAACATTCCTGGCCTTGGTGGAAAGAACAAGTTATTTCCAAATGGGCAAATGATTCCTGGAGATTTAGAATGGAAAATTCTTTTGAAGAAGCCATTTTTAATATTGAGAGGGACAGGCCCATGACTTGGTTTCTTAAACAGAAGGACAGATTAACTGCCCTTCATCCTGATATGTCTGAACCAATGGTACATAAAAGGATATTAAGAAAGTGTGGTGGTGACCTTGAGCATGCTATAAGAAGCAGATGTATTGAGCCTTGCTCTACAGAAGATTATATCAATGCTATGGAGGATATCACTACTAGAACAAAAATTGGAAGAAATTGGTATAAACCCCCAATAGACAACAAGACTAGTGGGAAACCAATTTCAAAACCAAATAAACCACATGACAGACCTCCTTTGAAATGTCATAAATGTGGAAGCACATCTCATTTAGCAAACACTTGTCCAAAAAAGACAAGAGTCAATGAGATAAGTGTAGAAAAAGCGGAAGACACAAAAGAAACTGAGGTAGCTTTACATGAAAGTGATTCTGAACCTTCAGAAGAAGAAGAAACATCAGAAGAACTTAGTATAGAGAATATTAATGTTTCTTTTGAGGTCACTGAGGTACATACTCACTTACCACAGTACAGTGATGAATGTATGGATCTCATACATGTGCAAGATGCCAGAATGCAAAAAACCAAACCTGCCAGAGGTAAAGGTTATACAGCTGGGTCATCTTGTATCACTAATATTGTGATAAATAACACAGAAGCCAAGATACATCTTGACTCAGGTGCTTTTTGCACTTGTGTTGGGAAAGATTATCTTGACAAAATTTATACCAATTGGCAAGACAAGCTGATGCCAATTGAAGGTGTAAAATTCAGCAGTGCTAGCCAGAATATGCATCCTTTGGGTATATTTGAAGCTACAATAATATTTCCTCACCCTGCAGGAAGTATGAGATTGAAAGCTGAATTTGTTGTTATGAATAATTGTACTTCACAACACTTTATACTTGGGAATGATTATCTCAATATCTATGGTATTGATATTAATAATTATAAGGACAGATATTTCACTATAGGGGAAAATAAAAGGCAAAAATTTGCTTTTTCTCCAGAAAGAAAAGAAATTACTGTCATTCAACAAGTAAAAAATGTTAATAAAGAAAAATTTGTGTCAGATCAATTAAGTGAAGCACAAATTAGTCCTGAATTAACACCAGAAATGAAGGAAGAACTTATTGAAATTTTATTTCAATTTCAAAAAGCCTTTGCTTCTGATGATGAACCACTTGGGGCTATAAAAGGCCATGAAGTGGATATCATGCTTAACGTGGAGAGACCTTATCCCCCACTATTAAGAAGACCAGCTTACCCAGCTAGCCCTAGGGCTAGAGAAGCATTAGAAAGTCATATTCATGAACTAATGAAACTGGGAGTTCTTAGAAAAGTTGGACACAATGAGGAAGTAGAAGTCACAACTCCAGTAATCATTACTTGGCATAATGATAAGTCAAGGATGGTTGGGGATTTTAGGGCATTGAACACCTATACTATTCCAGACAGGTATCCAATCCCTAGAATCCATGAGACTTTGACTCAATTATCCAAAGCAAAGTTTATTACTTCCATGGATGCTCTTAAAGGCTTCCATCAGAATGTTTTAACACCTCATGCAAGGAAATTATTGAGAATAATAGCTCATTGTGGTATTTATGAATATTTGAGGATGCCTTTTGGTATTAAAAATGCACCCTCTCATTATCAAAGAATGATGAATACCATATTCCCACATGAACTATCAGAGGGATGGTTAATCATTTATATTGATGACATTATCATTTGTTCAGAAACCTGGCAATCACATTTAGAGAGACTTTCATTAGTACTTAGGAAAATTCTACAAGTGAACATGAAAATTTCTCTTAAAAAATGTAATTTTGGGTTTCATGAGTTGAAAGCTCTGGGACATGTAGTATCAGGACTAAGCCTTGGTGTTGACAAAAACAAAGTGGCTGCAGTTTTACTGAAACAAATGCCCCAGAACAAAAAAGAGATGATGTCTTTCTTAGGATTTGCCAGTTATTACAGGCAACACCTTAAAGATTTTGCAATCCATGCCAGATCATTATACAGAATTTGTGATCAACAGACTGTTTTTGAAATGACACAGGAGAGAATTCAAGCATATGATAAAATCAAGCATGCCTTGACCAATGCACCATTATTATTGATGCCAGACTGGAAACTTCCTTTTAAGCTGTATATTGATGCATGTGGTGATGGTTTAGGAGCTGCTCTTCATCAAGTTCAAATTGTCAATGACAAACCTTATGAAGGTCCAGTTTGTTTTATTTCAAGACAAATTAAACCTACTGAGGCAAGATATGGAGCTAGCCAAATGGAGTGCCTTTGCCTTGTTTGGGCTCTGGAAAAACTTCATTATTATCTTGATGGTAGTGTGTTTGAAGTAATTACTGATTGTAATGCAGTAAAATCACTTCTTAACATGAAGACTCCAAACAGACACATGTTAAGATGGCAGATTGCTATACAGGAGTATAGAGGCAACATGACCATAGTACATAAAGCTGGAAATATTCATAAGAATGCTGATGGCTTAAGTAGATGGGCATTACCCAATACACCTGATAATCCTGCCTATGTTCCTACAAGTGCAGAACCTCAAATCCCAATTGAAGGAATCAATATCACAGATGTTGGAACAGAATTCTTTGAAGAGGTTAGAGAAAGCTACAGGCAAGATAAGAATTGTCATATTCTTACTGCTCTACTTGACAAAGATTGTAAAGATGTAGCCTTGGCTAATTCTCTGGATGATATTTGGAAAACATCTTATGATAATGGAAGATTTCATTTGTTTGATGGTATACTATATCATAGATCTAAACACACATGTGTCATGGTCCTATGTAGTAGAATGTTGATTAACACAATACTACTAGAATGCCATGATAACATTTATTCTGGACATCTGTCTGAAGACAGAACAATGGAAAGAATTAAGACATGTGCCTGGTGGCCATCTTGGAGAAAAGATGTCATTGAGTACTGTCATAGTTGTGATAGATGCCAGAAAGCCAATAAAGCTACTGGGAAAAGGTTTGGTTTAATGATCCATATTCAAGAACCAAGTACCCCATGGGAAGTGGTTCACATGGATTGGGTAACTGCTTTACCACCTGGAGGTGATAAAAGTTACAATGCATGTCTTGTTATTGTGGACAGATATAGCAAAACACCAATCTTTTTACCATGCCATAAAGATGACACAGCTATGGATACAGCTCTTCTAATTTGGAACAGAGTCATATCCCATACTGGTCTCTTTAAAAATATCATTAGTGATAGAGACCCAAAATTCACATCAGCCTTATGGACTAATCTACATAAGCTTTTGGGTACAAAATTATCATTTTCAACGGCCTACCATCCACAAACAGATGGACTGGCAGAAAGAATGATTCAAACCCTTGAGGACATGATCAGAAGATTTTGTGCTTATGGCCTGGAGTTTAAAGATTCTGATGGCTTTACCCATGATTGGTGTACTCTTATACCAGCATTGGAATTAGCCTACAAGACCTCCATCCATGCTTCAACAGGCAAGACTCCTGCAATGTTGGAAAAAGGATGGAACCCCAAACTTCCAGTTGATACTTTGAAAAAAGATTTGGTTGACATTCATCCAACTGCTTCAAGCTTTAAGCTGCTGCTTGATAAAGTGAGACATCATGCAAATCAAAGCATGAATGATGCCTTTGAATATGCTAAGCAGAAATGGGATAAAAGTCATAAGACACCAGAATTCAAAGTAGGGGACTTAATACTAGTTTCAACCTTGAACTTTAATAATATTAAAGGTCCAAAGAAATTGAAAGATTCCTTTGCAGGACCATTTATTATTAAAGCCCTCCATGGGACAAATGCAGTACAAGTAGAACTGTCAGGAGAGTTAGGAAACAAACACCCAACTTTCCCTGTCAGTCTTGTAAAGCATTACACATCAAGTGATAAGGAATTATTTCCTTTGAGAAATGAAACACCCTTAGAAGTACCCCCACTTGAACCAAGTGAGGAAAAGAAAGTACTGAAAGTCTTAAAAGAAAGAAGACTTAGGGGTAAAAATGAAAGAGAATACTTAGTCAGGTACAGAAATCCACAACATGAAGATGAGTGGGTTGAAGAAAGTAAGATACCTGATTCCCAAAAGTTTCTCAGAAGATTCAGACATGAGAGAAGACCAATTCCTCAATAAAAGTTTGAATTGTGTGCTTTACATACTTGAACAGTATAAGTAGAGAGGTTGGACAGTGGATTATACCCCCCCCAAATAACTTGGGGGTACACTAAAGGAAAATTGTGGTACAATTTTTTTTTGGTGGTAGGGAATGTGAGCCTGTGAGGTATGTTTAACATACCCATAAGGCCACAAATGATTTTATAAACAATTAAATTTGTCTTAAACAGACTTTTTAGTTGAATTTAAAATAAAAAATAATAAAAAATAAGTATAACTTTTTTTTGGATAAACAAAGTTATAATTATTATGTCATTTTTGGATTCTACACCAAAAATAACCTAGGGTACACCCATAGGGTGTTATACCCAAAAACACTTATTTCTTGTGTTATTAGAAGATTTAAGAATCTCACAGTACTAATGTAACTTTTTAACATTTTTTTAAAATTGTTAAATTTAAGCTTAATTAAGCTTAAATTTAAAGTTACATAAGGTTTATGCAACTTTACCAAAATTTTAGTTAAAATTGAGGTGTGGTGTATATTTACTGAATTGGCTAAGGATTTGCCATACAGAATGTAAATCCTGCGTAAGCTCAATTTAAAAGGGTTTAAGGCCATAGTATGGCTTTAAATAAATAAAAGGGCAAAATCCACGCAAAAAGGTGGGACAAAGGAAAAAGACCAAATAGAGCTGGGGTACCCAACTTTTTGGATCTGCAAGGATTCAATTAAGGTTGTCCACCTGTATTGGAGGATTTTCAACCTTATTTAAACTTTAAGATTAGACTTTGATCCAACCTTAAGGTTTAAACTGGTTTTATCCTAAATTGGACAGGAATTTCAAGCTGCCAAGAGGGTAAATCCCAATAAGCAGGCTTGGAATCAAGGTTTTAAGAACTGTCAAAGCTTAATCAAGCTTAAAAAGCTTAAATAAGCTTAAAACTTTAAGGTTTCAATCATCAAAACCTTATCAAAACTTAAGGTTTTGTGTGTATTGCTATTTTACGTGGAAAAATAGTAATAACTTCAAAAATTCATTAAAAATCCAAATCTTAATGGATTTGCTTGAAAATTTCACACAGCTTAGAATTTAATATTATCAATATATAAATTAAATTTTAAGTATCTTTTATTAATAGGTTTCCTGGGTAATTAGCCTGGAAAATTACTTTTTTAATTAAGCTTAAAGAAAATTATGATTTCTTTAAAAATTAATTAAAAATTCAGTTTAAGAGATTTCTGCTTGAAACTCTGATTTTATGTTGTTCATGTGATGAACTTTAATATAAATAAACTTATTTTATATTAAAACTTAAAATAATTAAACTAAATGAGGATTAAAGTTACTTGGAGTTAAGAATAACACTGATAACTTTAAATTGGAAGTAAAAATAAGTTGCCTTAAGTTAAGAACTTAATTTTTAAGCATGGTTTTTCAGTTTTGACCTGAGCACGCCCTCTACATCCATTATGAATCATGAGAGCTGCTCTGTAGACATAAAAAGAGTCTTTTCATCACTGTTTTTGTCCATCATTCATAATCAATCCAATCATATTAGAAATTTAAACAGGTAAAGTTTTATTAAATATAAAATCTTATTATTAAAAGTAATTCTTAAGTTATTTTTATTCTTTGTTTATTAAATTAAAGAATTGAAGTCATAGAATTCAGATTATTGTTGTAATCATCTATAATAAATTTTATTATATAAAATTATCATCTTAAATATCTTTTAAAATCCACAAATTCCTCTCAAAAACTCTTTAATCATAAATTTTAGTATAGAAAGTTGTTTTATCTTTGATTTTATTGATTTTTGGCGTGTTTTTAACTTATAATCATTATTTAATATAATAACTGTTGTTTTATAACTTGTTGTATTAAATAAATATTATAAGTAAGTTTTCTTTAAAGTTCTATATTTTTTTATCTATTATTAGTTTTTTTATATAGAATTTTATTCTATAAAGAATTATTTCTGCACAGTGTGTGTTTAATTCTTTTTATAAATAATATTTATATTATTTATAAGTGGTTAAATATTTATATTTTCCACGTGTAATAGTCTCATTAAGAGCTTTACACTTCTTATTGTTATAACTGTCAGTGACTATAACAATAATAGAATAATTATAATTTATTATAATTATTATATTTTTTTTATTATTATATTATTATAATAATAATTAAATTTATTTTTTTATATAATTATTTTTAATAATTATATTTAAATTTGTGGTTATAATATTTCATTATATTATATTTTTCTACTGAGGACAGTCATAGTACTCTTGATATTGTTACTATTATCAAGAGTTTCATAGACAAACCTTACAGATATATATTTTACTTTGTCTGTTGCCAGCTGAACAGTATTTGATTAAAGACACTAGAAAAAAATCATAAAAGAGAAAAAATTACTTTTTATACTTTTTAAAATATTTTACAGATTTTTTTATAAGTTTCATATTTTTGAATATTATAGCAATTATTCTTCTTTAAAGAAAAAAAATTGAAATTTAAGATTTTGAATGAAAATTCATTCAGAGTAACTCAAAGAATAATTTTATAAGTTTTTGGATGTGAAAAAGCCACACATAAAAGCAGAAAAAATTAAACCAAATTCCTGAATGAAAAAGATTTCCAAAAAAATTTCAAAAATAAAAATTATTTCAAGTTTAAAATGAAAGAAACAAAATATTATTAAATTAATATATTTTAGAACATAAAAATATATTAATTAAGGGTACAAGGTTCACAAAAACACGGCCAGGCCCCCAAATGTAAGATCTGCCTATGAAACTGATTATAATATTACTATTAATCAACAGTACTATGTCTGTTGTTATGAGATATAATAATAAAATATTATTAGAGCAACAATTGAATAATTGAATAATTATTTCTTTCATGTGTTAAACACTACTAGTGATTTTAAAAGTGAGAAGTAATTGTCTACAAGAATCAATTACAAGTATATTTTAATAATAAAAACTTCTTTTGTTAAAATAATAAAGTTATTTTAATATATAATTATCTTTTGCAAGAATAATTATAAATATAATTCTTGAAGAAAGCTAAATATTTAGAGAAAAACTTTAAGAATTAAGGATAAATAACTCACTAATATTCCAAAGAGCTTATTGAAAGATAAGACAGAGAGATTTGACGTAGAATTGTGGATTCAAGGGATCAAAATGTATTTATAACAGTATTACAACAATATATAGTTGGATTCTATGATTTCACGTCCTTCTGATTGATTCTGAAAGAATTAAAACACTTAAGAATAGCTGAAAAACCAGTGAGTGAGAAAACAATAAACCCTCTTGGATTATTGATTGCATCATCTGTTGTGACGCAAGATTATCATAGTTACTTAATTAATGCTTTTATGTGACTACCAACCCCAATATGGTTAAGAACAAAAGTAGTAAAATCTGTAAATCTTCTTTTATTTCAAAAGAATCATTAAATTCTCAAAGTTATCAATGTTATTGGCAATTACATCACAGGTTGTAATTACTGTGAATTTTTGAGGATTCAGTGTTTCACGTAGAATAGTCAAAAATGGACTGTAAGTCCAACTTTTAATTTTACTAGTAAAACTATAATTCTTTTTGGTTGTATCATATATAATACAGCTCTACATTTTTCCTGAAGGCTTCAGAGAGATTAATTAAGAATTGTATTTTTAATGAATTTTTGAAGTTTTTTTACCTCATCTCTATGTAGAATTGCAAATATCAGTGTTTTACTGGTTGGTATGGGGTAAATCAATGGATAAAAGTCCAAGAAGGGTTTTAATTAATCTTTTGGGGTTTATCCATGGAAAATCATTAAGAATTGACATGGTTACAGGAGTCTAATTAGCTCTTTACCTCCTTGGCATGTCAAAATAGCAGGTTATTTGCTATTTTGTTAAGATTTACTGTAGTTGTAACATGGTAACCAAGTTCCCAAATGGGTTTAGTTTACCAATTAGGCCAAGATAAGCCATGGATCAAAGCTTTGGAGCTGTCAACACCTCTGAGGCCTCAGAAGTTGGGTACCCTGGGTCTCTTTGATGTCTTTTGTCCCCCTTGCTTATTTTTCACAACAAAAATAGAAAATTAAGCTTAAAGTGGGATATACACTACGGGTGTACCAAAAGTCCATATACAAATAACATGATATTAAGTGCCCAAAACATACATAACACTTTTCTTAGTGTATATGTAACATGGGATTTCTCACGTTCCCATTATTTTGGTGTGAAATTAAGAAAAACAAAAATTTTCACAGATCTGTTATGTGGTATTGAAGTATTTTCCATATTACCACCTCAAAGAGTTAATTTGAGCTTATTCACTCTATGGAGCTGCCCTAGGTGCATTTTTGGATAGAATACCAATCTGGCCTTAAATCAATGGATTTACTTACTCAATAAAAAGTTATTCATCTTTTCTGAAATCAAAAATAATGAAATTTGGATATATGCATGACTTATGAGTTATGCATATTTCAAAATTCATTTTTAAGATAATTGTGGCCTATTTGGGTATGTAACATATACCTCAAGGCTCACAAAATCCATGGATTCAAGGCCAGATTTGGATTATACACGAAAATTCACCTAGGGTAGCTCCATAGAGTGAATAAGCTCAAATCAACTCTTTGAGGTGGTAATATGGAAAATACTTCAATACCACATCATTAATACCACATAAAAGATCCGTTAAAAGTTTTGTTTTTCTTAATTTCACGCCAAAATAATGGGAATGTGAGAAATACCATGTTACATATACACTAAGATTAGTGTTATGCATGTTTTGGGCACCTAATATCATGGTATTCCGCCATGGATTTTTGGTGCACCCATAGTGGATATCTCACTTTAAGCTGAAACTTCTATTTTGATGTGAAAAATAGGCAAGGGGGACAAAAGACATCAAAGAGAGCCAGGGTACCCAACTTCTGAGGCCTCAGATGCATGGACAGCTCCAGAGCTTGGCTCCATGGCCTATCTTGGCCTTTAAACCAAAACACTTTGGGAACTTGGTTACCATGTTACAGCTACAGTAAATCATAAGAAAATAGCAAATAACCTGCTATTTTGACGTGCCAAAGAGGTAAAGAGCTACTTAGACTCCTGTAATCGTGTCAATTCTTAATGCCTTTCCATGGATAGACCCTAAAAGATTAATTAAAACTCTTTTTGGACTTGTATCCATTGATTTACCTCATAGCAACCAGTTAAACACTGATATTTGCAGTTCTATGTAGAAAGGTGGTAAATACTTCAAAAATTCATTAAAAGTAAAATTATTAATTAATGTCTCTGAAATGTTCAGGACCAATGGAGAACTGTATTATCTATGATACAACCAAAAGAATTATAGTTTTACTTGTAAAATTCAAATTTTTACTTACAGTCCTTTTTTGGCTATTCTACATGAAATACTGAATGTTCAAAAATTCACAGTAATTACAACCTGTGATGAAATTGCCAATAGCATTGATAACTTTGAGAAATCAATGATTATTTTGAAATAAAGCAAGATTTACAGATGTTACTCCTTTCATTCTTTACCATATTGGGGTTGATAGTCACACAAAAGCATCAATTAAGTACTTATGATAATCTTTTGTGACAACAGATGATGCAATCAATAATGAAAAAGGGTTTATTATTTTCTCACTCACTGGCTTTTCAGTTTGCTCCATGGCATGCCTCTGTGAGTTGTTTTTGACTTAAAAGAGGCCTCCTCTTGCTGTTTTTTACAGGAATCATCGTATTATTCATTTATATCATTGTTACCAACAAGTAAGTATTAGTTAAGCTATTCTTAAGTGTTTCAATTCTTTCAGAATCAATCAGAAAGACGTGAAATCCTAGAATACAACTATATATTGTTGTAATTCTGCTATAAATCATTTAGTTCCTTTAAATCCACAATTCAACGTCAAATTTCTCTATTTATATCTTTCCATAAGTTCTTTGAGTATAAGTGAGTAATTTGTCTTTAATTCCTAAATTTTCTCTCTAAAATTAGTTTTCTTCAAGAATTATCTTTATAATTATTCTTGAAAAAGATAATTATATATTAAAATAATTTTTTATTTTTAAATTCTTCTTGTAATTGATTCTTGTAGACAATTACTTCTCACTGTTAAAATCGCTAGTAGTGTTTAAAACGTGAAAGAAATAATTCTTTAATTATTTAATTGTGCTTATGATAATATTTCATAATTATATTTCATAAGAACAGACATAGTACTCCTGATTAATAGTAATATTATCATCAGTTTCATAGTGAAATCTTAGAATAAAAGAGAAAGCCACAAACAAGTCCAAGTCCACTGTTTGAACCTGTCAGAATGGAAAGAGAAGGGTTAATAAGGATATGGCCACCCAGCTCATACTGTACAGATGAAGAAAGAAAAGGCAAAGACTAACTTAAAATCAAATAATTATAATATCCAAAATAAGGATAAGAATAATTATAAAATAATAAATATACTAAATTAATTGACTTGCAAAGAAGTCCCCAGGGGGAGAAAGAGGGTCTGGTATTTGTGAGAATCCCCAGCCCCAATCCAGACAGAGATATTTCATGAGAAGATTTTATGATTGAATTGAGTCTGGCCAATACAGGTCATGTATGGCTGTATGGGATCTGTACAAGAGTATTGGTGGTATTGAGTAATGATACAGTTTGGAGATGGTGTATCAAAACTGTATTGGGTAATTCCAGCCTGTAACAAAGTTGACAGGTGTCACAGGGGCTCCTCTAAATGAAGAGGGCCTGGCACTCAGTGAACAGACTTACTTATGGAGGGCTCAGAAGAAATACTCAAATGATAAGAGTAATGGAGTAGGAGGATAAATTCCTAGTCACAAAATAATAAGCATTAAAAGATATAAGAGAAAAACAAAAGGAATAATAAAGAGCCAATCACAAATAATCCTGTACCACTGTTTCAACCTGTTCAGAAAAGAGAAAAGGCTTAATAAAGGATATGGCCACCAGGACTCTACTGAACAGGTGAGGGAAGGCAAAGACTAACTTAATAAATAATAAAATAATATCAAATAATAAATCCAGTATTTTAACTAACTGGACAAAAAACCCCTAGGTGGGTGAAAGGCGGCTGGTATATGTGAAAAAGTGCCAGCCTGGTGTTTGAGTGTTGAGAAAGCATGACTGTATGATTGAGAAACCTGTATTTAAGATGTGAAACTGTATTGGTGTATCCAATACAGTTATTTGAATGAATACAGGTATTTGCGCCTGTATTGAGGACAGGCCTGTATTTGGTGAATCCTGTATTTGGGTTTTGCCAGTATTGAGCTGTATTGAGGATTGGAACTGTATTTGGTGAATCTTCCATGAAACCCCTTGCTGATTAGGTCTTGGAATATTTTCCAATAGTAATGAGTGGTAATGCCCTGCCTGTCTCTATGGCTGTGACATTATCCCCTTCTTGAAAGTGGTGAGCTCTGAGCACCATAAAAGTAATGACTCTTGACAAGATCAACTGATTTGTTCTTCCCCCCAAGTCCCAATTTTCATCTCTCAAAGTCCCTCTTCATAAATCATAATTTCAACCCCTTTCAGCTTCATAACTTGTAGGTCCTTCTTCTTTGTCTTGATTCTGATTCTCCTTCACTTCATAACTGTCTTCACTTCATCAATTTTTTCTGCTATTTCTTTGATCTTCTTCTCATTACAATATTTCAAGATGAAATATTGGAAGGCTGGATGGTAGTATATATTGATGATATCATTATATACTCAGAGACATGGGAAGACCATGTGCAATACATAGACAGAGTGCTAAGTAAATGCACTCCCATAAATCTGAAAATTTCACTTAAAAAGTGCAATTTTGGCCAACAAGAGTTACTGGCTCTAGGACATAAAGTCTCAGGTCTTGGTCTGGCAATTGACCAGAATAAAGTAGCAGCAGTACTGCAAAAACCAGTACCAAAGAGCATCAAAGAGATTCAATCTTTCCTTGGGTTTGCTAGCTACTATAGAAACCATATCAAACATTTTGCACACATAACTAGTAGTTTATACAAGTTATGTTCAAAAGATGTAGTTTTTGAAATAACCAAGGAAAGGAGGGATGCATATGAGAGGATCAAATATGAACTCACTAATGCACCTGTGCTCATCTTAACTGACTTTGAACTACAATTAAAGTTATATATAGATGCAGCATGCAGTAAAGGCCTAGGAGCAGCCCTTCACCAAAGACAAATTGTGGATGTTGAACCAAGAGAAGGAGTAATTTGCTACATCTCAAGGCAGCTGAAAGATTCAGAAGCCAGGTATGGGGCCACCCAGACAGAATGTCTATGTCTAGTCTGGGCTCTAGAAAAACTCCATTATTATTTGGAGGGTGCAGTCTTTGAAGTCTACACAAACTGCACAGCCTTGAAGTCTTTACTAAACATGAAGACTACAAATAGACATATGCTGAGATGGCAAATAGCCATCCAGGAGTATAGAGGGAACATGACCATCATATACAAGGAAGGTAAAAGCCATACCAATGCAGATGGCCTCAGCAGATAGCCACTGGACAATGTCAAAAGCAATCCAGCTTATGACCCAGAAGTTGCAGCAAAAATCCCTATCCATTTCATGGAAATAGATAGGAGGAAAAACTTCAGATTATCTGAATGGGCACCAGAAAGTGGTACCCTTGACAGTGGAAACACTGACTCAGAAGGGACAGAAACTCCCATACTGGGAATAAGTTCCTCAGAACTGCACATTGAATTCTTCAGTGCAGTACAGAAGTCTTATGCCAAACACAAACAGTGTAGCATACTACTCCAACTCCTTCAACAAAAGTACAGGAGCCCAGAACTGGAGACCCAGCTGGAAGAACCCTGGTTGAGGGCCTATAAGGACAATATGTTTTTTCTTATAGATGGCCTGCTCTACCATAGAGAAAAGCACACAAGTGCACTCACAGTGGTAGACAGAGACCACATCTCATTGATCCTACAAGAATGCCATGACTGCCCCTATATGGGACACATGAGTGAGGACAGGACCAAAGAGAGGGTAGCAAGCACAGCTTGGTGGCCCAAGTGGGAACAAGAGTTGAGTGAATACATCAACACTTGTGAGAGATGCCAAAAGGCAAATAGGAAACATGGGAAGAAGTATGGGTTACTTCAACACATAGAAGAACCCAAACACCCATGGGAAACCATCAACATGGACTGGGTTACAGGACTTGTACCAGGAGGCAAAGAAAAATATAATGCCTGTTTGATCATGGTTGATAGGTTCAGCAAGAGAATGAGGTGTCTACCATGCCATAAAGAAGACACAGCCATGGATACTGCTCTGTTGTTTTGGAATAACATCATATCTACCTGTGGAGTCCCTAAGATCATCATTAGTGATAGGGACCCAAAATTCACATCTGAATTTTGGACTAACTTATATGACATGCTTGGTACCAAACTTGCTTTTTCCACAGCTTACCATCCACAAACAGATGGCCTAGCTGAAAGGATGATCCAAACAATGGAGGACATCCTGAGAAGATTCTGTGCCTATGGCATGGAATACAAGGACCATGAGGGATACACCCATGATTGGGTTACCCTCTTACCAGCTGTCCAACTGGCTTATAACACAAGTCAGCACTCCAACACAGGAATAACACCTGCCTTGGTAGAGAAAGGGTGGAATCCCCTGTTGCCTGTGGATCACTTGAAGAAAAACCTTCTGACCATCCATCCCACAGCCAAAGACTTCCATGATATGTGGAAGAGGGCCTGTGACACAGCTGCCAAATGCATAGCTGAGGCAAAAGAATACAATAAGCAGAGGTGGGACAAATCACATATGGAACCTGACTTCAAGGAAGGGGACCAGGTGCTAGTGTCTACACTGAACTTCAACAATCTCAAAGGACCTAAAAAGATGAGACTCATTTGTAGGACCTTTTACTATCATTAAGTTGATAGGAAAAAATGCAGTGGAAGTCAAGCTCACTGAGGAGTTTTCAAGGAAACATCCAGTCTTTCCAGTGAGTTTGGTCAAACCATACTTCCAGACAGAGGAGGACAAATTCCCCTCAAGGAGGAAGAACCCCACACCACAAGAGATAGTGGAAGTGGAAGACTCCCCTGGACCTGTGAGTAAGATCATCAGGGCCAGTGTGAGCCTTGAGGTATATTTTACATACCCAAATAGGTCAAAATTATCTTAAAAAGAAATTTTGAATTATGCATAACTCATAAGTCATGCATATATCCAAAATTCATCATTTTTGATTTCAGAAAAGATGAATAACTTTTTATTGAGTAAGTAAATCCATGAATTTAAAGCCAGATTTGGATTCTACACAAAAATTCACCTAGGGTAGCTCCATAGAGTGAATAAGCTCAAATTAACTCTTTGAGGTGGTAAAATGGAAAATACTTCAATACCACATCATCAATACCACATAAAAGATCCATGAGAATTTTTGTTTTTCTTAATTTCACGCCAAAATAATGGGAAAGTGAGAAATCCCATGTTACATATACACTAAGAATAGTGTTATGCATGTTTTGAGCACTTAATATCATGGTATTCTTACATGGACTTTTGGTACACCCATAGTGGATATCTCACTTGAAGCTTAAATTACTATTTTGATGTAAAAAATAGGCAAGGGGGACAAAAGACATCAAAGAGAGCCAGGGTACCCAACTTCTGAGGACTCAGAGGCGTGGATAGCTCCAAAGCTTGGTTCCATGGCTGATCTTGACCCAATTGGTAAACTAAACCTCTTTGGGAACTTGGTTACCATGTTACAACTACTGTAAATCTTAAGAAAATAGCAAATAACCTACTATTTTGACGTGCCAAGGAGGTAAAGAGGTACTTAGACTCCTGAAACCATGTCAATTCTTAATTATTTTCCATGGATAAACCCCAAAAGAGTAATTAAAACCCTTTTTGGACTTGTATCCATTGATTTACCTCATAGCAACCAGTGAAACACTGATATTTGCAATTCTACGTAGAAATGAGGTAAAAACTTCAAAAATTCATTAAAAATACAATTCTTAATGAATCCTTCTGAAACTGTCAGGACCAATGAGGAACTGTATTATCTATGGTAAAACCAAAAAGAATTACAGTTTTACTAGTAAAATTAAAAGTTTTACTTACAGTCCATTTTTGACTATTCTACGTGAAACACTGAATCTTCAAAAAATTCACAGTAATTAAAACCTGTGATTAAATTGGCAATAACATTTATAACTTTGAGAAATCAATTATTATATTGGAATAAAAGAAGATTTACTGATGTTACTCCTTTTATTCTTAACCATATTGGGGTTGGTAGTCAAGTGGAAGCATCAATTAAGTAATTATGATAATCGTATGTGACAACAGATGATGCCATCATTAATCCAAAAAGGTCTATTGTTTTCTCACTCACTGGTTCTTCAGTTTGCTCCATGGCACGCCTCTGTGAGCTGTTGTTGACTTAAAAGAAGCCTCTTCTTGCTGTTTTTTCCAAGAATCATCTTATCAATTTATTAAATCATTATTACCAACAAGTAAGTATTAGTTACAGCTATTCTTAAGTGTTTTAAATCTTTCAGAATCAACCAGAAAGACGTGAAATCATAGAATCCAACTATATATTGTTGTAATACTGTTATAAATCCTTTTTATCCCTTAAATCCACAATTCCACGTCAAATTTCTCTACTTTTATCTATCAACAAGTTCTTTGGAGTATTAGTGAGTGATTTATTTTTAATTCTTAAAGTTTTTCTCTAGTAATAGTTTTCTTCAAGAATTATCTTTATAATTATTCTTGTAAAAGATAATTATATATTAAAATAATTTTATTATTTTAATAAAAGAAGTTTTTATTATTAAATTCTTCCTGTAATTGATTCTTGTAGACAATTACTGTTCACTGTTATAATCATGAGTAGTGTATAACACGTGAAAGAAATAATTTTATAATTATTTAATTGTGGTTATAATAATTTTTATTATTATATTTCATAAGAACAGGCATAGTACTGTTGATTAATAGTAATATTATCATCAGTTTCATAGTCACATCTTACAGCCAGGAAGATCAGACTCAATGGGAAGGATTAAAGACAATACCTCGTCAGATTCAAGAACCAGACAGCGGATAAAGACAAATGGTTGGCAGAGGATGCCATACCAGATGAAAACCTTCATTTAAGGAGATTCAGAGGCTCTAGGAGGACTGAACAGTCTCATCAATGATGGGCCTTTTTTAGAGGGAGGGTATGTCAGCCTGTGACTCAAAACCAGAGCACAAGCATGACAGCCAAAATACCATAAACCAATGGTATAGCCAAGATACCACCAAAGCATGGAGCTGAGCCAAATAAGCTGAAAAGGTATCAAACGAAAGAGGAAACTCACCTCTTTCTGAAAATATAAGTCCCATCACCATAGGACAAGAAATAACAAAGTTATTGCTGAGCATAAACCTTAATTTTCACCTCTCATCTAAAATCTAGAAGGAGAGGCTTAACCCCATCAAATGGGTATTCAAAATAAAGCTCTAAGCCAGGGCTATCCAATGGTACCAGCCAAACTGAGCTAGCACCAATATTCCTGGAGTTATGGTCAATTTCAGGCCAAATAAGGGTGAACAAAACATTCACCTCTCATCTAACTTCTACAGTTTTAGTGTGGGATACCTGAAGTGGGGTATTTTTGGAAAGAGCACAATCAGGGCTATCTGATGGTGTCATCCATTTCCCCATAACGCAACTAAAACAAAAGTTATGGGGGAAACAAGCTCAATACAGCTTTTTGCGCAAAACACGCAAATGTACAAAAATCTTGTACATGGGATAACTTTGCCATGTTTGATTGTACCCATGTTAAATGAGGTACCTTTGTGTAGAGAGCATACAGGGCTACACACTGAACCAATTTTGAGGTTGATATCTCAAGAATTGACAAAGGTATGGCTGTTTTAAGGTCAAAATCCCACATGCTGTCATATACAGCCTTACTGTCACAGGGGCTCTTCTAAAATGAAGAGGGCCTGGCACTCAGTGAACAGACTTACTTATGGAGGGCTAAGAAGAAATACTCAAATGATGAGAGTAATGAAATAAGAAAATAATTTCCTAGTCATAAAATAATAAGAGTTAAAATATATGAGAGGAAAACAAAAGCAATAATAAAGAGCCAACCACAAATAATCCTGTACCACTGTTTCAACCTGTTCAGAAAAGAGAAAAGGATTAATAAAGGATATTGCCACCAGGACTCTACTGAACAGGTGAGGGAAGGAAAAGACTAACTTAATAAATAATAAAATAATATTTCTTAAATGAGCAATAAAATAATATTAAATAATAAATCCAATATTTTAATTAACTGGGGGAAAAACCCCAAGGTGGGTGAAGAGGGGCTGGTATATGTGAGAAATACCAGCCTTGGAGTTTGAGTGCTGAGATACTTGTCTGTATGCTGGAAGAAGTTGGATGTGGGATTGAATCCTGTATTGGTGAATCCAATACAGGTTATACAGTCAATACAGGTATTTGCGCTTGTATTGATTAAAGGACTGTATTTGGTGAATCCTGTATTTGGGTCTTGCCTGTATGAAACTGTATTGAGGTCTGAAAACTGTATTTGGAGACTGTTGAATGACACCCCCTTGCTGATTGGGTTTTGAGGGGTATCAATGAAGTAATGATTGTAGAATATGATTGGTAATGCCCCTGCCTCCTTGGCTGTGACATTATCCCCCTCTTGAAAATGGTGAGCTCTGAGCACCATAAGTACAATGAGTCTTGATGAGCTTGAAAACAATTCATACAGTTCTTTCCCACAATTCCTTAAATTTATCCCATTAAACTTTCTTCTTCAAACAATACTCAAACAAATCTTCACTTGATCACTTGTAGGTATTTTCTCCTTGATCTTGATTCTGAATGCCCTCTTTTACTTCAAAATGCCTTCATTCTTCTAAAATAATGTTCATTCTTGTCTTGAGTGTCTTCACTAAGCTTTTCTTGAGTCCTCATGGCTTTTGAAAAGGGGGTGACCTGGGTTTATGTCCCAAGAACACCTGATTTCATCATAATTTTAAAACTTGACAGTGTTGGAATGAAGTGGCCAATACTTGAGGTTTTGGACCATTTCAGAAGTCCTGGCCAAAATCCTTGATTTTGTGATTAAAGGGGAGTTTGGCCAATTTGCGCAAAGTGCGCAAATGCGCATATATGCCATAACGGCATATATATTGGTGAAAAAAATGAAAAAGTTGATAACTGATGGAAAAATGGCCTCTAAGGTGTTCTGGCCATTTTGCGCATTTTTGCGCAAATATGCGCAAAGTGCACAAAATTGCGCAATTATGATGAAATTGGCCAAAAAGGTCTTTTGAAGACTTTTGACAAGATAAACAGGCCTTTTGCGCAAATGCGCAAAATGCGCAAATTTGCCAATATGCCTAATTAAGCATATTTTGATGAAAAATGATAAAACTGAGCTATTTTGAAGTTTTGAGGTTTGATATGGCCATTTGTGCCAAAGTGCATAAATTCATGAAATTGGCCAATTGGGGAATTTGAAGCAGGGTTTTCCTTTTGATCTTGATTTCTTCCTGAATGTCTTTCTTCTTATCTCCTCCTTGAATGGTCAATTGCCATAGATGCCTTGCTGATTGGGTTTTGGCTTTCAATTTTGATCTTAAGGAAAGAGTTTAAGGCTGACTTGAAGAAGTTTTGATGAGGGTTATCTGTAGGTGTCTTTACCATTACTAGTGTTTTGCTCTTTGATTATTGAATGAATTGACTCCCCAAACATGATATGGGAGTGATGACTACTGCTTTTTGAACTAAGAAATAAAAATAAAAATAAAAAATAAAAATAAAAGATACAAGTAAAAGAAAATGAAATAAAAAATAAAAATGAAAAGAATTCAGAGAAAAAGAGAGTAAAGAAAGAAATAAGAAATGCCTGAGGGTTGTCCTTCTTGTGGTGAGTTTCTTGATTTTGGCCAAAATGTTCTGAAAGATAAAATCAAGCATTTGATTCTCACAGCGTGGCCAAGGTAATGTTTTACAAGAAGTAGACCCCTCAGGGATGCATACCAGGAGATGGAACTTACTTTCATAACTTCCACTCCCCACCAAGCACCATAAATGAAAAAGAAATTATGCCTTAACATGAATTGTGGTAATGAATGTCTTGAAAGATCATTTATGGCATGATTAAAGAAAGAAAAGAAAATAAGAGAAAGATTGGGCCATATCTTGATGAAAGGTCCAAATCTTGAGGGTATGATGTTGCAAGGCCTTCCAAACCTGTCCAAAGAATTTACAAGTGCTCACAAAGTGGCCAACGTGATGCTTACAACAAATTTGGGTAAAATACCCCCTTAAAGGTGCATGCCAGGAGAGGAACTTACTTTCATAAACTCCAATCCCCACCAAGCACCATAAATCAAACTCTTGAGGCATTTGGGCCAGGCTTGTCTGGATACAACATGTGAAAATCCTTGACAAGGTCTGGGGAGTTGGTAAGGTTGGAAGCTGGTTCCCAAGTTGTTCTTTCTGGGTCTTCATTGAATCCTTTCCACTCCACTAAATACCATAATGAACCTCTATTGAGTTTTGAGTCCAGAACCTGAGCCACTTCCCATTCTTCTTGCTCTTCCACTATTACTGGAGGTGGTGGAAATTGGTGTCGATTTGGGATAGTTGATTGCTTTACTGGTTCTAACAAGGACACATGGAAAACAGGGTGAACTGACTTCCATTGTTGAGGCAACTTGAGGTGATATGCATGGCTGCCAATCTTCTTGAGAACTTCAAAGGGTCCCAACCATCTTTCTGAACGTTTCTTGGTGGGTCTTGCTGTCTTGATGGTCTTCGAAGCTAGCCATACCTTGTCCCCAGGTTGGAAATCAGGTGGAATTGCTCTATTTTTATCTGCATACTTCTTAAAACGCTTTATTGCTGACTCTAATTCTTCTTTGACAACTTGCTGTACTGATTGGAGTTTTGATGATAACTTTCCAGCAGGTGTATCTTGAGAAATGTGAATTGAATAAAAGCTGGGATTTCTTCCATAAATAGTGAAAAATGGAGACTGTTTTGTTGATGAATGTTCTGCATTATTATAGGGAAATTCAGCCAGAGGGAGCCAGGTGTGCCAGTCATCTTGATGGTAACTGACATACATCCGAAGATACTGTTCTAGAATCTGATTTACCCTCTCTGTCTGTCCATCTGTTTTAGGGTGAAAGGCAGTTGAAAGATCTCTTGATATCTTGAGCTGCTGACACAATTGAGTCCAAAATGATGAAACAAATAATGAACCTCTATCACTAACAATACTGATTGGAAGACCATCTTTGGAAAAGACATGATTAATGAATATTTGAGCCAAGTCCAAAGCAGTGATTGCTGAATAAGTTGGAATAAATATTGCCATTTTTGAAAATCTGTCTACAAATACTAAAATTGAATCAAAGTTGCTTGACAAGCGCAATTGAGTGATAAAGTCCATTGATAAAGAATTCCAAGGACCAGATGGAATTTGAAGAGGCTTGAGTAATCCAAACTTCTTATGGTGGATGTTCTTGTTTCTTGAACATTGCTGACATGAGGACACATAGTCCTTGATGGTTTGGTTCATGCCAGCCCAATAAAAATCCCTCTTGATGAGCTTTAGGGTCTTCTCCTGGCCAGGATGGCCAGCGAATGGTGAGTCATGACACTTTTGAAGAATGTCCAATTGAATTTCATGATTTCTTGGAATGACTACTCCATCTTTGAACAATAATAATTTTGCTTGAGGTTCAAGAGAATAGTCTGGGACTGATTCTCCTCTTGCTAATTTCTTGAGGATTTCCTTATAATCTTTGTCTTGCCACACTTGTCTTTAAATTTGCTCAACTACATCTGAAAAAATATTAACTTTTATTGAAAAGAATCTTGACTCTTGAATTTCATTTTGCTTGAGAACTTGATGAAAATTTTGAGGATTCTTTCTGATGAAATCCACCCCCCTCTGTGGGTACACGTCGTCCCAACATGACAAGGCATCTGGTAAAGTGGCCAGCCTTCCTGGGCGGTAAGTGATGATAAAGTGGAATTCAGATAGAAATTCTGCCCAACGGGCTTGACGACGAGTAAGGACTTTAGAGGACATAAAATACTGAAGGGAACAATGGTCTGTCAAGACCTCAAAGGAATCAGAAAGAGAAAGGAGAAAAGCCCTCCAGCGCTTGAGAGCCCAAACTATGCCAAGGGGTTCCTTGTCATGAATTTCATAGTTGAGTTCAGCTGGTAAGAGCTTGCGACTATCAAATGCAATGGGATTCTTTCCTGAGTCATTCACCTGACTCCGTACAGCACCCAAGGCATAATCAGAAGCATTAGTCTCTACAATAGGTGGTAGAGAAGGATTAAAATGAGAGAGAATAGGAGCAGTGGTGAAAGCTTCTTTGAGTATTTGAAACTGACTAAGAGCTTCCTCATTGAAGATAAAGGGAGAATCTTCTTTAAGGAGGGAGGTGAGAGCAGAGATTTTTTTGGAATAATTTTTAATGAAACAACAATAAAAGTTGGCAAAGCCAAGAAAAGATTGGAGGGCCTTGATGTTCTTGGGCTGAGGCCAATTGAGGATTTGTTGAACCTTTGAAGAATCCATCTTGAGGCCATCACTTGAAACAACATAGCCCAAGTATTCCACACTTTAGGCATGGAATACACACTTTGAGGCTTTAGCAAACAAACTATTGTCTCTCAGTCTTTGGAGAACAGAGGCCACATGTTTAACATGTTCATCCAGAGAGCTAGAGAAGACCATAATATCATCTAAGTACACTACAACAAAAATATCCAAATAATCTGCAAAGATATCATTCACCAGATTTTGGAATGAAGCTGGAGCATTGGTTAAACCAAATGGCATAACCAAATACTCATAACTACCATATTTGGTTCTAAAGGCAGTTAAATGCTCATCCCCCTCTTTAATTCTCAGGAGATTATAAGCACCATGCAGATCTATCTTGGAGAAGATAGTAGCACCGTTAAAGACGGTAAGAAGCTGATTCATTGGAGGAACAGGATACCTGTTCTTCCTAGTGACAGCATTAAGTTTGCGGTAGTCAACACACAAACGAAGACCACCATCCTTATTCTTAACAAAAAGGACAGGTGCTCCTGTTTAGGAGGAGCTTGGTCTGATGAAACCTTTCTCTACATTCTCTGAAATTTAGGCCCACAGTGTTTCTGACTCATTCTTTGATAAAGAGTAGATAACACCAACTGGAGGTAGAAGACCCTCCAGTTCAATATGATGATCACAGGCACAGTGTGGAGGAAGTTTCTCTGCTTTCACTTTGGGGAATACATCCAAATATTTGTGATAAACAGGAGGGACTACCTTAAGCACAGCTTCAATCTCTTCTGGCTCTTCCTCCTCATCCCACTGCTCCTCCAGGGAGGCATGAAAAGATAAAGGAGGAAGGTCCATATCCCCTTGAAAGAGATGAAGTGAAGATATAGCAACATCTTCTCCAACATCTTTTATCTCTTTGAAGACTTCATCTCTTAATGGAAGTAATGACTGAGAGGGAAAAATGGAGGGGTTATGGACAGAAGGAGGAAGGGAAGGTGTCTTAAGTTCACCAACCAGAGCAACACTGTTGACAGCATTGGATAAGTAATTACTAGTAGAAGAAATAATACCACTAGAATCCTTATGACTAGAATCATAGGTGATCAATACATTTTTCCAATCAATAATGGGATTGAAATGGTAAAGAAAATCATAGCCCAATATTAGGTCTTCTCCCTTGGGTGAATCTATGATAAAGAAATACCATTCAAAGCTTGGGAAGGAAGGTAAATCAACAACCCACTTGGTATAATGGGTAATGAACAAGGAAGTGAATTCACTGGAATCCAGAATGAAAAGAGGAATCTTTTCAGGGAGCTCTGACATGGTCAATGAGTACTTGAGAACAAAATTCTTTGCAATAAAGGAGTTTGTAGCACCAGAATCAATGAGAATACTATAAAAAATATCAGAGATTGAAGAAAAAATAAGAAATTTTAAAGATTTCTTGACACTAGTATTCAGAGTGCACAGTTGTGCTCTTGAAGGAAATAAGTGAGAACCATTGAACACATCACGATTCCCACTCAGGCTTTTCCCTGCTTGCTAGGGAAGCCTTTTGATGACCCTTGCCTATTTTCATGCCTCTTGAAACATTTTTCAAATGGGTGTTTACCACCACAATAATTGCACAAGCCTTCTTTAATCCTCCTCTCCTTTTCAGAACCAATTAATTTGTTGTCCTTATTGAGGAGAGCAGAATGAGGCTTGTCTTTGGACACTTGAAAATTCTTCCCCTTCTTATTCTTCTTGTGATAAGGCTTCTGTGATGATGAATTTTGAGGGGGCTTGGAGGAGTTGGATTGACTGATTGAAGGCTTCTTCTCTTGATGACTGCCATTTTCCTTCTGCCTCTCATGGTACCTGGTATCTAATTCCAAGGTGATATCCATGAGTTCTTGAAGACTATCAAAAGTTCCAGGGTGAGAAGCCAATTGGTCCAACAATCTTGATGCCAAGCCTCTCCTATACACATGAATATAGGCCCTTTACCACCAGTCTCCAATTCTTGACATTAGACTTCTGAAATCAGCTATGTACAAGGAAACTTAACCACTTTCCCTCATCCTCAAATTATCCAACTCTTGTTCAGCTTTTCTGACTTCATTGGGATCACCAAACAGAGTGAACAACTGGGTTTCAAATAACTGCCAGTTATAGAGGAGATAAGATGGGTCTTCATTGGAGATATTTGAGAGGTAAGGTTCAATCCATTTGCCAGCTCTACCAGTAAGAAAAGAAGTTGAGTAAAGCACCTTCTTCCTGTCAGAGAAGAAGTTTTCTGGGTCATTATGAAAGATTAATTGACAGGATTGAATGAATCCTCTCAATTTATGAGCTTTAGTACCATCAAAAGAATCAGGTGCCTTCATTGATGGAGTCTGGAATTCAGGGACTTTTGAAGTGTCCCTTGGGGCAACTGCTTGAGTGAGCTGTCCCATAAACTGAGTCATTTGCTCCATCATCTTGAGGAAATTTGGTTCAGCTTGAGAGACAGAAGGTTGATTAGAAAGGGCTAGATTTGGAGCCTCAGGAGCTTCAGGAGCACCTGCCATGGCAGCGGCCACTTCAATCTCCTCATATTCTTCCTCTTCCACAGACTCCTCCCCCAATCTACTTCTAGGCCCTTGAGAAACACCAGGATAGCCACCCAATAGTCCAGAGAATGATCTTGATCTTCTAGACTTCACACCTCCTCTTCTGGAGGGTGCTTCTCCTTCCATTGGTGGTTCTCTGTCCAAATTTGCACTCAGTTGATGAACTGATGGTGTGCGGTCAAGAGGAGCCCTTGGTGTAGGAGTGAGAACAGCTTGATGTCTCTGGGATCTTGTATTCTTGGCTGGTGGGCTATGCTGAACTGGCATCATGAAAGAAGAATGAATAAAAACTTGATGATACTTTGAATAAAATAAGGCTTGACCAAAACAATCAAATGAGAATCTTGATGAACTTGAGAAATCACTCAATAGTCTTGAAGTGAATCAATATGAATAAATCTTGAAGAGTGAATATGACAAAGTCAAATTATTATGAATAATCAATTTCAATCAATAAGTCAAATCAAGTGAATCAAGTCAATTCAAAATCAAATCAATTAAGTCTTGAGGAATTCAATCAATATCTTCAAAAATCAATTCAATTTTCTTGAGGAATCAAATTCAAATCAATCAATTAAATCAAATCTTGAGGATAAATCAGCTATCTTGAAGAATCAAATCAAGTCAATCAAATCAAATCAATCAAAGTCAATTCAAAATCTTGAGGTGAAATCAATGTCTTGAGGAATCAATCAATCAATCAATAATCCTGAGAAATTTCAAAATTCAAATCACTGAATACCCCAAATCAATAAATCCCTGAATGATGAATCAATTAACCCAAATAATTCCACTCAAATAACCTGATAAAAACCTGAATTCAGACAAAAAGAGAAATGAGAATGATGAAGAATAAAGTGAAATGGTCAGCAGAATTTTTGAAATGAGAAAGAGAATCAATTTTCATTTGAATAAAATGAATGAGATGAAAATTGATGAGAAAAATCATAAAAATCATAAAAATCATAAAATCATGAAAAGATCATAATTGAAGAGTGAGAGAAATGAATAAAATGAATGAAAGAAAAAGAAGCAATTATGAGTTAATTAAAATAATATCACAGGGGCTCTTCTAAAATGAAGAGGGCCTGGCACTCAGTGAACAAACTTACTTATGGAGGGCTCAGAAGAAATACTCAAATGATGAGAGTAATGAAATAAGATAATAATTTCCGAGTCATAAGATAATAAGAGTTAAAATATATGAGAGGAAAACAAAAGCAATAATAAAGAGCCAACCACAAATAATCCTGTACCACTGTTTCAACCTGTTCAGAAAAGAGAAAAGGATTAATAAAGGATATGGCCACCAGGACTCTACTGAACAGGTGAGGGAAGGCAAAGACTAACTTAATAAATAATAAAATAATATTTCTTAAATGAGAAATAAAATAATATTAAATAATAAATCCAATATTTTAATTAACTGGGGGAAAAACCCCCAGGTGGCTGAAGAGGGGCTGGTATATGTGAGAAATACCAGCCTTGGAGTTTGAGTGCTGAGATACTTGTCTGTATGCTGGAAGAAGTTGGATGTGGGATTGAATCCTGTATTGGTGAATCCACTACAGGTTATACAGCCAATACAGGTATTTGCGCCTGTATTGATTACAGGACTGTATTTGGTGAATCCTGTATTTGGGTCTTGCCTGTATGAAACTGTCTTGAGGTCTGAAAACTGTATTTGGAGACTGTTGAATGAAACCCCCTTGCTGATTGGGTTTTGAGGGGTATCAATGAACTAATTATTGTAGAATATGATTGGTAATGCCCCTGCCTCCTTGGCTGTGACACTTACCATGGGATAATATCCCATAACCATGAATATGAGGTGTCAAATAGACAAAGAAGCATGTTTTTACTTCAATACCTCATATGTCAGTCAGTACTGGGGTCCCATACAGTTTCTGTACAGCATTCTACGCATCATACACGTCAGAATCAGGCTGTGAGCTCTCCAAATGAAAATTTTCACCCTGTATTGGTGAAAACCGCCCAGATGTGGTTTCAAAACCACATCTGAGCCCAATACAGGTTATACAGGCTGTTTGCAAACCACAAGTCAGTCCTAGAGAGTGAAAAATCTTCACTTCCTCTATGTGGAAAGGTCTAGCACCCTTTCCACCCCATTTCAGGATAAAAAGGAGGCTTTTCACAGCCAGAATTGTATCCTCATCCTGCTCTTGAATACCCTACATAGTAAACTGTCAAAAACAGTTTTACTATTGGGTAATAAACAGGTATAATTATATATTTAATCATTGTAACTCTTATTATAGTAAACCAACTGGTAAGATTGCACCCTGGGTTCTCAATAGCGCTCACCACCACTATTATCCAATAGTAGAACCCCTTAAATTATATTATAAATCATCTTTTAAATCAATTTTCTACGTGTCAAAGTCATAATTCTAGTTGTAAATACCTTTATTACCACTTCAATATAGACTCAGCCTGACACAATAGATGTTCTAATCCTTACTTCTTGCAAAGTATTGGATATTTGATCCAAGGTGGATTCTTTGGAGCATCTGCATTTTAATGTATGTTCTAAGTCTCCTGGTAGTTTGGTCAACAGTTTGTGATTTCTCATTTCTGTTGTTATGTGAGGGTCAATGGCTATTAACCTTTTTGACTGTCTCAGACACCAATCATATGGATCTTTGTCCACTGTGTATCTATCATTTCCAAATGAAAGGGTTTTCTGCCATATCCATGTATCATTTCTGTACTTTTGGATTATTTGGCTCCTCCACCATGGCCAGTTTCTTCTGCCATGGATTTCTTTCATTTGTGTGTACCAAATACTAGCATGTCCTTTAAAAGCTGTATCTAATCTGGCAGTAATCCAGTAATCTGGTATACTTGGTACATCAGTGAAGAGTCCATCAATATAATCTATGAGTTCCATATGATCATACTCTCCAGTTCCAGAGAATTTGGGCCAGCTTGAGGCCTCAGGAAGCTGTTTCAAGGCTTCCTTTCCAGTATAAGACATATTATCTCCATCCTGGTATTTTGAGGGAGACCTTGCCCTATTCACCAATAAAGAATCTGGTTTGATGTCTTCCTCGTGGTATGGGGTGCTTCCAGAAACATGCCCTTGTGTTTGGGGTTTCATTTTTTGGAAGAAATTGAAACATTTGTCAATATCTTGATCCAGGTATTCCCTTTCCCTTTTGCAGTGATTTTGCTCCTCCAAGACTTGATTTAGTATTCTTTTGGAATCTTCTGAGGCTTTATACAATTCAATATAGTCCTCTTGAAGAGTATGAATAGTTTTGGTTTGTAAGGTACAAACCTCTTGTAAACTTGAGATACTTTCATGGAGTCTTTCAAACTTTTTTTGAGTTTGTTCTACAAATTGGGAAAATTGTAACCATAGAGTATTACTACTTATGGTACACTCAGGTATCACAACATTGTGTTTCATCTGAGTGGAGATATCATTCCTTATCATAGGGCTGCTAGGTGCATTAGAAGTATTTACAACTGTTTGTTGTTTCTTTGTACTTCTTGCAACAGGTCCAACAATTTCTGGATCATAGGATATGACTCTTTCAGCCTCTGGTTGAAAGAAGTCTTGTTCTTGCCTTATGATCCTCTTCCTCTCCTGGATTCCATCTTGGATTAAAAAGTATAGTGACTCTTGGTCACTGTTCTGCTGGTGCCTGAGTGGTGTGAAGCCACTAAGAGGTCTGGTTGGGTTACCAGTCCTCATGAGCCTGAAAGGGTCAGAGTGTGTTAGCTCTTGTTCCATTTCTTGTCTATGATAAGTTCTTTGAAGAGTATCTCTTTGAGGGAAATCTTCTGAATACTTTCTACAAGTTTTTTGTAGTGGGAATCTGGTTTGAATTCCCTGTCTGCCATTCCCCATTGGAGAATTTCTTGGAAGATTTGATGGGTTAGAACAAACTGTTCTATGCAAGCCATTCCTGAAGGTTTTCTGTTGAAACCCATTTTGGAAGGTGTAGAAAGGTTCATTTTGCCATGTATTATGACTTTGAACAACTTCAACTTCTCTCTTTTCTAGGCCTCTATTCCAACTGATGGTTGTTTCTCTTTGTAAGGAATAATCCCTTGGAAATCCAAAGTCTTTGGAATGAGTTAGTATCATTTCTGATTTGTAAAGTGAGAGTTTCAGCTAGTTGATTGAATCCTTTTGTTAGGAATTTACAAGTCACTTTGGACAAGTTATTATTGAAAATATCAATCAATTCTCCCCAATATATATTCTGTATATATTAAAAAGATTAATAATAAAATATGGCTTGTATTTTATTATGAAGTATTATTATTGAAATTATCAATAATAATGATAATAATCAATTCTTCACGCCAATTTGGGTAAAAAGATGAATTATAAGAGTTTTTCTGTAAGAAAAATTCAAACAATATATACTTTGTATATATGATGAAAAAAAGATCAATCATAAAATATGATTTTTATTTTATTATTGAGTATTATTATTGAAATTATCAATAATAATGATAATAATCAATTTTTCACGCCAATTTGGGTGAAAAAAAGAATTATCAGAGCTTTTCTTCAAGAAAAATTCAAATAATATACTTTGTATATATTATGAAAAAAAACAATAATAAAATATGGTTTTTATTTTATTATAAAAAGAGAATATTTTATAAATATCAATTATATATTTATAAGTCTTCAAAAAATGAAAAAATATTATTTTTTCAAAAAGGATATGTATACAGTTTTTTTTTTATGTTTTTAATATATTTTTTTTGAGTAAAAAAAAATCAGAATAGACAAAAGCCACGAAATGAATCCCCTGCAGGGCTTCTTATGGTTTAAAAAAAGTGAAAATAAGCAAGAAAACAAATATAATAACCTTAAAAGGCATGAAAATCAGCTAAAAACAGTGAAAACAAGCTAGAATTTCGTCTAAAATAGGTAAAAAACCTGGCCAGGCCCCCAAAATGTCAGGGTGACTCTATGATATAGTTTCAGAATGATAATAAAAGCTATAGCTCTGAGTGTGACACAAAAATAATGAGAATATGAGAGTGAGAATATGAGTGAAAAGGGCTATACTAAAATAATTCAGTGATGGTGAGTACTGCTGATAGCCCTGGGTGCAGTGTTTGCCTGTTGGTTTACAATAGCAAACCCTACAATACTTAAACTTAAAGTATACCTGTTAAATTCTAAGAGTACCACTTCCTTTTCAAGAAGTTATACCACGTAAGAATATCAAGAACAGGATGCTTGATTTGCTTCCTGGTCAGGCAAAGCCTCCTTTTATCTTGTTCTGGGGTAGTGGGAGGTGGTTTACCTCTGCACACGACCACAGAGTGAAACTTTTCACTACTGTGGGCTGGTTTGTAGTTCTATACACTCAATACAGGCTAGTATTGGGTGGAAATGTGGTTTTAGAACCACAAGTAGTCATTTTTACCCTATACAGGGTGAAAATTTTCACCGATGGAGTTTACAGGTGTATTCTGGTGCTCCTGACGCGTCAGAAACTGTACAGAACCTATATGGACCTCTGTATTTGACTTAATTATGAGGTATTGAAGTATAAATAAGCTTCAGCGTCTGTTTGACACCTCATAATCAGAGTACAACTGTATCCTGTCGTAATACAGCTGTATTGGCCATATTGTGGGATTATATCTTTCAAACAGCCATAACTCTGTCAGTTTTTGATACATCATTCTCAAATTTGATTCATTGGATAGCCCTGAATGAGCTCTACACAATGCTACCCAGTTTGGTATGGTTATCATTAAATATGACAAAGTTATCCCATGTACAAGGTTTTTTGTACATAGGCGTGGTTTGGGCAAAAAGCTGTATTGAGCTTGTTTGCCTCATAACTTCTGTTATAGTTGAGATATGAAGAAGTGGATGGCACCATCAGATATCCCTGATTGTGCTCTTTCCAAAAATACCCCACTTCAAGTATCCCACACTAAAACTGCAGAAGTTAGATGGCAGGTGAATGTTTTGTTCACCCTTATTTGGCCTGAAATTGACCATAACTCCAGTAATATTGGTGCTAGCTCAGTTTGGCTGGTACCATTGGATAGCCCTGGCTTAGAGCTTCATTTTGAGTACCCATTTGATGGGGTTAAGCCTCTCCTTCTAGATTTTAGATGAGAGGTGAAAATTAAGGTTTATGCTCAGCAATAACTTTGAGCAGGAATAACTTTGTTATTTCTTGTCCTATGGTGATGGGACTTATATTTTCAGAAAGAGGTGAGTTTCCTCTTTCTTTTGATACCCTTTGAGCTTATTTGGCTCAGCTCCATGCTTTGGTGGTATCTTGGCTATACCATTGATTTATGGTATATTGGCTGTCATGCTTGTGCTCTGGCTTTGAGTCACAGGCTGACAAAAACCATGATTATATGCATTGACCAAAAAAGCACATATATTCAGCCTAATTACTTAAGTATTGACTGAAGAGAATAGCTTTATACTTGTTTTATATGTGGAGTTTTGTGAGGAATCCCATGGTACAATCCATTTCACATTTTGTTTCATACGTGTCTGAGTTAAATAAGGTTTTATACCTTTTTTAAGGTATTATTACTTATACTTCAGTAATTATTGACTTTTCAGATATGCCATAAAAACAACATATGTGTATTTTACCATGAGGAAGCTAATGGTTTAACTTCTTTCAATTTCACATTTTTAATCATTAGATTCTGAGTTAATGGAGATTTTGTACTTATATATAGGATTTTCAACTTTTGTAAATAAAATACTAAAAACTCAATTTAAGCTTATTTACAGTTGAGTTACAGAAACTTTACCCAGAGGTGACCCCACCTTATTTTCTATGAGCAATCCAACGGTGAGGTAATTTTCTTAGTTTCATATATTTGATAGAAAGTTATAATATATTGTATGTAACGTTTAACCAAAAAAAAATTAATTTCATTGATTTCATTAAAAATTCATTTTTACTTAATTTTTTCAAGTAAAAAGGCATTTTCACAATCGCAAAACTCAATGTAATTTTTCATTTTAAATTATAATTAAGTTTTCATTTATATATATAGATTTGTACTTATATTTTAATTTTTATTTTGATAATATAAATAAATTTATTTTATTTATATTTATATCTTATTTTGTTATTTATGGTCTTTTGGGTATATGAAAATACCTCTAAGGCTCACAGCATCCATACAAGTGATAAACTTTGCTTTGGATAATTGAGTCAAAGTCTCATGGATTCTAGGAATTGGATACCTATCTGAAATAGTGTAGGTATTCAATGCTCTAAAATCACCAACCATCCTTGATTTATCATTATGCCAAGTAATGTTTACAGGTGTTGTGACTTCTACTTCTTCATTATGCCCAACATTTCTGAGAGGTCCCAGTTTCACTAGCCCATAAATATGGCTTTCTAGTGCCTCTCTAGCCCTAGGGCTATCTGGGTAAGCTGGTCTTCTTAATAGTGGAGGGTAAGTTCTTTTCGCATTAAGAATAATGTCCACTTCATGGCCTTTGATAGCTCCAAGTGGTTCATTATCAGAAGCAAAGGCCTCTCTGTATTGAAATAAAATTTCAATAAGTTCTTCCTTCCTTTCCAATGTTAATTCAGTACTAATTTGTGCTTAAATCAACTTATCTGACACAAATTTTTCTTTATTAACATTCTTTACTTTTCTAATGACAGTTATTTCATTTTTTTCTGCAGGAAAAGCAAATTGTTGCCTTTTATTTTCCCCTATAGTGAAATATCTGTCTTTTTGATTATTAATATCAATTCCATGAATATTGAGATAATAATTTCCTAGTATAAAGTGTTGTGAAGTACAATTATTTGTAAAAAAATTCAACTTTTAATCTGATACTTCCTGCAGGATGAGGGAATATCATTGGTGTTTCAAAAATGCCCAAGGGGTGCATATCTTGGCTAGCACTGCTTAATCTTATACCTTCAATTTTCATGAAGTTTCCTTTCCAATTGGTATAAATCATGTCAAGGTAATCCTTTCCAACACAAGTAAAAAAAGAACCTGAGTCAAGATGTAACTTGGCTTCTCTGTTATTTATCACAATATTAGTGATACAAGATTCTCCAGCTGTATAACCTTTGCCTCTGGCAGGTTTGGTTTTCTGAATTTTAGCATCTTGCACATGTATGAGATCCATACATTCATCACTGTACTGTGGTAAGTGAGTATGTACTTCTGTGAATTCAAAGGAAACATTAATATCTTCTATACTAGGTTCATCTGTTATTTCCTCTTCTTCAGAAGGCTCAGAATCACTTTCATGTAAAGATACATTATTTGTTTCTTTTGTGTCTTCAAAATTATCTATTTCTATCTCATTTATTCTTGTCTTTTGCAGCAAGTGTTTTCAAAATGAGATGTACTTCCACATTTATGACATTTCAAAGGAGCTTTGTCATGTGCTTTATTGGGTTTTGGAATTGGTTTCCCACTGGTCTTGCTTTCCATTGGCGGTTTATGCCAATTCCTTCCAGTTTTTGTCGTAGTTGTGATGTCTTCCATGGCATTTATATAGCCTTCTGTAGAGAAAGGCTAAATACATCTGCTTCTTATAGCATGCTCAAGGTCACCACCACATTATCTCAATATCCTTTCAGGAATCACTTTTTCAGACATATCAGGATGAAGAGCAGTTAACCTGTCTTTCTGTTTAAGAAACCAAGACATGGGCCTGTCCCTTTCAATACTAAAAATGGCTTCTTCAAAAGAATTTTCCATTTTAAATCTCCAGGAATCATTCCGCCATTTGGAAATAATTTGTTCTTTCCACCAAGGCCAAGAATGTTTGCCATTGTCTTGCCTCATTTTTTAGTACCATTTATTTGCTGATTTGTTAAACAGGGACTGTAATCTAGCACTTATGTATTCATCTGGTATGTTAAAGTCTTCTTTAAACATATCAAGTTTTTTCATAAATTCCATATTATTATATTATCCTTCACCACTGAATGTTGGCCATTCCTCTAATCTTGGAATGTCTTTAAAATTACAAGCAGTCTCCACTTCTGCATTGCTTGAAACTGTATGATTTAAGTCATTATTCAAGTCTAGCACATTTATGTCAAGAATTAGTGTAGACTGTCTTGGAAAGTCATTCTTCAGTAACATATTATTCATACTTGATTGAATATCTTCTTTCAATTCAAGTCTTGATTTATCACTTTATTGCAATTGTGAGCCTTAGAGGTAATTTCATATACCCAAAAGACCACAAATACAGAATCAACATATAAATAAGAATAAAATAAATTTATTTATATTATTATAATTAAAATTAAAATATAAATATAAAATTATATTGAAAATTAAAAATTTAATTACCATTTAAAAATAAACTTACATTAAATTTTGAAATTATAAAATTACATTTATACTTGAAAAAATTAAGTAAAAATGAATTTTTAACAAAATTATAAAAAAATAAATAAATTTGGAAAATATTTAAATAGAAATTATTAGAACTTTTTATCCAATCAATAAGCATATAGAAATTATTTCACCATTAGATTCCTCATAAAAAATCAGGTGAGGTCACCTCTGAGTGAAAATTTCGTAACTCAACTCTAAATAAGCTTATATTAAGTTTTTAGTATTTTCTGTATGAAAATTGAAAATCCTCAAAACTTCACCTTAACTCACATCACATGTAGTGTTAATCACCAAAAATTTTGTTAAAATTGAGGTGTTGTGTATATTTTAGAAGCTATGAGGAATTAAAGTATTTTCAATTGAAATGTCAAAATGTGCATATGTATTACATAAGTGAACTTTGATTTACATATGAGGTATCAATTATTACTGTATTGAACTGTACAGCTCAATTGAATTACATATGTAAATTATAAGTATAATTCATGATGAGGAATTAAAGGAAAAATAAATTGGAAAGATTAAATTTGGGGGGGGGAAAGGAACTCCAGCTCTAAGGGGGAGCTAGACCCCCAAAATCCTTGCTGACAGGCATGTGGTGTCAAAATTCACCCAAAAGCTCATCACGTTTGGCCTGGAATTGAATTACAGGGTCTGTGGACTCAATTGATGATGAAGTTTTGATACCCACTGGGGTAGTTTTAGCTGTTGCCAAGAGGGTAAAACTACCCTTAAGATAAAACAATCATAGTAAAAACAGTTTTAACTGGTTTCTACGTCTCCTACTCACATTCTGACGTGTTTTGAAAGCTCTGGACCAGGTATTGCTATAGTATTGGCTGATTTAAGGGTCTAAAATGGCTAAAATGGCTTAAACCAGGGTTCAATGATGCCATAATTGGCTTTTCTGTTGTCAGACTGTTTTTCACGACTGAAAAGAGTAAATTTCACTTTTGGAGTAAGAAAATTGACGGCTATAAGAGAATGTCTTCTTTGCCCCACTTTTCTCTTCATGTTAGAATCTTTTTCTTTTATAATTAGTTTAAACATTGTTAAAACAATCAAATAAATATTCCAACCACCTTTCTTAACTCTTTTTAAACCTTTTAACCACGTGAAAAAATCATTATAATCATTGTTTTTAACTCTTATAATCACTTTTACCCCTGAACCACCCCAAAAGTGAATTAAAGCATATTTCATCACTGTAAACTTTGTCACTTTGTTTCCAAATTCACTCTGGTCACTTTTGGGTGTGTTTTCTCTTTAATATTCTTTTTAAAGACTTTGTTCTTTAATTAATTTCTTGCAGTTCTTTGCTCAATTAATTCCAATTGAAATTTCTCTTGAAGAAATTTCTTTTGTTGCCTTAAATATCTCTTGTAGAGTATTTTTGGACATATTTTTATTGTTGGTAAAACAATAAATCTTTATAATCTCATTGTTTTATACTGATAAAGTTATAATAAATAAAATTGGCGTGTTTTCTCTTAAAAATAACATTTCTTACTATTTTTAATTTATTTTACCTTATACAAATTTTGAGGACAGGAAAAGTACTTCATTTTTGATCAAAGTTCCATGTCCACACCTTACATTTGGGGGCCCAGCCGTGATATTTTACCTGTGACATATTTTTTTTACTCTTTTTAAAACCTTTTTCTTATATTGAAAAAATTTAAAAACATATAAAAAATACTTATAATCCAAAAAATCCATAAAAAATAATCTTTTTTCATATTATAAGTGAGGCATATATTTTCATTTCTTTTTTGAAATTACCTATTTTTACTTCATTACTTGGCTTTTTTATTAATTTTAGTGTCTGAAAACGTGGTAAGACAAGAAAACATTGAAACAGCCTCACCAGTAACCAGCATTATTCCTGCCAGTACTGTTAATTCTGATCATAATAGTACTATTATTGTGACTCAGAATATTCAACCAGAGCCAATTTCTTCTGAATTAGTCAACTTGGAAATAAGTAATACTCTTCAGAAAGCCAAAGATTTGGCCAATAGTAAGTTTTTTGAAGTAAAATTACTATTTTAAGCCTTTTTAACCATAATTATGCCTTCAACCAGATCAGGAGCCAGCTATAACCCCTCAAGCAGCTCCCAGAAAGGTAATAGAAGTGATTGTGGCAGAGGCCAATCAGGTACAGAAGGAAAAGGGTCCGTTGATGACTTCCAAACAACTAAAATGGGTCATTCTGAAGCTGACAATACCATTTTACCTTCAAAAAGAGCTGACACCGCCACAACAAGCCTCAGTGGAAATATACAAAGCCAGCCACAGTGCATACAGCAATGCACTTCAGTTCAAGGAGTACCAGATCCTTGCAGACCTGTGGAATAATTGCATGAATTCTTACCTGACTGTGAGAAAATTCCTGGGCCATCCCAATACTTGCAAATTGCTCAATGGATGGCATCCATTGATGGAGAAGAAAAACATGATGCTTTTGACACTAGATTGGAGGAAAAACAACCCTCCACCACCAAAACCAGTGCCAAAAACAGCCCCAGTGGCCAGCACCAGCAATTCCAATGTGAAAAAGCAGCCACAAACTCCAAACAAGGGCAAAGGGAAGGCACCAGCCCCAAAACCTTACAGCCAGGGCTACAGAATTCCAAAGATTCAACAGGATGCCATGGAAAATGTATTTCATATGGCCAGAACCATGATGGAATTACAAAAGAAGGAGGAAGCCAGATTAAAATATCAAAAATGATTTCTGATACTTTTGATTGTATTCCAGAGTTGCATAAAGCTATTTCTGACGTAAAAAGTCATCTTTCTGATAAAAACACATTAATTTGTGACAATCTTAAAACAAATAGCTTGAGTCTGAGCCAAATAAATTCTACACTGACATTCTCTGAAAGAGTTTTAAGAACAATCAAAACTTCCAATAATGATAATTCTTTTGGCATTAAGATAAATGTACAATCTGCCATTATTAAAGAATTAACAGACAAATATTCTAAATTCAATATTGATGACATAATTGAAACAAGAATAAAACAAGCCACAAGCACTATCAAAGAAGATAAGAAAAAAGCTCTTGATGATATTTCAAAATCAATTGCTGAATTAAAGACAAATATAGTCTCCCTGAAAAAGAATTTTGATACCTCAAGAGAGGAAATATCAAAATTAACAAAAAAGTTAAATGAAGTTATATCTGATAATACTAAACAAACAGAATTATGGAATGAGCTAAAATATAAAGAGGATGATCATAAAAAGAATGTCATAAGCTCTATACAGAACTTGCAACATGAATTAAGAAATTCACAAAGGTGTAACAACAGTAAAATGAATGATATTGAGCAACTGCTAAACACTTTACCAAGAATGTCTACACCTCTGAATCAAAATGAAGATGCAAGAATCCCCAATCCACAAGTATTGGATATTGAAAATTCACAGTTAAAAAATGAACTTTATACTTCTTTTCATAACTTAGAACCATCAATGGGCCAAGCACTCTTGAAAGAAGTTCCAAAACTTAAAGAATGGCCTCACTTCAGTGGTGAAGGAGAGTATGACCATATGGAATTCATTAGAGGTATTGACATGATCAAAGATGATTTTGAATTACCAGAAAGATTGGTAACAGCCAGATTTAACACCTTGTTTACCAAATCAGCTCACAGATGGTACATCAAAATAAGACAAGCACATGGACACCAGAGTTAGACTTGGTGGAAAACCCAAATCATCAACAAATGGGGAAATGATGCTTGGAGGTTTAAAGTTGAAACGGCATTTGAATCTGCCAAATTTAACTCTAATAGGGACAAAGCTTTACCATGGTTTTGCCAACAAAAAGACATATTAACAGCATTATATCCTGACATGTCAGAATTTATGATCCATAGAAAAATTCTGAGACAATGTGGAGGTGACTTAGAGCATGCTATAAAAAGCAGGACTACTGAACAATCTTCAGCAGAGGATATTATCAATATATTAGAAGAAGTAACCACCAGAACCAAAATTTGTTCTAGTAGGATGAATCTCAAAACAAGGTTTAATACACCTTGGAAAGATTCTGTGGACAAAAACCCCAAAGAAAATTCTAATAATATTAAGTATAAACCTGCAGATACAGTCAGAAAGTGCCATATTTTCAAAAGCACCACCCATTTAGCTAATACATGTCCAAAGAAGGGAAAAATCAATGAAATTGATATTGAAAAGGAACCTGATGTTGAAAAAGATGACATAATTGAAGACAATTCAGATGATAAGTCATCAATATTTTCTGAATCTTCAAAAGATATAGAAAATATTGATGCCACTTTTGACATCATTGAATCTTATTCCCACTTGCCACAATTGAGCAATGGTCAACTTGACTTATCAAACGTTCAAGATGCACAACTTATGAAAACTAAACCAAACAGGGGAAAATTTTATACAGCTGGTAACTCCTGTACAACAGAAGTGGTGATTGACAAAAAGCCCACCAAACGTTTGCTTGACCCAGGAGCCTTCTGCTCTTGTGTTGGAAAATCTTTTCTAAAGACTTGTGTACCAAATTTTGAAGACCAATTGTTACCAATTGATGGTATAAAATTCAACAGTGCAAGTAACCCAATGAAAGAATTAGGAATTTTTGAGACCAATGTCATATTCCCACACATAAATGGGAATTTAAGAAAAACAGTTGAATTTTTTGTTATGGAAAATTGCTCTAGTACCCATTTTATATTGGGAAATGACTATTTAATCATGTATGGGATAGATTTGCATAACAACAAAGACAGATACTTTACTATTGGAGACAATAAGAGCCAAAAACTTGCCTTTTTACCATTTAAAAGACAAATTACAGTAAACAAAGTATCACCAGTCAACTTAGAGTTAGAGAAATTCAAGTCTGAACAGTTAAATGAGGCTGAAATAAGCCTTCATCTGACTGATAAACAAGAAAATGAACTTTCTTCCCTTTTGTATGACCACAGAGGAGCATTTGTGTCAGACAAAGAACCTCTAGGAGAAATTATCGGTCATGAAGTTGACATCATTCTTAACATTGAGAGACCTTATCCACCACTTTTAAGAAGACCTGCATATCCAGCAAGTCCAAAATCAAGAGAAGCTCTAGAAATTCATATCAAAGAGCTTCTTGACCTTGGTGTAATAAGAAACGTAGGCCACAATGAATAAGTAGAACTAACTACACCAGTCATAGTGGCATGGAATAATGGAAAATCCGGAATGGTTGGGGACTTTAGAGCTCTGAACACTTATACTGTTCCAGACAGATACCCAATACCAAAAATACAAATTGCCCTTACTCAAATATCTCAAGCAGTGTATATAACCACTATGGATGCCCTTAAAGGATTCCATCAAAATGTGGTGACACCAAGAGCAAGAAAATACTTGAGAATTTTTGTTCATTGTGGAGTGTTTGAATACTTGAGGATGCCCTTTGGTATCAAAAATGCACCTTCACACATCCAAAGAATTATTAATGAAATCTTCCCTGAAGAACTCTCAAAGGGATGGTTAATCATTTATATTTATGACATTATTGTCTGTTCCAAGACTTGGGATGAGCACATGTACAGATTGTCCAGAGTTTTGACAAAAATTCTATCAGTAAAGATGAAAATCTCCTTGAAGAAATGCCATTATGGATTTAAAGAACTTAAGGCACTAGGACATGTTGTATCTGGTTTGTCCCTTGGAATTGACAAAAGCAAAGTTGCAACAGTATTGTTCAAACCCATGCCTCAGAACAAAAGGGAAATTCACTCATTCTTAGGTTCTGAAGGATATTACAGGCAACACATTAAATATTTTGCATCCATAGCAAGACCACTTTATAAATTGTGTGACAAAGACACAATATTTGAAATGACTGTTGACAGAGTCAAAGCTTTTGAGTCTCTAAGAGACGCCTTGACCACTGCTCCACTCTTACTGATACCAGGCTTTAAATTGCCTTTCAAACTGTATATTGATGCATCAGGAATGGACTAGGTGCTACACTTCACCAAGTTCAGATCATAAATGATAAACCTGTAGAAGGACGCATATGTTTCATATCCAGGCAAATCAAACCAACTGAAGCCAGATATGGGGCAAGTCAAATGGAATGTCTATGCCTTGTCTGGGCCTTGCAGAAATTGAACTACTTCTTAGGGGGATGTGTTTTTGAGGTGATAACAGATTATACAGCTGTCAAATCACGTTTAAACATGGAAACACCCAACAGGCATATGCTCAGATGGCAAATAGCCATACAAGAATACAGGGGAAATATGACTATTGCTAATAAGGATGGGAATATTCATAAGAATGCAGATGACCTGAGCAGATGCCCATTACCAAATAATATTGATAATCCTGCTTATGTTCCAGAAGAAGCTTCACCACAGATCCCAATAGACGGAATAAGTGTTACAGACTTGAACACCACCTTCTTTGAAGAAGTCAGGAATAGCTACACTCAAGATAAGAATTGTAGCATCTTATGCCAATTACTTAACAAAGACAGTAAAGACAACTCTCTAGCACATGCCTTGGAGGAAGTATGGAAGAAATCTTATAATGAAGGAAGATTTCACCTACTGGATGGTATAATTTACCACAGAACCAAGCACACATGTGTCATGACAGTTGTGGAAAGGTCATTAATCAATCTTGTACTAAAGGAATGCCATGATAGCCCCTTTTCAGGACATCTGTCTGAGAACAGAACAAGAGAGAAAGTAAAGACCTGCATATGGTGGTCAATGTTGCAGAAAGATGTTGCAGAGTATTGCAAGACCTGTGACAGATGCCAAAAGGCAAATAAATTCACTGGCAAGAGACTTGGAAATATGATAAGATATCAAGAACCAAGCAGTCTGTGAGAAATTGTCCATATGGATTGGGTAACTGGCCTACCACCAGGAGGTGACAGAAGCTATAATGCTTGCCTAGTAATTGTGGACAGATTCAGTAAAACACCAATCTTTTTACCATGTCACAAGGATGATACATCCATGGATACAGCTCTTCTGATATGGAATAGAGTAGTGTCATGGAATGGGATATTTACAAATATCATTAGTGATAGGGATCCCAAATTCACTTCAGCACTATGGACAAATCTTCCCCAATTATTTGGCACTAAAATGTCTTTCTCTACAGCCTACCACCCACAAACTGATGGCCTGGCTGAAAGGATGATCCAAGCCTTAGAGGACATGGTGAGAAGATTTTGTGCATATGGCTTTGAATTCAAAGATTGTGATGGATTTACCCATGATTGGTGTACTCTGTTGCCAGCACTGGAATTAGCATATAAAACATCAATCCATGCCAGTACCAATCAAACTCCTGCTATTCTAGAAAAAGGATGGAACCCCAGATTACCCCAAGATTCCTTGAGTAAAGATTTAATTGAAATACATCCCACAGCTGCTAGCTTCAAAGGAATGCTAGACAAAGCTAGGAAGCGTGCAGTAAGGTGCATGGAAGACTCTTTTGCATATTCTAAAGACAAATGGGATAAATCACATGCAACTCCAGATTTCAAAGTGGGGGACCTAGCTCTTGTATCCACCACTAACTTCAATAACATCAAAGGATATAAAAAGTTGAAAGACTCCTTTGCAGGACCTTTTGTGATTAAGGCCCTCCATGGATAAAATGCTGTTGAAGTAGAGTTATCTGAAGAACTTAGCAATAAGCATCCTACATTTCCAGTGAGCTTGATAAAGCCATATAAATCTAGTGATTCTGAGCAATTTACCTTGAGGAATAAGATTCCCCAAGCTATACCTCCTATTGAGACATCTGATACTAAGAAAATTACCAAAGTTCTTAAAGAAAGAAAATTAAGAACCAAAAAAGTATGGGAATACCTTGTTAGGTACAGTGACCCAACTTGTGAAGATGAATGGTTAGAAGAAAAAGATATACCAGAAGCTACCAAACTCCTCAGGAGATTCAGACACACTATAAATACCAATATTACAAAGTAATATTCTTTTTTAGGGGGAGGGAACGTGAGCCTTAGAGGTAATTTCATATACCCAAAAGACCACAAATACAGAATTAACATATAAATATAAATAAAATAAATTGATTTATATTATTATAATAAAAATCAAAATAAAAAGATAAAATTATATTCAAAATGAAAAATAAATTACCATTTCAAAATAAAATTACATTAAATTTTGAAATTCTAAAATTACATTTATACTTGAAAAAATTAAGTAAAAATGAATTTTTAACAAAATTATAAAAAAATAAATAAATTTGGAAAAAATTTAAATGAAAATTATTATAACTTTTTATCCAATAAATAAACATATCAAAATTATTTCACAATTGGATTCCTCATAAAAAATCAGTTGGGGTCACCTCTGAGTGAAAAGTTTGTAACTCAACTCTAAATAAGCTTAAATTAAGTTTTTAGTATTTTCTGTATGAAAATTGAAAATCCTCAAAAATTTAATTTAATTCACATCACATGTAGTGTTAATCACCAAAAATTGTGTTAAAATTGAGGTGTTGTGTATATTTTAGAAGTTATGAGGAATTAAAGTATTTTCAATTGAATTCAATTGAAATGTCAAAATGTGCACGTGTATTACATAAGTGAACTTTGATTTACATATGAGGTATCAATTGTTACTGTATTGAGCTGTACAACTCAATTGAATTTCATATGTAAATTATAAGTATAATACATGATAAGGAATTGAAGGAAAAATAAATTGGAAAGATTAAATTTGGGGGGGGGGGGGAAAGACACTCCAGCTCTAAGGGGGAGCTAGACCCCCAAATTCCTTGCCTACAGGTGTGTGGTGTCAAATTTCACCCAAAGGTTCATCACTTTTGGCCTGGAATTGAGTTACAGGGTCTGTGGACTCAATTGATGATGAGGTTTTCATACCAACTGGGGTAGTTTTAGCTGTTGCCAAGAGGGTAAAACTACCCTTAAGATAAAAGAATCATAGTAAAAACAGTTTTAACTGGTTTCTACGTCTCTTACACACATTCTGACGTGTTTTGAAAGCTCTAGACCAGGTAGTGCTATAATAATGGCTGATTTAAGGGTCTAAAATGGCTAAAAATGGCTTAAACCAGCCCTTTTTGGTCTAAACCAGGGTTCAATGATGCCATAATCGGCTTTTATGTTGTCATACTGTTTTTCACGACTGACAAGAGTAAATTTTACTTTTGGAGTAAGAAAATTGATGGCTATAAAAGAATGTCTTCTTTTCCCCACTTTTCTCTTCATGTTAGAATCTTTTTCTTTCATAATTAGTTTAAACATTGTTAAACCAATCAAATAAAGATTCCAACCACCTTTCTTAACTCATTTCAAACCTTTCAACCACGTGAAAAAAACATTAAAATAATTGTTTGTAACTCTTATAATTATTTTTACCCCTGAACCACCCCAAAAGTGAATTAAAGCATCTTTCATGTCAGCCTGTGACTCAAAACCAGAGCACAAGCATGACAGCCAAAATACCATAAACCAATGGTATAGCCAAGATACCACCAAAACATGGAGCTGAGCCAAATCAGCTCAAAAGGTATCAAAAGAAAGAGGAAACTCACCTCTTTCTGAAAATATAAGTCTCATCACCATAGGACAAGAAATAACAAAGTTATTCCTGCTCAAAGTTATTGCTGAGCATAAACCTTAATTTTCACCTCTCATCTAAAATCTAGAAGGAGAGGCTTAAACCCATCAAATGGGGATTCAAAACGAAGCTCTAAGCCAGGGCTATCCAATGGTACCAGCCAAACTGAGCTAGCACCAATATTACTGGAGTTATGGTCAATTTCAGGCCAAATAAGGGTGAACAAAACATTCACCTCTCATCTAACTTCTACAGTTTTAGTGTGGGATACTTGAAGTGGGGTCTTTTTGGAAAGAGCACAATCAGGGCTATCTGATGGTTCCATCCACTTCTTCATATCTCAACTATAACAGAAGCTATGAGGCAAACAAGCTCAATACAGCTTTTTGCCCAAACCACGCCTATGTACAAGAAACCTTGTACATAGGATAACTTTGTCACATTTAATGATAACCATGCCAAATTGGGTATCATTGTGTAGAGCTCATACAGGGCTATCCAATGAGCCATCTTGAGCATGATATCCCAAAAACGGACAGAGTTGTGGCCATTTGAAAGCTATAATCCCACAATATGACCAATAGAGCTGTATTATGACAGGATACAGTTGTACTCTGATTATGAGGTGTCAAACAGACAAAGAAGCATGTTAATACTTCAATACCTCATACGTCAGTCAATACTGGGGTCCCATACAGTTTCTGTACAGCATTCTACGCATCATACACATCAGAATCAGGCTGTGAGGTCCCCAGATGAAAATCTTCACCCTGTATTGGTGAAAACTGCCCAGATGTGGTTTCAAAACCACATCTGGGCCCAATACAGGCTATAAAAGCTGTTTGCAAACCACAAGCCAGTCCTAGAGAGTGAAAAATCTTCACTTCCTCTACGTGGAAAGGTCTAGCACCCTTCCCACCCCATTTCAGGATAAAAAGGAGGCTTTTTCACAGCCAGAATTGTCTCCTCATATTGCTCTTAAATAACCTACGTAGTAAACTGTCAAAAACAGTTTTACTCTTGGTTAAATAATCAGGTATAATTATAATCTTTAATTATTGTAGTCTTTTATTATTGTAACCCAACAGATAAAGCTGCACCCAGGGCTTTCAATAGCGCTCACCACCACTATACCAAGTATAGTAAAGCCCTTGAATTTCATTTTAAACCATCATAAAACTTTATACATCTTTTTAAAATCATTTTTACCGTGTCACAAACATAGTCAAAGCTGTAATTAGCCTACTTACATCTTTGTCATAGTTTCATCCTGACATTTTGGGGGCCTGGCCGTGTTTTAAAACCTTTTTGGACTTATTACAAGTAAGGTTTTCTCTTTTTATCATTTATTGACACTTGTTTTACCTTTTTAGGCATCATTTCTTCATAAAACAATATTTTATATATTTTTTTATCTTTTATTTAAAATACTCATATTTTCATAAGAGTATCTGTCACGTGGCTAATAACCACAAAACCAGTATTTTTGGTGTGTTTTGTATATAAAAAAACTTTTAAGCCACTAATACAGTCTTAATTCTTAGTTAAATCAAGACAGCTCATACTGATAAACCCACAGTTGAGGCGTTTTTGGGCACATTGTTAACTCAATTTCCCTGTAATACACCATCGTTGACAGATTTTACTTGCTAACTACAAGTATTCTGTAAGATATTGGTATACAAACAGTATACCACATATCAATAAGCTGTATTTTTGACAGGGAATTGTTAATTCAATTACACTGTCATCATACAAGGGCATATTGTAGTAATATACAAGCCCAGAGGCCATTCTTGGACATGCAAAACCATCCTTTTAAGAAGTCTTAGCTGACATAAGCCCTCTTTTCCTGTTTGATTCAGTGGAAGAAAATTTCATACCACTTGAGACCCAGTCACAGGCCAACACACCAGTGACACCCTCAGAACCAGAGGGCAGCAAGGGCAAAGGAAAAAGACTTAGTGAAGGCCTCATTACAGCCAAAAAGTGGATACCAATAGCCACTCAAAGGAGTAGAAAACCACGAAACTCTGCTTCAATACAAGGTAAACCAACCTTAACCACTTGTACAGGAAAAATTACAGTTATTAACCCAGTTGTAACCTCCAAAGGCAAACTTCCCAAATCAGCAGATAACAAATTTGTACAAGGCACAGTCAAAGGTAAATACCCTAAGAACATAAAGTTTTTGACTGCTTGCAAACACTGATATGTCCCCTGCATACCTCAGAGACCTTGGCTTCCAAAGGAACCAGCCAGAGGACAGAGAAGGCTTGTCCAGAACCAGGAGACCTGGAAGAGGACACCTTGGACAAAGTGGTGGATGGCAAAACAATGAGGTTGATAATATCAACCTTGCCATTCACACTCCAATTCAACAGGAACCTCAAACCAGAGGACTGGAAGGATATGGATCAAGTTCTTCAGCTCCGCCAACTCCTCAAAGCTTTATTTCAATGGAGCATGGACAACAAAAGGTTCAACCTGGCAAGTAACTGGGCAGAACTTGGAGCAAGTTTCCAGAAGATCTGTCTCAAAGAGATAGACTTCAAAGACCTGATGGTAATCACCAAAGGTTGGAATCCTACCAGGCAGTTCAGACTCCTGGAGGCAAGGGCACAGAGGATAAGGGAGAATCAAGCCACTATCCAAGCTATAGAAGAACAGTTAACCCAGACAGGGCCTACTCAGATTCCTTCAGGCTCACAAGGAGCAGGCGAAATCAGCTCTCCAGTGGCTTCACACCATTCCGAAACCAGCAGATCAGTGGCCAAGAGTCACCATTCTTGACAATTCCAGGAAGTTTCCAGGGGAAGACAAGTAAGCAAGGGCAACAACAAAACCTCCTTCAACCAGAGGAGGAAAGAGTCAGACCCTTTCATTCAGAAGCTGTTGGATTTGGTAAAAGAAGTGCACAAAAACCAGAAGTAGTTGTAAGCCACTCTAGAATCAGTAGTCCTAGTAATAGAAACATTACCCCCACTCAGACTGAACATAACATTGTCACATCTGAGAGTGTGAGCCTTAGAGGTAATTTCATATACCCAAAAGACCACAAATACAAAACTAACATATAAATATAAATAAAATAAATTTATTTATATTATTAAAATAAAAATTAAAATATAAATATAAAATTATATTCAAAGTAAAATATTTAATTAAAATTTAAACTTAAAATTGCATTAAATTTTGGAATTATAAAACTACATTTATACTTGAAAAAATAAAGTAAAAATGAATTTTTAACAAAATTGTAAAAAAATAAATAAATTTGGAAAAAATTTAAATGAAAATTATTATAAATTTTTATCCAATAAATAAACATATAAAAATTATTTCACCATTGGATTCCTCATAAAAAATCAGGTGGGGTCACCTCTGAGTGAAATTCTTGTAACTCAACTCTAAATAAGCTTAAATTAAGTTTTTAGTATTTTCGATACAAAAGTTGAAAATCCTCAAAACCTTAATTTAATTCACACCACATGTGGTGTTAACCATCAATTTTTGTGTTAAAATTGAGGTGTTGTGTTTAGTTTAGAAGTTATGAGGAATTGAAGTATTTTCAATTAAATTCAATTGAAATGTCAAAATGTGCACGTGTATTACATAAGTGAAATTTGATTTACATATGAGGTGTCAATTATTACTGTATTGTACTGTACAATTGAATTGAATTACATATGTAAATTATAAGTATAATACATGATGAGGAATTAAAGGAAAAATAAATTGGAAAGATTAAATTTGGGGGGGAAAAGATACTCCAGCTCTAAGGGGGAGCTATACCCCCAAAATCCTTGCTGACAGGCGTGGGATGTCAAACTTCATGCAAAAGTTCATCACTTTTGGCCTGGAATTGAGTTACAGGGTCTGTGGACTCAATTGATGATGAGGTTTTGATACCAACTGGGGTAGTTTTAACTGTTGCCAAGAGGGTAAAACTACCCTTAAGATAAAACAATCATAGTAAAAACAGTTTTAACTGGTTTCTTTGTCTCTTACACACATTCTGACGTGTTTTGAAGGCTCTAGGCCAGGTATTGCTATAGTAATGGCTGATTTAAGGGTCTAAAATGGGTAAAAATGGCTAAAAAAGACTTAAGCCAGCACTTTTTGGTCTAAAACCAGGGTTCAATGATGCCATAATTGGCTTTTCTGTTGTCAGACTGTTTTCCGCGACTGACAAGAGTAAATTTCACTTTTGGAGTAAGAGAATTGATGGCTATAAAAGAATGTCTTCTTTGCCCCACTTTTCTCTTCATGTTAGAATCTTTTCCTTTTATAATTAGTTTAAACATTGTTAAAACAATCAATAAAAGATTCCAACCACCTTTTTTAAATCATTTTGAACCTTTTAACCATGTGAACAAATCATTATAATCATTGTTTGTAACTCTTATAATCATTTTTACCCCTGAACCACCCCAAAAGTGAATTAAAGCATCTTTCATCACTGTAAACTTTGTCACTTTGTTTCCAAATTCACTCTGGTCACTTTTGAGCATGTTTTCTCTTTGATATTCTTTTTAAAGACTTTGTTCCTCAATTAATTTCTTTCAGTTCTTTGCTCAATTAATTCCAACTTAAATTTCTCTTGAAGAAATTTCTTTTGTAGCCTTAAATATCTCTTGTAGAGTATTTTTTGATAAATGTTTATTGTTGGTAAAACAATAAATCTTTATAATATTATTGTTTTATACTAATAAGGTTATAAACAATGAATTTGGCCTGTTTTCTCTTAAAAATAATATCCTTTACTATTTTTAATTGATTTTTTCCCTTATACAAATTTTGAGGACAGGAAAAGTACTTGATTTTTAATCCAAGGTTCATATTCACACCTTACAGAGAGTGACATCAACAGTGATACACTATGGTTACAAATGTCCCAATATGCTGAGCAATCTGCAAAGAAGCTTGCAGAAATTGAAGCTGGCCAAGAGAGGATGAGAAAAACTCAAGCCTACTTGGAACAGATAGTTAAGAATCTTCAAGAAGGATATTCTCAACTGAGAAAAGCCTCTGAAGAAACCAACAAAAGACTGAATACAGTCTTTGAAGAACAACACCACAGAAAAAGGGGCAGGGATTGTCTGGACCAAGACATAAACAAATTGTTTAATGTCTACCATAACTTGAAGCCCCAACCACAAGGCCAAGTTATGGAGAATCCATATCAACCAGATGACATCAAACCAGATTCCATGTTGATGAATAAGGCAAGATCTCCATCACAATACCAGGATGGAGATGGAATGTCTTATTCAGAGAAGGAAGCCTTGAAACAGCTTCCTGAGGCCTCAAGCTGGCCCAAATTCTCTGGATCAGGAAAATATGATCATATGGAACTCATAGATTATATTTATGGACTCTTCATTGATGTACCAAGCATACCAGACTACTGGATCAATGCTAGATTCAATACTGCATTTAAAGGTCATGCCAGTATATGGTACACAGAAATGAAAGAAATCCATGGCAGAAGAAACTGGCCATGGTGGAAGAGTCAAATCATCCAAAAGTACAGTAATGGAACTTGGATATGGCAAAAGACCATGTCATTTGAAAATGAGAAATATGCTGTGGACAAAGATTCATATGAGTGGTGTCATAGAGAGTCTAAAAGACTTAAACCCATTGATCCTCAGATGAACATCCAAATGAGGAATCACAAACTTCTGACACAGTTGCCAGGAGAACTAGAGCATGCAGTAAAATGCAGATGCATCCAAAATTGCACTCTAGATGACATTGCCAACACCTTACAAGACATAAGGAAAAGGACTAATATAGGGAAATTCACCCCATATAAGAGCAGTAGTTTCAAAGAGAAACAACCTTTCAGTGTGAGCCTTGAGGTATATTTTGCATACCCAAATAGGCCACAATTATCTTAAAAAGAAATTTTGAATTATGCAAAACTCATAAGTCATGCATATATCCAAAATTCATCATTTTCAATTTCAGAAAAGATGAATAACTTTTTATTGAGTAAGTAAATCCATGGATTTAAGACCAGATTTGGATTCTACACAAAAATTCACCTAGGGTAGCTCCATAGAGTGAATAAGCTCAATTTAAGTATTTGAGGTGGTAAAATGGAAAATACTTCAATACCACATCATTAATACCACATAAAAGATCCGTGAAAATTTTTGTTTTTCTTGATTTTTAGCCAAAATAATGGGAAAGTGAGAAATCCCATGTTACATATACACTAAGAATAGTGTTATGCATGTTTTGAGCACTTAATATCATGGTATTATTACATGGACTTTTGGTACACCCATAGTGGATATCTCACTTTAAGCTTAAATTACTATTTTGACGTAAAAATTAGGCAAGGGGGACAAAAGACATCAAAGAGAGCCAGGGTACCCAACTTCTGAGGCCTCAGAGGCGTGGATAGCTCCAGAGCATGGATCCATGGCTCATCTTGGCCAAATTGGTAAACTAAAACTCTTTGGGAACTTGGTTACCAAGTTACACCTACTGTAATCATAAGAAAAATAGCAAATAACCTGCTATTTTGACGTGCCAAGGAGGTAATGAGCTACTTAGACTCCTGTAACCACGTCAATTCTTGATGACTTTGCATGACTAGACCCTAAAAGAGTAATTAAACCCTTTTGGGATCCATATTCATTGATTTACCTCATAGTAACCAGCAAAATACTGCTATTTGCAATTCTACGTAGAAATGAGGTAAAAACTTCAAAAATTCATTAAAAATACAATTCTTAATGAATCTTTCTGAAACTTTCAGGACCAATGAAGAACTGTATTATCCATGGTACAACCAAAAAGAATTATGGTTTTACTAGTAAAATTAAAAGTTTTACTTACAGTCCATTTTTGACCATTCTACGTGAAACACTGAATCTTCAAAAATTCACAGTAATTACAACCTGTGATGAAATTGGAAATAACATTGATAACTTTGAGAAATCAATGATTATTTTAGAATAAAAGAAGATTTACAGATTTTACTCCTTTTATTCTTAACCATATTGGGGTTGGTAGTCACGTAAAAGCATCAATTAAGTAATTATGATAATCTTACGTGACAACAGATGATGCAATCATTAATCCAAAAGGGTTTATTGTTTTCTCACTCACTGGTTTTTCAGTTTTCTCCATGGCACGCCTCTGTGAGCTGTTGTTGACTTAAAAGAAGCCTCTTCTTGCTGTTTTTTCCAATAATCATCTTATCAATTTATTAAATCATTATTACCAACAAGTAAGTATTAGTTAAAGCTATTCTTAAGTGTTTTAAATCTTTCAAAATCATCCAGAAGGACGTGAAATCATAGAATCCAACTATATTTTGTTGTAATACTGTTATAAATCCTTTTGATCCCTTAAATCCACAATTCCACGTCAAATTTCTCTACTCTTACCTATCAATAAGTTCTTTGGAGTATTAGTGAGTCATTTATTCTTAATTCTTAAAGTTTTTCTCTAGTAATAGTTTTCTTCAAGAATTATCTTTATAATTATTCTTGCAAACCATAATTGTATATTAAAATAATTTTCTTATTTTAATAAAGAAGTTTTTATTATTAAATTCTTCTTGTAATTGATTCTTGTAGACAATTACTTGCTCACTGTTAAAATCACTAGTAGTGCTTAACACGTGAAAGAAATAATTTTTAATTATTTAATTGTGGTTATAATAATATTTTATTATTATATTTCATAAGAACAGACATAGTACTGTTGATTAATAGTAATATTATCACCAGTTTCATAGTCACATCTTACATTTGGGGGCCTGGCCATGTTTTTTGAACCTTGTACCCTTAATTAATATATTTTTAAGCTCTAAAATATATTAATTGACTATTTTTTTCTTTCATTTTAAAGTCAAAATAATTCTTATTTTTGAAATTGTTTTGGAAATCTTTTTCATTGAGGAATTTGGTTTAATTTTATACTGTTTTACACGTGGCTTTTTCACATCCAAAAACTTCTAAAATTATTCTTTGAGTTACTCTGAATTAATTTTCATTCAAAATCTTAAATTTTAATTTTTTTTCTTTAAAAAGAATAATTTTTTTAATATTAAAACATAATAAAATTTATAAAAAATCTTTTAAAAATATCTTAAAACACAAAAATAATTTCTTTTATCATATTTTTTCTCTTTAAGTGTCTTTAATCAAATACTGTGCAGCTGGTAACAGACTCAGTAAAAGATACATCAATAGTCTTGAATCTTCAGAAGCAGAATCTGAAGACAGTATTGAGGTGCAGATTGCTAAAAGAGGCACCTTATTCAACTCAGAAAAAGCTAAATTACCACCAAAAGGTGTGTATTTTACCTTATATTTTCACCTTTTATCTTTAAATTGACGTGAAAATGGTGCATACCAGAAATGGAAGCAACTATTCAGTCCAACCAGATGGATGTGGACAAGGAAGAGGCAAGACCAAATCCAGAAGTGCCAAATCTTCCACAAGAAAGACACATCTGGAGGATGCCAGAGTTGCCCCCCATTCCCCAAGGTCTGTACCAACAGATTTTGACGTGAATTCTGAGCCTGAACTGATTTATGGTAATATTTCCAGGGCTGAACCACTTTCAGGTGGCAGCAATAGAAATATATCAATGCCAGTACAAAAACTGGTTCAGAGCAGCCAAGGAAGAGGAGTGGGAAATCTGCCCAAGCCTTTGGCAGGGGGCCATGAACTCTTACTTACACATCAAGAGCTTTCTGGGTCAGGAGAAGACCATAGAACTCTTAGGAGGTTGGAGCCCCCTGTCTTGCAAAGACAAGGTCAAAAAGATAAAGAATTGGTTGAAGAACCAAAGTCTTTTATCCCTAGACCAGAAGAAAGAATTGGAAATGACTCCAGCTTTGGAGACAGAGGCACCAGTGGCATCTACCAGCTCCAAACCAGCTCCAGAAGTATCCAAGGACAAGCCCAAAGGACCTCAAAAGAAACAGAGAGGTCCCAAGAACCATCAAGGCAAGGGCAAAGGCAAAGCCAATTGGCACAGACCTTACCCACAAGGGTACAGGATCCCCAAATTGGAGCCTTCAGCCGTGGACAGTGTCTTCAATTTGGCCAGAACTCTTATGGAATTCACAGCCAAGGAGCAGGAAAGGATGAACAGGACTTTTCCACGCAAATAAATGATGTACATAGAAGTATTAGTGTAGAAATTGGCAAACTTGAGTCAAAGTTGAAGCAATTTACATTAGACATCAATGATTTAAAGAAAAATGACAAGCAACATTCTGATTGGCATCAATTGACAAATGTCACCCTTGAGTCAATTAGCAATGCTTGTGAAAGAATTGAGAACCAATATCAAAATAATGACACAGAGGATCCTTCCATTTTTAAAGTAAATGACAGACTTAAAACTCTTGAAGATCATGTCTTACAAATAGTTGAGAACACCAATCAATTTGCTATACATTTAGCAAAAAGTGACAGTGAGAGGCAGAAATTAAAGAATGATATAATTGCAAGTGTGGAGCAAATTCATAAGAATCATGAACCACATATGCCAAGACATTCTACACCTTTGACTGAAGAAAAACTTTCTGTCAAAGAAAGTTTGACTCCATTCTTAGGAGAAAATGCCTACTCTGCAAGAGATATTCCCAAAATAGAAGAATGGCCAACATTCTCTGGTGAAGGAGAATACAACCATATTGAATTCATCAGGACTATTGATATGTTGCAAGAAGACTTCAATATACCTGATGAAATCATAGTGGGGAAATTACACTGTTTGTTTACCAGAACTGCAAAGAAATGGTATTACAAAATGAGGATTGATCATGGTAAACATGACTGGTCTTGGTGGAAATCTGAAGTGATTACCAAATGGGCTAATAATTCTTGGAGGTTTAAAATGGAAAATGCTTTTGAAAGTGCCATTTTTAACTCAGAAAAAGACAAACCATTTACTTGGTTCTTCAAACAAAAAGACAGATTATCTGCTTTACACCCAGATATGTCTGACACTAGGATTAATATCAAAATATTAAGAAAGTGTGGAGGAGAACTGGAACATGCTATCAAAAGCAGATGTGTGGAACCCTGTTCAACAGAGGACTACATTAATGCTATGGAAGATATCATTACCAGGACAAGAATTGGTAAAACTTGGGTTAAAAACCCAATAGAGTCCAAAATAGTCTCAAAGATTCCTAGAGAAGAAAGAAGACCAGAAAGACCTGTCTTGAAGTGTCATAAATGTGGAAGTACTTCACATTTAGCCAACACTTGCCCTAAGAAGACAAAAATCAATGAAGTTCAAGTCATTGAAGAAATTCAGTGTACTGAGGAGAAAGAAGAGTATGATCAAGATTCTGCAGTCTCTGAAGATACACCAGTAGAGGACTATCCCATTGAAAACATTTCAGCTTTCTTTGAGGTCACAGAAGTCCATACCCACTTGCCACAGTACAGTGAGGATTGCTGCAACCTGATCAATATCCAAGATGCAAGAATGTGTAAAACCAAACCTGCTAGAGGAAAGGGTTATACTGCTGGAGCATCCTGTATCACATCAGTTCTGATGAGTGATATTGAAGCCAAAGTAAATTTGGATACAGGGGCATTTTGCACTTGTGTTGGTAAAGATTATCTCCAAATTATACTTCCTGAATGGAAAAACCATCTATTACCAATAGAAGGTGTACAATTCAGTAGTGCCAGTAACAATATGTACCCCTTGGGCATATTGGACACTAATATTGTATTCCCACATCCAGCAGGAAGTGTAAGAATGAAGACTGAGATTGTAGTAATGGATAATTGCACATCTCAGCACATCATTCTTGGAAATGATTACTTAAATATTTATGGTATTGATATAAATAACCATAAGGACAGATATTTCACAATTGGAGATAACAAAAGACAAAAATTTGCTTTCTCCAATATGCCAAAACAGATATCTGTAGTATCTTCTGTCAAAGATACTTACAAAGATGAATTTGTGTCTAAACAACTTGTTGAAGCACAAATTAATCCATCATTGTCACCAAAGATGAGGAATGAACTTATTGATGTATTATATACATACAATAATGCATTTGCATCTGATAATGAACCATTAGGCGCTATAAGGGGACATGAAATTGATATTACTCTTAATATTGATAGACCATATCCTCCAGTACTTAGAAGACCAGCTTATCCAGCCAGTCCCAGAGCTAGAGAAGCCTTGGAAAAACATATCCAAGAGTTGATCCAACTTGGTGTGCTAAGGAAAGTGGGCCATAATGAGGAAGTTGAAGTGACAACACCTGTTATTATTGCATGGCATAATGATAAGTCAAGAATGGTTGGAGATTTTAGAGCTTTGAATACCTACACAGTTCCAGATAGGTATCCAATCCCTAGAATCCAAGAGACCTTGACTCAATTGTCTAAAGCCAAGTATATAACATCAATGGATGCATTGAAAGGCTTCCATCAAAATGTTTTGATGCCTAAAGCTAGGAAATTACTTAGAATTATCACTCACTGTGGTATTTTTGAGTATCTTAGAATGCCATTTGGCATTAAAAATGCTCCATCTCATTATCAAAGAATGATGAATACCATCTTCCCCACAGAATTGTCTGAAGGATGGCTTATCATTTATATTGATGATATTATTATATGTTCTGACTCATGGTCTTTGCACCTTGAAAGACTTGCAAGAGTACTTCATAAAGTTTCAGAAGTGAACATGAAAATTTCACTTAAGAAATGCAACTTTGGTTTTGAAGAACTCAAAGCATTAGGACATGTTGTTTCTGGTTTGAGCTTGGGTATTGACAAGAATAAAGTAGCAGCAGTGTTACTTAAACCAATACCCCAGAATAAAAAAGAAATGATGTCTTTTCTTGGATTTGCTAGTTACTATAGGCAACACTTGAAAGATTTTGCAATTCTAGCCAAGTCACTTTATAGAATCTGTGATCAACAGACTATATTTGAAATGACACAGGAAAGAATTAGAGCTTATGAGAAGATAAAGAAAGCCCTTACAGAAGCACCTTTACTCCTCATGCCTGACTGGAATATTCCTTTTAAATTGTACATTGATGCATGTGGAGATGGATTAGGGGCCGCCCTACACCAAGTCCAAATTATTGATGACAAACCTACAGAAGGACCAGTTTGTTATATCTCAAGACAAATCAAACCAACAGAAGCCAGATATGGTGCAAGCCAAATGGAGTGCTTATGTTTGGTATGGGCACTTGAGAAATTACACTATTACCTTGATGGCAGTGTTTTTGAAGTGATAACTGACTGTAATGCCGTGAAATCACTTCTTAACATGAAAACTCCCAACAGACATATGTTGAGATGGCAAATAGCCATTCAAGAATATAGAGGAAACATGACTATAGTTCATAGAGCAGGAAACATTCACAAAAATGCTGATGGACTTAGTAGATGGGCTTTAGCCAACACTCCTGATAACCCAGCTTATGTACCTTTGGAAGCTGAACCACAGATTCCAATTGAAGGGATTAACATAACTGATATTGGGACTGAATTCTTTGAAGAGGTCAGAGAGTCTTATAAACAAGACAAGAATTGCCATATCTTGACTTCTTTATTGGATAAAGACTGCAAAGACACATCTTTGGTTAATGCACTAGATGAAGTTTGGAAAAATTCCTATTCTGAAGGAAGATTTCACTTGTTTGATGGGATTATTTACCATAGAACAAAACATTCTTGTGTAATGACACTGTGTAGTAGATTGCTCATCAATACCATTCTTCATGAATGCCATGATAGCATTTACTCTGGACACCTATCAGAAGACAGAACACTTGAAAAGGTGAAGAACTGTGCATGGTGGCCATCTTGGAGAAAAGAAACCATTGAATATTGCCATACCTGTGATAGATGCCAAAAAGCAAACAGGAGTACAGGCAAGAAATTTGGATTGATGATCCATATTCAAGAACCAAAATCCCCTTGGGAAGTTGTTCACATGGATTGGGTCACAGCACTTCCTCCAAGTGGTGACAAAAGTTATAATGCTTGTTTAGTCATTGTAGACAGATATAGCAAAACTCCCATATTCTTACCATGTCATAAAGATGACACTGCTATGGATACAGCTCTTCTTTTATGGAGTAGAGTTATTTCTCATACAGGGTTATTTAAGAATATCATAAGTGACAGAGACCCCAAGTTCACATCTGCACTTTGGACCAATCTTCATAGATTGTTTGGGACTAAGTTATCATTCTCTACAGCATATCACCCTCAAACAGATGGGCTAGCAGAGAGGATGATTCAAACTTTAGAAGACATGATCAGGAGATTTTGTGCTTATGGGTTAGAATTCAAAGACTCAGATGGCTTTACCCATGACTGGTGCACTCTGATACCTGCATTAGAATTGGCATACAAGACATCAGTCCATTCTTCCACAGGACAAACTCCTGCTATGTTAGAAAAAGGATGGAATCCAAGACTCCCAGCAGACACACTGAGGAAAGACTTGATTGACATTAATCCTACAGCTTCCAGCTTCAAATTAATGCTTGATAAAGTAAAATACCATGCAAAACAGAGTATGGATGATGCTTTTGATTATGCAAAACAGAAGTGGGACAAGAGTCATAAAGTACCAGACTTCAAAGTAGGGGACTTAGTTCTAGTTTCAACCTTGAATTTTAATAATATCAAAGGCCCAAAGAAACTTAAAGATTCTTATGTAGGACCTTTTGTTATTGTTGCCTTACATGGAACCAATGCAGTTCAAGTGGAATTGAGTGGTGAATTGGAAAATAAACACCCCACATTTCCAGTCAGCTTGATAAAACCTTATCAACCAGCTGATAAAGAATTGTTTCCTTTAAGAAACCCAACTCCTTTAACTGTACCACCTGTGGAACAGAATGAAGACAGAAAGATAAAGAAAGTCATTAAAGAAAGGAGACTTAGGGGTAAAAATCAAAGAGAATATCTTGTCAGATATAGAAATCCAGTACATGAAGATGAATGGATGGAAGAATCAGAAATACCTGATTCAGATAAACTCTTAAGAAGATTTAGACATGAAAGAAGGCCACAAGCCTGAATATGTCTATAAATGTGCTTTAAGTTACTTGATCTGAGTAATTTGAAGAGGTTGGACAGTGGACATTAACCCCCTTTGGGGCCTTATTCTTTTATCACTAATAAAATTGTAGTACAATTTTATTTTTTGGTGGGAGGGAATGTGAGCCTTGAGGTATATTTTACATACCCAAATAGGCCACAATTATCTTAAAAAGAAATTTTGAATTATGCAAAACTCATAAGTCATGCATATATCCAAAATTCATCATTTTCAATTTCAGAAAAGATGAATAACTTTTTATTGAGTAAGTAAATCCATGGATTTAAGACCAGATTTGGATTCTACACAAAAATTCACCTAGGGTAGCTCCATAGAGTGAATAAGCTCAATTTAAGTATTTGAGGTGGTAAAATGGAAAATACTTCAATACCACATCATTAATACCACATAAAAGATTTGTGAAAATTTTTGTTTTTCTTGATTTTTAGCCAAAATAATGGGAAAGTGAGAAATCCCATGTTACATATACACTAAGAATAGTGTTATGCATGTTTTGAGCACTTAATATCATGGTATTCGTACATGGACTTTTGGTACACCCATAGTGGATATCTCACTTGAAGCTTAAATTACTATTTTGACGTAAAAATTAGGCAAGGGGGACAAAAGACATCAAAGAGAGCCAGGGTACCCAACTTCTGAGGCCTCAGAGGCGTGGATAGCTCCAGAGCATGGATCCATGGCTCATCTTGGCCCAATTGGTAAACTAAAACTCTTTGGGAACTTGGTTACCAAGTTACACCTACTGTAATCATAAGAAAAATAGCAAATAACCTGCTATTTTGACGTGCCAAGGAGGTAATGAGCTACTTAGACTCCTGTAACCACGTCAATTCTTGATGACTTTCCATGACTAGACCCTAAAAGAGTAACTAAACCCTTTTGGGATCCATATTCATTGATTTACCTCATAGTAACCAGCAAAATACTGCTATTTGCAATTCTACATAGAAATGAGGTAAAAACTTCAAAAATTCATTAAAAATACAATTCTTAATTAATCTTTCTGAAACTTTCAGGACCAATGAAGAACTGTATTATCCATGGTACAACCAAAAAGAATTATGGCTTTACTAGTAAAATTAAAAGTTTTACCTACAGTCCATTTTTGACCATTCTACGTGAAACACTGAATCTTCAAAAATTCACAGTAATTACAACCTGTGATGAAATTGGCAATAACATTGATAACTTTGAGAAATCAATGATTATTTTAGAATAAAAGAAGATTTACAGATTTTACTCCTTTTATTCTTAACCATATTGGGGTTGGTAGTCACGTAAAAGCATCAATTAAGTAATTATGATAATCTTACGTGACAACAGATGATGCAATCATTAATCCAAAAGGGTTTATTGTTTTCTCACTCACTGGTTTTTCAGTTTTCTCCATGGCACGCCTCTGTGAGCTGTTGTTGACTTAAAAGAAGCCTCTTCTTGCTGTTTTTTCCAATAATCATCTTATCAATTTATTAAATCATTATTACCAACAACTAAGTATTAGTTAAAGCTATTCTTAAGTGTTTTAAATCTTTCAAAATCATCCAGAAAGACGTGAAATCATAGAATCCAACTATATTTTGTTTTGATACTGTTATAAATCCTTTTGATCCCTTAAATCCACAATTCCACGTCAAATTTCTCTACTCTTACCTATCAATAAGTTCTTTGGAGTATTAGTGAGTGATTTATTCTTAATTCTTAAAGTTTTTCTCTAGTAATAGTTTTCTTCAAGAATTATCTTTATAATTATTCTTGCAAAACATAATTATATATTAAAATAATTTTATTATTTTAATAAAGAAGTTTTTATTATTAAATTCATCTTGTAATTGATTCTTGTAGACAATTACTTGCTCACTGTTAAAATCACTAGTAGTGCTTAACACGTGAAAGAAATAATTTTGAATTATTTAATTGTGGTTATAATAATATTTTATTATAATATTTCATAAGAACAGACATAGTACTGTTGATTAATAGTAATATTATCACCAGTTTCATAGTCACATCTTACATTCAGGGTAGAGTTTAAAGACAAACCCAAAGAAAGAGTGGCAGAAGTGGCAAAGAAGAGGAATTCTTGTCACAATTGTGGTTCAACAGACCACTATGCCAAAAACTGTCCAAAGGCAAAGAAAAAAGTCTATTCCATAGAGAAAGTCCCTGAGGAAGAACCTCCAACAGAGGATTCTGAATCAGACTCCATGGGTGATGCTATGAGAGAACCATCTGATGATGATCAAGACGCAAGAGAAGAATTTCTAGTGGAATACCAAGAGGAAACCCCACTAGAAATTCAGGAAATACAGTTGGAAGCAGGCATGCCACAGGACACTGCTAATAAAAACTCGTGCAAACACACACAAGATGCACAAACATTCCTGGTTACACCAACAAAAGGAATGGCATATATACATGGGACAGCCACAAAAATGACTGTTTGCATTGACAATGCTCAGAATCCACTGATCATTGATAGTGGGGCACACTGCTCCATAGTGGCCAGAAACTATCTGGATACCCAATTCCCAAACTGGGAAAAACAACTCTTGCCCACTAAGGCAAAGAACTTTCAAAGTGCATCAGGGAAGATGACTTCCATTGGGACAATTATCAAAGAGATAATTTTACCCCACAGGAAAGGTAATATCAGACTCAACCCAGAGTTTGTAGTGCTTAATGATGCCCACATCCAAGGGTTTTTACTGGGAACAGATTACCAGAGGATGTATGGCATAGCCCTTTACAACACTAAAAATAGGCACATCACCATTGGTACTAAGAAGGAAAATAAATGTTCACTTGATATATACCAGATACCTTCTCAGGATCCACTAGAAGAACTTCTTAAGGAATTCAGAGAGGCACAGTTTAGCACTACCCTCCCCAGTAAACAAAAACTAAGTTTACTGAAGATGCTGAGAATGAACAGACCAGCATTTGCCATTGGTGAAGAACCATTAGGAAAGATCAAAGTCCATGATATAGAACTATATCTGGATGTGGAAAGGCCTTATCCACCCATGCTTAGGAGACCTCCTTATCCAGAAAGCCTGGAAACCAGGAAAGAAATTGAGAAACATATCAATGAACTCCTGGATATGGATGTCATCAGGAAGATTGGACATAATGAAATAGTGGAAATCACCACACCTGTCCTAATCACCTGGCATGATGGCAAGTCTAGACTGTGTGGAGACGTCAGAGCTCTGAACAACTACACAAAATCAGAAAGGTACCCTATACCCAGGATACCCCATGCCTTGGATAAACTGGCAAAAGCCAAATACATAACCAAAATGGATTGTATGAAAGGCTTCCACAAAAATGGAGTTAAACCAAACTCCATGAAATTACTCAGAATAATATGCCATATGGGCATATATGAGTATACCAAGATGCCATTTGGCATCAAAAATGCACCAGCCCACTTCCAAAGGATGATGGACACAATATTTCAGGAAGAAATACTGGAAGGCTGGATGGTGGTATATATTGATGATATCATTATATACTCAAAGACATGGGAGGACCATGTGCAATACATAGACAGAGTACTAAGTAAATGCACACCCATAAATCTCAAAATTTCACTTAAAAAATGCAATTTTGGCCAACAAGAGTTACTGGCTCTAGGACATAAAGTCTCAGGTCTTAGTCTGGCAATTGACCAGAATAAAGTAGCAGAAGTACTGCAAAAGCCAGTACCAAAAAGCATCAAAGAGATGCAATCCTTTCTTGGGTTTGCTAGCTACTATAGAAACCACATCAAAAACTTTGCACACATAACTAGTAGTTTATACAGGTTATGTTTAAAAGATGTAGTTTTTGAAATAACCAAGGAAAGGAGGGATGCATATGAGAGGATCAAATATGAACTCACAAATGCACCTGTGCTCATCTTACCTGACTTTGAACTACCATTCAAGTTATATATAGATGCAGCATGCAGTCAAGGCCTAGGAGCAGCCCTTCACCAAAGACAAATTGTGGATGGTGAACCAAGAGAAGGAGTAATTTGCTACATCTCAAGGCAGCTGAAAGATTCAGAAGCCAGGTATGGGGCCACCCAGACTGAATGTCTATGTCTAGTCTGGGCTCTAGAAAAACTCCATTATTATCTGGAGGGTGCAGTCTTTGAAGTCTACACAGACTGCACAGCCTTGAAGTATTTACTAAACATGAAGACTACAAATAGACACATGCTGAGATGGCAAATAGCCATCCAGGAGTATAGAGGGAATATGACCATCATATACAAAGAAGGTAAAAGTCATACCAATGCAGATGGCCTTAGTAGATGGCCACTGGACAATGTCAAAAGCAATCCAGCTTATGAACCTGAAGTTGCAGCCAAAAACCCTATCCATTTTATGGAAGTATATAGGAGGAAGAACTTCAGATCTTCTGAATGGGCACCAGAAAGTGGTACCCTTGACAGTGGAAACACTGATTCAGAGGGGACAGAAACTCCCATATTGGGAATAAGTTCCTCTTAACTGCACAATGAATTTTTTAGTGCAGTACTGAAGTCTTATTCCAAACACAAACAGTGTGGCATACTTCTACAACTCCTTCAACAAAAGTACAGGAGCCCAGAACTGGAATCCCAGCTGGAAGAACCCTGGTTGAGGGCCTATAAGGATAACAAGTTCTTCCTTATAGATGGCCTGCTCTACCACAGAGAGAAACACACAAGTGCACTCACAGTGGTAGAAAGAGACCACATCTCCTTGATCCTGCAGGAATGCCATGACTGCCCCTATATGGGACACATGAGTGAGGACAGGACTAAAGAGAGGGTAGCAAGCACAGCTTGGTGGCCCAAGTGGGAACAAGAGTTGGGAGAATACATCAACACTTGTGAAAGATGCCAAAAGGCAAATAGGAAACATGGGAAGAAATATGGGTTACTTCAACATATAGAAGAACCCAAACACCCATGGGAAACCATCAACATGGACTGGGTTACAGGACTTGTCCCAGGAGGCAAAGAAAACTACAATGCCTGCTTGATCATAGTTGATAGGTTCAGCAAGAGCATGAGGTGTCTACCATGCCACAAGGAGGCCACAGCCATGGATACTGGCCTGTTATTTTGGAATAACATCATACCTACCTGTGGAGTCCCTAAAATCATCATTAGTGATAGGGACCCAAAATTCACATCTGAATTTTGGACCAACTTGTATGACATGCTTGGCACCAAGCTTTCTTTTTCCACAGCTTACCATCCCCAAACAGATGGCCTAGCTGAGAGGATGATCCAGACTATGGAAGACATCCTTAGAAGGTTCTGTGCCTATGGGATGGAATACAAGGACCATGAAGGATACACCCATGACTGGGTTACCCTTCTACCAGCTGTCCAGCTGGCTTATAATATGGGTCAGCACTCTACAACCGGAATAACACCTGCAGTGGTAGAGAAAGGGTGGAATCCCCTGTTTCCTATGGATCACTTAAAGAAGAATCTTCTAATCATCCACCCCACAGCCAAAGACTTCCATGATATGTGGAAGAGGGCTTGTGACACAGCTGCCAAATGCATAGCTGAGGCAAAAGAATACAATAAGCAGAGGTGGGACAAGACACACATGGAACCCAACTTTAAGGAAGGAAACCAGGTGCTAGTGTCTACACTGAACTTTAATAATCTTAAAGGGCCCAAGAAGATGAGGGACTCATTTGTAGGGCCTTTTACTATCATTAGGTTGATAGGAAAGAATTCAGTGGAAGTCAAACTTACAGAGAAATCTTCCAGGAAGCACCCAGTCTTCCCAGTAAGCTTGGTCAAACCATACTTCCAAACAGAGGAGGATAAATTCCCCTCCAGGAAAAAGAACCCCACACCACCTGATATAGTCGAAGTGGAGGATTCACCGGGACCTGTGAGTGAGATCATCAGGGCCAGGAAGATCAGACTTAATGGAAAGGATCAAGACAATACTTAGTCAGATTCAAGCACCAAACAGCTGATAAAGACAAATGGTTGGCAGAAGATGCCATACCAGATGGGAACCTTCATCTAAGGAGATTCAGGGCCTCTAGGAGGAATGAACAGTCTCATCAATGATGAGCCTTTTTTAGAGGAAGGGTATGTCAGCCTGTGACTCAAAACCAGAGCACAAGCATGACAGCCAAAATACCATAAACCAATGGTATAGCCAAGATACCACCAAGACATGGATCTGAGCCAAATCAGCTCAAAAGGTTTCAAAAGAAAGAGGAAACTCACTTCTTTCTGAAAATATAAGTCCCATCACCATAGGACAAGAAATAACAAAGTTATTCCTGCTCAAAGTTATTGCTGAGCATAAACCTTAATTTTCACCTCTCATCTAAAATCTAGAAGGAGATGCTTAAACCCATCAAATGGGTACTCAAAATGAAGCTCTAAGCCAGGGCTATCCAATGGTTCCAGCCAAACTGAGCTAGCATCAATATTACTGGAGTTATGGTCAATTTCAGGCCAAATAAGGGTGAACAAAACATTCACCTCTCATCTAACTTCTACAGTTTTAGTGTGGGATACTTGAAGTGGGTTATTTTTGGAAAGAGCACAATCAGGGCTATCTTATGGTGCCATCCACTTCTTTATATCTCAACTATAACAGAAGTTATGAGGCAAACAAGCTCAATACAGCTTTTTGCCCAAACCACGCCTATGTACAAAAAACCTTGTACATGGGATAGCTTTGTCACATTTAACGATAACCATACCAAATTGGGTATCATTGTGTTGAGCTCATAAAGGGCTATCCAATGAACCATCTTGAGCATGATATCTCAAAAACTGACAGAGTTATGGCCATTTGAAAGTTATAATCCCACAATATGACCAATACAGCTGTATTATGACAGGATACAGTTGTACTCTGATTATGAGGTGTCAAACAGACAAAGAAGCATGTTAATACTTCAATACCTCATAAGTCAGTAAATACTGGGGTCCCATACAGTTTCTGTACAGCATTCTATGCGTCATACATGTCAGAATCAGGCTGTGAGGTCCCCAGATGAAAATCTTCACCCTGTATTGGTGAAACCAGCCCAGATGTGGTTTCAAAACCACATCTGGGCCCAATAAAGGCTATACAGGCTGTTTGAAAACCACAAGCCAGTCCTAGAGAGTGAAAAATCTTCACTTCCTCTATGTGGAAAGGTCTAGCACCCTTCCCACCCCATTTCAGGATTAAAAGGAGGCTTTTTCACAGCCAGAATTGTCTCCTCATCCTGCTCTTAAATAACCTACGTAGTAAACTGTCAAAACCAGTTTTACTCTTGGTTAAATAATCAGGTATAATTATAATCTTGAATTATTGTAGTCTTTTATTATTGTAACCCAACAGATAAAGCTGCACCCAGGGCTTTCAATAGCGCTCACCACCACTATACCCAGTATAGTAAAGCCCTTTAATTTCATTTTAAACCATCTTAAAACTTTATACATCTTTTCAAAATCATTTTTACCATGTCACAAACATAGTCAAAGTTGTAATTATCCTACTTACATCTTTGTCATAGTTTCATCCTGACATTTAATCACTGTAAACTTTGTCAATTTGTTTCCAAATTCACTCTGGTCATTTTTGGGGGTGTTTTCTCTTTAATATTCTTTTCAAAGACTTTGTTTTTTAATTAATTTCTTGCAGCTCTTTGCTAAATTAATTCCAATTTAAGTTTCTCTTGAAGAAATTTCTTTTGTAGCCTTAAATATCTCTTGTAGAGTATTTTTTGATAAATTTTTATTGTTGGTAAAAAATAAATCTTTATAATATTATTGTTTTATACTAATAAAGCTATAAACAATGAAGTTGGCGTGTTTTCTCTTAAAAATAATATTTCTTACTATTTTTAATTTATTTTACCTTATACAAATTTTGAGGACAGGAAAAGTACTTGATTTTTAATCAAAGTTTCATATCCACACCTTACAGAAATTGTTCTTGGAAAAGAGCTGCATTGTGGCCAGTTTAGCTTTCCAAGTTCTGAACTTGTATTCTAAATTCTTTCAAATGTCTAGTTATATAGGAAATTGAATTTTCATCTGGTTGATTGAGTGAGGCAGCTTTAGACTCAATTCTTGCACAAATTTGCATCAAAGACAAGATATTGTCTTTATTTATATTTTCTAGACCAATTATGGTCTTTTGTGACGCTTTCACTTGCAATATCTTTCTTCCCAACCTTTGTTGGATATACTCAAAATTATTAAACTTTGCTAAAATGTAGTTATTACAAGCTTCAAAATGAGTTACAAGCTTTGCAAGTTCTACTTCTTTGGATATGATTGGTTCGATCTTTCCTCCTCCTTGTTTTTGAATTCCATCAGCATTCTTGGCATATTGAACACATTGTCCATGGCTGTCTTCTCTTTCTTGGGAATTCTGTAATTATGTGGGTAAAGCTTGTTGCACTTGGGTTTTGCCTTTACCTTTGCCTTTCGCTTGCCCTTCTGATTGCTATTTGTGGTTTGCTAGTCCTTGTTTGGCACTTTTTGAGGCGGGGCTTTTCTTGTGGAGGCTTGGGGAGCTTCCACTGGGCTGTTTTCCTTTCCTTGGGCCAACTTCTTCTTCTGTTCCTCTGATAACATGCTTTGGTTTTTCAACCAAGCTTTTATGTGTTGGAATTGTCCCTTGCAAGACATGGGTGTCCAACCCGTCAGAAGTTCTTCTGTCTTTTCTGGGCCCATTAAATTCTTCACTTGATGATATAAGTTCATTGTTCCCATCCAAAGACTTGGAAGAGGTTCCCACTCCTGCTTCTTTGCCGCCATAAAACAGTGTTTGTACTGAGACTGGTATATCTCTATTGCTGCCTGTTGGAAATGATTCAGGTCTGAAAACAGGAATGGGAGTTATGTCGGCTTCTGGGCTCTCAATAAGAGTGTCAAAGGTGGTGGCTAACCTTTGGGAACTGGTGTAAGTTCTGGCATCCTCCATTTGTGCCTCTTGTGAGCCTTGAGGTATATTTTACATACCCAAATAGGCCGCAATTATCTTAAAAAGAAATTTTGAACTATTCATAACTCATAAGTCATGCATATATCCAAAATTCATCATTTTTACTTTCAAAAAAGATGAATAACTTTTTATTGAGTAAGTAAATCCATAGATTTAAGGCCAGATTTGGATTGTACACAAAGGTTCACCTAGGGTACCTCCATAGAGTGAATAAGCTCAAATTAACTCTTTGAGGTGGTAAAATGGAAAATGATTCAATACCACTTCATCAATACCACATAAAAGATCCATGAAAATTTTTCTTTTTCTTAATTTCAGGCCAAAATAATGTGAATGTGAGAAATCCCATGTTACATCTACACTAAGAATAGTGTTATGCATGTTTTGAGCACTTAATATCATGGTATTCTTACATCGACCTTTGGTACAGCCATAGTGGATATCTCACTTGAAGCTTAAATTTCTATTTTGATGTAAAAAATAAGCAAGGGGGACAAAAGACATGAAAGAGAGCCAGGGTACAGACCTTCTGAGGCCTCAGAGGCGTGGACATCTCCAAAGCTTGGATCCATGGCTGACCTTGGCCTAATTGGTAAACTAAAACCTTTTGGGAACTTGGTTACCATGTTACAACTACTGTAAATCTTAAGAAAATAGCAAATAACCTACTATTTTGACGTGCCAAGGAGGTAAAGAGCTACTTAGACTCCTGAAACCATGTCAATTCTTAATTATTTTCCATGGATAAACCCCAAAAGAGTAATTAAAACCCATTTTGGACTTGTATCCATTGATTTACCTCATAGCAACCAGTGAAACACTGATATTTGCAATTCTACGGAGAAATGAGGTAAAAACTTCAAAAATTCATTCAAAATACAATTCTTAATGAATCTTTCTGAAACCTTCAGGACCAATGGAAAACTGCATTGTCTATGGTACAACAAAAAAGAATTACAGTCTTACTAGTAAAATTAAACGTTTTACTTACAGTCCATTTTTGACTATTCTACGTGAAACACTGAATCTTCAAAAATTTACAGTAATTACAACCTGTGATGAAAATGGCAATAACATTGATAATTTTGAGAATTCAATAATTATTTTGGAATAAAAGAAGATTTACAGATGTTACTCCTTTTATTCTTAACCATATTGGGGTTGGTAGTCACGTAAAAGCATCAATTAAGGAATTATGATAATCTTACATGACAAAAGATGATGCAATCAATAATCCAAAAAGGTTTATTGTTTTCTCACTCACTGGTTTTTCAGTTTGCTCCATGGCACGCCTCTGCGAGCTGTTGTTGACTTAAAAGAGGCCTCTTCTTGCTGTTTTTTCCACATCATCATCATCATCTTATTATCATTTTAACCATTATTACCAACAAGTAAGTATTAGTTATAGCTATTCTTAAGTGTTTTTAAATCTTTCAAAATCAGTCAGAAAGACGTGAAATCATAGAATCCAACTATAAATTGTTGTAATACTGTTATAAATTCATTTTGATCCTTAAAATCCACAATTCTACATCAAACCTCTCTATCTTATCTTTCAATAAGTTCTTTGGAATATTAGTGAGTGATTTATTTTTTAATTCTTAAAGTTTTTCTCTAAAATTAGTTTTCTTCAAGAATTATGATTATAATTATTCTTGCAAAAGATAATTATATATCACAGTAATTTTATTATTTTAAAAAAAGAAGTTTTATTATGAAAATCTTCTTGTAATTGATTCCTGTAGACAATTACTTGCTCACTGTTAAAATCACTAGTAGTGTTTAACATGTGAAAGAAATAATTCTTTAATTGTTTAATTGTGGTTATAATAACATTTTGTTATTACATTTCATAAGAACAGTCATATTACTGTTGAGTAATAGTAATATTATCATCAGTTTCATAGACAAATCTTACATTTGGGGGCCTGGCCGTGTTTTTTGAGCCTTGTACCCTTAATACATTTTTAAGTTCCAAAATATATTAATTTGATAATTTTTTCTTTCATTTTTGAAGTTAAAATAATTCTTATTTTTCAAATTGTTTTGGAAATCTTTTTCATTGAGGAATTTGGTTTATTTTTATATTGTTTTTACATGTGGCTTTTTCACATCCAAAAACTTTTAAAATTATTCTTTGAGTTACTCTGAATTAATTTTCATTCAAAATCTTAAATTTTCATTTTTTTTTCTTCAAAAAGAATACTTTCTTTAATATTAAAAAATATAAAAACTTATAAAAAATCTTCAAAAATATTTTGAAAAGTATAAAAATTAATTTTTTCTCTTTTATAATTTTTTTCTAGTGACTTTAATCAAATACTGTGCAGCTGGAAACAGACTCAGTAAAAGATATATCACTAGTCCAGAATCTTAAGACAGTATTGAGGTGCAAATTGTTAAAAGAGGCACCTTATTTAACTCAGAAAAGACTAAATTACCACCAAAAGGTGTGTATTTTATCTTATATTTTCACCTTTTATCTTTAAATTGCCGTCAAAATGGTGCATACCAGAAATGAATGCAACTATTCAGTCCAACCAGATGGATGTGGACAAGGAAGAGGCAAGACCAAATCCAGAAGTGCAAAGTATTCCACAAGAAAGACACATTTGGAGGATGCCAAAGTTGCCCCCCATTCCCCAAGGTCTGTACCCACAGATTTTGACATGAATTCTGAACCAGAACTGATTCATGACAGTATTTCCAGGGCTGAACCATTTTCAAGTGGCAGCAATAGAAATATATCAATTCCAGTACAAAAACTGGTTCAGAGCAGCCAAAGAAGAGGAGTGGGAAATATGCCCAAGCCTTTGGCAGGGGGCCATGAACTCCTACCTACACATCAAGAGCTTTCTGGGTCAGGAGAAGACCATAGAACTCTTAGGAGGATGGAGCCCCCTGTCTTGCAAATACAAGTTAAAAAAGATAAAGAATTGATTGAAGAACCAAAGTCTCTTATCCATAGACCAGAAGAAGGAACTGGAAATGACTCCAGCTTTGGAGACAGAAGCCCCAGTGGCATCTACAAGCTCCAAACCAGCTCCAGAAGTGTCCCAAGACAAGCCCAAAGGACCTCAGAAGAAGCAGAGAGGTCCCAAGAACCATCAAGGCAAGGGCAAAGGCAAAGCCAATTGGCACAGACCTTACCCACAAGGGTACAGGATCCCCAAACTGGAGCCTTCAGCAGTGGACAGTGTGTTCAACATGGCCAGAACTCTCATGGAATTCACAGCCAAGGAGCAGGAAAGGATGAACAGGACTTTTCCACGCAAATAGATCATGTACAAAGAGCTATTAATGTAGAAATTGTCCAACTTGATTCAAAGTTAACTAAAATAACATTGGATATTAATTGTAAGGTTTGACTATGAAACAATAAGTAAAAATTACTAATTTTTTACTTATTGTACTCTGAATGTCCTTATAATTGAAATAAATAAGATTAAAATAATAATAATAATAAAGAAATATTATTATTATGGCGTAAAAATATTATATTATTAAATAAATATAATAATATAATTAATATTATATGAAATTATAATATTATAAATAATATATTAATATAAAATAATTAATATATTATAAAGCTCTTTATTATTGTTACCAACAAATAATAAAGGCGTAAAAAACTGTTTTTTATAAATAAAAAACAATTCATAACAATAATATTACTAATATTAAAGTTATATATTAATATAAATACTATTTATATTAATTAAGAATTATTAAGAGTAATAATAAGAGAGAAATTATTATAATAAGATGAAATAACCTACTTTTAACACTTAAAATAATAATTTTGAGATATTTTACGCCAAAAGAATATAATACAACCTTTTCAAATTGTATTTACAATAAAAAATAAAGAAAATTACTAAATTTCTTGATTTTACGTGGAAATGAGTTTTTAGAGAGATTTTTAACAAAAACAATTAAATAAATGATTTAATCACGTCAAAATAGATTATTATAGCAAGGTGGTCTTTGGTCTTTAATAATATAACAGTTTTATATATAAAGAACAAAGAAATTACCTTTGATTTAATTGATTTAATGTTTTTGATGCGTCTGAGGGGAAAATAGAGTAAAAAGAGCTCTATTTATAGTAAATACCTCCCTCCTAGAGTCCAACAGGCTTCTAGTAGACGTGTACTGATCATATCCACTGGAATTGATCAATATTTTAAGGTTTGAGGGTGATTACATCATGATCAAACCATATTACATCATTATTACACCATTATTTAGAGTTATCACTATAACTCTAAGTTTGATGACATCAGAGGCTTGGCAGAACCCCAAATTTCGTGGATTTTATTAGTTTTAATCATAAACTAATAGTATTCACCAATTTTATCACTCTTAAGACTGTTAAACTTAATTTAAGGTTACAGTATGTGATCATAACAGCTCAATTTAAGCTCAAACTTTGATCCTCAATACCTTTTAAGGTTTTCACGCTACAGCAATTCAGAGAGTGAATTCTGATAGCCTGACATAACCTTATTATGCTGCCAAGAGCTTTTCATTACATCATCAAAACTCTAATTTTGATGATTTTTCTTGTAACTCATCTTTTCTGTCGAAATTCAATATTTTAAACTTCAAACCTTGATTTCAGGGGGTTATACCCTGAATTTAATAATAAAAATTACATCATTATTCACGAATGAACTAGTAGAATCCAACTGTATACTTTTTTTTAAGTTTGGAGCACTTTCACAACAAAGTGGTCAACAGCTCTGTTGATTTTTATCAATATTTCATCATAGGTTTTAACCTTGTTTATAACTTGTAAAATAAAGTTCATATCTGTGTTCTTACAGTAATTACGTGGTAACTTTATTTTTGGTTCATCATTCTATCATGTATATTTTAGGAGATATTAGCTATGATCCTTGAATATATGCGTTGACCAAAAAAGTGCATATATTCAGGATAATTCTTTAAGTATTAACTTTGGGAATTAGCTTATTAATTGTTTTATGTGTGGATTTTCATGGGGAATCCACTGGTACAATTTATTTCACTTGTTGTTTCATTAGTTCTTGAGATAAATAAGTTTTTATGGTTTTTATGAGGTATTATACCTTATAATTCCTTAAATATTGACTTTACAGATATGCCATAAAAATGGTATATGTGTATTTTTCCATGGGGAATCCAATGGTATAATTTGTTTTACAAGTTTATTCATTGGTTTTTAAGTTAAACCAATTTTAGTACCAATTTATGGTATTTTTTGTATATTTGAGTGATTATTTTTAATGTATAATTATTCTAATTAATTTTAATATAATTATATTAAGGGAATAATTATTCTGAGTCTTTTTTGTGACCTTATTGGGTATGTGGTCATATCTCAAAGGCTCACATTCCCTACCACCAAAAAAGATTGTACCACAATCTGATATATGTGATTAGGGTATCATCCACTGTCCTACCTCTTCAATAGACTTTGTTAGTCTTGAAGCTCAATAATGCTTAACTTTTTATTTTTCAGGTTTTCTTTCATGTCTGAACCTTCTTAGTAATTTATCAGCATTTGTTATATCTTTCTCAAGTAGCCATTCATCTTCTTGAGTTGAATTTCTATACCTCACAAGGTATTCCCTTTCTTTTTTGTTTCTTGTCCTTCTTTCTTTAAGGACTTTTACTATTTTCTTTTCCTCTCCTTCCTCCAAGGGGGGAATTTCAAGTGGGGGTTTATTTCTTAGTGGAAATAACTCCTTGTCACTTGAACTGTAAGGTTTTATCAGACTTACAGGGAAAGTTGGGTGTTTGTTCATTAGTTCACCTGTGAGTTCTAATTGCACAGCATTGGGTCCATGAAGTGCTTTTATCATAAATGGTCCTGCAAAGGAATCTTTCAATTTCTTTGGGCCTTTTATGTTATTGAAATTAAGGGTTGATACTAAAACCAAGTCCCCTATTTTGAAGTCAGGTGGTTTATGACTTTTATCCCATCTTTCTTTTGCATATTTAAAAGAATCTTGCATGCATCTGTTTGCATGGTGTCTTGCTTTGTCAAGCATTATCTTGAAACTGCTTGCTGTTGGATGTATATCCACTAAGTCCTTTTTGAGGGTATCATAAGGAAGTCTTGGATTCCAACCTTTCTCTAGCATTGCTGGTGTTTTGCCAGTAGAAGAATGGATTGATGTCTTATATGCCAGTTCAAGTGCTGGTATTAGTGTACACCAATCATGGGTAAAACCATCAGAATCTTTGAATTCTAGCCCATAAGCACAGAATCTTCTGATCATATCCTCTAGGGTTTGTATCATTCTTTCTGCTAGACCATCAGTTTGAGGATGATAAGCTGTTGAGAATGATAACTTTGTCCCAAACAAGTTATGGAGGTTTGTCCATAATGCTGAAGTGAACTTTGGGTCTCTGTCACTTATAATATTTTGGAATAAGCCTGTGTGGCTAATGACTTTATTCCATATCATTATGGCTGTATCCATAGCTGTGTCATCTTTATGACATGGTAAGAACATGGGAGTTTTACTGTACCTGTCAACTAACACTAGACATGCATTATAACTCCTGTCTCCTCCTGGAGGTAAGGCTGTTACCCAATCCATATGAACTATTTCCCATGGGGATTTTGGTTCTTGGATTTGGATCATCATTCCAAATTTCTTTCCTGTGGCTCTGTTGGCGTTTTGACATCTGTCACAGGTTTGGCAGTACTCTGAAACATCTTTCTTCCAATTTGGCCACCAAGAGCAGGTTTTCACCCTCTCTAGTGTCCTATCTTCTGAGAGATGTCCTGATGCAACACTATCATGACACTCATGTAAAATAGTGTTTATTAGTGTTCTGTCTGTTAAGGCCATAACACATGTGTGTTTTGTTCTATGGTACAGGATTCCATCAAGGAGGTGAAATCTTCCTTCATCATATGCCTTTTTCCATATTTCATCTAGTTTTGATGAAAGTGATGGATCTTTGCAGTCTTTCATTAGAAGTTGGCTTAAGATATGGCAATTTTTGTCTGTCTTATAGCTTTCTTTAACTTGGTTAAAGAATTCTGTGCCAATGTCTGTAACACATATTCCTTCTATATGGTGCTCTTCTTGTGGTACCCATGCTGGATTGTCAGGGGTATTTGCTAGAGCCCATCTGCTAAGACCATCTGCATTTTTATGAATATTTCCAGATTTATGAACAATAGTCATATTTCCTCTATATTCTTGGATAGCAATTTGCCATCTCAGCATATGTTTATTTGGAGTCTTCATATTTAATAGTGATTTCACAGCATTACAGTCTGTGATTACATCAAATACTGTGCCATCCAAATAATAATGCAGTTTTTCTAAAGCCCACACTAGGCATAAGCATTCCATTTGGCTTGCTCCATACCTTGCTTCTGTTGGCTTTATCTGCCTTGAAATGAAACAAATTGGTCCTTCCACTGGTTTATCATTGATAATTTGTGTTTGATGAAGTGCAGCACCTAGTCCTTCTCCACAAGCATCAATGTACAGTTTGAAGGGTAGTTTCCAATCTGGCATTAGAAGAAATGGGGCATTTGTTAAGGAATTTTTCAATTCTTCATATGCCTTGACTCTTTCTTCTGTCATCTCATAGACTGTTTGTTGGTCACATAGCTTATACAAGGATTTAGCAATCTTTGCAAAGTCCCTTATATGCTGTCTATAGTAACCAGCAAATCCTAGAAATGATTGCATTTCTTTTTTGGTTTGAGGCATTGGTTTAAGTAGTACTGCTGCTACTTTATTTTTGTCTATGCCTAGACTAAGGCCAGATACTACATGTCCTAGGGCTTTTAATTCACTATATGCAAAATGACACTTTTTCAATGAAATTTTCATATTTACTTGGACTATTTTCTGTAGTACCCTTTCTAGTCTTGTCAGGTGATTTTCCCAAGTTTCTGAGCAAACTATGATATCATCAATGTAGATTATTAACCATCCTTCTGATAATTCTTCAGGAAATATGGTATTCATCATTCTTTGATAATGGGAAGGTGCATTTTTTATCCCAAATGGCATTCTTAAGTATTCAAAAATTCAACAATGGACTATTATTCTTAGTAGTTTCTTGGCATTGTCTGTTAAGACATTTTGATGAAAACCCTTAAGAGCATCCATAGCTGTGATGAACTTAGCTTGTGACAATTGGGTCAATGTCTCATGGATTCTGGGTATTGGATATCTGTCTGGAATGGTATAGGTATTCAGGGCTCTGAAGTCTCCTACCATCCTTGATTTTCCATTATGCTAAGTTATAATGACAGGTGTAGTAACTTCTACTTGTTCATTATGTCCAACCTTTCTTAATACTCCAAGGTCCATTAATTCTTTAATGTGCACCTCTAGGGCTTTTCTAGCTCTTGGACTGGCTGGATAAGCAGGTCTTCTTAATAAAGGTGGGTAAGGTTTTTCTACATTAAGAATTATATCCACTTCATGTCCAATGATGGCACCTAGTGGTTCTTTGTCAGTTGCAAAGGCATTTTTATACTTAAATAAGAGGTCAATCAATTTTTCTTTCATTTTTTCTGTTAATTCTTGATTGAATTCTGCCTCTTTGAGTTGTTCAGATATAAAAAGTTCTTTTTCTGGAATTTTTTCCTCATTCTTAATAACTGTGATTTGTTTTTTGTTATTTAAGAATCCAAACTTTTGTCTTTTATTATCTCCTATGGTGAAATATCTATCCTTTTGGTTGGAGATATCTATACCATAGATTGATAAGTAGTCATTCCCAAGTATGAAATGATTACTAGTACAGTTGTCCATTACTACAAACTCTACTTTGATTCTGACACATTGTGAGGGATGAGGAAAAATTAGTGTTAAATCAATTATTCCAAGGGGCTTCATGCTCTCACTTGCACTACTAAATTTGACACCTTGTATTGGCATAAGTTTTTCTTTCCAGTCTGGGACAATGGTTTTTAAATAACTTTTGCCAACACAAGTGCAATATGCTCCTGTATCCAAGTTAACCTTTCCTTCTTGGTTATCAACCATAACAATACTTATACTTGATTTTCCAGCTGTATATCCCATTCCTCTTGCAGGTTTGGTTCTATACATTTTGGCATCTTGTATGTTTGTCAGGTTTGTGTCAGATGTTCCAACTTGTGGCAAGTTTGAGTTAACATCCAGTACTTCATAAATTATATCAATATTATTAATTTGTGCATTAATTATATTGATTTCATCACTTTCAGAGCTCTCTGACTCTTCTGTCTCTTTTTCAGAGTCAGATTCCTCTTCTTTGTCATTGTGGTTTTCTGTTTCCACAATTTCATTAATCTTTGCTTTTTTAAGGCAATTATTGGCTAAGTGTCCAATACCTCCACATTTATGGCATTTTCTTTGCTCATTATTGTTGGATGTATTGGGTTTAAAGGATTCTTTTGATTTATCTTTCTTGATAAATGGTTTATTTGGGCTTTTAATGTCCAATCTTTTCCAAGTTCTGCCAATTTTTGTTCTTGTCACTATATCTTCTAGTGCATTTATATACTCTTCTGTGGAGCATGGTTCTATACACCTGCTTCTTAGGGCATGTTCTAGTTCCCCTCCACATTTTTTAAGTATTTTCATATGCACCATCTTCTGTGACATTTCTGGGTACAGTGCATTAGGCCTTTCAACTTGTTTTAAGAACCAAGTTAAAGGTTTATCTTTCTCAGGGTCAAAGAAAGAGTTTTCAAATGCATTTTCTATCTTATACCTCCAGGCATCATTTGCCCACTTGGTGATTATTTCTTGTTTCCACCAAGACCAGGTATTTTTACCATTTGTCTGTCTTATGCCATAATACCATCTTTTTGCAGATTTCTCAAACAATGAATGTAATCTTGCAGTGATTAATTCATCTGGTATGGCATAGTCTTCTTGTAACATGTCAATTGTTTTAATAAATGACATGTGGTCATATTCACCTTCTCCTGTGAATGTTGGCCATTCTTTTAATTGAGGTGCTTCTTTCATTAAGACTTGGTTATTATCTTGGTGACTCAAGTCTGTTATGAAAGGATTTGACAATTCCTCTTTTGTTTTAACAGGGCTTCTTATATGAGAAAATGGTGTTGATAACTTTGGCATATTTAAATTAGCCTCATTAATTTTATCCATTTTTTCAGTAATAAGCCTTATTTCACTCTGAATATCATCTTTCAGATGCATTCTTGCTTCATCACTTTTTTCCACATGGTCCAAAAGTAATTTTTGGTGTGATGAAGTCTTTTCTTCAAATTTTTCTACAGAAATACTTAATTTATTTAATTTTTCTGTAAGATTGTCAATACTCACATCATAATTGATTGTCAAAGTCTTATCTTTGATATCTTTTATGTATTTATACAATTCTTGTTGTCCTTGTATTAATTTTTGAGTATTGTCAATTAAATTCTTTGGTTTATTATTTTCAACAATAAACTTAATGTTGTCAATTTCTTTCTTGTTTTGCACAACAATTTTTGTTAAAGAAGATAAATTGTTATTTATTTCTTGTAGTGATAATAAACTGTCTTTAATTTCTTTTAGAGGTAATATACTATTCTTAATTTCTGTTAAAGTATTTACAACATCTTTGGACAAGGTTATTTCTTTGGGAAATGAGGTTGTCTCATTCTTTGCTCTTCCTTGTCCTTGAATTCCATCAAGGTTCTGGCCATGTTGAAAACATTGTCCATGGCATCCTTTTGGATTCTTGGGATTCTGTAGCTTGGGGAATATGGTTTCCTCCAATGCTTTTTCTTGTTCTTCTTCCCTTCTTGGGGAAGTGGGTTGGCTTGAGGCTTGCTGGTAGAAGCTACTGGGGCTTCTTCCTTGGTTGCCTCCCTCTTTTTGGCATGATAATCCTTGATTTTTTTGATTTGAGGTTTGGATGACAGTGGATTCCATCCATTGGAGTATTTCACTATCTCCTCCTCTTTGAGGAACTTTTTCAGGATGTGCCAGGAGTTCATCACTCCTTGGTGTATTTGAGGCAGCATTTCCCAATCTTTGTCCTTGTACACTGTGCAATACTGCTTGTACTGGCTCATGTAGATGTCTATTTGAGCCCTCTGAATGTGATTTGTACCTGTTTGAGTTACTCATACTTAGCTCCAATTCAGGCTCAGATATCATGGGCATTTCTGGGACTTGCCTTTGGGATAAGGCACTTCCTTGTGTGGATTCTGTTCCACTGGGGATATTGCCCTTTCTTTTCCCTTTTGAGGGATCAATTCTACTTCTGAGTCCAGCTCCATCTTATTGGATGGAGTATTGGGAACCTCTTCTGGTAGTCATAATTAAAGAATAAGAAAAAATAAAAGTATTTTTAGAGTAAAATTCTTTTATGGCAATTTAAAAAAAGAGGTGCTCACCTTCAGAGTCTTGAATGGTGGGCCCTGGAAAGTCTAATTTCTTAGCTTTCTTTCTTTTGGTGATAACTGGTGTTGGAGAACTTTGACAAGTTTCTTCCACCAATCTCTCAACAGTAGCTTGGTTGTCTTCTGTTGGGTTATCTTCAAGCACTAAAAAAGACAAATAAATATAAGTCTTTTTATAAGAAGTGTTATTTTTGGCAAGATATGGCAATTTTCCACGTAGAAATTGCTTTTATATCTTTAAAAAAATGAAATAAATAAAGAAATGAATAAAAATGAATAAAAATAACTTTTTTTTATTGGTTTTTAATATTTTTTAATATTTTTTATATATATTTTTATTTTTATTTTTAAAGAATAAAATAAAAAATGAATATGATTCTTATAAAATTAAATTATAATAAAAATTATTTTTAATTTATAAATTATCTTTTTTAATCACTAGAGTCACTCAAAGAAAGTTCTTGCAAGTCTAAGGATGTGAAAAACCACGTGTAAGACAGTACAATTGCTTTCCAAATGCCTCAATAGCTTTTAAAATCAATAAAATATAAAATTATTATATAATTTTATGATTATAAATATAATTTATTATTGGATAAACCCAAATAGAATCTTTTTAAAGGTCTTTTAAGTAAATATCACGGCCAGGCCCCCAAATGTAAGGTTTGACTATGAAACAATAAGTAAAAATTACTAATTTTTTACTTATTGTACTCTGAATGTCCTTATAATTGAAATAAATAAGATTAAAATAATAATAATAATAAAGAAATATTATTATTATGGCGTAAAAATATTATATTATTAAATAAATATAATAATATAATTAATATTATATGAAATTATAATATTATAAATAATATATTAATATAAAATAATTAATATATTATAAAGCTCTTTATTATTGTTACCAACAAATAATAAAGGCGTAAAAAACTGTTTTTTATAAATAAAAAACAATTAATAACAATAATATTACTAATATTAAAGTTATATATTAATATAAATACTATTTATATTAATTAAGAATTATTAAGAGTGATAATAAGAGAGAAATTATTATAATAAGATGAAATAACCTACTTTTAACACTTAAAATAATAATTTTGAGATATTTTACGCCAAAAGAATATAATACAACCTTTTCAAATTGTATTTACAATAAAAAATAAAGAAAATTACTAAATTTCTTGATTTTACGTGGAAATGAGTTTTTAGAGAGATTTTTAACAAAAACAATTAAATAAATGATTTAATCACGTCAAAATAGATGATTATAGCAAGGTGGTCTTTGGTCTTTAATAATATAACAGTTTTATATATAAAGAATAAAGAAATTACCTTTGATTTAATTGATTTAATGTTTTTGATGCGTCTGAGGGGAAAATAGAGTAAAAAGAGCTCTATTTATAGTAAATACCTCCCTCCTAGAGTCCAACAGGCTTCTAGTAGACGTGTACTGATCATATCCACTGGAATTGATCAATATTTTAAGGTTTGAGGGTGATTACATCATGATCAAACCATATTACATCATTATTACACTATTATTTAGAGTTATCACTATAACTCTAAGTTTGATGACATCAGAGGCTTGGCAGAACCCCAAATTTCGTGGATTTTATTAGTTTTAATCATAAACTAATAGTATTCACCAATTTTATCACTCTTAAGACTGTTAAACTTAATTTAAGGTTACAGTATGTGATCATAACAGCTCAATTTAAGCTCAAACTTTGATCCTCAATACCTTTTAAGGTTTTCACGCTACAGCAATTCAGAGAGTGAATTCTGATAGCCTGACATAACCTTATTATGCTGCCAAGAGCTTTTCATTACATCATCAAAACTCTAATTTTGATGATTTTTCTTGTAACTCATCTTTTCTGTCGAAATTCAATATTTTAAACTTCAAACCTTGATTTCAGGGGGTTATACCCTGTTTTTAATAATAAAAATTACATCATTCTTCACGAATGAACTAGGAGAATCAAACTGTGTACTTTTTTCTAAGTTTGGAACACTTTCACAACAAAGTGGTCAACAGCTCTGTTGATTTTTATCAATAATTCATCATAGGTTTTAACCTTGTTTATAATTTGTAAAATAAAGTTCATATCTGTGTTCTTACAGTAATTACGTGGTAACTTTATTTTTGGTTCATCATTCTATCATGTATAGTTTAGAAGATATTAGCTATGATCCTTGAATATATGCGTTGACCAAAAAAGTGCATATATTCAGGATAATTCCTTAAGTATTAGCATTGGAAATTAGCTTATTAATTGTTTTATGTGTGGATTTTCATGGGGAATCCACTGGTACAATTTATTTCACATGTTGTTTCATTAGTGTTTGAGATAAATAAGGTTTTATGGATTTTATAAGGTATTATACCTTATAATTCCTTAAATATTGACTTTACAGATATGCCATAAAAATGGTATATGTGTATTTTTCCATGGGGAATCCAATGGTATAATTTTTTTTACAAGTTTATTCATTGGTTTTTAAGTTAAACCAATTTTAGTACCAATTTATGGTATTTTTTGTATATTTGAGTAATTATTTTTAATGTATAATTATTCTAATTAATTTTAATATAATTATATTAAAGGTATAATTATTCTGAGTCTTTTTTGTGACCTTATTGGGTATGTGGTCATATCTCAAAGGCTCACATTAATGATTTGAAAAAACATGACAAGAAATATACTGAATGGTATTAGTTTACAAATGCCAAATTTGATTCAATTATCAAAGCTTGTAGCAGAATTGAGAGTACATGTCAGATTCAGAATGATGAAATGGAAGATCTTTCTATTTTTAAAATGAATGATCAATTTAAGACTCTACAGGACCATTTCTTAAAGATAGTTGAGAATACCAATCAATTTGCTACACATTTGGCAAAAAGTGACAGTGAAAGGCAGAAGTTAAAGAATGAAATTATTGCACATGTAGAACAAATTCATAAGAATTATGACCCACATATGCCAAGACATTCTACACCTTTGACTGAAGAAAAATGTTCTTTTAAAGGAAGTTTTACCCCACTTTTAGGAGAAACTGTTGTCTCTGTTAAATATATTCCCAAATTAGAAGAATGGCCAACATTCTCTGGTGAAGGAGAATATAACCATATTGAGTTCATCAGGACTATTGATATGTTACAGGAAGACTTTGATATACCTGATGAAATCATAGTGGGGAAATTACACTCTCTGTTTACCAGAACTGCAAAGAAATGGTATTGCAAAATGAGAATGGATCATGGAAATCATGATTGGTCTTGGTGGAAATCTGAAGTAATTACCAAATGGGCCAACAATTCTTGGAGGTTTAAAATGGAAAATGCTTTTGAAAGTGCCATTTTTAACTCAGAGAAAGATAAACCACTTACTTGGTTCTTCAAGCAAAAGGACAGATTATCTTCCTTACACGCAGATATGTCTGACACTATGATTAATATAAAGATATTAAGAAAGTGTGGAGGAGAACTAGAAAATGCTATCAAAAACAGATGTGTAGAACCCTGTTCAACAGAGGACTAAATTAATGCAATGGAAGATATCATTACTAGAACAAGAATTGGTAAAACTTGGACTAGAATCCCCATAGAATCCAAGATGGTCCCAAAGATTTCCAGAGAGGATAAAAGACCAGAAAGACCTGTCTTGAAGTGTCATAAATGTGGAAGTACTTCACATTTAGCAAACACTTCCACCAAGAAGACAAGAATCAATGAAGTTCAAGTCATTGAAGAAATTCAGTTTACTGAAGAGAAAGAGGAGTCTGATCAAGATTCTGAAGTCTCCAAGGATACACCAGTGGAGGACTATCCCATTGAAAACATTACCGCTTTCTTTGAGGTCACAGAAGTCCATCCCCACTTGCCACAGTAAAGTGAGGATTGCTGCAACCTTATCAATATCCAAGATGCCAGAATGTGTAAAACAAAACCTGCTAGAGGAAAGGGTTACACTGCTGGAGCATCCTGTATCACATCAGTTTTGATGAGTGATATTGAAGCCAAAGTAAATTTGGATACAGGGGCATTTTGCACTTGTGTAGGCAAAGGTTATCTCCAAATTATACTTCCTGAATTGAAAAACCATCTATTACCAATAGAAAGTGTGCAATTTAGTAGTGCCAGTAACAATATGTACCCCTTGGGTATATTAGACACTAATCTTGTATTTCCACACCCAGCAGGAAGTGTAAGGATGAAAACTGAGATTGTAGTAATGGATAATTGCACATCTCAGCACATCATTCTTGGAAATGATTACTTAAATATTTATGGTATTGACATCAATAACCACAAAGACAGATATTTCACAATTGGGGATAACAAAAGACAAAAATTTGCTTTTTCCAATATGCCAAAACAAATATATGTGGTATCTTCTGTTAAGGATACTTATAAAGATGAATTTGTGTCTAATCAACTTGTTGAAGCACATATTAATCCATCATTATCACAAAAAATGAGGACTGAACTTATTAATGTGTTATACACATACAGTAAGGCATTTGCCTCTGATAATGAACCATTAGGTGCTATGAGGGGACATGAAGTTGATATTACTCTTAATATTGACAGACCATATCCTCCAGTACTTAGAAGACCAGCTTATCCAGCCAGTCATAGAGCTAGAGAAGGCTTGGAAAAACATATCCAAGAGTTAATCCCGCTTGGTGTACTAAGGAAAGTAGGCCATAATGAGGACGTTGAAGTCACAACACCTGTTATTATTGCCTGGCACATTGATAAGTCAAGAATGGTGGGAGATTTCAGAGCATTGAATACCTACACAGTTCCAGATAGGTATCCAATCCCTAGAATTTAAGAAACCTTGACTCGATTGTCTAAATCCAAGTATATAACATCAATGGATGCATTGAAAGGCTTTCATCAAAATCCTTTGACACCCAAAGCTAAGAAATTGCTTAGAATTATCACTCACTGTGGTATTTATGAGTATCTTAGAATGCTATTTGGCATTAAAAATGCTCCATCCCATTATCAAAGAATGATGAATACCATCTTTCCCACAGAATTGTCTGAAGGATGGCTTATCATTTATATTGATGATATTATAATATGTACTGATTCTTGGTCATTACACTTTGAAAGACTTGCAAGGGTACTTCACAAGGTTGCAGAAGTGAATATGAAAATTTCACTTAAGAAATGCACTTTTGGTTTTGAAAAACTCAAAGCATTAGGACATATTGTTTCTGGTTTAAGCTTGGGTATTGACAAAAAAAAAGTAGCAGCAGTGTTACTTAAACCAATACCCCAGAATAAAAAAGAAATGATGTCTTTTCTTGGGTTTGCCAGTTATTATAGGCAACACTTAAAACACTTTTCAATTCTAGCCAAGTCACTTTATAAAATCTGTGATCAACAGACTGTATTTTAAATGACACAGGAAAGAATTAAAGCTTATGAGAAGATAAGGAGAGCTCTTACAGACGCACCTTTACTTCTCATGCCTGACTGGAATATTCCTTTTAAATTGTACATTGATGCATGTGGAGATGGATCAGGGGCATCCCTACATCAAGTCCAAATTATTGATGACAAACCTACAGAGGGCCCAGTTTGTTATATCTCAAGACAAATCAAACCAACAGAGGCCAGATATGGTGCAAGCCAAATGGAGTTCTTATGCTTGGTATGGGCACTTGATAAATTACACTATTATCTTGATGGCAGTGTTTTTGAAGTGATAACTGACTGCAATGCGGTAAAATAACTTCTTAACATGAAAACTCCCAACAGACATATGTTGAGATGGGAAATAGCCATTCAGGAATATAGATCAAACATGACTATAGTCCACAAAGCAGGAAACATTCACAAGAATGCTGATGGACTTAGCAGGTGGTCATTAGCCAACACTCCTGATAACCCAGTTTATGTACCTTTGGAAGCTGAACCACAGATTCCAATTTAAGAGATTAACATAACTGATATTGGGACTGAATTCTTTGAAGAGGTCAGAGAATCTTATAAAAAGGACAAGAATTGCCATATCTTGACTTCTTTATTAGATAAAGACTGCAAAGAGACATCTTTGGTCAATGCACTAGATGAAGTTTGGAGAAATTCCTATTCTGAAGGAAGATTTCATTTGTTTGATGGGATTATTTACCACAGAGCCAAACATTCTTTTGTAATGACATTATGTAGCAGATTGCTTATTAATACCAATCTTCATGAATGCCATGATAGCATCTACTCTGGACACCTGTCAGAAGACAGAACACTTGAGAAAGTAAAGAACTGTGCATGGTGGTCATCTTGGAGAAAAGAAACCATTGAATATTTCCATACCTGTGACAGATGTCAAAAAGCAAACAGGAGTACAGGCAAGAAATTTGGACTTATGATCCATATTCAAGAACCAAAATACCTTTGGGAAGTTGTTCACATGGATTGGGTCACAGCACTTCCTCCAAGTGGTTACAAACATTATAATGCTTGTTTGGTCATTGTAGACAGATATATTGAGACTCCCACATTCTTACCATGTCATAAAGATGACACTGCTATGGATACAGCTCTTCTTCTGTGGAGTAGAGTTATTTCTCATACAGGATTATTTAAGAATATCATAAGTGACAGAGATTCTAAGTTCACATCTGCACTTTGGACCAATCTTCATAGATTGTTTGGGACTAAGTTATCATTCTCTAAGGCATATCACCCTCAAACAGATGGGCTAGCAGAGAGGATGATTCAAACTTTAGAAGACATGATCAGAATATTTTGTGCTTATGGATTAGAATTCAAAGACTTGGATGGCTTTACTCATGACTGGTGCACTCTGATACCTGCACTAGAATTGGAATACAAGACATCAGTCCATTCTTCCACAGGACAAACTCTTGCTATGTTAGAAAGAGGATGGAATCCAAGACTCCCAGCAGACACACTGAGGAAAGACTTGATTGACATTCATCCTACAGCTTCCAGCTTCAAAATAATGCTTGATAAAGTAAAACATCATGCACAACAAAGTATGAATGATGCTTTTGATTATGCAAAACAGAAGTGGGACAAGAGTCATAAAGTACCAGACTTCAAAGTAGGGGACTTAGTTCTAGTTTCAACCTTGAATTTTAATAATATCAAAGGCCCAAAGAAACTCAAAGATTCTTATGTAGGACCTTTTTTTATTGTTGCCTTACATGGAACCATTGCAGTTCAAGTGGAATTGAGTGGTGAATTGGAAAATAAACACCCCACCTTTCCAGTAAGCTTGATAAAGCCTTATCAACCAGCTGATAAAGAATTGTTTCCTTTAAGGAACCCAACTCCTTTGACTGTTCCACCAGTGGAACAGAATGAAGACAAAAAGATAAAGAAAGTCATTAAAAAAGGAGACTTAGGGGGGAAAATCAGAGAGAATATCTTGTCAGATATAGGAAACCAGTACATGAAGATGAATGGCTGGCAGAATCAGATATACCTGACTCAGATAAACTCTTGAGAAGATTTAGACATTAAGGAAGGCCACAAGCCTGAATATATCTATAAAGGTGCTTTGAATTACTTGATCTGAGTGATTTAGAGAGGTTGGACAGTGGACATTAACCCCCCTTTGGGGCCTTTTACTCTTTATACCATTGATAAAATTGTAGTACAATTTTAATTTTTGGTGGGAGGGAATGTGAGCCTTAAGGTATATTTTACATACCCAAATAGGCCACAATTATCTTAAAAAGAAATTTTGAATTATGCATAACTCATAAGTCATGCATATATCCAAAACTCATCATTTTTGATTTCAGAAAAGATGAATAACTTTTTATTGAGTAAGTAAATCCATGGATTTAAGGCCAGATTTGAATTCTACACAAAAACTCACCTAGGGTAGCTCCATAGAGTAAATAAGCTCAAATTAACTCTTTGAGGTGGTAAAATGGAAAATACTTCAATACCACATCATCAATACCACATAAATGATCCATGAAAAGTTTTGTTTTTCTTAATTTCATGCCAAAATTATGGGAATGTGAGAAATCCCATGTTACATGTACACTAAGAATAGTGTTATGAATGTTTTGAGCACTTAATATCATGGTATTCTTACATGGACCTTTGGTACACCTATGATGGATATCTCACTTGAAGCTTAAATTTCTATTTTGATGTAAAAAAAAATAAGCAAGGGGGACAAAAGACATCAAAGACAGACAGGGTACCCAACTTCTGAGGCCTCAGAGGCATGGACAGCTCCAAAGCTTGGATCCATGGCTGATCTTGGCCTAATTGGTAAACTCAAACCTTTTGGGAACTTGGTTACCATGTTACAACTACTGTAAATCTTAAGAAAATAGCAAATAACCTGCTATTTCAACGTTGCAAGGAGGCAAAGAGCTACTTAGACTCCTGTAACCATGTCAATTCTTAATGATTTTCCATGGATAAACCCCAAAAGAGTAATTAAAACCCTTTTTGGACTAGTATCCATTGATTTACCTCGTAGCAACCAGTGAAACTGTGAGCCTTTGAGATATGACCACATACCCAATAAGGTCACAAAAAAGACTCAGAATAATTATACCTTTAATATAATTATATTAAAATTACTTAGAATAATTATATATTAAAAATAATTACTTAAATATACAAAAAATACCATAAATTGGTACAAAAATTGGTTTAACTTAAATACCAATGAATCAACATGTAAAATAAATTATACCATTGGATTCCCCATGGAAAAATACACATATACCATTTTTATGGCATATCTGTAAAGTCAATATTTAATGAATTATAAGGTATAATACCTTATAAAAACCATAAAACCTTATTTATCTCAAGACCTAATGAAGCAACATGTGAAATAAATTGTACCAGTGGATTCCCCACGAATTTCCACACATAAAACAATTAATAAGCTAATTTCCAAAGGTAATACTTAAGGAATTAACCTGAATATATGCACTTTTTTGGTCAACGCATATATTCAAGGATCATAGCTAATATCTCCTAAACTATACATGATAGAATGATGAACCAAAAATAAAGTTACCACGTAATTACTGTAAGAACACAGATATGAACTTTATTTTACAAGTTATAAACAAGGTTAAAACCTATGATGAAATATTGATAAAAATCAACAGAGCTGTTGACCACTTTGTTGTGAAAGTGTTCCAAACTTAAAAAAAAGTATACAGTTGGATTCTACTAGTTCATTCGTGAAGAATGATATAATTTTTATTATTAAATTCAGGGTATAACCCCCTGAAATCAAGGTTTGAAATTTAAAATATTGAATTTTGACAGAAAAGATGAGTTACAAGAAAAATCATCAAAATTAGAGTTTTGATGATGTGATGAAAAGCTTTAGGCAGCATAATAAGGTTATGCCAGGCTATCAGAATTCACTCTCTGAATTTCTGTAGCGTGTAAATCTTAAAAGGTATTGAGGATCAAAGTTTGAGCTTAATTTGAGCAGTTATGATCACTCACAGTAACCTTAATTTAAGTTTAACAGTCTTAAGAGTGATACAATTGGTGAATACTATTAGTTTATGATTGAAACTAATAAAATCCACGAAATTTGGGGTTCTGCCAAGCCTCTGATGTCATCAACTTTAGAGTTATAATGATAACTCTAAATAATGGTGTAATAATGATGTAATATGGTTTGATAATGATGTAATCATCTCCAAACCTTAAAATATTGATCAATTCCAGTGGATATGATCAGTACACGTCTACTAGAAGCCTGTTGGACTCTAGGAGGGAGGTATTTACTATAAATAGAGCTCTTTTTACTCTATTTTCCCCTCAGACGCATCAAAAACATTAAATCAATTAAATCAAAGGTAATTTCTTTATTCTTTATATATAAAACTATTATATTATTAAAGACCAAAGACCACCTTGCTGTAATCATCTATTTTGACGTGATTAAATCATTTATTTAATTGTTTTTGTTAAAAATCTCTCTAAAAACTCATTTCGACGGAAAAATCCAGAATAAATTGTAATTTTCTTTATTTTTATTGTAAATACAATTTGAAAAAGTTGTATTTATATTTTTTGGCGTAAAATACTTCAAAATTATTATATTAAGTGTTAAAAGTAGGTTATTTTCTCTTATTATAATAATTTCTCTATTATTACTCTCTTAATAATTCTTTAATTAATATAAATAGTATTTATATTAATTCATAACTTTAATATTAGTAATATTACTGTTATTAATTGTTTTTTATTAATAAAAAGCAATTTTTTACGCCTTTATTATTTGTTGGTAACAATAATAAAGAGCTTTTCAATATATTAATTATTTTATATTACTTAATAATTCTTTAATTAATATAAATAGTATTTATATTAATTCATAACTTTAATATTAGTAATATTATTGTTATTAATTGTTTTTTATTAATAAAAAGCAATTTTTTACGCCTTTATTATTTGTTGGTAACAATAATAAAGAGCTTTCAAATATATTAATCATTTTATATTAATATATTTATTTATTATATTATATTATTATATTTATTTAATAATATAATTATTTTATGCCATAATAATAATAATTATTTATTATTATTATATTCTTAATCTTATTTATTCAATTCATAAGGACATTCAGAGTACAATAAGTAATAAATTAGTAATTTTTACTTATTGTTTCATAGTCAAACCTTACAGAAACACTGATATTTGCAATTCTACGTAGAAATGAGGTAAAAACTTCAAAAATTCATTAAAAATACAATTCTTAATTAATCTTTCTGCAACTTTCAGGACCAATGGAGAACTGTATTATCTATGGTACAACAAAAAAGAATGACGGTTTTACTAGTAAAATTAAACATTTTACTTACAGTCCATTTTTGACTATTCTATGTGAAACACTGAATCTTCAAAAATTTACAATAATTACATCCTGTGATGAAATTGGCAATAACATTGATAAATTTGAGGAATAAATGATTATTTTGGAATAAAAGAAGATTTACAGATGTTACTCCTTTTATTCTTAACCATATTGGGGTTGGTAGTCACGTAAAAGCATCAATTAAGTAATTATGATAATCTTATGTGACAACAGATGATGCAATCAATAATCCAAAAAGTTTTATTGTTTTCTCACTCACTGGGTTTTCAGTTTTCTCCATGGCACGCCTCTGTGAGCTGTTGTTGACTTAAAAGAGGCCTCTTCTTGCTGTTTTTTCCACATCATCATCATCATCTTATTATCATTTTAACCATTATTACCAACAAGTAAGTATTAGTTATAGCTATTCTTAAGTGTTTTTAAATCTTTCAAAATCAATCAGAAAGACGTGAAATCATAGAATCCAACTATAAATTGTTGTAATACTGTTATAAATTCATTTTGATCCTTAAAATCCACAATTCTACGTCAAACCTCTCTATCTTATCTTTCAATAAGTTCTTTGGAATATTAGTGAGTGATTTATTTTTTAATTCTTAAAGTTTTTCTCTAAAATTAGTTTTCTTCAAGAATTATCATTATAATTATTCTTGCAAAAGATAATTATATATTAAAATATTTTTATTATCTTAATAAAAGAATTTTTATTATTAAAATCTTCTTGTAATTGATTCTTGTAGACAATTACTTGCTCACTGTTAAAATCACTAGTAGTGTTTAACATGTGAAAGAAATAATTCTTTAATTATTTAATTGTGGTTATAATAACATTTTGTTATTATATTTCATAAGAACAGTCATAGTACTGTTGATTAATAGTAATATTATTATTGTTTCATAGACAAATCTTAAACCTCTCCTCTGGGCTGACATTCTTATCTTTTGGATTTGTGACTTATATTTCCTGGTCCAGATCCATTTGATTTGATGGAGTAATTGCTTCCACTTCTAGTAGGAGTCATTTCATGTCAATTTGAAGGACAAAATTGACTAAGAAATGAATTTAATTCACCTGCTGGACCTTTGAAGGGTTCTTTGGTTATTAACCCCCTTGGTGCTGGGCTAGTCTGAATTTCAATACTAGATTCTGAGGTTTCAGAGTCAGAAGAACTTTCTATGATGGATGACATTATAGAAAAATAAAAATATAAGTTATTTTATCAAACGATAAAAATAACTTATAAACTCAACTTATTGGATAAACTTGGTTAAATGTAATTTATGGCAAATTATGTCAAGATTAAAGAAAAGTGTCTAAGATGTAAGAAAAAATGTTTTTTAGTAAAGATTTTTTTATTTTCAGAAATTTTTTCTTTGATTTTTTACTTTATTTAAAGAAATAATGATTATGCAATTAATAAGTTATTGTCAAAAATTGTATTATTCTTCACTTTATACTAAAATAACTCAAAGAATAATTTTCAAGTCTGTGATGTGAAAAAGCCACTAGTTAGAGAACCTAAATTGATTCCAAGTCACTCAATAGTATATTTTTTCAATCAATATTCTTAAGAAAAAATAACTTTATTAATAATATAAAGATTATTTATGAGGGATAACACACAAAAAAGCCAATATTAAGACAGATATGTCAATTTTATGTCAAAAAAGGGTAAAATAAGGTTTAGAATATTATTTCTTTCCCAAAAATTGGTGAGAATCATGGCCAGGCCCCCAAATGTAAGGTTTTTCTATGAAACTCTTGATAATAGTAACAATATCAAGAGTACTATGACTGTCCTCAGTAGAAAAATAAAATATAATAAAATATTATAACCACAAATTAAATATAATTATTGAAATAATTATATTAAATCAAATAAATGTAATTATTATTATATAATATAATAATAAAAAAAATATTAATAATTATAATAAATTAAAATTATTCTATTATTGTTATAGTCACTGACAGTTATAACAATAAGAAGTGTAAAGCTCTTAATGAGACAATTACATGTGGAAAATATAAATATTTAACCATTTATAAATAATATGAATATTAATTGTAAAAAAAAATTATAACACACACTGTGCAGATATAATTCTTATAAAAAGATTATATATAAAAAAACTAATTATAGATAGAAAATATAGAACCTTTAGAGAAAAAATACTTTTAATATTTATTTAATACAACAAGTCAAACAACAACAGTTATTATACTAAATAATTATTATAAGTTGAAAACACGCCAAAGATCAATATTTTAAAAGATAAAACAACCTTTTATAATAAAAAATATGATTAAAGAGTTTTTGAGAGGAATTTGTGGATTTTTAAAAGATATTTGAAGACAATGATTTTACAAAATAAAATATATTATTGGTTATTACAACAATAATCTAATTTCTATGATTTAAATTCTTTAGCTTAAGATTTATAAAGAAAATAATAGTTAAGAAATACTTGAATAATAGGATTTTGTATATAATAAACTTTACCTGTTTAAATGTCTAATATAACTGGATTGGATTGAATTGATGGACAAAAACAGTGATGAATACACTCTTTTTATGTCTGAAAAACAGCTCTCATTATTCATAATGGATATGGAGGGCGTGCTCAGGTAAAAACTGAAAAACCATTCTTAAAAATAAGGTTCTTAACTTGAGGTAACTTATTTTCAATTCCAATTTAAAGTTACTGGTGTTATTCTTAACTCCAAGTAACTTTAATCCTCATTTAAATTAATTATTTAAGTTTTAATACAAAATGACTTTATTTATATTAAATTTAATCACATGAACAACTTAAAAATAGAGTTTCAAGTAAAGATCTCTTGAACTCAATTTATAAGTAATTTTTGAAGAAATCTTAATTTTCTCTAAGTATAATTAAAAGATTCATTTTAAAGGATAATTAACAATAAAACCTGCATATAAAAGATACTTCAAATTTTATTTATACACAGATAACATTGAATTGTAAGCTGTGTGAGATGTTCAAGCAAATCCATCAAGATTTGGATTTTTAATGAATTTTTAAAGTTATTGCTATTTTCCATGTAAAATAGCAATACACACTAAACCTCAACTTTTGATACTTGTAAATTTCAATTTTTAAGCTTATTTAAGCTTTGAAAGTTCTCAAAACTTTAATTTCAAGCCTGCATATTGGGATCTACCCTTTGGCAGCTTGAAATTCCTGTCAAAATTGGGATAAAACCAGTTTAAACCTTAAGGTTAGATCAAAGTCTAATCTTAAAGTTTAAATAAGTTTGAAAATCCTCCAATACAGGTGGACAACCTTAATTGAATCATTGCAGATCCAAAAAGTTAGGTACCCCAGCTCTATTTGGTCTTTTTCCTTTGTCCCACCTTTTTGCGTGGATTGTGCCCTTTTATTTATTTAAAGCCATACCATGGCTTTAAACCCTTTTAAATTGAGCTCATGCAGGATTTACATTCTGTATGGCAAATCCTTAGCCAATTCAGTAAATATACATAACACCTCAATTGCAACTAAAATTTTGGTAAGTTTGCATAAACCTTATGCAACTTCAAATTTAAGCTTATTTAAGCTTAAATTCACAATTTTAAAAAAAAATTAAAAAAGTTACATTAGTACTGTGAGATTCTTAAATCTTCCAATAACTTAAGAAATAAGCATTTTTGGGTATAACACCTTATGGGTGTACCCTAGGTTGTTTTTGGTATAGAATCCAAAAGTGTCATAATATTTATAACTTTGTTTATCCAAAAAAAAATTACTTCTTTTTTGTTATTTTTTATTTTAAATTCAACTAAAAAGTCTGTTCAAGACTAAATCAGTTGTATATAAAGTTATTTGTGGCCTCATGAGTATGTCATATATACCTCACAGGCTCACAGGAAGTTTTAGAAACCATTTTGGATTCCATAGGGACTCTAGTCCAGGTTTTACCCATTCTTGTTCTAGTAATGATATCGTCCATGGCATTGATGTAGTCTTCTGTGTAACAGGGTTTCACACATCTGCACATGATAGCATGTTCTAGTTATCCTCCACATTTTCTTAATATTCTCATATTAATCATAGAGTCAGACATATCTGGGGGTTTTAGCCATTACTATAGTAATACCTGGCCTAGAGATTTCAAAAACGTCATAATGAGTGTGAGAGACGTAGAAACCAGTTAAAACTGTTTTTACTAAGATTGTTTTATCTTAAGGGTAGTTTGACCCTCTTGGCAATAGTTAAAATTACCCTGGTTGGTATCAAAACCTCATCATCAATTGAGTCACAGACCCTGTGACTCAATTCCAGGCCAAAAGTGATGAACCTTTGCATGGATTTTGACATCCCATGCCTGTCAGCAAGGATTTTGGGGGTCTGCATCCCCCTTGGAGCTAGAGTTCCTTTTCCCCCCCAAAAATTAATCTTTCCAATTTATTTTTTCTTTAATTCCTCATCATGTAATACACTTGTAATTTACATATACAATTCAATTGAGTTTTTACAGTACACAACGGTAATAATTGATACCTCATATGTAAATTACAGTTCACTAATGTAATACACACACACATTTTACATTTCAGTTGAAAATACTTCAATTCCTCATAACTTCTAAACTACACACAACACCTCAATTTTGAAACAAAAATTGATGGTTGAAGCCACATGTGGTGTGAATTAAATTAAGTTTTTTAGGATTTTCAACTTCTGTACAGAAAATACTCAAAACTTAATTTAAGCTTATTTAGAGTTGAGTTACAGAAATTTTACCCAGAGGTGACCCCACCTTATTCTCTATGAGCAATCCAATGGTGAGGTAATTTTCTTAATTTCATTTATTGATTAAAAATTTATAATATATTGTATATAAACTTTTACCAAAAATATTTTAATTTCATTGATTTTATTAAAAATTCATTTTTACTTAATTTTTTCAAGTAAAAATGAATTTTCACAATTTCAAAATTTTAATGTAATATTTTATTTTAAATTATAATTAAATTTTTATTTTTATATATAAATTTGTATTTATATTTTGATTTTTATTTTTAGAATATAAAGAAATTTATTTTATTTATATTTATATCTTATTTTGTTATTTGTGGTCCTTTGGGTATATGAAAAGACCTCTAAGGCTCACACAACCCATTTATGGGAAAGAATAAAAGGAGTAATAACCTTAAATGTTCTTTTATTCCAAAATAATGATTGATTCCTCAAATTTATCAATTTTATTGGAAATTTCATCACAGATTGTATTTTCTCTGAATTTTCAAAAATTTAGTATTTCATGTGGAATCATCAAGAATGGACTGTAAGAAAAACTTTCAATTTTACTTATAAAAGTATAATTATTTTTGGTTTTTATATGAATTATATAGTTCTCAGTTGGTCCTGAAAGTTTCAGAAATATTCATTAAGAATTGTATTTTTAATGAATTTTTGAACTTTTTACCTTGTTTCTACATAGAATTGCAGAAGCAGTATATAGCTGGTTGCTATGAGGTATATCAATGGATGCTAGTCCAAAAAGGGTTTTAATTACTCTTTTGGGGTTTATTCATGGAAAATAATTAAGAATTGTCATGGTTACAGGAGTCTAAGTTGCTCTTTACCTCCTTGGCACGTCAAAATAGCACCTTATTTGTTATTTTCTTATGATATAATGAAGTTTTGACTTGGTAACCAAGTTCCCAAAAGGTTTTAGTTTACTAATTGGGCCAAGATCAGCCATGGATCCAAGCTTTGGAGCTGTCCACTCCTCAAAGGCCTCAGAAGTTGGGTACCCTGGCTCTCTTTGATGTCTTTTGTCCCCCTTGACTATTTTTTTACATCAAAATAGAAATTCAGGCTTCAAGTGAGATATCCACTATGGGTGTACCAAAAGTGTATGTAAGAATACCATGATATTAAGTGCTCAAAACATGCATAACACTATTCTTAGTGTATATGTAACATGGGATTTCTCATATTCCCATTATTTTGGCGTGAAATTGAGAAAAACAAAAATTTTCACAGATCTTCTAGGTGGTATTGAAGTATTTTCCATATTACCACCTCAAAGAGTTGATTTAAGCTTGTTCACTCTATGGAGTTACCCTAGGTGAAATTTTGTTTAGAATCCAAATCTGGCTTTAAATCCATGGATTTACTTACTCAATAAAAAGTTATTCATCTTTTCTGAAGTCACAAATGATGAATTTTGAATATATGCATGACTTATGGGTTATGCATAGTTCAGAATTTTTTTTAAAAAATAATTGTGGCCTATTTGGGTATGTAAAATCTACCTCAAGGCTCACACCAATAGAAAAAATTGTTTTAAGTGGATTGATGTGAGAAAATGAAATGAAAGTGTGGTAGAGTAAGCAAAAATTCATTATATCTAGAAGAGAAGAGTTAAATAGTTGATTTGTGGGGATGAGTATTGATAATGATGTTAACATATCTAACAAATTGAAGGAATGAGCTTTAATAAATTGTTTAAAATCAAATGATAAAAAGAAAACAAAAAGGATAAAAAACAATGTACAATTATAACACATAAAGTAATGAGTTTGGGTTGGATTGGTTGGGGGTTGCAATATGATTGGTCAGTTTTGGTATAAACCAAAAAAAAAATTGTGTGGGAACTAGTCAGTCATGTGGAAATAAATTGGTAAAGCAGTTTATTTGAACTGCACAGACTAACCAACAGGACAGCCTTGGTATATACTATTATTATTACTTTATCATAGACTCAGCCTGAAAGAATCCTTATCAACTGAATAACTGCAGCCTGAAAACTTAGCTTAATAATGAAAAAATAGAAAAATTTCTGTTTGTGGTACATGAAAGCTCCATACCATCAAATTGTATTTTGCTTCTCTTGTAGTTTCATTCAAAACTGGCATATGTGTGTACGCCTGTCTTCCTTTTGGTGAGCCCTAAAGCGGCCGATGGTGACTCATTTGGAAACTTAAGCCTGGTTTGGCATGGAAAAATGAGATGCGCAAAGGCATAGCAGTGATTGCACAACAAAGCACTCGATGGGGGGTTTAATCACAAACCTTGGGGGTCAAGCCAAACCGCCTTTATGCATTTTCTCGCGCGAGTCAAGTGTGAAAAGTCCTGTTCGGAGCTCCTGATCAACTCCGCCTGTCCATAAGGCAGTCAAACTCTGACCTGTGCTCGGGATTTTTCTTATAACAGGATGTTTGAACCTGATGTCACGGAAGGAGAACTCAAAAGACGTCGTCATTTATCTCGCCTCTCCGGGGCTCTCAAGGACGCTTCGCCTTATTTGTCAGCATGGATGTCGCTATTTTCGCGTCAGACCGATAATTCAAGTCAACGATCCACTGCCGTCCTGCCGGCTCGTACGATGTGGTGCAGCTATTGCCGGTCTTCTTGTCGTTTAAGGGTTCGCGCTAAAGCACATCATGTTTCAGTAACGTGTCGCAGGCCGAGCTGCCAAAAGCAATTCTTTGTGCCCTTGTCAAATTGGCAATCCAAATCGCGTTCTCTTCAGCATCTTCAGTGGCCCGTTTTGTCTAGCAGCAGTCTTTCGACCCAGGCCCCCAGCTCTGCGGAGTTGTCCAGTGGCAGTGCTCTCCGCAAGCAGGCCCCGTTAGTTCATTCCACCGCGCCCAAAGCGTCGTCTCAATCTCGCCCTGCTGTAAATAATTCGTCCTCCAAGTCGGGTTCGACTGATGCAAATGCGCCAGCAAGTGAGGCTGGCAAGAATAAGAAAAGCCGATCCAAGGCTCGTCATGCGCGCTCAGGCTTGTCAGAGCTGCTTGCGCGCCGCAAAGCTGAACAATCCCAGCCAGACTCTGGTTCCAGTTTATCGCACTCAGCTGGCGGTCTCCACAACTTCTTGACCCAGCTGTGAATTTTAATGCGGCTCACAATCCAACCAGGCCTTTCGGGCGTTGCAGACATCCCATTTAGCTCTTTAGCCTGCAGACATGTGTGAGCATGTTGCCTCAAAGCTGCCTTTGAATTTCCACCAACTTTTCCTCCAACTGTGAAAAGCCTGTCGATAGGATGCTTATTGGTGTCACCAGTCATCACTGTGTGTAGGTTGCGCTTTCGCCGGCCGTCACTGATTTAGATTGTTTAATGTGATTTACATTGCAATGATTGGTAGCTACACGTCAAGCAAACACCCAAAAGCCAGAATCGTTTAGCAGATCAGTTTAGGCACAGTGAATAAAATGTCAATCTAATTAAGCCGCAACCGTTCTGATTATGCCAGTCGAAAGACTGAATGTGCTTCCTGGCGCAGTTTCATGAATTTAATTCTTGTTGAGCGGCTCCATGTTCCTAAACAAAGTCATAATGGCGTCTTCGTCTAAGCTACTAAGCCACCTGTTGAGTCAAAGCCCTTGGCCGAACTTACATTTCTAGCTTGGCCGGAGAGTTGCTTAGTTTTGTCGCCGGTGACAGCTCCAACAACATTGTCAATCTAAGATTTCGATCAAACACAATCGATTAGTAAGAAGCGCATGGTCAGATCATGCAAGAATAGCTAGAAATTTACTTTTCCCGAGACGCGGTCGACGGCACCCTCTGCATATCCTTGAGCCTGGGCGGCTTTGTACTAATTGTAGGCGGGACATGGCAGGCAACCAAACTATGAGTAAGCGATATGGTCAAAAGATGAACCCGGAGAAAATCAAAGCACTAACTTCTGCGTCACCCTGTGACTTTTGTTGAACGCCTGACGATTGGAGATCATTGAGGCCGGTGGCTGCGCCCACTTGTTCTTTGATGCCGCCCACCTGTTTTTTTTGGATAGTTTATGAATCACAATCAGCAACATACCATCAGCTGGTCCCTTAGAAATGTGAAACAGAGGCAACTCACTAGGCTGTTGTAGTTGGCGTTAAGCTTTGAAGGTTCGTTTGAGGGCATTTTGCTTTTTTGTTTCAGGTCTCAGGTCTTTGCTATGTTTTTTTAACTTGACTTGTACACGAAGATTCTGGGTAGCTCTTGAGCGGTCGCGAACTGGCATACAGCTGCAGGAGTCGACTGGTCTTATACCCGAGCCAAGGATGGCAAGCAGCTACCCCAACCACTTGCCATGACGTCACCCGGCCAGTTCCCCCATCCATGATCGTGATCGCGTCGGCGGTCAGCGCAGGGTCGGAGCATGTGCATGAATGACGTCAAACTCCAGCTTGCGCGCAATCCTGTGAAATTGATGATCAGTCGATTCGCTTGGCGCGCTGTAGCTTGGTCGCCCATTGCGCTTAGTCATCGCAGGGAACAACATATTGCTGTGCAGAAGATCACTTGAGAGCCGGTGGTCCGATGGCCGCGCTTCCTAGCCTGGCTCACAGCACGCATTAGTTCAAAGCTCGATGACGTTGACTGGTTTGGGCGGCAGGCGGCTGAAATCCACGGTACTTGACTCAGAAAGTCATCTGTCGATTAGCGACTTGGAATCGATGGGTTTGTTTAGGCGACTGGCCGTGATCGCCCTCACCATTCTTCTCGCTCGAATGCCCGTCGACTAGGAGGCGCTCATCCGTCGGGCATTGTTCCGTCAGACATATTGGACTTGAATCATAAGGTGTCGTGAGGAAAAAGCATCGGTTTCGAGCGACTTACGGGCGAATACATATTTTCAAGGGAGATGACAATATGGAGGCATTCGTGACCTTAATCAAGACTTGAGTATAATTACCAGAAATTTGCAAATCTCCAGGCTTCTCCAAGCAACTTATATTGATTGCTAGCAAATGCTAACGATGAAACAACCAGTTGACTCAGCTGAGGCACCGTAATAAGATCAGACCCCTTGGGTACTCATAATAACTGTTTATTTTCCCCCTTTTGAGACATCTAAACAAGAGTGCTCATGTTTGATTTGGTTATTCCATGTCCTATTTGACCTATAAAATTTGTTTCGAAGACTAAAATGAGGCTGAGATCACTCAATTGCACTTATATACATATAAAATAGCTTTGATTTCTTGCTAAGCTACGCTTCCCTGTTGTTCAAAAATGGTGCAAATAATTACCTTTGTTTTTGTAAACTAGTTGGGCCATATAAGGACTGTGAAATAATTACTTAGAAATCAACAAAGCTGCTTTCTTTCTTGATTTTACTTCCGATGGAAAAGCAAAAAAAAACTAAATACAATGATGACATTTGATTGGTAGTTTGGTTGTAAAAAAATTAAGATTTTCATCAAGAAAATCTGGATTGAAATAAGTTAAATTGAGACTCCAGGGAACATAGGAGCCATTTTAGGCGAAGTTCTGAATCACATTTCTTGCATGACAGGTTCATTTTGTATGCTTTAAAACCTTGAGTAACATTTTGTAAGTACCAAATCAATCATGAGGATAAATATTGGGATTTAAACTAGAAATAAATCTTATGCTTTAAAAAAAATTAGTTTCCAATAATATATGAATTTAACCTTGAATAAACTCACACTCTCAAAAATGACACTTTTGATCATCTTGAAATACAAAAAGCAGTATAAAATATTTTAACAAGATGTTAAATTTTTTGAGTTAGAAAAATTTAAAATTAATTTATCAAATTTCAAAGGATTCTCATCACAGTTTATCTAAAGAAGAGGAAAATAAAAAATAAAGAGAATGTAATTGTCACAGCCATGGAAATTACCCTCCTAGACTCCATATGGCATATCAGTGCCATATCAATCTTATGGCAATTTGGCCCTCTCATCTCCTCTGGCCTTTTATGGACATTTCACTCCTGGGGCCAACCTGGCCCCTTCACTATCATCAGGCCTTTCCAGGCCATTCTCTGCTCTTGGGCACTTTCAGGTATTTTCCAGTCAACAGGGAAAATACGGCCCAAAAGCCTGTATTTTGCTTTTTGAGCTTTAAATACAGCTTTGTGCATTTTTGTTGTATTCAGCTGTATTTTGCGCACTTTGTGCAAATACAGTTTTAAAGGTGTATAAGTTGGATTTGCCCAGAAAACCAAAATTGGCCAATACACCCAGAAACATGTTGTCACCTATGAAGTCACCCAAAACCCAATTTTTACTCTCATCCTCCTGACTTCACTCACAAAGACCTTTGTCCACTTTCACCCTTCAGAAACTCAAATTGTCATAAATGGTGTTATACACCATTCTTCACCTTTTTTTACCAGCAATCCAATGGTGTCAATATCAGAGGGGTAATTCAACATTCCATAAGTCACCAAAATGTCATGTCATCCAGACGACCCATAAAGGCTCAACTACAGGTTTACTTTCTCAAAGACCAATGATGCCATCAGGAATTCATTGGTTATTCTCACTTCAAGTATTCCCTCCAAGGGAATACTGTCAATTCATTCCCAAGGTGTATTCAAGAGGCAGTTCCAAACAAGTTGTCAAGTGTCAATGTTCCATCAATCCAACTTGGCAACCAAATTCATTTCAATACAATCTGGATTCATCAAGACCTGTATTTCAATCATACATCATGGGAAAATCATTCAACACAGTTCATTTCCCAATATGGAAAGGTATACACTTAATCAAGCTGTCAATACCGCTTCAAGGATTCAATAAAGACCATCTGTCAGCCTGAAGGAGTCAAGCTCTCAACCTTTCACATATACCAGCCCACTTTGACCATGGGGGGCTTTGCCCCCAGTTAATTAATATATTTTGATTTTATTTTATCTTTATTTATCTTAGCATTATTGTTAAGTGAATACTGATATTATCAAGTCAGTCATTTAGCACCTTTTCTCTTTTCTTTCTTTGCCTGTCAATGGATATTTGATGGTCATATCCTTACTAATTCCATTTTTCATTTTGGCAGGTTGAAACAGTGATTGAAAACTTACTTGGTTGGCTCTTTGGACATTTAGCTTCTCATTTCTCTTATTGCATCTCATCTTTGTACTTGCATTCTTCTTAGAGAAATTCAATTATTTATTTTCATTTTCTTGATTCTTTTGGAGTCTTCCAAGTGAGTTCCCTGATTAATGAGTGCCAGGCCACTCTTGTTTTTCTGTCCAAGAGCCTTTGTGACATTATATTAATTAACTCATAATTTCTTTTCATTATGTTCATTTTTTCATTATAATTTCATTCACTCATTTCATTGAAATTATGACACTTTGTCACAAGGGCTCTTAGACAGAAATACAAGAGTGGCCTGGCACTCAGCAATCAGGGAACTCACTTGGAAGACTCCAAAGAATAAAGAAAATAAAAATAAAAGAATAAATTCCTCTAAGAAATATGCAGGTACAAGATGAGATGCAATAAGAGGAAAGAGAAGCCAAATGGCCAAACAGCCAACCAAGTAAGCCGTAAATAACTGTTTCAACCTGCCAAAATGAACAATGGAATTAGTAATGATATGACCACCAAATATTCATTGACAGGTGAAGAAAGAATAAGAGAAAAGGTGCTAAATGACTGACTTGATAATATCAGTATTCACTTAACAAAATGATAAGATAAATAAAGATAAAATAAAAACAAATTATATTAATTAACTGGGGAAAAACCCCCAGGGTGGAAAGGGTAGCCGGTATATGTGAAAAGTTGAGCGCTTGAGTTCTTCAGACTGAAAACTGATCTGTATTGATCCTTGAGGCTGTATTGATTGTTTTGGGAATTGATACAGCTAGCTAATATTGAAATTGAATTGGGTTGAATGAATTTCCCATGCTTGAAAATGAAATACAGTTCTTGATGGATCCAGACTGTATTGAAATGAAGGTGGTTGCCAAGATGGATTGAGTGGAGCTTTGACACTTGACACATGAATGAACTGCCTCTTGAATCCCTTGAGAATGGTTGAACAGTATTGCCTTGGAGGAATACTGTGAATGAAATTATCCAATGACGCCTTGATGGTGTGATTGGTCTTTGACGCTGAAACACTTTCTCTTGAGCCTTGATGAGTCCTCTGAATGATTGGGTGCCTTGATGACGTGATGATATGTTGGAATATTGAAATGACCATTTGATATTGCCACCATTGAATTGATGTTGAGAAATGATGCATAATGATATATAACATCATTTATGGCATATTGGTTCATTGGCAAGAAGATTACGTCCAAAGGTCTTGAGATGGAAAGGCAGAGGGGAAAAGGATGGATGTGATGGCTATAGAGCTTGTAAAGGTGTTTCTGGGCCCTTTGGGGTTTTTGGCCACTTTTGGGTTCTGAGCCAAAAACTGGCCCAAAGGGCAGGAAAGTGTCTTTTGGACACTTTGTGTCAAAGTGCACATTATGAGCCCAAATGGCCAAAAACAGCCATTTGGGCCATTTCCCCTGGTCTTTGAGGGAAATGACCAGAAATACCCAATTGGGCATAAATTGCCGCTATGGCTTCTGGAGTGAGGTAAAGGGCCATGAAGGCCCCAAAAGACAAATGGCCATAAATGGTCCATAGGATGATGACATGGCCATATTGGCCACTGGTGATGGATATGGCCAATTGGCCATAAAAGCACTGTGGCTTGATATGCCATACGGAGATCCAAGGAGGTGAATTGCCATGGTTGTGACAGTACCCCCACCTTGAAATGGTGAGCTCCTGAGAACCAATACAAGGTGAAGCCTGTTGAGGCTATTGGAAAGGATTGAGAGTGGGATAGAGGAAAGTTCTTTTAAGAGGAAAATAAAATAATAACTGATATTAAAATTTGTCATATGACGCAGGACTTGCTTGATCTTCTTTTGAGATTGGCTTCATGATTGATTATGTTGTAATGAATGAATATTCTTTGAGATGAATTTTTTGATATGATAAAATGAAAATGAAAATTAAAATAGAAGAAAAACAAAAGAGAAAAGAAAAATGAATTGAATCTTCAGGAGGTTCCAATCTTCATCACGGAGGTTGATAACTGATTTTGAAATTGGCCAAGGACCTGGAAAGCGAAATTTGATGCCTGGTGCTCACAAAGTGGCCAAGGTGATGTTTTGACAAGATTGTAGACCCCTTGGGGAAGTGCACACCAGGAGAGGAACTTACATTTGGTAGTTACCACTCCCGCAAGTGCCATACAAATAAAAACAAAAAATGTTGAAGTCTTGGAAATGAATTGAAAAGTGAATGGCCCATTGTCCCAAGTTAAAATGGCCATAGGATTGGAAATGAAGTTGAATGCCATGCCAAAGATCTGTGTCCAAAATTGCAAAGTGCTCACAGAGTGGCCGAGGCGATGCTTACAGCAAAAAAGGAGTAGAATACCCCTAAAGGTGCATACCAGGAGTGGGACTTACTTTTGGTAATTCCTTTCCCCACAAAGCACCATAAATAATCAAGCTTTTGAAGAATTGTGCCCAGGCTTGTAAGGATATAATTAATGAAAATATTTGGCAAGTTCAGGACAATTAATGAGGTTTTCCGTTGGTTCCCAAGTGTATCTTTCTGGGTCTTGACTGAAACCTTTCCATTCCACCAGATACCATAATTTTCCTCTCTTGAGCTTTGAGTCCAGTATTTGAGAGACTTCCCATTCCTCTTCTTCTTCAATGATGATTGAAGGAGGAGGCTCTTGATGCCTATTTGGGATTGTTGATGTCTTGACTGGTTCTAAGAGTGAAATATGGAAGACTAGGTGGATGGACTTCCATTGAGATGGGAGCTTGAGGTGGTAGGCATGAGTGCTGACTTTCTTCAAGATTGGAAAAGGACCCAACCTTCTTTCAGAAAGTTTGTTGGTGGGTCTAGTTGATTTGATGTTCTTGGAAGAAAGCCATACCATGTCACCAGGATTGAAAACAGGTGGACTTGATCTACTTTTATCTGCATACCTCTTAAACCTGTTTATGGCAACTTCAAGTTCTCTCTTGACATCTTGCTGTACTGATTGGAGTTTTGTTGATAAAATTCCAGCAGGAGTATCTTGAGTAATTTTAACTGAGTCAAAATGTGGATCTCTTCCATAGACAGTGAAAAACGGTGATTGTTTTGTTGAAGAGTGGTCAGAGTTATTGTAGGCAAATTCAGCCAGAGGGAGCCAGGTGTTCCAATCATCTTGATGATAGCTGAAATACATCCAAAGGTACTGTTCTAGTATCTGAGTTACCATCTCTGTATGGTAAGCAGTTGACAGATCTCTTGAAATCTTGAGCTGTTGACAAAGGTTGGTCCAAAAAGAAGAAACAAAAAGAGAACCTCTATCACTAACAATGCTTGAAGGAAGGCCATGCTTTGAGAAAATATTCTTGATGAAAAAATGGGCCAAATATAATGAAGTTATTGAAGACATTGTTGGAATAAAAACTGCCATTTTTGAGAATCTGTCCACTATGACAAGGATTGAGTCAAAGGAATTGGACAGTGGCAATTGAGTGATAAAATCCATTGAAAGACACATCCAAGGACCATTTTGAATTGGAAGAGGTTTGAGGAGTCCAAACTTCTTGTGATGAATGTTTTTGTTTCTTGAAAACTGTTGTAAGGTTTGAATATGAGACAATAAGTAAAAATTACTAATATTTTACTTATTGTACCATGAATGTCCTTATAAATGAAATAAATAAGATAAAAATAATTATAATAATAAAGAATTCTTATAATTATGGCGTGAAAGAATTATATTATAAAAAAAATATAATAATATAATTTATATTATAAAAAATAATATATATAAAATAAATATATTAATATATTTAAAAGCACTTTATTATTGTTACCAACAAATAATAAAGGCGTGAAAAATTGTTTAATATTGATAAAAACAATTAATAACAATAATATTACTGATATTAAAGCTATAAATTAATATAAATACTATTTATATGAATTATAGAATTATTAAAAGTAATAATAGAGAAAAATTATTATAATAAGAGAAATAATCTACTTTTAATGCTTGATATAATAATTTTGAATAAATTTGCGCCTATAAATGTAAATACAACTTATTTAAATTTTAGTTACAATAAAATTTAAGCGAAATTACAAATTTTCTTGGTTTTACGTGGAATTGAGGTTTTTAAGAGAAATTTAAATAAAACAATTCAATAATGGTAATAATCATGTCAAAGATGAAGATTATTATAAGATGGCCTTTGGTCTTTAATAATATAAAAGTTTTATATATAAACAATAAAGAAATTACCTTTTTATTTAATTATCCAATGTTTTGTAAGCGTCTGAGGGGAAAACAGAGTAAAAGAGCTCTATTTATAGTAAATACCTCCCTCCTAGAGTGCCAAAGGCTTCTAGTAGACGTGCACTGATCATATCCACTGGAATTCATCAATAGTTTAAGGTTTGGTGATGATTACATCATGATCAAACCATCTTATCTCATTATTGCGCCATTATTTAGAGTCATCACTATAACTCTAGGTTTGATGACGTCAAGGCTTGGAAGAACCCCAAAATTTGTGGATTTTATTAGTTTTAATCATAAACTAACAGTATTCACCAATTGTATCACTCATATGACTGTTAAACTTAATTTAAGGTTACAGTGAGTGATCATAAATGATCAAATTAAGCTCAAACCTTGATCCTTAAACACTGTTGAGATTTGCACGCTACAGAAATTCAGAGAGTGAATTCTAATAGCTTGGCATAATCCTATTATTCTTCCAAGAGTATCTTATCACATCATCAAAACTCTATTTTTGATGATTTTTCTTGTAACCCATCTTTTCTGTCAAAATTTAATATTTTAAACTTCAAACCATGATTTCAAGGGGTTATACCTCGAATATTATAATACAAAATACATCGTTCTTCACTAATAAACTGGTAGAATCCAACTGTATACTTTTTTTTAAGTTTGGACCACTTTCACAACAAAGTGGTCAACAGCTCTGTTGATTTTAATCAATAATCCCTTACAGGCTTTAACCTTGTTTATAACTTGTGAAATAAACTTCATTTTTGTATTCCTACAGTAATTACGTGATGACTTCATTTTTGGTTAATTACTCTATCATGCATATTTCGAAAGATATTAGCTAAAATCCTTGAATATATGCATTGACCAAAAAAGTGCATATATTCAGCTTAATTCCTTAAGTATTGACTTTGGAGCTTAGCTTGTTAATTGTTTTATATGTGAATTACTATGGAGAATCCAATGGTACCATTTATTTCACATGTTGTTCCATTGGCCTTTGAAATAAATAAGGATTTGTGTTTTTTATAAGGTATTATTACTTATAACTCATTAAATATTGATTTTACAGATATGCCATAAAAATGGTATATGTGTATTTTACCATGGGGAATCCAATGGTATAATTTATTTCACATGTTTGTTCATTGGTGTTTAAGTTAAACCAAGCTTTATGCCAATGTATGGCATTTTTGTAGCTTTAAGGTATTTATTTTTAATGTATAATTATTTTAAATATTTCTTGTGACCTTTTTGGGTATGTGGTCATATCTCAAAGGTTCACATTCCCTACAACCAAAAAAAGATTGTACCACAATCTGATATGTGTAATTAGGGTATCATCCACTGTCCCCCCTCTTAAATAGACTTTGTTAGTCTTGAAGCTCAATAATGCTTAACCTTTCAATTTTTCAGGTTTTCTTTCATGTCTGAACCTTCTTAGTAGTTTATAAGCATTTGTTATATCTTTCTCGAGTAGCCATTCATCTTCTTGAGTTGAATTTCTATACCTTACAAGGTATTCTCTTTCTTTTTTGTTTCTTGTCCTTCTTTCTTTAAGGACTTTTACAATTTTCTTTTCTTCTCCTTCTTCCAAAGGGGGAATTTCAAGTGGGGGTTGATTTCCTAGAGGAAATAACTCATTGTCACTTGAGCTGTAAGGGTTTATCAGACTCACAGGGAAAGTTGGGTGTTTGTTCATTAATTCACCTGTGAGTTCCAAATGCACAGCATTGGGTCCATGAAGTGCTTTTATCATAAATGGTCCTGCAAAGTAATCTTTCAATTTCTTTGGACCTTTTATGTTATTGAAATTAAGGGTTGATACTAGGACCAAGTCTCCTATTTTGAAGTCAGGTGGTTTATGCCTTTTATCCCATCTTTCTTTTGCATATTTGAAAGAATATTTCATACATCTGTTTGCATGGTGTCTTGCTTTGTCAAGCATTATCTTAAACCTTCTTGCTGTTGGATGTATATCCACTCAGTCCTTTTTGAGGGTATCATAAAGAAGTCTTGGATTCCAACCTTTTTCAGCATTGCTGGTGTTTTGCCAGTAGAAGAATGCATTGATGTTTTATATGCCAGTTCAAGAGCTGGTATTAGTGTACACCAATCATGGGTAAAACCATCAGAATCTTTGAATTCTAGTCCATAAGCACAGAATCTTCTGATCATGTCCTCCAAGGTCTGTATCATTCTTTCGACTAAGCCACCAGTTTGAGGATGGTAAGCTGTTGAGAATGATAATGTTTTTCCAAACAAGTTATGGATATTTGTCCATAATGCTGAAGTGAACTTTGGGTCTCTGTCACTTATAATATTCTGGAATAAGCCTGTATGGCTAATGACTTTATTCCATATCATTATGGCTGTGTCCATAGCTGTGTCATGTTTGTGACATTGTAAGGTTTGACTATGAAACAATAAGTAAAAATTACTAATTATTTACTTATTGTACTCTGAATGTCCTTATAATTGAAATAAATAAGATTAAAATAATACTAATAATAAAGAAATATTATTATTATGGCGTAAAAATATTATATTATTAAATAAATATAATAATATAATTAATATTATATGAAATTATAATATTATAAATAATATATTAATAGAAAATAATTAATATATTATAAAGCTCTTTATTATTGTTACCAACAAATAATAAAGGCGTAAAAAATTGTTTTTTATTAATAAAAAACAATTAATAACAATAATATTACTAATATTAAAGTTATGAATTAATATAAATACTATTTATATTAATTAAAGAATTATTAAGAGAGTAATAATAGAGAAATTATTATAATAAGAGAAAATAACCTACTTTTAACACTTAATATAATAATTTTGAAGTATTTTACGCCAAAAAATATAAATACAACCTTTTCAAATTGTATTTACAATAAAAATAAAGAAAATTACAAATTATTCAGTATTTTTACGTGGAAATGAGTTTTAGAGAGATTTTTAACAAAAACAATTAAATAAATGATTTAATCACGTCAAAATAGATGATTATAGCAAGGTGGTCTTTGGTCTTTAATAATATAACAGTTTTATATATAAAGAATAAAGAAATTACCTTTGATTTGATTGATTTAATGTTTTTGATGCGTCTGAGGGGTAAATAGAGTAAAAAGAGCTCTATTTATAGTAAATACCTCCCTCCTAGAGTCCAACAGGCTTCTAGTAGACGTGTACTGATCATATCCACTGGAATTGATCAATATTTTAAGGTTTGAGGGTGATTACATCATGATCAAACCATATTACATCATTATTACACCATTATTTAGAGTTATCACTATAACTCTAAGTGTGATGACATCAGAGGCTTGGCAGAACCCCAAATTTCGTGGATTTTATTAGTTTTATCATAAACTAATAGTATTCACCAATTTTATCACTATTGAGACTGTTAAACTTAATTTAAGGTTACAGTATGTGATCATAACAGCTCAATTTAAGCTCAAACTTTGATCCTCAATAACTTTTAAGGTTTTCACGCTACAGCAATTCAGAGAGTGAATTCTGATAGCCTGACATAACCGTATTATGCTGCCAAGAGCTTTTCATTACATCATCAAAACTCTAATTTTGATGATTTTTCTTGTAACTCATCTTTTCTGTCAAAATTCAATATTTTAAACTTCAAACCTTGATTTCAGGGGGTTATACCCTGAATTTAATAATAAAAATTACATCATTCTTCACGAATGAACTAGGAGAATCTAACTGTGTACTTTTTTTTAAGTTTGGAACACTTTCACAACAAAGTGGTCAACAGCTCTGTTGATTTTTATCAATAATTCATCATAGGTTTTAACCTTGTTTATAATTTGTAAAATAAAGTTCATATCTGTGTTCTTACAGTAATTACGTGGTAACTTTATTTTTGGTTCATCATTCTATCATGTATAGTTTAGAAGATATTAGCTATGATCCTTGAATATATGCGTTGACCAAAAAAGTGCATATATTCAGGATAATTCCTTAAGTATTAACATTGGAAATTAGCTTATTAATTGTTTTATATGTGGATTTTTGTGGGGAATCCACTGGTACAATTTATTTCACATGTTGTTTCATTAGCTTCTGAGATAAATAAGCTTTTATGGTTTTTATAAGGTATTATACCTTATAATTCCTTAAATATTGGCTTTACAGATATGCCATAAAAATGGTATATGTGTATTTTTCCATGGGGAATCCAATGGTATAATTTATTTCACATGTTCATTGATTGGTTTTTAAGTTAAACCAATTTTAGTACCAATTTATGGTATTTTTTGTATATTTGAGTAATTATTTTTAGTGTATAATTATTCTAATTAATTTCAATATAATTATATTAAAGGTATAATTATTCTGAGTATTTTTTGTGACCTTATTGGGTATGTGGTCATATCTCAAAGGCTCACATTCCCTACCACCAAAAAAGATTGTACCACAATCTGATATATGTGATTAGGGTATCATCCACTGTCCTACCTCTTCAATAGACTTTGTTAGTCTTGAAGCTCAATAATGCTTAACTTTTTATTTTTCAGGTTTTCTTTCATGTCTGAACCTTCTTAGTAATTTATCAGCATTTGTTATATCTTTCTCAAGTAGCCATTCATCTTCTTGAGTTGAATTTCTATACCTTACAAGGTATTCCCTTTCTTTTTTGTTTCTTGTCCTTCTTTCTTTACGGACTTTTACTATTTTCTTTTCCTCTCCTTCCTCCAAGGGGGGAATTTCAAGTGGGGGTTTATTTCTTAGTGGAAATAATTCCTTGTCACTTGAACTGTAAGGTTTTATCAGACTTACAGGGAAAGTTGGGTGTTTGTTCATTAGTTCACCTGTGAGTTCTAATTGCACAACATTGGGTCCATGAAGTGCTTTTATCATAAATGGTCCTGCAAAGGAATCTTTCAATTTCTTTGGGCCTTTTATGTTATTGAAATTAAGGGTTGATACTAAAACCAAGTCCCCTATTTTGAAGTCAGGTGGCTTATGACTTTTATCCCATCTTTCTTTTGCATATTTAAAAGAATCTTGCATGCATCTGTTTGCATGGTGTCTTGCTTTGTCAAGCATTATCTTGAAACTGCTTGCTGTTGGATGTATATCCACTAAGTCCTTTTTGAGGGTATCATAAGGAAGTCTTGGATTCCAACCTTTCTCTAGCATTGCTGGTGTTTTGCCAGTAGAAGAATGGATTGATGTCTTATATGCCAGTTCAAGTGCTGGTATTAGTGTACACCAATCATGGGTAAAACCATCAGAATCTTTGAATTCTAGCCCATAAGCACAGAATCTTCTGATCATATCCTCTAGGGTTTGTATCATTCTTTCTGCTAGACCATCAGTTTGAGGATGATAAGCTGTTGAGAATGATAACTTTGTCCCAAACAAGTTATGGAGGTTTGTCCATAATGCTGAAGTGAACTTTGGGTCTCTGTCACTTATAATATTTTGGAATAAGCCTGTGTGGCTAATGACTTTATTCCATATCATTATGGCTGTATCCATAGCTGTGTCATCTTTATGACATGGTAAGAACATGGGAGTTTTACTGTACCTGTCAACTAACACTAGACATGCATTATAACTCCTGTCTCCTCCTGGAAGTAAAGCTGTTACCCAATCCATATGAACTATTTCCCATGGGGATTTTGGTTCTTGGATTTGGATCATCATTCCAAATTTCTTTCCTGTGGCTCTGTTGGCTTTTTGGCATCTGTCACAGGTTTGGCAGTACTCTGCAACATCTTTTTTCCAATTTGGCCACCAAGAGCAGGTTTTCACCCTCTCTAGTGTCCTATCTTCTGAGAGATGTCCAAATGCAACACTATCATGACACTCATGTAAAATAGTGTTTATTAGTGTTCTGTCTGTTAAGGCCATAACACATGTGTGTTTTGTTCTATGGTAAAGGATTCCATCAAGGAGGTGGAATCTTCCTTCATCATATGCTTTTTTCCATATTTCATCTAGTTTTGATGAAAGTGATGGATCTTTGCAGTCTTTCATTAGAAGTTGGCTTAAGATATGGCAATTTTTGTCTGTCTTATAGCTTTCTTTAACTTGGTTAAAGAATTCTGTGCCAATGTCTGTAACACATATTCCTTCTATATGGTGCTCTTCTTGTGGTACCATGCTGGATTGTCAGGGGTATTTGCTAGAGCCCATCTGCTAAGACCATCTGCATTTTTATGAATATTTCCAGATTTATGAACAATAGTCATATTTCCCCTATATTCTTGGATAGCAATTTGCCATCTCAGCATATGTCTATTTGGAGTCTTCATATTTAATAGTGATTTCACAGCATTACAGTCTGTGATTACATCAAATACTGTGCCATCCAAATAATAATGCAGCTTTTCTAAAGCCCACACTAGGCATAAGCATTCCATTTGGCTTGCTCCATACCTTGCTTCTGTTGGCTTTATCTGCCTTGAAATGAAACAAATTGGTCCTTCCACTGGTTTATCATTGATAATTTGTGTTTGGTGAAGTGCAGCACCTAGTCCCTCTCCACAAGCATCAATGTAAAGTTTGAAAGGTAGTTTCCAATCTGGCATTAGAAGAAATGGGGCATTTGTTAAAGAATTTTTCAATTCTTCATATGCCTTGACTCTTTCTTCTGTCATCTCATAGACTGTTTGTTGGTCACATAGCTTATACAAGGATTTAGCAATCTTTGCAAAGTCCTTTATATGCTGTCTATAGTAACCAGCAAATCCTAGAAATGATTGCATTTCTTTTTTAGTTTGAGGCATTGGTTTAAGTAGTACTGCTGCTACTTTATTTTTGTCTATGCCTAGACTAAGTCCAGATACTACATGTCCTAGGGCTTTTAATTCACTATATGCAAAATGACACTTTTTCAATGAAATTTTCATATTTACTTGGACTATTTTCTGTAGTACCCTTTCTAGTCTTGTCAGGTGATTTTCCCAAGTTTCTGAGCAAACTATGATATCATCAATGTAGATTATTAACCATCCTTCTGATAATTCTTCAGGAAATATGGTATTCATCATTCTTTGATAATGGGAAGGTGCATTTTTTATCCCAAATGGCATTCTTAAGTATTCAAAAATTCCACAATGGACTATTATTCTTAGTAGTTTCTTGGCATTGTCTGTTAAGACATTTTGATGAAAACCCTTAAGAGCATCCATAGCTGTGATGAACTTAGCTTGTGACAATTGGGTCAATGTCTCATGGATTCTGGGTATTGGATATCTGTCTGGAATGGTATAGGTATTCAGGGCTCTGAAGTCTCCTACCATCCTTGATTTTCCATTATGCCAAGTTATAATGACAGGTGTAGTAACTTCTACTTGCTCATTATGTCCAACCTTTCTTAATACTCCAAGGTCCATTAATTCTTTAATGTGCACCTCTAGGGCTTCTCTAGCTCTTGGGCTGGCTGGATAAGCAGGTCTTCTTAATAAAGGTGGGTAAGGTTTTTCTACATTAAGAATTATATCCACTTCATGTCCAATTATGGCACCTAGTGGCTCTTTGTCAGTTGCAAAAGCATTTTTATACTTAAATAAGAGGTCAATCAATTTTTCTTTCATTTTTTCTGTTAATTCTTGATTGAATTCTGCCTCTTTGAGTTGTTCAGATATAAAAAGTTCTTTTTCTGGAATTTTTTCCTCATTCTTAATAACTGTGATTTGTTTTTTGTTATATAAGAATCCAAACTTTTGTCTTTTATTATCTCCTATGGTAAAATATCTATCCTTTTGGTTGGAGATATCTATACCATAGATTGATAAGTAGTCATTCCCAAGTATGAAATGATTACTAGTACAGTTGTCCATTACTACAAACTCTACTTTGATTCTGACACATTGTGAGGGATGAGGAAAAATTAGTGTTAAGTCAATTATTCCAAGGGGCTTCATGCTCTCACTTGCACTACTAAATTTGACACCTTGTATTGGCATAAGTTTTTCTTGCCAGTCTGGGACAATGGTTTTTAAATAACTTTTGCCAACACAAGTGCAATATGCTCCTGTATCCAAGTTAACCTTTCCTTCTTGGTTATCAACCATAACAATACTAATACTTGATTTTCCAGCTGTATATCCCATTCCTCTTGCAGGTTTGGTTCTATACATTTTGGCATCTTGTATGTTTGTCAGATTTGTGTCAGATGTTCCAACTTGTGGCAAGTTTGAGTTAACATCCAGTACTTCATAAATTATATCAATATTATTAATTTGTGCATTAATTATATTGATTTCATCACTTTCAGAGCTTTCTGATTCTTCTGTCTCTTTTTCAGAGTCAGATTCTTCTTCTTTGTCATTGTGGTTTTCTGTTTCCACAATTTCATTAATCTTTGCTTTTTTAAGGCAATTATTGGCTAAGTGTCGAATACCTCCACATTTATGGCATTTTCTTTGCTCATTATTGTTGGATGTATTGGGCTTAAAGGATTCTTTTGATTTATCTTTTTTGATAAATGGTTTATTAGGGCTTTTAATGTCCAATTTTTTCCAAGTCCTGCCAATTTTTGTCCTTGTCACTATATCTTCTAGTGCATTTATATACTCTTCTGTGGAGCATGGTTCTATACACCTGCTTCTTAGGGCATGTTCTAGTTCCCCTCCACATTTTTTAAGTATTTTCATGTGCACCATCTTCTGTGACATTTCTGGGTACAGTGCATTAAGCCTTTCAACTTGTTTCAAGAACCAAGTTAAAGGTTTGTCTTTCTCTGGGTCAAAGAAAGAGTTTTCAAATGCATTTTCTATCTTATACCTCCAGGCATCATTTGCCCACTTGGTGATTATTTCTTGTTTCCACCAAGACCAGGTATTTTTACCATTTGTCTGTCTTATGCCATAATACCATCTTTTTGCAGATTTCTCAAATAATGAATGTAATCTTGCAGTGATTAATTCATCTGGTATGGCATAGTCTTCTTGTAACATGTCAATTGTTTTAATAAATGACATGTGGTCATATTCACCTTCTCCTGTGAATGTTGGCCATTCCTTCAATTGAGGTGCTTCTTTCATTAAGACTTGGTTGTTGTCTTGATGACTCAAGTCTGTTATGAAAGGATTTGACAATTCCTCTTTTGTTTTAACAGGGCTTCTTATATGAGAAAATGGTGTTGATAACTTTGGCATATTTAAGTTAGCCTCATTAATCTTATCCATTTTTTCTGTAATAAGCCTTATTTCACTTTGAATATCATCTTTCAGATGCATTCTTGCTTCATCACTTTTTTCCACATGGTCCAAAAGTAATTTTTGGTGTGATGAAGTTTTTTCTTCAACTTTTTCTACAGAAATACTTAATTTATTTAATTTTTCTGTAAGATTGTCAATACTCACATCATAATTGATTGTCAAAGTCTTGTCTTTGATATCTTTTATGTATTTATACAATTCTTGTTGTCCTTGTATTAATTTTTGAGTATTGTCAATTAAATTCTTTGGTTTATTATTTTCAACAATAAACTTAATGTTGTCAATTTCTTTTTTGTTTTGCACAACAATTTTTGTTAAAGAAGATAAATTGTTATTTATTTCTTGTAGTGATAATAAACTGTCTTTAATTTCTTTTAGAGGTAATATACTATTCTTAATTTCTGTTAAAGTATTTACAACATCTTTGGACAAGGTTATTTCTTTGGGAAATGAGGTTGTCTCATTCTTTGCTCTTCCTTGTCCTTGAATTCCATCAAGGTTCTGGCCATGTTGAAAACATTGTCCATGGCATCCTTTTGGATTCTTGGGATTCTGTAGCTTGGGGAATATGGTTTCCTCCAATGCTTTTTCTTGTTCTTCTTCCCTTCTTGGGGAAGTGGGTTGGCTTGAGGTTTGCTGGTAGAAGCTACTGGGGCTTCTTCCTTGGTTGCCTCCCTCTTTTTGGCATGATAATCCTTGATTTTTTTGATTTGAGGTTTGGATGACAGTGGATTCCATCCATTGGAGTATTTCACTATCTCCTCCTCTTTGAGGAACTTTTTCAGGATGTGCCAGGAGTTCATCACTCCTTGGTGTATTTGAGGCAGCATTTCCCAGTCTTTGTCCTTGTATACTGTGTAATACTGCTTGTACTGGCTCATGTAGATGTCTATTTGAGCCCTCTGAATGTGATTTGTACCTGTTTGAGTTACTCATACTTAGTTCCAATTCAGGCTCAGATATCATGGGCATTTCTGGGACTTGCCTTTGGGATAAGGCACTTCCTTGTGTGGATTCTGTTTCACTGGGGATATTGCCCTTTCTTTTCCCTTTTGAGGGATCAATTCTACTTCTGAGTCCAGCTCCATCTGATTGGATGGAGTATTGGGAACCTCTTCTGGTAGTCATAATTAAAGAATAAGAAAAAATAAAAGTATTTTAGAATAAAATTCTTTTATGGCAATTTAAAAAGAGGTGCTCACCTTCAGAGTCTTGAATGGTGGGCCCTGGAAAGTCTAATTTCTTAGCTTTCTTTCTTTTGGTGATAACTGGTGTTGGAGAACTTTGACAAGTTTCTTCCACCAATCTCTCAACAGTAGCTTGGTTGTCTTCTGTTGGGTTATCTTCAAACACTAAAAAAGACAAATAAATATAAGTCTTTTTATAAGAAGTGTTATTTTTGGCAAGATATGGCAATTTTCCATGTAGAAATTGCTTTTATATCTTTAAAAAAGTGAAATAAATAAAGAAATGAATAAAAATGAATAAAAATAACTTTTTTTATTGGTTTTTAATATTTTTTTTAATATTTTTTATGTATATTTTTATTTTTAAAGGATAAAATAAAAAATGAATATGATTCTTATAAAATTAAATTATAATAAAAATTATTTTTAATTTATAAAATATTTCTTTTAATCACTAGAGTCACTCAAAGAAAGTTCTTGCAAGTCTAAGGATGTGAAAAACCACGTGTAAGACAGTACAATTGCTTTCCAAATGCCTCAATAGCTTTTAAAATCAATAAAATATAAAATTATTATATAATTTTATGATTATAAATATAATTTATTATTGGATAAACCCAAATAGAATCTTTTTAAAGGTCTTTGAAGTAAATATCACGGCCAGGCCCCCAAATGTAAGGTTTGACTATGAAACAATAAGTAAAAATTACTAATTATTTACTTATTGTACTCTGAATGTCCTTATGATTGAAATAAATAAGATTAAAATAGTACTAATAATAAAGAAATATTATTATTATGGCGTAAAAATATTATATTATTAAATAAATATAATAATATAATTAATATTATATGAAATTATAATATTATAAATAATATATTAATAGAAAATAATTAATATATTATAAAGCTCTTTATTATTGTTACCAACAAATAATAAAGGCGTAAAAAATTGTTTTTTATTAATAAAAAACAATTAATAACAATAATATTACTAATATTAAAGTTATGAATTAATATAAATACTATTTATATTAATTAAAGAATTATTAAGAGAGTAATAATAGAGAAATTATTATAATAAGAGAAAATAACCTACTTTTAACACTTAATATAATAATTTTGAAGTATTTTACGCCAAAAAATATAAATACAACCTTTTCAAATTGTATTTACAATAAAAATAAAGAAAATTACAAATTATTCAGTATTTTTACGTGGAAATGAGTTTTAGAGAGATTTTTAACAAAAACAATTAAATAAATGATTTAATCATGTCAAAATAGATGATTATAGCAAGGTGGTCTTTGGTCTTTAATAATATAACAGTTTTATATATAAAGAATAAAGAAATTACCTTTGATTTGATTGATTTAATGTTTTTGATGCGTCTGAGGGGTAAATAGAGTAAAAAGAGCTCTATTTATAGTAAATACCTCCCTCCTAGAGTCCAACAGGCTTCTAGTAGACGTGTACTGATCATATCCACTGGAATTGATCAATATTTTAAGGTTTGAGGGTGATTACATCATGATCAAACCATATTACATCATTATTACACCATTATTTAGAGTTATCACTATAACTCTAAGTGTGATGACATCAGAGGCTTGGCAGAACCCCAAATTTCGTGGATTTTATTAGTTTTAATCATAAACTAATAGTATTCACCAATTTTATCACTATTAAGACTGTTAAACTTAATTTAAGGTTACAGTATGTGATCATAACAGCTCAATTTAAGCTCAAACTTTGACCCTCAATAACTTTTAAGGTTTTCACGCTACAGCAATTCAGAGAGTGAATTCTGATAGCCTGACATAACCTCATTATGCTGCCAAGAGCTTTTCATTACATCATCAAAACTCTAATTTTGATGATTTTTCTTGTAACTCATCTTTTCTGTCGAAATTCAATATTTTAAACTTCAAACCTTGATTTCAGGGGGTTATACCCTGAATTTAATAATAACAATTACATCATTCTTCACGAATGAACTAGGAGAATCTAACTGTGTACTTTTTTTTAAGTTTGGAACACTTTCACAACAAAGTGGTCAACAGCTCTGTTGATTTTTATCAATAATTCATCATAGGTTTTAACCTTGTTTATAATTTGTAAAATAAAGTTCATATCTGTGTTCTCACAGTAATTACGTGGTAACTTTATTTTTGGTTCATCATTCTATCATGTATAGTTTAGAAGATATTAGCTATGATCCTTGAATATATGCGTTGACCAAAAAAGTGCATATATTCAGGATAATTCCTTAAGTATTAACATTGGAAATTAGCTTATTAATTGTTTTATATGTGGAATTTTGTGGGGAATCCACTGGTACAATTTATTTCACATGTTGTTTCATTAGTTTCTGAGATAAATAAGTTTTTATGGTTTTTATAAGGTATTATACCTTATAATTCCTTAAATATTGGCTTTACAGATATGCCATAAAAATGGTATATGTGTATTTTTCCATGGGGAATCCAATGGTATAATTTATTTCACATGTTCATTCATTGGTTTTTAAGTTAAACCAATTTTAGTACCAATTTATGGTATTTTTTGTATATTTGAGTAATTATTTTTAGTGTATAATTATTCTAATTAATTTTAATATAATTATATTAAAGGTATAATTATTCTGAGTATTTTTTGTGACCTTATTGGGTATGTGGTCATATCTCAAAGGCTCACAGACATGGTAGGAACATGGGAGGTTTGCTATACCTGTCAACTAATACTAGGCATGCATTATAGCTTCTGTCTCCTCCTGGAGGTAATGCTGTAACCCAATCCATATGAAGTATTTCCCAAGGGGATTTTGGTTCTTGGATTTAGATCATCATTCCAAATTTCTTTCCTGCGGCTCTGTTGGCTTTTGTACATCTCTCACAGGTTTGGCAGTATTCTGCAACATCTTTCTTCCAATTTGGCCACCAAGAGCAGGTTTTCACCCTCTCTAGTGTTCTGTCTTCTGAAAGGTTTCAAGCTGCAACACTATCATGACACTCATGTAAAATAGTGTTTATCAGGGTTCTGTCTGTTAAGGCCATAACACATGTGTGTTTTGTTCTATGGTAAAGGATTACATCAAGAAGGTGGAATCTTCCTTCATCATATGCCTTTTTCTATGTTTCATCTAATTTTGATGAAAGTGATGGATCTTTGCAGTATTTCATTAGAAGTTGGCTTAAGATATGGAAATTCTTGTTTTTCTTATAGCTTTCTTTAACTTGGTTAAAGAATTATGTGCAAATGTCTGTAACACATATTCCTTCTATATGGTGCTCCTCCTGTGGTACCCATGCTGGATTGTCAGGGGTATTTGCTAGAGCCCATCTTCATTTTTATGAATATTGCCAGATCTATGAGCAATAGTCGTATTTCCTCTCTATTCTTGGATAGCAATTTTCCATCTCAGCATATGTCTATTTGGAGTTTTCATATATAATAGAAATTTTACAGCATTACAGTCTGTAATCACATCAAATACTGTTCCATCCAAGTAATAATGTAATTTTTCTAAACCCCACACTAAGCAGAGGAATTCCATTTGGCTTGCTCCATATCTTGCTTCTGGTGGCTTTATATGTCTTGAAATAAAACAAATTGGTCCTTCCACTGGTTTATCATTGATAATTTGTGTCTGGTGTAGTGCAGCACCTAGTCCTTCTCCACAAGCATCAATGTAAAGTTTGAAGGGTAGTTTCCAATCTGTCATTAGAAGAAATGGGGCATTTGTTAAGGAATTTTTCAATTCTTCATATGCCTTGACTCTTTCTTCTGTCATTTCATAGACTGTTTGTTGGTCACATAGCTTATACAAGGATTTAGCAATTCTTACAAAGTCCTTTATATGCTGTCTATAGTAACCAGAAGATACTAGAAATGATTGCATTTTTTTGGGGTTTGAGGCATTGGCTTAAGTAGTACTGCTGCTACTTTACTCTTGTCTATGCCTAGACTACGTCCAGATACAACATGTCCTAGTGCTTTTAGTTCATTGTATGCAAAATGACACTTTTGAAACGAAATTTTCATATTCACTTGCACTATTTTTTGTAGTACCCTTTCTAGTCTTGTAAGGTGATTTTCCCAAGTTTCTGAGCAAACTATGATGTCATCAATATAGATAATTAACCATCCTTCTGATAGTTTTGAGCCTTAGAGGTAATTTCATATACCCAAAAGACCACAAATATAAAAAATAACATATCAATATAAATAAAATAAATTTATTTATATTATTAAAATAAAAATCAAAATATAAATATAAAATTATATTAAAAATAAAAAAATTAATTACAATTTAAAAATAAAAACACATTAAATTTTGTAAGTATAAAATTACATTTATACTTGAAAAAATTAAGTAAAAATGAAATTTTAACAAAATTGTGAAAAAATAAATAAATTTGGAAAAAAGTTAAATAAAAATTATTATAACTTTTTATCCAATAAATAAACATATAAAAATTATTTCACCATCAGATTCCTCATAAAAAATCAGGTGGGGTCACCTCTGAGTGAAATTCTTGTAACTCAACTCTAAATAAGCTTAAATTAAGTTTTTAGTATTTTCAATACAAAAGTTGAAAATCCTCAAAACCTTAATTTAATTCACACCACATGTGGTGTTAACCATCAAATTTTGTGTTAAAGTTGAGGTGTTGTGTTTAGTTTAGAAGTTATGAGGACTTGAAGTATTTTCAATTGAATTCAATTGAAATGTCAAAATGTGCGCGTGTATTACATAAGTGAACTTTGATTTACATATGAGGTGTCAATTATTACTGTATTGTACTGTACAATTGAATTGAATTACATATGTAAATTATAATTATAATACATGATGAGGAATTAAAGGAAAAATAAATTGGAAAGATTAAATTTGGGGGGGAAAAGGAACTCCAGCTCTAAGGGGGAGCTAGAACCCCGAAATCCTTTCTGACAGGCGTAGGATGTCAAAATTCACGCAAAAGTTCATCACTTTTGGCCTGGAATTGAGTTAAAGGGTCTGTGGACTCAATTGATGATGAGGTTTTGATACCAACTGGGGTAGTTTTAGCTATTGCCAAGAGGGTAAAACTACCCTTAAGATAAAACCATCATAGTAAAAACAGTTTTAACTGGTTTCTACGCCTCTGACACACATTCTGACGTGTTTTGAGGGCTCTAGGCCTGGTATTGCTATAGTAATGGCTGATTTAAGGGTTTAAAATGGCTAAAAATGGCTTAAACCAGCCCCTTTTTGGCCTAAACCAGGGTTCAATGATGCCATAATTGGCTTTTCTGTTTTCAGACTGTTTTTCACGACTGACAAGAGGAAGTTTTACTTCTGGAGTAAGAGAATTGATGGCTATAAAAGAATGTCTTCTTTGCCCCACTTTTCTCTTCATGTTAGGATCTTTTCCTTTTATTAATTAGTTTAAACACTGTTGAACCAATCAATCAAAGATTCCAACCACCATTTTTAAATCATTTTAATCCTTTTAACCACGTGAAAAAATCATTATAATCATTGTTTGTAACTCTTATAATCATTTTTACCCCTGAACCACCCCAAAAGTGAATTAAAGCATCTTTCATCACTGTAAACTTTGTCACTTTGTTTCCAAATTCACTCTGGTCACTTTTGGGCGTGTTTTCTCTTTAATATTTTTTTTAAAGACTTTGTTCTTTAATTAATTGCTTGCAGTTCTTGGCTCAATTAATTCCAATTGAAATTGCTCTTGAAGAAATTTCTTTTGTAGCCTTAAAATATCTCTTGTAAAGTATTTTTTGGATAAATTTTTATTGTTGGTAAAACAATAAATTTTTATAATATTATTGTTTTATACTAATAAAGTTATAAACAATAAAATTGGTGTGTTTTCTCTTAAAAATAATATTTCATACTATTTTTAATTGATTTTTACCTTATACAAATTTTGAGGACAGGAAAAGGACTTGATTTTTAATCAAAGTTTCATATCAACACCTTACATTTGGGGGCCCAGCTGTGATATTTTACCTGTGACATATTTTTTTTACTCTCTTTAAATCTTTTTTCTTATATTGAAAAATTTAAAAAACATATAAAAAATACTTATAATCCAAAAAAAACCCATAAAATATTTTTTTTTTTCATATTATAAGTGAGGCTTAAATTTTTATTTCCTTTTTGAAATATCCTTTTTTTACTTAATTAATTGCCTTTTTCATTAATTTTAGTGTCTGACAACGTGGTAAGACAAGAAAACATTGAAACAGCCTCAACAGTAACCAGCATTATCCCTGCCAGTACTGTTAATTCTGATCATAATAGTACTGTTATTGTGACTCAAAATAACCAACCTGAACCAATATCTTCTGAATTGATTAACTTGGACATAGGTAATACCCTTCAGAAAGCAAAAGATTTGGCCAATAGTAAGTTTTTGACGTAAAAATACTATTTTAAGCCTTTTTAAACCATATTATGCCTTCAACCAGGTCAGGAGCCAGCTACAACCCCTCAAGCAGCTCCCAAAAAGGTAATAGACGTGATTATGGCAGAGGCCAACCAGGTACAGAAGGAAAAGGGTCAGTTGATGACTTCCAAACAACTAAATTGGGTCATTCTGAAGCTGATAATACTATTTTACCTTCAAAAATAGCTGACACCCGCCACAACAAGCCTCTGTGAGCATATACAAAGCCAGCCACAGTGCATAAAACAATGCACTTCAATTCAAGGAGTACCAGATCCTTGCAGACCTGTGGAAGAATTGCATGAATTCTTACCTGACAGTAAGAAAATTCTTGGGCCATCCCAACACTTGCAAATTGCTCAATGGATGTGTCACAACCATGGCAATTCACTTCCTTGGATCCCCATATGGCATATCAAGCCACAGTCCTTTTATGGCCAATTGGCCATATCCATCACCAGTGGCCAATATGGCCACGTCATCATCTTATGGACCATTTATGGCCATTTGTGTTTTGGGGCCTTCATGGCCCTTCACCTCAATCCAGCACCCATAGCGGCAATTTATGCCCAAATGGGTATTTCTGGTCATTTCCCTCAAAACCAGGGGAAATGGCCCAAATGGCTGTTTTGGCCATTTGGGCTCATAATGCGCATTTGCGCATTTGCGCATATTTGCGCATTTTTGCGCACTTTGCGCATTTGCGCACTTTTGCGCATTTTGCGCATTTTTGCGCACTTTGACGCAAAGTGTCCAAAAGACACTTTCCCGCCTTTTGGGCCAGTTTTTGGCTCAGAACCCAAAAGTGGCCAAAAACCCCAAAAGGCCCAGAAACACCATTCCAAGCTCTGAAGCCATTACATCCATCCTTTTCCCTCTGCTTTTCCACCTCAAGACCTTTGGACGTAATCTTCTTGTCAATCAACCAATATGCCATAAATGATGTTATATATCATTGTACATCATTTTTCAACAGCAATTCAATGGTGGCAATATCATATGCTCATTTCAACATTCCAACATCTCATCACGTCATCAAGGCACCCAATCATTCAGAGGAATCATCAAGGCTCAAGAGCAAGTGTTTCAGCGTCAAAGACCAATGACGCCATCAAGCAGTCATTGGTTATTCTCATTCCAAGTATTCCTTCCAAGGGAATACTTTCAATTCATTCTCAAGTGTATTCAAGAGGCAGTGCCAAAAAGAAGTTGTCAAGTGTCAAAGCTCCACTCAATCCATCTTGGCAACCATATTCATTTCAATACAGTCTGGATCCATCAAGAACTGTATTTCATTTTCAATCATGGGAAGTTCATTCAACCCAATTCAATTTCAATATTAGCCAGCTGTATCAATTCCCAAAACAATCAATACAGCCCCAAGGATCAATACAGATCAGTTTTCAGCCTGAAGAACTCAAGCTCCCAACTTTTCACATATACCGGCTACCCTTTCCACCCTGGGGGTTTTTCCCCAGTTAATTAATATATTTTGATTTTATTTTATCTCTATTTTCTTTTCACTTTAGTTAAGCAAATACTGATATTATTAAGTCAGTCATTTAGCACCTTTCTCTTTTCTCTTTCTTCGCCTGTCAATGGATATTTGGTGGTCATATCCTTACTAATTCCATTATTCATTTTTGGAAGGTTGAAACAGTGATTAAGGACTTACTTGGTTGGCTCTTTGGCCATTTGGCTTCCCTTTCCTCTTTTGCATCTCATCTTGTACCTGAATATCTTTTAGAGGAATTCATTCTTATTACTTTTATTTCTTTATCCTTTTGGAGTCTTCCAAGTGAGTTCCCTGATTGCTGAGTGCCAGGCCACTCTTGTATTTCTGTCCAAGAGCCCCTGTGACATTATATTAATTAACTCATAATTTCTTTTTCATTCTGTTCATTCTTTCTTTATAATTTCATTCACTCATTTCATCGAAATTATGATTCTTTTATGCTTATGAACTTAATGATTCATCGTCACCCCTCAATTTTCTTTCACTCATTCTTCATTTTGAAAATTGAAAGCTGACCCATTTTTTATTTTGTTATTCTTTTTTAAATCTTTTCAAATCATCAAATTTTCATTCTCATTCATAATTCAGGCGTCATCTTGATTTTCTTTGATTTTCAAATTTTTCATCAAGATATTCAGACACGTTATTCACATCAAGATTCATAATTGATTTTTTCTTCAAGAATTTTGATTTTTAAAGAATAATTCACTTGATTTTGATTGATTGATTGATTTGACATATTTGATTTTGACCTCAAGAAAATTGATTGACCTGAAGATCTCATTGATTTTGCTGATTTTTTCACATCAAGAATTTTGACACAAATTGACTTTTCTTCAAGATTTCATTTGATTGATTGATTTTGCAAGATTTTTGATTTTGATTGATTTGATTGATTGATTTATTGACTTGAAGATCTCATTTGACTTTGATTCATTGATTTACTTCAAGACATTGATTTGATTTGACTTCAAGACTTCATTTGATTTTGATTTATTGACGTACTTGAAGATTTTCATTTTGATTCATTGATTTTCCTCAAGATTTGATTGTTGACTCTTTTCACTTCAAGCAAATTTTGGTTTTCAATTCATTTATTTTATTTTATTCCTGATATCATGCCTGTTCAACACTCACCTCCGGCAAGACAGACAAGATCTCAGGCCAGAGCTCAAGCTGTTCTCACTCCAACTCCAAGAGCTCCTCTAGATGGCACCCCAGCAGTTCCTCAACTGAGGGCCCAATTAGATAGAGGACCCCGCATGGAAGGAGCAGCACCATCCAGGAAGGAAGGAAGAGGGCCAAGAAGATCATGTTCATTCTCACGAGTAGTTGGCGGATTTCCAGGAACTTCAAGGACTATTTTCAAAGGTCCAGGTGAAGATGGTGAAGAGGAGGAGGAGAATTCTGTGGAAGAGGAAGAGTCTGATGGTACTGAAGGTGTCCCTGCTCCGGTGGAGGCATCCCAAGGTATTGGAGGACCAACTCCAGCCCAGTCTAATCAGCCTGTCTCTCATCAGTCTGAACCATCCCTATTGGCCATCATGCAGCAAATGACTTAGATTATGGCCAATCTTCAAGCAGCTTCATCCTCTGAAGCATCAAGACCACCAGCCTTCAAGACTCCATCTATGAAGGCACCGGAATGCTTTGATGGGACTCAGCCCTTCAAAGTTAGAAGCTTTATTCAGTCTTGTCAATTGATTTTTCATAATGATCCGGCAAACTTCGCTCAAGACAGAAAGAAGGTCCTTTATGCCACTTCATTTCTCATTGGCAGGGCTGCAAAATGGATTGAGCCTTATCTTTCTAATCTCACCAATCAAGATTCAAATTACCTTCTCAATTCTTGGCGTTTGTTTGAATCTCAACTCTTCACTCTATTTGGTGACCCAAATGAAGTCAGAAAAGCAGAAGCTGAGTTGGATTCTTTAAGAATGAAAGAAGGTGGGCATGTATCCTTATACATTGCTGATTTCAGAAGCTTAGTCTCAAGAATCGGGGATTGGGGTGAAAGAGCTCTCATCCATCATTTCAGGAAGGGATTTCCATCCAGGATTTTGGATCAATTGGCCTCCCATCCTTCAAGAATTGACTCTCTTCAAGACTTAATGGACGTTACCCTGGAACTTGATACCAGGTACCATGAGAGGCAAAATGAAAAGAGTCACCATTGAGAGAAGAAGCCAGAAGCATCAAATTCACATGCTTCTCATACTCAAAGTTCTTCAAGCTCAAGTCAAAAGAAGAAGACTTTTCAGATGAGGGACAAGCCCCATTCTTCTTTATTGAGTAAAGATTTCAAGCTCATGAGCTGTGAAAGAGAAAGAAGAATCAAAGAGGATCTTTGTACCTATTGTGGTGGGAAGCATAGTCTTGAGTCCTGTATCAAAAGGCCTCAAAACAAGCTTATCCAACCATCAGGCAAATTTCCCAGCCAGGGAAAAGCCTGAGTGAAGATCATGTTGTGTTCAATGGTCTTCACAGTTTTCCATCCAGAGCACAATTGTGCATTCTGAATACTGGTGTCAAAAATTCTCTTAAATTTTTTGTTTTTTCTTCTCTCTCTGATATGTTTTACAGTATTCTCATTGATTCTGGTGCTACCAACTCATTTATTGCAAAGCAGTTTGTTCACAAGTATTCTTTGACCATGTCAGAACTCCCGGAGAAGATTCCCCTTATTATTCTTGACTCCTCTGAGTCTCCTTCTTTATTTGTGACTCACCATACTAAATATATGGTTGAGCTCCCTTCCTTCCCAAGCTTTGAATGGGACTTTTTAGTCATTGATACTCCCAAGGGAGAAGACCTCATATTGGGCTTTGACTTTCTTAATCATTTTAATCCGTTTATTGATTGGAGGCAAGGATTGATCACCTTTAATTCTGATCATAAGGACTATAATGATCCTTCAATTTCTTTCAGTAATGACTTTCCTTCTGCCAAATCATGTGCAGCTCTGGTTGGTGATTCTAGAACACCATCATTTCCGTCTTCTGTCCATATTCCTTCCCTTAATTTCCATCAGTCATTACTATCATCTAGAGATGAAGTCTTCAAAGAGATTCAAGATGTTGGAGAAGATAATTCTGTATCTTCACTTCATCTCTTCTTTGGGAATATGGACCTTCCTCCTTCATCTTATCATGACTCCCTGGAGGAGTTGTGGGATGAAGAGGAAGAGCCAGAAGAAATAGAAACCGTGATGAAGGTTGTTCCTTCTGTTTATCACCAATACTTGGATGTATTTTCCAAGGTGAAAGCAGAGAAACTTCCTCCTCACCGCGCCTGTGATCATCATATCGAGCTGGAGGGGTCTCTACCTCCAGTTGGGGTGATCTACTCTTTATCAAACCAAGAGTCAGATACACTCAGGGCCTACATTTCAGAGAATGTAGAGAAAGGTTTCATCCGGCCAAGCTCCTCTTCTACAGGAGCACCTGTTCTTTTTGTCAAAAAGAAAGATGGTGGCCTCTGTTTGTGTGTTGATTACCGCAAGCTCAATGCTGTTACTAGGAAGAACAAGTATCCTGTTCCTCCTATGAATCAGCTTCTCACTGTTTTCAATGGTTCTTCTATCTTCTCCAAGATTGACTTGCGTGGTGCATATAACCTGCTCAGAATCAAGGAAGGTGATGAACATTTGACTTGTTTTAGAACCAAATATGGTAGCTATGAGTACTTGGTTATGCCATTTGGGCTTACCAATGCTCCTGCTTCTTTTCAAAATCTCGTCAATGATATTTTTTATGATCTTCTTGATGTTTATGTTGTGGTTTATTTGGATGACATTATGGTCTTTTCCAAATCTGAGGAAGAACATGTCACTCATGTGTCCACTGTTCTTTCCAGACTCAGAGCCAATAACCTCTTTGCTAAGGCGTCCAAGTGCCTATTTCATGTTTCTAGTGTGGAATACCTTGGTTATGTAGTTTCTTCTGAAGGCCTCAAGATGGACCAAGCAAAAGTCCAGCAAATTCTCAATTGGCCACCTCCAAGAAACCTCAAGGCTCTTCAATCATTCCTTGGCTTTGCCAATTTTTACCGCCGTTTCATCAAGAATTATTCAAAGAAAATTAGTTCGCTCACAAGTTTCCTCAAGAAAGATTCCCGTTTTCCCCTCAATGAGGAAGCTCTTAGACAGTTTCATCAACTCAAAGAGGCATTCACCACTGCTCCAATCCTTCTCTACCCACCATTGTAGAGACCGATGCATCAGATTATGCCTTGGGTGCTGTACTGAGTCAGGTCTCTGACTCAGGAAAACATCCCATTGCATTTGATAGCCGCAAGCTTCTCCCAGCTGAGCTCAATTATGAGATTCATGACAAGGAACTCCTTGGCATAGTCTGGGCTCTCAAGCGCTGGAGAGCTTTCCTTCTTTCTATTTCTTCCCCTTTTGAAGTTCTCACCGATCATTCATCTCTTCAATATTTCATGTCTTCCAAGATTCTCACTCGCCGTCAAGCCCGCTGGGCTGAATTTCTATCTGAATTTCATTTCTCAATCACTTACCGCCCTGGCCGCTTGGCCACCCTTCCAGATGCCTTGTCACGTCGGGACGACGTTTACCCGGAGAGGGGGGAGGATTTCATCAGCAAGAATCCAATGAACTATCAGAAGATAATCAAGCAAGATGAAATTCAAGCCTCAAAGTTTTTTGCAGTCAAGGTGGATTCATTTTCAAATTTGATTGATTCAATTCAGAAGGCAGTGTGGCAAGATTCTCAATATAGAAGTGTCCTTGAAGATTTGGGTAAAGGTAAATCTGTCCAAGATTATTCTCTTGATTCCTCTTCCAAACTTCTCCTTTTCAAAGATCGAGTGATGGTCCCAAATGACCCCACAATTCAACTCAATATACTTCAAAAGCGGCATGACTCTCCTCTAGCTGGACACCCTGGCCAAGAGAAGACTCTCAAACTTGTCAAGCGGGATTTCCACTGGTCCGGCATGACTCAATTTATCAAGGATTATGTCTCATCCTGTCAACAGTGTTCAAGAAACAAAAATATTCATCACAAGAAGTTTGGACTCCTCAAGCCTCTTCCAATTCCAAGTGGTCCTTGGATTTGTCTTTCAATGGATTTCATCACTCAATTGCCACTGTCCAATTCCTTTGATTCAATTTTAGTCATAGTGGACAGATTCTCAAAAATGGCGATTTTTATTCCAACAATAGCTTCAATCACTTCATTAGACTTGGCCCATTTATTCATCAAGAATATTTTCTCAAAGCATGGCCTTCCTTCAAGCATTGTTAGTGATCGAGGTTCTCTTTTTGTTTCTTCTTTTTGGACCAACCTTTGTCAGCAGCTCAAGATCTCAAGAGACTTGTCAACTGCTTACCATCCAGAAACTGATGGACAGACAGAGAGGGTAAATCAGATACTAGAACAGTACCTTCGGATGTATGTCAGTTATCATCAAGATGATTGGAACACCTGGCTCCCTCTGGCTGAATTTGCCTACAATAACTCTGACCACTCTTCAACAAAACAATCACCGTTTTTCACTGTTTATGGAAGAGACCCTCATTTTGACTCAGTTCACATCACTCAAGACACTCCGGCTGGAAAGTTATCAACAAAAATCCAATCAGTACAGCAAGATGTCAAGAGAGAACTTGAAGTTGCCATAAACAGGTTTAAGAGGTATGCAGATAAAAGTAGAGCAAGTCCACCTGTTTTCAATCCTGGTGACATGGTATGGCTTTCTTCCAAGAACATCAAATCAACCAGACCCACCAAAAAGCTGTCTGAAAGATGGCTGGGTCCTTTTCCAATCTTGAAGAAAGTCAGCACTCATGCCTACCACCTCAAGCTTCCATCTCAATGGAAATCCATCCACCCAGTTTTCCACATCACCCTTTTGGAACCAGTCAAGACGTCAACAATCCCAAATAGGCATCAAGAGCCTCCTCCTCCAATCACCATTGAAGAAGAAGAGGAATGGGAAGTCTCTCAAATACTGGACTCAAAGCTCAAGAGAGGAAAATTATGGTATCTGGTGGAATGGAAAGGTTTCAGTCAAGACCCAGAAAGATCCACTTGGGAACCAACTGAAAACCTCAAGAATTGTCCTGAACTTGTCAAAGATTTTCATTCATTATATCCTGACAAGCCTGGGCCAAATTCTTCAAAAGCTTGATTCATTATGGTGCTTGGTGGGGAGAGGAATTACCAAAAGTAAGTCCCACTCCTGGTATGCACCTTTAGGGGTATTCTACTCTGTTTTGTTGTAAGCATCACCTTGGCCACTCTGTGAGCACTTTGCAATTTTGGACACAGATTCCTGGCAGGGCTTTCAACTTCATTTCCAATCTTATGGCCATTTTCACTTGGGACAATGGGCCATTCACTTTTCAATTCATTTCCAAGACTTCAAACTTCAAATTCATTCCTTCAACGGTTTTGTTTTATTTTTATGGCACTGGCGGGAGTGGTAACTACCAAAAGTAAGTTCCTCTCCTGGTGTGCACTTCCCTGAGGGGTCTACAATCTTGTCAAAACATCACCTTGGCCACTTTGTGAGCACCTGGCATCAATTTTATCTTTCCAGGTCCTTGGCCAATTTCAAAATCAGTTATCAACCTCCGTGATGAAGATTGGAACCTCCTCAAGATTCAATTCATTTTTCATTTTTCTTTTTCCTTTTCTTTTCTTATTTTCAGTTTCATTCTTTATTTCTATTTTACTTTTATTTTAAATTTCCTTTTATCACGTCAACTATCACGTCAAAAATTTTCATTCATTTTAAAATTCAATTCAAATCATGAAGCCAATGTCAAAAGAAGATCAAGCAAGTCCTGCGTCAAATGTCAAATTTTTAATATCAGTCTTCAAATTCTTATCTTAATCAGTCCTCTTGAATCACTCTCTCAAAATCTTTCCAATAGCCTCAACAGGCTTCACCTTTTATTGGTGCTCAGGAGCTCACCATTTCAAGGTGGGGGGTACTGTCACAACCATGGCAATTCACTTCCTTGGATCCCCATATGGCATATCAAGCCACAGTCCTTTTATGGCCAATTGGCCATATCCATCACCAGTGGCCAATATGGCCACGTCATCATCTTATGGACCATTTATGGCCATTTGTGTTTTGGGGCCTTCATGGCCCTTCACCTCAATCCAGCACCCATAGCGGCAATTTATGCCCAAATGGGTATTTCTGGTCATTTCCCTCAAAACCAGGGGAAATGGCCCAAATGGCTGTTTTGGCCATTTGGGCTCATAATGCGCATTTGCGCATTTTGCGCACTTTTGCGCATTTGCGCACTTTTTGCGCATTTTGCGCACTTTTTGCGCATTTGCGCACTTTGCGCATTTGCGCATATTTGCGCACTTTTGCGCATTTTGCGCATTTTTGCGCACTTTGCGCATTTGCGCACTTTTGCGCATTTTTGCGCACTTTGACGCAAAGTGTCCAAAAGACACTTTCCCGCCTTTTGGGCCAGTTTTTGGCTCAGAACCCAAAAGTGGCCAAAAACCCCAAAAGGCCCAGAAACACCATTCCAAGCTCTGAAGCCATTACATCCATCCTTTTCCCTCTGCTTTTCCACCTCAAGACCTTTGGACGTAATCTTCTTGTCAATCAACCAATATGCCATAAATGATGTTATATATCATTGTACATCATTTTTCAACAGCAATTCAATGGTGGCAATATCATATGCTCATTTCAACATTCCAACATCTCATCACGTCATCAAGGCACCCAATCATTCAGAGGAATCATCAAGGCTCAAGAGCAAGTGTTTCAGCGTCAAAGACCAATGACGCCATCAAGCAGTCATTGGTTATTCTCATTCCAAGTATTCCTTCCAAGGGAATACTTTCAATTCATTCTCAAGTGTATTCAAGAGGCAGTGCCAAAAAGAAGTTGTCAAGTGTCAAAGCTCCACTCAATCCATCTTGGCAACCATATTCATTTCAATACAGTCTGGATCCATCAAGAACTGTATTTCATTTTCAATCATGGGAAGTTCATTCAACCCAATTCAATTTCAATATTAGCCAGCTGTATCAATTCCCAAAACAATCAATACAGCCCCAAGGATCAATACAGATCAGTTTTCAGCCTGAAGAACTCAAGCTCCCAACTTTTCACATATACCGGCTACCCTTTCCACCCTGGGGGGTTTTCCCCAGTTAATTAATATATTTTGATTTTATTTTATCTCTATTTTCTTTTCACTTTAGTTAAGCAAATACTGATATTATTAAGTCAGTCATTTAGCACCTTTCTCTTTTCTCTTTCTTCGCCTGTCAATGGATATTTGGTGGTCATATCCTTACTAATTCCATTATTCATTTTTGGCAGGTTGAAACAGTGATTAAGGACTTACTTGGTTGGCTCTTTGGCCATTTGGCTTCCCTTTCCTCTTTTGCATCTCATCTTGTACCTGAATATCTTTTAGAGGAATTCATTCTTATTACTTTTATTTCTTTATCCTTTTGGAGTCTTCCAAGTGAGTTCCCTGATTGCTGAGTGCCAGGCCACTCTTGTATTTCTGTCCAAGAGCCCCTGTGACAGGATGGCATCCATTGATGGAGAAGAAAACCATGATGCTTTTGACACTGGAATGGAGGAAAAACAACCCTCCACCACCCAAACCAGTGCCAAAGACAGCCCCAGTGGCCAGCACCAGCAATTCCAACGTGAAAAAGCAGCCACAAACTCCAAACAAGGGCAAAGGGAAGGCACCAGCCCCAAAACCTTACAGCCAGGGCTACAGAATTCCAAATATTCAGCAGGATGCCATGGAAAATGTATTCCAGATGGCCAGAACCATGATGGAATTACAGAAGAAGGAGGAAGCCAGATTAAGGTTCCAGAAATGATTTCTGACATATTTGATTCCATCCCAGAGTTGTATAATGCTATAAATGACGTGAAAAAACATCTTTCTGATAAAAATGAAACCATTTGTAACAACATTAAAACAAACAACCTGAGTATGTGCCAAATTATTGAAACACTTATGTGTTTTGAAAAAGTTTTAAGAACAATTAAAAATTCCAATAATGATAATTCTTCTAACAATAAAATAAATGAACAATCTGCCATTATTAAAGAATTAACAGATAAATATTCTAAATTCAATATTGATGACATAATTGAAACAAGAATTAAACAAGCCATAAATATTATCAAAACAGATAACAAGAAAGTCCTTGATGACATTTCAAATTCATTTACTGAAGTAAAGACATATACCATTGCCTTGAAAAAGTGTTTTGATGCTTCACAAGAAGAAGTATAAAAACTATCAATGAAATTGAATCAAGTCACTGCTGATAATACAAGACAGACAGAGTTATGGCAAGAACTGACACATAAAGAAGACATGTATAAAATTGAAGTAATAAATTTAATACAAAGCTTCCAACATGAATACAGAAATTCCCAAAGGTGTAGCAACAGTAAAATGAATGACATTGAACAAATACTGAACACCTTACCAAGAATGTCTACACCTCTAAATCAAAATGAGGGCACAAGAAGTCCAAATCCACAAGTATTGGATCCTGATAATTCACAATTAAAAAATGAATTATCCACTTCTTTTCATAACTTGGAACCATCAATGGGCCAAGCACTCTTGAAAGAAGTTCCAAAACTTAAAGAATGGCCTCACTTCAGTGGTGAAGGAGAGTATGACCATATGGAATTCATTAGAGGTATTGACATGATCAAAGAGGATTTTGAATTACCAGACAGATTGGTAACAGCCAGGTTTAACACCTTGTTTACCAGATCAGCTCACAGATGGTACATCAAAATAAGACAAGCACATGGACACCAGAGTTGGACTTGGTGGAAAACCCAAATCATCAACAAATGGGCAAATGATGCTTGGAGGTTTAAAGTTGAAACAGCCTTTGAATCTGCCAAATTTAATGCTGATAAAGACAAAGCTTTACAATGGTTTTTCCAACAAAAGAACAGATTAACAGCATTATATCCTGACATGTCAGAATTTATGATCCATAGAAAAATTCTGAGACAATGTGGAGGTGACTTAGAGCATGCTGTCAAAAGCAGGACTACTGAACAATCTTCAGCAGAGGATATTATCAATATACTAGAAGAAGTAACCACCAGAACCAAAATTGGTTCTAGTAGGGTGAATCTCAAAACAAGGTTTAATACACCTTGGAAAGATTCTGTGGACAAAAACCCCAAAGAAAATTCTAGTAATATTAAATATAAATCTGCAGATACAGTCAGAAAATGCCATATTTGCCAAAGCACCACCCATTTAGCCAATACATGTCCAAAAAGGGGGAAAATCAATGAAATTGACATTGAAAAGGGACCAGATGTTGAAAAAGAAGACATAATTGAAGACAATTCAGATGATAAGTCATCCATATTTTCTGAATCTTCAAAAGATATAGAAAATATCAATGCCACTTTTGACATCATGGAATCTTATTCCCACTTACCACAATTGAGCAATGGTCAAGTTGATTTATCAAAAGTTCAAGATGCACAACTTATGAAGACAAAACCAAACAGAGGAAAAGGTTATACAGCTGGTAACTCCTGTATAACAGAAGTGGTGATTGACAAAAAGCCCACCAAACTTTTGCTTGACCCAGGAGACTTCTGCTCTTGTGTTGGAAAATCTTTTCTTAAGACTTGTGTACCAAATTTTGAAGACCAATTGTTACCAATTGATGGTATAAAATTCAACAGTGCAAGTAACCCAATGAAAGCATTAGGAATCTTTGAGACCAATGTCATATTCCCACACATAAATGGGAATTTAAGGATCACAGTTGAATTTGTTGTTATGGAAAATTGCTCTAGTACCCATTTTATATTGGGAAATGACTATTTAATCATGTATGGGATAGATTTACATAATAACAAAGACAGATACTTTACTATTGGAGAGAATAAGCGCCAAAAATTTGCCTTTTTACCATTTAAAAGACAAATTACAGTAAACAAAGTATCACCAGTCAACTTAGAATTAGAGAAATTCAAGTCTGAACAGTTAAATAAGGCTGAAATAAGCCTTCATCTGACTGATAAACAAGAAAATGAACTTTATTCCCTTTTGTATGACCACAGAGGAGCATTTGCTACACACAAAGAACCTCTAGGAGCAATTATTGGTCATGAAGTTGACATCATTCTTAACATTGAGAGACCTTATCCACCACTCCTCAGAAGACCTGCTTATCCAGCAAGTCCAAAATCAAGAGAAGCTCTAGAAATTCATATCAAAGAACTTATGGACCTTGGTGTAATAAGAAAAGTAGGCCACAATGAAGAAGTAGAAATAACTACACCAGTCATAGTGGCGTGGCATAATGGAAAATCCAGAATGGTTGGGGACTCTAGAGCTCTGAACACTTACACTTTCCCAGACAGATACCCAATACCAAAAATCCAAATTGCCCTTACTCAAATATCTCAAGCAGTGTATATAACCACTATGGATGCCCTTAAAGGATTCCATCAAAATGTGGTGACACCAAGAGCAAGAAAATACCTGAGAATTATAGTTCATTGTGGAGTGTATGAATACTTGAGGATGCCCTTTGGTATTAAAAATGCACCTTCACATTTCCAAAGAATGATGAATGAAATCTTCCCTGAAGAACTCTCAGAGGGATGGTTAATCATTTACATTGATGACATTATTATCTGTTCAAAGACTTGGGAGGAGCACATGTACAGATTATCAAGAGTTTTGACAAAAAGCCAATCAGTAAACATGAAAATCTCCCTGAAGAAATGTCATTTTGGATTTAAAGAACTTAAAGCACTAGGACATGTTGTATCTGGTTTGTCCCTTGGAATTGACAAAAACAAAGTTGCAGCAGTATTGTTAAAACCCATGCCTCAGAATAAGAAGGAAATTCAGTCATTCTTAGGTTTTGCAGGATATTACAGGCAACACATTAAAGATTTTGCATCCATAGCAAGACCACTTTATAAGTTGTGTGACAAAGACACAGTATTTGAGATGACTGTTGACAGAGTCAAAGCTTTTGAGTCTCTAAGAGAAGCATTGACCACTGCTCCACTCTTACTGATGCCAGACTTTAAATTGCCTTTCAAACTGTATATTGATGCATCAGGGGATGGACTAGGTGCTGCACTTCACCAAGTTCAGATCATAAATGATAAGCCTGTAGAAGGACCCATCTGCTTCATATCCAGGCAAATCAAACCAACTGAAGCCAGATATGGAGCAAGTCAAATGGAATGTCTATGCCTTGTCTGGGCCTTGGAAAAATTGAACTACTTTTTAGAGGGATGTGTTTTTGAAGTGATAACAGATTGTACAGCTGTCAAATCACTTTTGAACATGAAAACACCCAACAGACACATGCTCAGATGGCAAATAGCCATACAAGAATACAGAGGAAATATGACTATTGTTCATAAGGATGGGAATATTCATAAGAATGCAGATGGACTAAGCAGATGGCCATTACCAAATGATATTGATAATCCTGCTTATGTGCCAGAAGAAGCTTCACCACAAATTCCAATAGAAGGAATAAGTGTTACAGACTTGAACACCACCTTATTTGAATAAGTCAGAAGCAGCTACACTCAAGATAAGAATTGTAGCATCTTATGCCAATTACTTAACAAAGACTGTAAAGACAACTCTCTAATACATGCCTTGGATGAAGTATGGAGAAAATCTTATGATGAAGGAAGATTTCACCTACTGGATGGTATAATTTACCACAGAACCAAGCACACATGTGTCATGACAGTTGTAGACAGGTCATTAATCAATCTTGTACTGAAAGAATGCCATGATAGTCCCTTTTCAGGACATCTGTCTGAAGACAGAACAAGAGAGAAAGTAAAGACCTGCATATGGTGGCCAATGTGGCAGAAAGATGTTGCAGAGTATTGCAAAACCTGTGACAGATGCCAAAAGGCAAATAAATCCACTGGCAAAAGACTTGGAAATATGATAAAAATCCAAGAACCAAACAGACCTTGGGAAATTGTCCATATGGATTGGGTAACTGGCCTACCACCAGGAGGTGACAGGAGCTATAATGCTTTCCTAGTAATTGTGGACAGATTCAGTAAAACTCCAATCTTTTTACCATGTCACAAGGATGATACAGCCATGGATACAGCTCTTCTGATATGGAATAGAGTAGTGTCATGGACTGGGATATTTACAAATATCATCAGTGATAGGGATCCCAAATTCACTTCAGCACTATGGACAAATCTTCCCCAACTATTTGGCACTAAACTGTCTTTCTCTACAGCCTACCACCCACAAACTGATGGCCTGGCTGAAAGAATGATCCAAACTTTAGAGGACATGGTGAGAAGAGTTTGTGCATATGGCCTTGAATTCAAAGATTGTGATGGATTTACCCATGATTGGTGTACTCTGTTACCAGCACTAGAATTAGCATATAAAACATCAATCCATGCCAGTACCAATCAGACTCCTGCTATTCTAGAAAAAGGATGGAACCCCAAGTTACCCCAAGATTCCTTGAGGAAAGACTTAATTGAAATACATCCCACAGCTGCTAGCTTCAAAGGAATGCTAGACAAAGCTAGAAAGAATGCAGTGAGATGCATGGAGGACTCTTTTGCATATGCTAAAGACAAATGGGATAAATCTCATGCAACTCCAGATTTCAAAGTGGGGGACCTAGTTCTTGTATCCACCACTAACTTCAATAACATCAAAGGATGTAAAAAGTTGAAAGACTCCTTCGCAGGACCTTTTGTGATTAAGGCCCTCCATGGAGAAAATGCTGTTGAAGTAGAGTTATCTGAAGAACTTAGGAATAAGCACCCTACATTTCCAGTAAGCTTGATAAAGCCATACAAATCTAGTGATGCTGAGAAATTTCCCTTGAGGAATAAGATTCCCCAAGTTATACCTCCTATTGAGACATCTGGTACTAAGAAAATTACCAAAGTTCTTAAAGAAAGGAAATTAAGAACGAAAAAAGTAAGGGAATACCTTGTTAGGTACAATGACCCAGCTTGTGAAGATGAATGGTTAGAAGAAAAAGATATACCAGAAGCTACCAAACTCCTCAGGAGATTCAGACACACTAGAAACACCAATATTACAAAGTAATATTCTTTTTTAGGGGGAGGGAATGTGAGCCTTAGAGGTAATTTCATATACCCAAAAGACCACAAATATAAAAAATAACATATCAATATAAATAAAATAAATTTATTTATATTATTAAAATAAAAATCAAAATATAAATATAAAATTGTATTAAAAATAAAAAAATTAATTACAATTTAAAAATAAAAACACATTAAATTTTGTAAGTATAAAATTACATTTATACTTGAGAAAATTAAGTAAAAATGAAATTTTAACAAAATTGTGAAAAAATAAATAAATTTGGAAAAAAGTTAAATAAAAATTATTATAACTTTTTATCCAATAAATAAACATAAAAAAATTATTTCACCATTAGATTCCTCATAAAAAATCAGGTGGGGTCACCTCTGAGTGAAATTCTTGTAACTCAACTCTAAATAAGCTTAAATTAAGTTTTTAGTATTTTCAATACAAAAGTTGAAAATCCTCAAAACCTTAATTTAATTCACACCACATGTGGTGTTAACCATCAAATTTTGTGTTAAAATTGAGGTGCTGTGTTTAGTTTAGAAGTTATGAGGACTTGAAGTATTTTCAATTGAATTCAATTGAAATGTCAAAATGTGCACGTGTATTACATAAGTGAACTTTGATTTACATATGAGGTGTCAATTATTACTGTATTGTACTGTACAATTGAATTGAATTACATATGTAAATTATAATTATAATACATGATGAGGAATGAAAGGAAAAATAAATTGGAAAGATTAAATTTGGGGGGGAAAAGGAACTCCAGCTCTAAGGGGGAGCTAGACCCCCAAAATCCTTGCTGACAGGTGTGGGATGTCAAAATTCAATCAAAGGTTCATCACTTTTGGCCTGGAATTGAGTTACAGGGTCTGTGGACTCAATTGATGATGAGGTTTTGATACCAACTGGGGTAGTTTTAGCTGTTGCCAAGAGGGTAAAACTACCCTTAAGATAAAACCATCATAGTAAAAACAGTTTTAACTGGTTTCTACGTCTCTGACACACATTCTGACGTGTTTTGAGGGCTCTAGGCCTGGTATTGCTATAGTAATGGCTGATTTAAGGGTCTAAATTGGCTAAAAATGGCTTAAACCAGCCCTTTTTTGGCCTAAAACAGGGTTCAATGATGCCATAATTGGCTTTTCTGTTGTCAGACTGTTTTTCACGACTGACAAGAGTAAATTTTACTTTTGGAGTAAGAGAATTGATGGCTATAAAAGAATGTCTTCTTTGCCCCACTTTTCTCTTCATGTTAGAATCTTTTCCTTTTATTAATTAGTTTAAACACTGTTAAACCAATCAATCAAAGATTCCAACCACCATTTTTAAATCATTTTAATCCTTTGAACCACGTGAAAAAATCATTATAATCATTGTTTGTAACTCTTATAATCAATTTTACCCCTGAACCACCCCAAAAGTGAATTAAAGCAGCTTTCATCACTGTAAACTTTGTCACTTTGTTTCCAAATTCACTCTGGTCACTTTTGGGCGTGTTTTCTCTTTAATATTCTTTTTAAAGACTTTGTTCTTTAATTAATTGCTTGCAGTTCTTTGCTCAATTAATTCCAATTGAAATTGCTCTTGAAGAAATTTCTTTTGTAGCCTTAAAATATCTCTTGTAGAGTATTTTTTGGATAAATTTTTATTGTTGGTAAAACAATAAATTTTTATAATATTATTGTTTTATACTAATAAAGTTATAAACAATAAAATTGGTGTGTTTTCTCTTAAAAATAATATTTCATACTATTTTTAATTGATTTTTACCTTATACAAATTTTGAGGACAGGAAAAGTACTTGATTTTTAATCAAAGTTTCATATCCACACCTTACAATAGTTCTTCAGGAAATATGGTATTAATCATCCTTTGATAATGGGAAGGTGCATTTTTTATGCCAAATGGAATTCTTAAGTATTCAAAAATTCCACAGTGGACTATTATCCTCAGTAGTTTCTTGGCATTGTCTGTTAAGACATTTTGATGAAAACCCTTTAAGGAATCCATGGATGTAATGAACTTAGCTTGTGACAATTGTGTTAATGTCTCATGCATTCTGGGTATTGGATATCTGTCTGGAATGGTATAGGTGTTCAGGGCCCTGAAGTCTCCTACCATCCTTGATTTTTCATTATGCCAAGTTATAATGACAGGTGTAGTGACCTCTACCTGTTCATTATGTCCTACCTTTCTTAATACTCCAAGGTCTATTAGTTCTTTAATGTGTATCTCCAAGGCTTCTCTAGCCCTTGGACTAGCTGGGTAAGCAGGTCTCCTTAGTAAAGGTGGGTAAGGGTTTTCCACATTAAGAATTATATCCACTTCATGCGTAATTATGGCACCTAGTGGCTCCTTGTCAGTTGCAAAGGCATTTTTGTATTTAAATAAGAGGTCAATCAATTTTTCTTTCATTTTATCTGTTAATTCTTGATTGAATTCAGCCTCTTTGATTTGTTCAGATATGAAAAGGTCTTTTTATGGACTTTTCTCTTCATTCTTAATAGCTGTGATTTGTTTTTTGTTATTTAACAAGCCACACTTTTGTCATTTGTTCTCTCCTATGGTAAAATATCTGTCTTTTTGTTTAGATATATCTATACCATGAATTGATAAGTAGTCATTTCCAAGTATGAAGTGATTACTAGTACAGTTGTCCACTACTACAAACTCTAATTTAATTCTGACACATGGTGAAGGGTGAGGAAAAATTAGTGTTAAATCAATTATTCCAGGGGGCTTCATGCTCTCACTTGCACTACTAAATTTGACACCTTGTATTGGAATAAGTTTTTCTTGCCAGTCTGGGACAATGGTCTTTAAATAACATTTACCAACACAGGTGCAATATTCTCCTGTATCCAAGTTCACTTTTCCTTCTTGTTTATCAACCATAACAATACTTATACTTGATTTTCCAGGTGTATATCCCATTCCTTTTGTAGGTTTGGTTCTGTACATTTTGGACTCTTGTATATTTGTCAGGTTTGTGTCAGATGTTCCAACTTGTGGTAAGTTTGAGGTAACATCTAGTACTTTATAGATTATATCAATATTATTAATTTCATCACTTTCAGAACTTTCCTACTCTTCTGTTTCTTTCTCAGAGTCAGATTCCTCATCTCTGTCATTGTGGTTTTCTTTTTCCACAATTTCATTAATCTTTGCCTTTTTGAGGCAATTATTGCCTAAGTGTCCAATACCTCCACATTTATGGCATTTTCTTTGCTAATTATTGTTGGACGCATTGGGCTTGAAAGCTTCTTTTGCTTTATCTTTTTTGATAAATGGTTTATTTGGACTTTTAATGTCCAATTTCTTCCAAGTTCTGCCAATTTTTGTTCTTGTCACTATGTCTTCTGGTGCATTGATATGCTCTTCTGTGGAGAATGGTTCTATACATCTGCTTCTTAGTGCATGTTATAGCTCTCCTCCACATTTCTTAAGTATTTTCATGTGCACCATTTTTTGTGACATTTCTGGGTACAATGCATTGAGTCTTTCAACTTGTTTTAAGAACCAAATTAAAGGTTTGTCTTTGTCTGGGTAAAAGAGAAATTTTCAAATGCATTTTCTATTTTGTACCTCCAGGCATCATTAGCCCACTTGGTGATTATTTCTTGTTTCCACCAAGACCAGGTACTTTTGCCATTTGTTTGCCTTATGCCATAATACCATCTTTTTGCAGATTTTTCAAACAATGAATGTAATCTTGCAGTGATTAATTCATCTGGTATGGCATAGTATTCTTGTAGCATGTCAATTGTTTTGATAAATGACATGTGGTCATATTCACTGTAAGGTTTGACTATGAAACAATAAATAAAAATTACTAATTTATTACTTATTGTACTCTGAATGTCCTTATGAATTGAATAAATAAGATTGAAAATATAATAATAATAGATAATTATTATTATTATGGCGTAAAATAATTATATTATTAAATAAATATAATAATATAATTTATATTATGAAAATATAATATAATAAATAAATATATTAATATAAAATAATTAATATATTTAAAAAGCTCTTTATTATTGTTACCAAGAAATAATAAAGGCGTAAAAAATTGCTTTTTATTAATAAAAAACAATTAATAACAATAATATTACTAATATTAAAGTTATGAATTAATATAAATAATATTTATATTAATTAAAGAATTATTAAGAGAGTAATAATAGAGAAATTATTATAATAAGAGAAAATAACCTACTTTTAACACTTAATATAATAATGTTGTAATATTTTACGCCAAAAAATATAAATACAACCTTTTCAAATTGTATTTACAATAAAAAATTAAGAGAATTACTAATATTCTTGATTTTTATGTGGAAATGAGTTTTTAGAGAGATTTTTAACAAAAACAATTAAATAAATGATTTAATCACGTCAAAATAGATGATTACAACAAGGTGGTCTTTGGTCTTTAATAATATAATAGTTTCATATATAAAGAATAAAGAAATTACCTTTGATTTAATTGATTTAATGTCTTTGATGCGTCTGAGGGGAAAATAGAGTAAAAAGAGCTCTACTTATAGTAAAAACCTCCCTCTTAGAGTCCAACAGGCTTCTAGTAGACATGTACTGATCATATCCACTGGAATTGATCAATATTTTAAGGTTTGGAGATGATTACATCATTATCAAACCATATTACATCATTATTACACCATTATTTAGAGTTATCACTATAACTCTAAAGTTGATGACATCAGAGGCTCGGCAGAACCCCAAATTTCGTGGATTTTATTAGTTTTAATCATAAACTAATAGTATTCACCAATTTTATCACTCTTAAGACTGTTAAACTTAAATTAAGGTTACAGTGAGTGATCATAACTGCTCAAATTAAGCTCAAACTTTGATCCTCAATAACTTTTAAGATTTACACGCTACAGCAATTCAGAGAGTGAATTCTGATAGCCTGGCATAACCTTATTATGCTGCCAAGAGCCTTTCATTACATCATCAAAACTCTAATTTTGAGGATTTTTCTTGTAACTCATCTTTTCTGTCGAAATTCAATATTTTAAACTTCAAACCTTGATTTCAGGGGGTTATACCCTGAATTTAATAATAACAATTACATCATTATTCACGAATGAACTAGTAGAATCCAACTGTATACTTTTTTTTAAGTTTGGAACACTTTCACAACAAAGTGGTCAACAGCTCTGTTGATTTTTATCAATATTTCATCATAGGTTTTAAACTTGTTTATAATTTGTAAAATAAAGTTCATATCTGTGTCCTTACATGAATTACGTGGTCACTTTATTTTTGGTTCATCATTCTATCATGTATAGTTTAGGAGATATTAGCTATGATCCTTGAATATATGCGTTGACCAAAAAAGTGCATATATTCAGGTTAATTCCTTAAGTATTAACTTTGGAAATTAGCTTATTAATTGTTTTATGTGTGGATTTTCGTGGGGAATCCACTAGTACAATTTATTTCACATGTTGTTTCATTAGCTCTTGAGATAAATAAGGTTTTATTGGTTTTATAAGGTATTATACCTTATAATTTATTAAATATTGACTTTACAGATATGCCATAAAAATGGTATATTTGTATTTTTCCATGGGGAATCGAATAGTAGAATTCATTTTACATGTTGATTCATTGGTTTTTAAGTTAAACCAATTTTTGTACCAATTTATGGTATTTTTTGTATATTTAAGTAATTATTTTTAATGTATAATTATTCTAAGTAATTTTAATATAATTATATTAAAGGTATAATTATTCTGAGTCTTTTTTGTGACCTTATTGGGTATGTGGTCATATCTCAAAGGCTCACATTCCCTACCACCAAAAAAGATTGTACCACAATCTGATATGTGTGATTAGGGTATCATCCACTGTCCTACCTCTTCATTAGACTTTGTTAGTCTTGAAGCTCAATAATGCTTAACTTTTTTATTTTTCAGGCTTTCTTTCATGTCTGAACCTTCTTAGTAGTTTATCAGCATTTGTTATATCTTTCTCAAGTAGCCATTCATCTTCTTGAGTTGAATTTCTATACCTTACAAGGTATTCCCTTTCTTTTTTGTTTCTTGTCCTTCTTTCTTTAAGGACTTTTACTATTTTCTTTTCTTCTCCTTCTTCCAAGGGGGGAATTTCAAGTGGGGGTTTATTTCTTAGTGGGAATAACTCCTTGTCACTTGAACTGTAAGGTTTTATCAGACTTACAGGGAAAGTTGGGTGTTTGTTTATTAGTTCACCTGTGAGTTCCAAATGCACAGCATTGGGTCCATGAAGTGCTTTAATCATAAATGGTCCTACAAAGGAATCTTTCAATTTATTTGGGCCTTTTATGTTATTGAAATTAAGGGTTGATACTAGGACCAAGTCTCCTATTTTGAAATCAGGTGGCTTATGACTTTTGTCCCATCTTTCTTTTGCATATTTGAAAGAATCTTGCATGCATCTGTTTGCATGATGTCTTGCCTTGTCAAGCATTATTTTAAAGCTTCTTGCTGTTGGATGTATATCCACTAAGTCCTTTTTGAGGGTGTCATAAGGAAGTCTTGGATTCCAACCTTTTTCTAGCATTGCTGGTGTTTTTCCAGTAGAAGAATGGATTGATGTTTTATATGCCAGTTCAAGAGCTGGTATTAGTGTACACCAATCATGGGTAAAACCATCAGAATCTTTGAATTCTAGCCCATAAGCACAGAATCTTCTGATCATCTCCTCTAAGGTCTGTATCATTCTTTCTGCTAAACCATCAGTTTGGGGATGGTAAGCTGTTGAGAATGATAGCTTTGTCCCAAATAAGTGATGGAGATTTGTCCATAATTCTGAAGTGAACTTTGGGTCTCTGTCACTTATAATATTCTGGAATAAGCCTGTATGGCTAATAACTTTATTCCATATCATTATGGCTGTGTCCATGGCTATGTCATCTTTGTGACATGGTAAGAACATTAGAGTTTTACTGTACCTGTCCACTAACACTAGGCATGCATTATAACTCCTGTCTCCTCCTGGAGGTAATGCTGTCACCCAATCCATATGAACTATTTCCCATGGGGATTTTGGTTCTTGGATTTGGATCATCATTCCAAATCTCTTTCCTGTGGCTCTGTTGGCTTTTTGACATCTGTCACAGGTTTGGCAGTACTCTGCAACATCTTTCTTCCAATTTGGCCACCAAGAGCAGGCTTTCACCCTCTCTAGTGTCCTATCTTCTGAGAGATGTCCAGATGCAACACTATCATGACACTCATGTAAAATAGTGCTTATTAGTGTTCTATCTGTTAAGGTCATAACACATGTGTGTTTTGTTTTATGGTAAAGGATTCCATCAAGGAGGTGGAATCTTCCTTCATCATATGCCTTTTTCCATATTTCATCTAGTTTTGATGAAAGTGATGGGTCTTTGCAGTCTTTCATTAGAAGTTGGCTTAAGATATGGCAATTTTTGTCTGTCTTATAGCTTTCTTTAACTTGGTTAAAGCATTCTGTGCCAATGTCTGTAACACATATTCCTTCTATATGGTGTTCTTCTTGTGGTACCCATGCTGGATTGTCAGGGGTATTTGCTAGAGCCCATCTGCTAAGACCATCTGCATTTTTATGAATATTTCCAGATTTATGAACAATAGTCATATTTCCTCTATATTCTTGGATAGCAATTTGCCATCTCAGCATATGTCTATTTGGAGTCTTCATATTTAATAGTGATTTCACAGCATTACAGTCTGTGATTAAATCAAATACTGTGCCATCCAAATAATAATGCAATTTTTCTAAAGCCCACACTAAGCATAAGCATTACATTTGGCTGGCTCCATACCTTGCTTCTGTTGGCTTTATCTGCCTTGAAATGAAACATATTGGTCCTTCCACTGGTTTATCATTGATAATTTGTGTTTGGTGAAGTGCAGCACCTAGTCCTTCTCCACAAGCATCAATGTATAGTTTGAAGGGTAGTTTCCAATCTGGCATTAGAAGAAATGGGGCATTTGTAAAGGAATTTTTCAATTCTTCATATGCCTTGACTCTTTCTTCTGTCATTTCATAAACTGTTTGTTGGTCACATAATTTATATAAGGATTTGGCAATTTTTGCAAAGTCCTTTATATGCTGTCTATAGTAACCAGCAAATCCTAGAAATTATTGAATTTCTTTTTTGGTTTGAGGCATTGGTTTAAGTAGTACTGCTGCTACTTTATTTTTGTCTATGCCTAGAGTAAGTCCAGATACAACATGTCCTAGTGCTTTTAATTCACTATATGCAAAATGACACTTTTTCAAGGTAATTTTCATATTCACTTGGACTATTTTTTGTAGTATCCTTTCTAGTCTTGTAAGGTGATTTTCCCAAGTTTCTGAGCAAACTATGATATCATCAATATAGATGATTAACCATCCTTCTGATAATTCTTCAGGGAATATGGTATTCATCTTCCTTTGATAATGGGAAGGTGCATTTTTTATCCCAAATGGCATTCTTAAGTATTCAAAAATTCCACAATGGACTATTATTCTTAGTAGTTTCTTGGCATTGTCTGTTAAGACATTTTTATGAAAACCCTTAAGAGCATCCATAGCTGTGATGAACTTAGCTTGTGACAATTGGGTCAATGTCTCATGGATTCTAGGTATTGGATATCTGTCTGGAATGGTATAGGTGTTCAGGGCTCTGAAGTCTCCTACCATCCTTGATTTTCCATTATGCCAAGTTATAATGACAGGTGTAGTAACTTCTACTTGTTCATTATGTCCAACCTTTCTCAATACTCCAAGGTCCATTAATTCTTTAATGTGCACCTCTAAGGCTTCTCTAGCCCTTGGACTGGCTGGATAAGCAGGTATTCTTAATAAGGTGGGTAAGGCTTTTCTACATTAAGAATTATATCCACTTCATGTCCAATTATGGCACCTAGTGGCCCTTTGTCAGTTGCAAAGGCATTTTTATACTTAAATAAGAGGTCAATCAATTTTTCTTTCATTTTTTCTGTTAATTCTTGATTGAATTCTGCCTCTTTAAGTTGTCCAGATATAAAAAGTTCCTTTTCTGGAACTTTTTCTTCCTTCTTAATAACTGTAATTTGTTTTTTGTTATTTAAGAAGCCAAACCTTTTTCTTTTGTTATCTCCTATGGTAAAATATCTATCTTTTTGGTTGGAGATATCTATACCATAGATTGATAAGTAGTCATTCCCAAGTATGAAATGATTACTAGTACAGTTTTCCATTACTACAAACTCTACTTTAATTCTGACACATTGTGAGGGATGAGGAAAAATTAGTGTTAAGTCAATTATTCCAAGGGGCTTCATGCTCTCACTTGCACTACTAAATTTGACACCTTGTATTGGCATAAGTTTTTCTTGCCAGTTTGGGACAATGGTTTTTAAATAACTTTTGCCAACACAAGTGCAATATGCCCCTGTATCCAAGTTAACTTTTCCTTCTTGGTTATCAACCATAACAATACTTATACTTGATTTTCCAGCTGTATATCCCATTCCTCTTGCAGGTTTGGTTCTATACATTTTGGCATCTTGTATGTTTGTCAGGTTTGTGTCAGATGTTCCAACTTGTGGTAAGTTTGAATTAACATCCAGTACTTCATAAATTATATCAATATTATTAATTTGTGCATTTATTATATTGATTTCATCACTTTCAGAGCTTTCTGACTCTTCTATCTCTTTTTCAGAGTCAGATTCCTCTTCTTTGTCATTGTGGTTTTCTGTTTCCACAATTTCATTAATCTTTGCGTTTTTAAGGCAATTATTGGCTAAGTGTCCAATACCTTCACATTTATGGCATTTTCTTTGCTCATTATTGTTGGATGTATTGGGCTTAAAGGATTCTTTTGATTTATCTTTTTTGATAAATGGTTTATTTGGGCTTTTACTGTCCAATTTTTTCCAAGTCCTGCCAATTTTTGTTCTTGTCACTATATCTTCTAGTGCATTTATATACTCTTCTGTGGAGCATGGTTCTATACACCTGCTTCTTAGGGCATGTTCTAGTTCTCCTCCACATTTCTTAAGTATTTTCATGTGCACCATTTTTTGTGACATTTCTGGGTACAGTGCATAAAGCCTTTCAACTTGTTTCAAGAACCAAGTTAAAGGTTTGTCTTTCTCTGGGTCAAAGAAAGAGTTTTCAAATGCATTTTCTATCTTATACCTCCAGGAATCATTTGCCCACTTGGTGATTATTTCTTGTTTCCACCAAGACCAGGTATTTTTACCATTTGTTTTTCTTATGCCATCATACCATCTTTTTGTAGATTTCTCAAACAATGAAGGTAATCTTGCAGTGATTAATTCATCTGGTATGGCATAGACTTCTTGTAACATGTCAATTGTTTTAATAAATGACATGTGGTCATATTCACCTTCTCCTGTGAATGTTGGCCATTCTTTCAATTGAGGTGCTTCCTTCATTAAGACTTGGTTATTATCTTGGTGACTCAAGTCTGTTATGAAAGGATTTGACAATTCCTCTTTTGTTTTAACAGGGCTTCTTATATGGGAAAATGGTGTTGATAACTTTGGCATATTTAAATTAGCCTCATTAATTTTATCCATTTTTTCAGTAATAAGCCTTATTTCACTCTGAATATCATCTTTCAGATGCATTCTTGCTTCATCACTTTTTTCCACATGGTCCAAAAGTAATTTTTGGTGTGATGAAGTCTTTTCTTCAAATTTTTCTACAGAAATACTTAATTTATTTAATTTTTCTGTAAGATTGTCAATACTCACATCATAATTTATTGTCAAAGTCTTGTCTTTGATATCTTTTATGTATTTATACAATTCTTGTTGTCCTTGTATTAATTTTTGAGTATTGTCAATTAAATTCTTTGGTTTATTATTTTCAACAATAAACTTAATGTTGTCAATTTCTTTCTTGTTTTGCACAACAATCTTTGCTAAAGAAGATAAATTGTTATTTATTTCTTGTAGTGATAATAAACTATCTTTAATTTCTTTTAGAGGTAATATACTATTTTTAATTTCTGTTAAAGTATTTACAACATCTTTGGACAAGGGTATTTCTTTGGGAAATGAGGTTGCCTCATTCTTTGCTCTTCCTTGTCCTTGAATTCCATCAAGGTTCTGGCCATGTTGAAAACATTGTCCATGGCATCCTGTAGCTTGGGGAATATGGTTTCCTCCAATGCTTTTTCTTGTTCTTCTTCCCTTCTTGGGGAAGTGGGTTGGCTTGGGGCTTGCTGGTAGAAGCTACTGGGGCTTCTTCCTTGGTTGCCTCCCTCTTTTTGGCGTGGTACTCCTTGATTTTTTTGATTTGAGGTTTGGATGACAGTGGATTCCATCCATTGGAGTATTTCACTATCTCCTCCTCTTTGAGGAACTTTTTCAGGATGTGCCAGGAGTTCATCACTCCTTGGTGTATTTGAGGCAGCATTTCCCAATCTTTGTCCTTGTACACTGTGTAATACTGCTTGTACTGGCTCATGTAGATGTCTATTTGATCCCTCTGAATGTGATTTGTACCTATTTGAGCTACTCATACTTAGTTCCAATTCAGGTTCAGATATCATGGGCATTTCTGGGACTTGCCTTTGGGATAAGGCACTTCCTTGTGTGGATTCTGTTCCACTGGGGATATTGCCCTTTCTTTTCCCTTTTGAGGGATAAGTTCTACCTCTGAGGCCAGCTCCATCTGATTGGATGGAGTATTGGGAACCTCTTCTGGTAGTCATAATTAAAGAATAAGAAAAAATAAAAGTATTTTAGAATAAAATTCTTTTATGGCAATTTAAAAAGAGGTGCTCACCTTCAGAGTCTTGAATGGTGGGCCCTGGAAAGTCTAATTTCTTAGCTTTCTTTCTTTTGGTGATAACTGGTGTTGGAGAACTTTGACAAGTTTCTTCCACCAATCTCTCAACAGTAGCTTGGTTGTCTTCTGTTGGGTTATCTTCAAACACTAAAAAAGACAAATAAATATAAGTCTTTTTATAAGAAGTGTTGTTTTTTGGCAAGATATGGCAATTTTCCACGTAGAAGTTGCTTTTATATCTTTAAAAACTTGAAATGAATAAAGAAATGAATAAAAATCACTTTTTTATTGGTTTTTAATATTTTTTAATATTTTTTATATTTTTTATTTTTAAGGAATACAATAAAAATTAATATGATTCTTTATAAAATTAAATTATAATAAAAATTATTTTTAATTTATAAATTATCTTTTTTTAATCACTAGAGTCACTCAAAGAAAGTTCTTGCAAGTCTAAGGATGTGAAAAACCACGTGTAAGACAGTACAATTGCTTTCCAAATGCCTCAATAGCTTTTAAAATCAATAAAATATAAAATTATTATATAATTTTATGATTATAAATATAATTTATTATTGGATAAACCCAATTAGAATCTTTTTAAAGGTCTTTTAAGTAAATATCACGGCCAGGCCCCCAAATGTAAGGTTTGACTATGAAACAATAAGTAAAAATTACTAATTTATTACTTATTGTACTCTGAATGTCCTTATGAATGGAATAAATAAGATTAAAAATATAATAATAATAAATAATTATTATTATTATGGCGTAAAATAATTATATTATTAAATAAATATAATAATATAATTTATATTATGAAAATATAATATAATAAATAAATATATTAATATAAAATAATTAATATATTTAAAAAGCTCTTTATTATTGTTACCAACAAATAATAAAGGCGTAAAAAATTGCTTTTTATTAATAAAAAACAATTAATAACAATAATATTACTAATATTAAAGTTATGAATTAATATAAATACTATTTATATTAATTAAAGAATTATTAAGAGAGTAATAATAGAGAAATTATTATAATAAGAGAAAATAACCTACTTTTAACACTTAATATAATAATTTTGTAATATTTTACGCCAAAAAATATAAATACAACCTTTTCAAATTGTATTTACAATAAAAAATTAAGAGAATTACTAATATTCTTGATTTTTACGTGGAAATGAGGTTTTAGAGAGATTTTTAACAAAAACAATTAAATAAATGATATAATCACATCAAAATAGATGATTACAACAAGGTGGTCTTTGGTCTTTAATAATATAATAGTTTTATATATAAAGAATAAAGAAATTACCTTTGATTTAATTGATTTATTGTCTTTGATGTGTCTGAGGGGAAAATAGAGTAAAAAGAGCTCTATTTATAGTAAAAACCTCCCTCTTAGAGTCCAACAGGCTTCTAGTAGACGTGTACTGATCATATCCACTGGAATTGATCAATATTTTAAGGTTTGGAGATGATTAAATCATTATCAAACCATATTACATCATTATTACACCATTATTTAGAGTTATCACTATAACTCTAAAGTTGATGACATCAGAGGCTTGGCAGAACCCCAAATTTCGTGGATTTTATTAGTTTTAATCATAAACTAATAGTATTCACCAATTGTATCACTCTTAAGACTGTTAAACTTAAATTAAGGTTACAGTGAGTGATCATAACTGCTCAAATTAAGCTCAAACTTTGATCCTCAATAACTTTTGAGATTTACACGCTACAGCAATTCAGAGAGTGAATTCTGATAGTCTGGCATACCCTTATTATGCTGCCAAGAGCTTTTCATTACATCATCAAAACTCTAATTTTGAGGATTTTTCTTGTAACTCATCTTTTCTGTCCAAATTCAATATTTTAAACTTCAAACCTTGATTTCAGGGCGTTATACCCTGAATTTAATAATAAAAATTACATCATTCTTCACAAATGAACTAGTAGAATCCAACTGTATACTTTTTTTTAAGTTTGGAACACTTTCACAACAAAGTGGTCAACAGCTCTGTTGATTTTTATCAATATTTCATCATAGGTTTTAACCTTGTTTATAATTTGTAAAATAAAGTTCATATCTGTGTTCCTACAGTAATTACGTGGTAACTTTATTTTTGGTTCATCATTCTATCATGTATAGTTTAGGAGATATTAGCTATGATCCTTGAATATATGCGTTGACCAAAAAAGTGCATATATTCAGGTTAATTCCTTAAGTATTAACTTTGGAAATTAGCTTATTAATTGTTTTATGTGTGGATTTTCGTGGGGAATCCACTGGTACAATTTATTTCACATGTTGTTTCATTAGTTCTTGAGATAAATAAGGTTTTATGGTTTTTATAAGGTATTATACCTTATAATGCATTAAATATTGACTTTACAGATATGCCATAAAAATGGTATATTTGTATTTTTCCATGGGGAATACAATGGTATAATTTATTTTACATGTTGATCCATTGGTTTTTAAGTTAAACCAATTTTTGTACCAATTTATGGTATTTTTTGTATATTTAAGTAATTATTTTTAATGTATAATTATTCTAAGTAATTTTAATATAATTATATTAAAGGTATAATTATTTTGAGTCTTTTTTGTGACCTTATTGGGTATGTGGTCATATCTCAAAGGCTCACATTCACCTTCTCCTGTGAATGTTGGCCATTCTTTTAATTGAGGTGCTTCCTTCATTAAGACTTGGTTATTATCTTGGTGACTTAAGTCTGTATTGAATGGATTTGTTAATTCCTCTTTTGGTTTAACAGGGCTTCTTATGTGAGAAAATGGTGTTGATAACTTTGGAATATTTGAATTAGCCTCATTAATTTTATCCATTTTTTCAGTAATAAGCCTTATTTCACTCTGAATATCATCTTTCAGATGCATTCTTGCTTCATCACTCTTTTCCACATGGTCCAAAAGCAATTTTTGGTGTGATGAAGTCTTTTCTTCAAATGTTTCTACAGAAATGCTCAATTTGTTTAATTTTTCTGTAAGATCATCAATACTGACGTCATAATTGATTGCCAAAGTTTTTTCTTTGATATCACTTATGTATTTGTACAACTCTTGTTGTCCTTGTATTAATTTCTGAGTATTATCAATTAATACTTTTGGTTTATTATTTTCAATCATAAATTTTATATTATCAATTTCTTTTTTATTTTGTACAAAAAGTATTTTTGAAGATGATAAGCTATTATTTATTTCTTGGAAAGATAATAAACTATTTTTAATGTCTTTAAGAGATATAATACTACTTTTAAGCTCTGTTAAAGTATTTACAACATCAGGAGACAAGGTTATTTCTTTGGGAAATGGGGTTGTCTCATTCTTTGCTCCTCTTTGTCTTTGAACTCCATCAAAGCTCTGGCCATGTTGAAGACATTGTCCATGGCATCTTTTTGGATTTTGGGGATGCTGTAGCTTGGGGAATATGGTTTTCTCCAATTGTTTTTCTTATTGTTCTTCCCTTCTTGGGGAAGTGGGTTGGCTTGGGGCTTGCTGGTAGAAGCTATTGGGGCTTCTTCCTTGGTTGCCTCTTTCTTTTTGGGATGATACTCCTTGATATTTTTGATTTGAGGTTTGGATGATAGTGGATTCCATCCATTGGAGTATCTCACTATTTCCTCATCTTTGAGTAAATTTTTCAGGATGTGCCAGGAGTTCATCACTCCTTGGTGTATTTAGGGCAACATTTCCCAATATTTTTCCTTGTACACCATGTAGTACTGTTTGTACTGGCTCATGTAAATGTCTATTTGAGCCCGCTGAATGTGATTTGTACCTTGACTATGAAACAATAAGTAAAAATTACTAATATTTTGCTTATTGTACTATGAATGGCCTTATAAATGAGATAAATAATATAAAAATAATCATAATAATAAAGAGTTATTATAATTATGGCGTAAAATCATTATATTATTAAAAAAATATAATAATATAATTTATATTATAGAAAATAATATATATAAAGTAAATATATTAATTTAAGATAACTAATATATTTAAAAGCACTTTATTATTGTGACCAACAAATAATAAAGGTGTGAAAAGTTGTTTTTTATTAATAAAAAACAATTAATAACAATAATATTACTAATATTAAAGTTATAAATTGATATGAATACTATTTATATTAATTATGGAATTATTAAAAGTAATAATAGAGAAAAATTATTATAATAAGAGAAATAACCTACTTTTAATGCTTAATATAATAATTTTGAATAAATGTACGCCTAGAAATGTAAATACAATTTATTTAGATTTTAGTTACAATAAAATTTAAGAGAAATTACAAATTTTCTTGGTTTTACGTGGAATTGAGGTTTTTAAGAGAAATTTAAACAAAACAATTAAATAATTGTAATGATCACATCAAACATGAAGATTATTATAAGATTGACTTTGGTCTTCAATAATATAAAAGTTTTATATATAAAGAATAAAGAAATTACCTTTTTATTTAATGATTTAATGTTTTGTAAGGGTCTGAGGGGAAAACAGAGTAAAAAGAGCTCTATTTATAGTAAATACCTCCCTCCTAGAGTGAAACAGGCTTCTGGTAGACGTGCACTGATCATATCCATTGGAATTGATCAATACTTTAATGTTTGGTGATGATTACATCATGATCAAACCATCTTATCTCATTATTGCGCCATTATTTAAAGTTATCACTATAACTCTAATTTTGATGATGTCAAGGCTTGGAAGAACCCCAAAATTCGTGGATTTAATTAGCTTTAATCATAAACTAACAGTATTCACCAATTTTATCACTCATATGACTGTTAAGCTTAACTTCAGGTTACAGTGAGTAATCATAAATGATCAAATTAAGCTCAAACTTTGATCCTTAATAACCTTTAGAATTTACACGCCACAGAAATTCAGAGCATTTCATTACATCATCAAAACTCTATTTTTGATGATTGTTCTTGTAACTCATCTTTTCTGTTGAAATTTAATATTTTAAACTCCAAACCATGATTTCAAGGGGTTATACCTTGAATATTATAATAAAAATACATACTTCTTCACAAATGAACTAGTAGAATCCAACTGTCTACTTTTTTCTAAGTTTGGACCACTTTTACAACAAAGTGGTCAACAGCTCTGTTGATTTTAATCAATAATCCCTTACAGGTTTTAACCTTGTTTATAACTTGTGAAGTAAACTTCATTGCTGTATTCCTAAATTAATTATGTGATGACTTTTTTGTTGGTTCATCACTCTATCATGCATATTTCAAAATATATTAGCTAAAATCCTTGAATATATGTGTTGACCAAAAAAGTGCATATATTCAGCTTAATTCCTTAAGTATTGACTTTGGAGCTTAGCTTCTCAATTATTTTATATGTTGAGCTTTATGGAGAATCCAATGGTACCATTAATCTCACATGTTGTTTCATTGGTCTTTGAAATAAATAAGGATTTCTGTTTTTTATAAGGTATTATTACTTATAACTCATTAAATATTGACTTTACAGATATGCCATAAAAATGGTATGTGTGTATTTTACCATGGGAAATCCAATGGTATAGCTTAATTTACATGTTTTTTCATTGGGATTTAAGGTAAACCAAGCTTTATGCCAATTTATCGCATTTTTGTAGTTTTAAGGTAATTATTTTCAATGTATAATTATTTTGAATATTTCTTGTGGCTTTTTGGGTATGTGGTCATATCTCAAAGGGTTAAAACTGTTGACAGGATGATACATAATCCTTGATAAATTGAGTCATGCCAGACCAGTGAAAATCCTGCTTGACAAGTGTCAGGGTGAGTCTATATAGTGGCTATAAAATGTAAATACAAGCTAGTATTATGACTGGGACACGTCAAAAAATAATAAATTAAATCTTCAGGTCCTACTGCTACGTGGTAACAGTGGTGATGAGTCTATTGAGGACCTGGGTTGCAATGCTCTAATATCTTTGACTGTAAAGAAACACTACAATAATTATATTCTAATTATATCTTTTAATAATTCTAAGGACACTACTGATGGATAACAGTCTTGTCACGTAAGAATATAGGTAAAGTAAGATAAGATGATGGGTTTTTGAAGGGGGAAAACCCTTCTTTTTATATCTTTCAAGACTGTCAAGAGTTGTTAACTCTTCACAGGTCAGAGGAGTGAAAATTTTCACTCCAATGGTCAGTCTGTGGTTCTGGATCCTCAATTCTGACGTCAGTAGAGGCAGAATTGTGGTTTTGGAACCACAAATGATCATTCTGGATCAATACAGGGTGAAAAAACTTTTCACCTGCCACGTCAGCACTTGGGTGACGTTGTTCTGGTGTCTGTATGATCAATACTAGTCATTTTGGGCGGGTTTAAGCTTTGAACAACCATTATTTTGAGTATCAAGACAGTACTGGTTGGTACAGGTTTGGTACAGGTCAGTATTGGTCAAAATACTTCCAACCAAGATATCTTAGTCAGTTTTTGAAATATCAAGAAACTAAGAGCACAGAATTGAAGGGCTTAATGAGATCTTCAATTTGGTATGCTTCATGTTTACCCTTCTTTTAAATAGCAAAAGTTATAAGGGTTTTAAGTTTTTGGATGTATTTTTGTACATCAGTATGAGGCTCAAAAACTTCCATGCCAGATATCTTCTTCAATTTGGAAGATATCTGTATTCTGATGATACATTTTTGTAGGGCTTGATTTGCTCTACAGTTTGGTATATTAAAATGTACAGTTGTATGAGTGTATGCCAAAGATACAGGGGTTTGTTTACTTGCTTGTTTTCAGAATATCTGTATTTCTGGTTGTTAAACCTTTGAACCAAGATCCCTCAGTCAATTTAAGAGATACAGAGGTCTAATGTATCTCAAATTAAAGCTCTTGTTTATATCTTTAATTTGCTTATACTTTTGTACAGTTTTGTACAAGCCCTCTTTGACTTTCAGGGGGGTCTTGGTTTTGAAATAAAGGTCATATGGTATCTCCAGTTGTAGTGGTGTTACAACAGCATGGATGATATCATTGTGTATCTCTCTATGTGAGCTTTAAGAAAAATACCATTTTGGTATATAATAACTTAAATATGCATAAGTTAGATGAGAGGTGAAAATAAGGGTTTTGACCTGTTTATTCTCCTCTAGGTTTCCTTATTCTGTTTGGATAAGGTTGGTGTTTAATTTAAGAGGATTGTTTTCTCTTATTTATTACCTGTATTGACTATGTTTGTTCAATACTTGTCATACCATTATTTATGGTATGTTGGATGTCATGCTAGTGCTCTGTTTTGAGTCACAGGCTGACAACAAGTTTGATAGTCTTCTCTTGGCCAGGGTGTCCAGCTAGAGGACAGTCATGCCTTTTTTGAAGTATGCTGAGTTGAATTGTGGGGCCATTTGGGACCACCACCTGATCTTTGAACAAAAGAAGTTGGGAAGAGGAATCAAGAGAATAATCTTGGACAGATCAACCTTTACCCAAATCTTGAAGGATTCTTCTATATTGAGAATCTTGCCATAATGACTTCTGAATTGATTCAATCAAATTTGAGAATGCTTCCACCTTGACTGCAAAGAATTTTGAGGCTTGAATTTAATCTTCCTTGATTATTTTTTGATAATTCATTGGATTCTTTCTGATTAAATCTTCCCCCCTCTCTGGTTAAATGTCGTCCCGACATGATAAAGCATCTGGAAGGGTAGCCAAGCGGCCAGGGTGGTAGGTGATTGAAAAATGGAATTCAGAGAGAAATTCAGCCCAGCGGTGTGGTATTCCATACCATTTTGTCAGTTTGGATTAATGCAAAAAAAAAAAATTATTACCCAGGAACATTCTAGAAGATTTAATCAATATGAAACCACAAGTGAGCCTTAATTCAGGATGGACTCTTTTCTCACCAACCCTAACCCTGGAGAGTATAAATACTTCAAATTTTCATTTTTCAAACCTCATGCTTCTACTGGAAATGTAATTTGAATTTATTTTTTCCAGAGTTCATCCCTCACTAGTAGGTTAATCTAGAAAATAATTATATTTAATATTGGGGAAAAGGCCCCTTTATTAAGAAAAAAGAATAGCTTTTATCATAGTAATATATAATAAGGGGAAAAGGCCCCTTATTATTAAAAAATAGTTTTATCATAATCATATTTAGTTTGGGGAAAATGCCCCTCCATTAAAAAAAATATCTTTTATTATTAGTACAGTCTTAGTTATTTATAATCAAGTATTATTAAACAGTAAACCAAATTAGTTTCTAAATTAAAAAATATCAACTTCAGAAAAAATATCAATATTATTAGCTTTACTATTAGAATCAGTCTATAAAAAATACTCATACCATATTCAGCTACCTTTATCCTTATTATCAAGCTATCAATACTTATCCCTGTTTTCCAACAGCTTCATCATAGTTATTTAAAATCAAAATCCGTGTTATCCCAAATAATAATAATAAAAAAACCTTTACAAAAGAAACCAACTAAGAATATCTCTTATTAATTATCAAATTATTATATTAGTGTTATCAACTTGTCTTTAAATAACTGTTGTTTTAAAATCAATCAAAGTCTGATCAGAGTCTGTTGAATAGACTTTTCTGACCCAGCCACCATCAAATAAATAAATTGATTGTGGAACTCAAGTCAAGATAATTCAGCATTATTAGGAAGGGCAGTCTAGAGTATTCTAGCACACAAGCAGAGCAAGGGTTACAAGAATAAAAGCAATTCAAAACTTTTTCTTGTAATTTCCCCTTCCAGTTACTGCCTCATTTATCCCACACAGAGGATTATCCCACAGCGGGCTTTACGGCAAGTGAGAATCTTTGAAGACATAAAATATTGAAGTGATGAATGATTGGTGAGAACTTCAAAAGAGGAAGAAAGGGAAAGGAGAAAAGCTCTCCGGCGCTTGAGAGCCCAGACTATGCCAAGGAGTTCCTTGTCATGAATCTCATAATTGAGCTCAGCTGGGAGAAGCTTGTGGCTATCAAATGCAATAGGATGTTTTCCTGAGTGAGAAATCTGACTCAGTACAGTACCCAAGGCATAATATGATGTGTGAGCCTTGAGGTATAATTTACATACCCAAATAGGCCACAATTATCTTAAAAAGAAATTTTGAATTATACATAACTCATAAATCATGCATATATTCAAAATTCATCATTTTTGATTTCAGAAAAGATGAATAACTTTTTATTGAGTAAGTAAATCCATGGATTTAAGGCCAGATTTGGATTCTACACAAAAATTCACCTAGGGTAGCTCCATAGAGTGAATAAGCTCAAATTAACTCTTTGAGGTGGTAAAATGGAAAATACTTCAATACCACATCATCAATACCACATAAAAGATCTGTGAAAAGTTTTGTTTGTTTTTCTTAATTTCATGCCAAAATAATGGGAAAGTGAGAAATCCCATATTACATATACACTAAGAATAGTGTAATGCATGTTTTGAGCACTTAATATCATGGTATTCTTACATGGACTTTTAGTACACCCATAGTGGATATCTCACTTTAAGCTTAAATTACTATTTTGACGTAAAAAATAGGCAAGGGGGACAAAAGACATCAAAGAGAGCCACGGTACCCAACTTCTGAGGACTCAGAGGCGGGCATAGCTCCAAAGCTTGGTTCCATGGCTGATCTTGACCCAATTGGTAAACTAAACCTCTTTGGGAACTTGGTTACCATGTCACAACTACTGTAAATCTTAAGAAAATAGCAAATAACCTGCTATTTTGACGTGCCAAGGAGGTAAAGAGCTACTTAGACTCCTGTAACCACATCAATTCTTAATGACTTTCCATGGATAAACCCCAAAAGAGTAATTAAAACCCTTTTTGGACTTGTATCCAATGATTTACCTCATAGCAACCAGTGAAACACTGATATTTGCAATTCTACGTAGAAATGAGGTAAAAACTTCAAAAATTCATTAAAAATACAATTCTTAATGAATCTTTATGAAACTTTCAGGACCAATAGAGAACTGTATTATCTATGGTACAACCAAAAAGAATCACAGTTTTACTAGTAAAATTAAAAGTTTTACCTATAGTCCATTTTTGACCATTCTACGTGAAACACTGAATCTTCAAAAATTCACAGTAATTAAAAGCTGTGATGAAATTGGAAATAACATTTATAAATTTGAGAAATCAATGATTATTTTGGAATAAAAGAAGATTTACTAATGTTACTCCTTTTATTCTTAACCATATTGGGGTTGGTAGTCACGTAAAAGCATCAATTAAGTAATTATGAGAATCTTATGTGACAACAGATGATGCAATCAATAATCCAAAAAGTTTTATTGTTTTCTCACTCACTGGTTTTTCAGTTTGCTCCATGGCACGCCTCTGTGAGATGTTGTTGACTTAAAAGAAGCCTCTTCTTGCTGTTTTTTCCGTATCATCATCATCTTATTAATCATTTATATCAGTATTACCAACGAGTAAGTATTAGTTAAAACTTTTCTTAAGTGTTTTATTCTTTCAGAATCAATCAGAAAGACGTGAAATCATAGAAATCAACTATATATTGTTGTAATACATTTATAAATTCATTTTGATCCTCTAAATCCACAATTCTACGTCAAATTTCTTTATCTTATCTTTCAATAAGTTCTTTGGAATATTAGTGAGTGATTTATCTTTAATTCTTAAAGTTTTTCTCTAGTAATAGTTTTCTTCAAGGATTAGCTTTATAATTATTCTTGCAAAAGATAATTATATATTAAAATAATTTATTATTTTAATAAAAGAAGTTTTTATTATTAAATTCTTCTTGTAATTGATTCTTGTGAAAAATTACTTGCTCACTGTTAAAATCACTAGTAGTGCTTAACACGTGAAAGAAATAATTCTTTAATTATTTAATTGTGGTTATAATAATATTTTATTATTATATTTCATAAGAACAGACATAGTACTGTTGATTAATAGTAATATTATCATCAGTTTCATAGTCACATCTTACATGATGCATCAGTCTCTACAATGGTGGGTAGAGAAGGATCAAAGTGAGAAAGTATTGGAGAAATGGTGAATGCCTATTTGAGTTGATGAAACTGTCTAAGAGCTTCCTCATTGAGGGGAAAATGGGAATCTTTCTTGAGGAAACTTGTGAGTGAACTAATCTTCTTCGAATAATTCTTGTTGAAACAGCAGTAAAAATTGGCAAAGCCAAGGAATGATTGAAGAGCCTTGAGGTTTCTTGGAGGTGGCCAATTGAGAATTTGATGGACTTTTGCTTGGTCCATCTTGTGGCCTTCAGAAGAAACAACATAACCCAAATACTCTACACTAGTAACATGAAAAAGGCACTTGGAGGCCTTAGAAAACAGGTTGTTGGCTCTTAGTCTGGAAAGAACAGAGGACACATGAGTGACATGTTCTTCTTCAGATTTGGAAAAGACCATAATGTCATCCAAATAAACCACAACATAAATATCAAGAAGATCATCAAAAATATCATTGAAAAGGTTTTGGAAAGAGGCAGGAGCATTGGTGAGCCCAAATGGCATAACCAAATACTCATAGCTGCCATATTTAGTTCTAAAACATGTCAAGTGTTCATCACCTTCCTTGATTCTGAGCAGGTTCTATGCACCACGCAAATCAATCTTGGAGAAGATAGAAGAACCATTGAAAACAGTAAGAAGTTGATTCATAGGAGGAACAGGATACTTGTTCTTCCTAGTAACAGCATTGAGCTTGTGATAATCAACACACAAACGGAGGCCACAATCTTCCTTTTTTACAAAGAGGACAGGTGCTCCTGTTGAAGAGGATCTTGGCCAGATGAAACCTTTCTTTAAATTCTCTGAAATGTAGGCCCTGAGTGTATCTGACTCTTTGTTTGATAAAGAGTAGATGACCCCAACTGGAGGTAGAGACCCCTCCAGCTCAATATGATGATCACAGGCGCAATGAGGAGGAAGTTTCTCTGCTTTCACCTTGGGGAATACATCCAAGTACTGGTGATAGACAGGAGGAACAACCTTCATCACGGTTTCTATTTCTTCTGGGTCTTCCTCTTTGTCAGGCTGAGTCTATGATAAGAGTGATAAAGTGTATTTACAACTTTTAACTATGACTGTGACACGGTATATAAAGGTTAAAAAGGTTTTATAAGAGTTGAAGATGGTTTTAATTTAATAATAAAAGGGCTTTACTATAGTGGATATAGTGGTGGTGAGCGCTGTTGAAAGCCCTGGGTGCAGCTTTACCTGTTGGGTTACAATAATAAAGACTACAATTATTAAGATTATAATAATACCTGATTATTACCCAAGAGTAAAACTGTTTTTGACAGTTTACTACGTAGGGTATTCAAGAGCAGGATGAGGAAAGGTCTTTGGCTGTGAAAAGCCCTCCTTTTATCCTGAAATTGGGGTGGAAAGGCTGCTAGACCTTTCCACGTAGAGGAAGTGAAGATTTTTCACTCTCTAGGACAGGCTTGTGGTTTGCAAACAGCCTGTATACCCTGTATTGGGCTCAGATGTGGTTTTGAAACCACATCTGGGCAGTTTTCACCAATACAGGGTGAAAATTTTCATCTGGGGACCTCACAGCCTGATTTTGACGTGTATGACGCGTAGAATGCTGTACAGAAGCTGTATGGGACCCCAGTATTGACTGACATATGAGGTATTGAAGTAAAAACATGCTTCTTCGTCTATTTGACACCTCACATTCATGGTTATGGGGTGTTATCCCATGGTAAGGCTGTATATGACAGCTGGTGGGATTTTGACCTTAAAATGGTCATAACTCTGTCAGTGTTTGAGATATCAAGCTCAAAGTTGGTTCTTTGAATAGCTCTATATGAGCTCTACACAATGGTACCCAACTTGACATGGTTATCATTAAATATGACAAAGTTATCCCATGTACAAGTATTTTTGTACATTGGCGTGGTTTGGGCAAAAAGCTGTATTAAGCTTGTTTGGCCAATAACTTCTGTTGTAGTTGAGTTATGGGGAAATGGATGGCACCATCAGATAGCCCTGATTGTGCTCTTTCCAAAAAGACCCCACTTTAAGTATCTCACACTAAAACTGTAAAAGTTAGATGAGAGGTGAATGTTTTGTTCACCCTTATTTGGTCTGAATTTGACCATAACTCAAGTAATACTGGTGCTAGCTCAGTTTGGCTGGTACCATTGGATAGCCCTGGCTTAGAGCTTCATTTTGAATACCCATTTGATGGGGTTAAGCCTCTCCTTCTAGATTTTAGATGAGAGGTGAAAATTAAGGTTTATGCTCAGCAATGACTTTGAGCAGGAATAACTTTGTTATTTCTTGTCCTATGGTGATGGGACTTGTATTTTCAGAAAGAGGTGAGTTTCCTCTTTCTTTTGATACCTCTTGAGCTAATTTGGCTCAGATCCATGTTTTGGTGGTATCTTGGCTATACCATTGATTTATGGTGTATTGGCTGTCATGCTTGTGCTCTGGTTTTGAGTCACAGGCTGACATACCCTCCCTCTAAAAAAGGCTCATCATTGATGAGACTGTTCAGTCCTCCTAGAGGCTCTGAATCTCCTTAAATGAAGGTTCCCATCTGGTATGGCATCCTCTGCCAACCATTTGTCTTTATCAGCTGTCTGGTTTTTGAATCTGACTAGGTATTGTCTTTGATCCTTTCCATTAAGTCTGATTTTTCTGGCCCTGATGATTTTACTCACAGGTCCAGGAGAGTCTTCTACTTCCACTATTTCTGGTGGAGTGATGTTCTTCTTCCTGGAGGGGAATTTTTCCTCCTCTGTTTGGAAGTATGGCTTGACCAGGCTCACTGGAAAGACTGGGTGTTTCCTAGAAAACTCCTCAGTGAGCTTGACCTCTACTGCATTTTTCCCTATCAACTTAACGATAGTGAAGGGCCCTACAAATGAGTCTCTCATTTTCTTAGGTCCTTTGAGATTGTTGAAGTTCAGTGTAGACACTAACACCTGGTCCCCTTCCTTGAAGTCAGGTTCCATATGTGATTTGTCCCACCTCTGCTTGTTATACTCTTTGGCCTCAGCTATGCATTTGGCTGCAGTATCACAGGCTTTCTTCCACATATCATGGAAGTCTTTGGCTGTGGGGTGGATGGTCAGAAGATTTCTCTTCAAGTGATCCACAGGTAACAGGGGATTCCACCCTTTCTCTACCAGTGCAGGTGATTTTCCTGTGGTAGAGTGCTGGCTTGTGTTATAAGCCAGCTGGACTTCTGGTAAGAGGGTAACCCAATCATGGGTGTATCCCTCATGGTCCTTGTATTCCATGCCATAGGCACAGAACCTCCTGAGAATGTCCTCCATTGTTTGGATCATTCTCTCAGCCAGGCCATCTGTTTGGGGATGGTAAGCTGTGGAAAAAGCAAGTTTGGTGCCAAGCATGTCATATAAGTTGGTCCAAAATTCAGATGTGAATTTTGGGTCCCTGTCACTAATTATGATCTTGGGGACTCCACAGGGGGATATGATGTTATTCCAAAATAACAGAGCAGTGTCCATGGCTGTGTCCTCTTTATGGCATGGTAGACATCTCATGCTTTTGCTGAACCTATCAACTATGATTAAGCAGGCATTGTAGTTTTCTTTGCCTCCTGGGACAAGTCCTGTGACCCAGTCCATGTTAATGGTTTCCCATGGGTGCTTGGGTTCTTCTATGTGTTGAAGTAACCCATATTTCTTCCCATGTTTTCTATTTGCCTTTTGGCATCTTTCACAAGTGTTGGTGTATTCACTCAACTCTTGTTCCCACTTGGGCCACCAAGCTGTGCTTGCTACCCTTTCTTTGGTCCTGTCTTCACTCATGTGTCCCATATAGGGGCAGTCATGGCATTCCTGCAGGATTAGAGAGATGTGGTCTCTGTCTATCACTGTGAGTGCACTGGTGTGCTTTTCTCTGTGATAAATCAGGCCATCTATAAGGAAGAATTTATTGTCCTTATAGGCCCTCAACCAGGGTTCCTCCAGCTGGGTTTCCAGTTCTGGGCTCCTGTATTTTTGTTGAAGAAGTTGGAGTAATATGCTACACTGTTTGTGCTTAGCATAAGATTTCAGGACTGCATTGAAAAATTCATTGTGCAGTTCTGAGGAACTTATTCCCAGTATGGGAGTTTCTGTCCCTTCTGAATCAGTGTTTCCACTGTCAAGGGTACCACTCTCTGGTGCCCATTCAGAGAATCTGAAGTTCTTTTTCCTATTGATCTCCATAAAATGGATACGAATTTTGGCAGCAACTTCAGGGTCATAAGCTGGATTGCTTTTGACATTGTCCAGTGGCCATCTGCTAAGGCCATCTGCATTGGTATGGCTTTTGCCTTCCTTGTATATGATGGTCATGTTCCCTCTATACTCCTGGATGGCTATTTGCCATCTCAGCATATGTCTATTAGTAGTCTTCATGTTTAGTAAAGACTTCAAGGCTGTGCAGTCTGTGTAGACTTCAAAGACTGCACCCTCCAAATAGTAATGGAGTTTTTCTAGAGCCCAGACTAGACATAGACATTCTGTCTGGGTGGCCCCATACCTGGCTTCTGAATCTTTCAGCTGCCTGGAGATGTAACATATTACACCTTCTCTTGGTTCACCATCCACAATTTGTCTTTGGTGAAGGGCTGCTCCTAAGCCTTGGCTGCATGCTGCATCTATGTATAACTTGAATGGTAGTTCAAAGTCAGGCAAGATGAGCACAGGTGCATTTGTGAGTTCATATTTGATCCTCTCATATGCATCCCTCCTTTCCTTGGTTATTTCAAAAACTACATCCTTTGAGCATAACTTGTATAAGCTACTAGTTATGTGGGCAAAGTTTTTGATGTGGTTTCTATAGTAGCTAGCAAACCCAAGGAAAGATTGCATTTCTTTAATGTTCTTTGGTACTGGCTTTTGCAGTACTGCTGCTAATTTGTTCTGGTCAATTGCCAGACTAAGGCCTGAGACTTTGTGTCCTAGAGCTAGTAGCTCCTGTTGGCCAAAATTACACTTTTTAAGTGAAATTTTTAGATTGATGGGTGTACATTTACTTAGCACTCTGTCTATGTATTGTACATGATCTTCCCATGTCTCTGAGTATATAATGATATCATCAATATATACTACCATCCAGCCTTCCATTATTTCTTCCTGAAATATGGTGTCCATCATCCTTTGGAAGTGGGCTGGTGCATTTTTGATGCCAAATGGCATCCTGGTGTACTCATATATGCCCATATGGCATATTATTCTGAGCAACTTCATGGAGTTTGGTTTAACTCCATTTTGGTGGAAACCTTTCATACAATCCATCTTGGTTATGTATTTGGCTTTAGCCAGTTTATCCAAGGCATGAGGTATCCTTGGTATAGGGTACCTGTCTGCTTTTGTGTAGTTATTCAGGGCTCTGAAGTCTCCACACAATCTAGACTTGCCATCATGCCAGGTGATTAGGACAGGGGTGGTAATTTCCACTATTTCATTATGTCCAATCTTCCTAATGACATCCATGTCCAGGAGTTCATTGATATGTTTCTCAATCTCTTTCCTGGTCTCCAGACTTGCTGGGTAAGGAGGTCTCCTTAACATGGGTGGATAAGGCCTTTCCACATCCAGATATAGTTCTATATCATGGCCTTTGATCTTGCCTAATGGTTCTTCACCAATGGCAAATGCTGGTCTATTCTTCCTCAGCATCTTCAGTAAACTTAACTTTTGTTTACTGGTGAGGGTAGTGCTAAACTGTCCCTCTCTGAATTCTTTCAGAAGTTCTTCCAGTGGGTCCTGAGAAGATATCTGGTATATATCAAGAGAAAATTTCTTTTCCTTGTTAGTACCAATGGTAATATGCCTATTTTTACTATTGTAAATATCTATGCCATACATCCTCTGGTAATCTGTCCCCAGTAAAAACCCTTGGATGTGGGCATCTTCAAGCACTACAAACTCTGGGTTGAGTCTGATATTACCTTTTCTGTGGGGTATAATTATCTCTTTGATAATTGTCCCAATAGAGGTCATCTTTCCAGATGCACTCTTAAAGTTCTTTGCCCTGGTGGGTAAGAGTTCTTTTTCCCAGTTTGGGAAGTGTTTATCCAGATAATTTCTGGCCACTATGGAGCAGTGTGCTCCACTGTCAATGATCAGTGGGTGCTGAGCATTGTCAATACATACAGTCATTTTTGTGGCTGTACCATGTATATATGCCATTCCTTTGGTTGGTGTAACCAGGAATGTTTGTGCATTTTGTGTATGTTTACACAAGTTTTTGTTGGTAGTGTCTTGTGGCATGCCTGCTTCCAACTGTATATCCTGGATTTCTAGTGGGGTTTCCTCTTGGTATTCCACTAGAAATTCCTCTCTTGGGTCTTGATCCTCATCAGATGGTTCTCTGATGGCATCACCCATAGAGTCTGATTCAGATTCCTCTGTTGGAGGTTCTTCCTCAGGGACTTTCTCTATGGCATAGACTTTTTTCTTTGCCTTTGGACAGTTGTTAGCATAGTGGTCTGTTGAACCACAATTGTGACAAGAATTCTTCTTCTTTGCCACTTCTGCCACTTTTTCTCTGGGTTTGTCTTTAAACTCCACCCTGAAAGGTTGTTTCTCTTTGAAACTACTGCTTCTATATGGGGTGAATTTCCCTATATTAGTCCTTTTCCTTATGTCTTGTAAGGTATTGGCTATATCATCTAGAGTGCAATTTTGGTTGCATCTGCACTTTACTGCATGCTCTAGTTCTCCTGGCAGTTGTGTCAGGAGTTTGTGATTCCTCATTTGGATGTTCATCTGAGGATCAATGGCTTTAAGTCTTTTAGACTGTCTAAGACACCGCTCATATGGATCTTTGTCCACAGAGTATTTGTCATTCTCAAATGACATGGTCTTTTGCCATATCCAAGTTCCATTACTGTACTTTTGGATTATTTGACTCTTCCACCATGGCCAATTTCTTCTGCCATGGATTTCTTTCATTTCAGTGTACCATATACTTGCATGACCTTTAAATGCAGTATTCAGTCTAGCAGTAATCCAGTAATCTGGTATGCTTGGTACATCAATGAAGAGTCCATCAATATAATCTATGAGTTCCATATGATCATATTCTCCTGATCCAGAGAATTTGGGCCAGTTTGAGGCCTCAGGAAGCTGTTTCAAGGCTTCCTTCTCTGAATAAGACATGCCATCTCCATCCTGGTATTGTGATGGAGATCTTGCCTTATTCAACAACATGGCATCTGGTTTGATGTCATCTGGTTGATATGGATTCTCCATAGCTTGGCCTTGTGGTTGGGGCTTTAAGCTATGGTAGGCATCAAACAATTTGTTGATGTCTTGGTTCAGACACTCCCTGTCCCTGCTACTATGGTGTTGTTCTTCAGAGACTTGATTCAGTCTCTTGTTGGTTTCTTCAGAGGCTTTGCTCAGTTGAGCATATCCTTCCTGAAGGTTTTTAACTATCTGCTCCAATGAGGCTTGAGTTTTTCTCATCCTTTCTTGGGCAGCTGCAAATTCTGTAGCCTGCTTTGCAGATTGCTCAGCATATTGGGACATTTGTAACCACAGTGTGTCACTGTTGATGTTACTCTCAGATGTGATAATGTTATTTTCAGTCTGAGTGGGGGTAATGTTTCTATTACTAGGACTACTGATTCTAGAGTGGTTTACAACTACTTCTGGTTCTTGTGTACTTCTTTTACCAAATCTAACAGCTTCTGGATCATGGGGTCTGACTCCTTCCTCCTCTGGTTGAAGGAGGCTTTGTTTTTGCCCTTGTTGCCTTGTCTTCTCCTGGAAACTTCCTGGAATTGTGAAGAATAGTGACTCTTGGCCACTGATCTGCTGGTTTCTGAATGGTGTGAAGCCACTGGAGAGCTGATTTGGCATGCTCCTTGTGAACCTGAAGGAATCTGAGTAGGCCCTGTCTGGGTTAACTGTTCTTCTATAGCTTGGATAGTGGCTTGATTCTCCCTTATCCTCTGTGCCCTTGCCTCCAGGAGTCTGTGCTGCCTGGTAGGATTCCAACCCTTGGTGATTACCATAAGGTCTTTGAAGTCTATCTCTTTGAGACAGATCTTCTGGCAACTTGATCCCAGTTCTGCCCAGTGAGTTGCTAGGTTGAACCTCTTGTTGTCCATACTCCATTGAAACAAATCTTTGAGGAGTTGGTGGATTTGAAGAACTTGATCCATATCTTTCCAGTCCTCTGGTTTGAGGTTTCTGTTGAATTGGAGTGTGAATGGCAAGGTTGATATTATCTCCCTCATTGTTTTGCCATCCACCACTGTGTCCAATGTGTCTTCTTTCAGGTCTTCTGGTTCTAGACATTCCTGCTCTATCCTCTGGCTGGTTCCTTTGGAAGCCAAGGTCTCTGAGGTATGCAGGGGACATATCAGTGTTTGCAAGCAGTCAAAAACTTTATGTTCTTAGGGTATTTACCTTTGACTGTGCCTTGTACAAATTTGCTATCTGCTGATTTGGGCAGTTTGCCTTTGGAGGTTACAACTGGGTTAATAATTGTAATCTTCCCTGCACAAGTGGTTAAGGTTGGTTTACCTTGTATTGAAGCAGAGTTTCATGGTTTTCTACTCCTCTGAGTGGCTATTGGTGTCCACTTTTTGGCTGTGATGAGGCCTTCACTAAACCTTTTTCCTTTGCCCTTGCTGCCCTCTGGTTCTGAGGGTGTCACTGGTATGTTGGCCTGTGACTGGGTCTCAAGTGGTATGAAGTTTTCTTCCACTGAATCAAAGCAGGAAAAAGAGGGCTTATGTCAGTTAAGACTTCTTACAAGGCTGGTTTTGCACGTCTAAGAATGGCCTCTGGGCTTGTATGTTACTACAGTATGCCCTTGTATAGTGACAGTGTAATTGAATTAACAATTCCACGTCAGAAATACAGCTTATTGATTATTGGTATACTGTTTGTATACCAATATCTTACAGAATACTTGTTATTAGCAAGTATAATCTGTCAAAAATGGTGTATTACAGGGCAATTGAGTTAACAATGTGCCCAAACACGCCTCAACTGTTGGTTTATCAGTATGAGCTGTATTAATTCAATTAAGAATTGAGACTGTATAAATGGCTTAAAAGTGTTTTTATATGCAAAACACGCCAAAAATACTGGTCTTGTGGTTATTAGCCACTAGACAAATACTCTTTAAAAATATGAGTATTATTAAATTTTAAAAGAAGAATATATATAAAATATATTTTTCAAAAGAAAATGACACCTAAAAATAAAAAACAGGTGTCAATAAATGATAAAAAAGAGAAAAAACTTACTTGTAAGGTCCAAAATAAGTAAAAAACACGGCCAGGCCCCCAAAATGTCAGGCTGAGTCTATGATAAGAGTGATAAAGTGTATTTACAACTTTTAACTATGACTGTGACACGGTATATAAAGGTTAAAAAGGTTTTATAAGAGTTGAAGATGGTTTTAATTTAATAATAAAAGGGCTTTACTATAGTGGATATAGTGGTGGTGAGCGCTGTTGAAAGCCCTGGGTGCAGCTTTACCTGTTGGGTTACAATAATAAAGACTACAATTATTAAGATTATAATAATACCTGATTATTACCCAAGAGTAAAACTGTTTTTGACAGTTTACTACGTAGGGTATTCAAGAGCAGGATGAGGAAAGGTCTTTGGCTGTGAAAAGCCCTCCTTTTATCCTGAAATTGGGGTGGAAAGGCTGCTAGACCTTTCCACGTAGAGGAAGTGAAGATTTTTCACTCTCTAGGACAGGCTTGTGGTTTGCAAACAGCCTGTATACCCTGTATTGGGCTCAGATGTGGTTTTGAAACCACATCTGGGCAGTTTTCACCAATACAGGGTGAAAATTTTCATCTGGGGACCTCACAGCCTGATTTTGACGTGTATGACGCGTAGAATGCTGTACAGAAGCTGTATGGGACCCCAGTATTGACTGACATATGAGGTATTGAAGTAAAAACATTCTTCTTCGTCTATTTGACACCTCACATTCATGGTTATGGGGTGTTATCCCATGGTAAGGCTGTATATGACAGCTGGTGGGATTTTGACCTTAAAATGGTCATAACTCTGTCAGTTTTTGAGATATCAAGCTCAAAGTTGGTTCTTTGAATAGCTCTATATGAGCTCTACACAATGGTACCCAGCTTGACATGGTTATCATTAAATATGACAAAGTTATCCCATGTACAAGTATTTTTGTACATTGGCGTGGTTTGGGCAAAAAGCTGTATTAAGCTTGTTTGGCCAATAACTTCTGTTGTAGTTGAGTTATGGGGAAATGGATGGCACCATCAGATAGCCCTGATTGTGCTCTTTCCAAAAAGACCCCACTTTAAGTATCTCACACTAAAACTGTAAAAGTTAGATGAGAGGTGAATGTTTTGTTCACCCTTATTTGGTCTGAATTTGACCATAACTCAAGTAATACTGGTGCTAGCTCAGTTTGGCTGGTACCATTGGATAGCCCTGGCTTAGAGCTTCATTTTGAATACCCATTTGATGGGGTTAAGCCTCTCCTTCTAGATTTTAGATGAGAGGTGAAAATTAAGGTTTATGCTCAGCAATGACTTTGAGCAGGAATAACTTTGTTATTTCTTGTCCTATGGTGATGGGACTTGTATTTTCAGAAAGAGGTGAGTTTCCTCTTTCTTTTGATACCTTTTGAGCTAATTTGGCTCAGATCCATGTTTTGGTGGTATCTTGGCTATACCATTGATTTATGGTGTATTGGCTGTCATGCTTGTGCTCTGGTTTTGAGTCACAGGCTGACATACCCTCCCTCTAAAAAAGGCTCATCATTGATGAGACTGTTCAGTCCTCCTAGAGGCTCTGAATCTCCTTAAATGAAGGTTCCCATCTGGTATGGCATCCTCTGCCAACCATTTGTCTTTATCAGCTGTCTGGTTTTTGAATCTGACTAGGTATTGTCTTTGATCCTTTCCATTAAGTCTGATTTTTCTGGCCCTGATGATTTTACTCACAGGTCCAGGAGAGTCTTCTACTTCCACTATTTCTGGTGGAGTGATGTTCTTCTTCCTGGAGGGGAATTTTTCCTCCTCTGTTTGGAAGTATGGCTTGACCAGGTTCACTGGAAAGACTGGGTGTTTCCTAGAAAACTCCTCAGTGAGCTTGACCTCTACTGCATTTTTCCCTATCAACTTAACGATAGTGAAGGGCCCTACAAATGAGTCTCTCATTTTCTTAGGTCCTTTGAGATTGTTGAAGTTCAGTGTAGACACTAACACCTGGTCCCCTTCCTTGAAGTCAGGTTCCATATGTGATTTGTCCCACCTCTGCTTGTTATACTCTTTGGCCTCAGCTATGCATTTGGCTGCAGTATCACAGGCTTTCTTCCACATATCATGGAAGTCTTTGGCTGTGGGGTGGATGGTCAGAAGATTTCTCTTCAAGTGATCCACAGGTAACAGGGGATTCCACCCTTTCTCTACCAGTGCAGGTGATTTTCCTGTGGTAGAGTGCTGGCTTGTGTTATAAGCCAGCTGGACTTCTGGTAAGAGGGTAACCCAATCATGGGTGTATCCCTCATGGTCCTTGTATTCCATGCCATAGGCACAGAACCTCCTGAGAATGTCCTCCATTGTTTGGATCATTCTCTCAGCCAGGCCATCTGTTTGGGGATGGTAAGCTGTGGAAAAAGCAAGTTTGGTGCCAAGCATGTCATATAAGTTGGTCCAAAATTCAGATGTGAATTTTGGGTCCCTGTCACTAATTATGATCTTGGGGACTCCACAGGGGGATATGATGTTATTCCAAAATAACAGAGCAGTGTCCATGGCTGTGTCCTCTTTATGGCATGGTAGACATCTCATGCTTTTGCTGAACCTATCAACTATGATTAAGCAGGCATTGTAGTTTTCTTTGCCTCCTGGGACAAGTCCTGTGACCCAGTCCATGTTAATGGTTTCCCATGGGTGCTTGGGTTCTTCTATGTGTTGAAGTAACCCATATTTCTTCCCATGTTTTCTATTTGCCTTTTGGCATCTTTCACAAGTGTTGGTGTATTCACTCAACTCTTGTTCCCACTTGGGCCACCAAGCTGTGCTTGCTACCCTTTCTTTGGTCCTGTCTTCACTCATGTGTCCCATATAGGGGCAGTCATGGCATTCCTGCAGGATTAGAGAGATGTGGTCTCTGTCTATCACTGTGAGTGCACTGGTGTGCTTTTCTCTGTGATAAATCAGGCCATCTATAAGGAAGAATTTATTGTCCTTATAGGCCCTCAACCAGGGTTCCTCCAGCTGGGTTTCCAGTTCTGGGCTCCTGTATTTTTGTTGAAGAAGTTGGAGTAATATGCTACACTGTTTGTGCTTAGCATAAGATTTCAGGACTGCATTGAAAAATTCATTGTGCAGTTCTGAGGAACTTATTCCCAGTATGGGAGTTTCTGTCCCTTCTGAATCAGTGTTTCCACTGTCAAGGGTACCACTCTCTGGTGCCCATTCAGAGAATCTGAAGTTCTTTTTCCTATTGATCTCCATAAAATGGATACGAATTTTGGCAGCAACTTCAGGGTCATAAGCTGGATTGCTTTTGACATTGTCCAGTGGCCATCTGCTAAGGCCATCTGCATTGGTATGGCTTTTGCCTTCCTTGTATATGATGGTCATGTTCCCTCTATACTCCTGGATGGCTATTTGCCATCTCAGCATATGTCTATTAGTAGTCTTCATGTTTAGTAAAGACTTCAAGGCTGTGCAGTCTGTGTAGACTTCAAAGACTGCACCCTCCAAATAGTAATGGAGTTTTTCTAGAGCCCAGACTAGACATAGACATTCTGTCTGGGTGGCCCCATACCTGGCTTCTGAATCTTTCAGCTGCCTGGAGATGTAACATATTACACCTTCTCTTGGTTCACCATCCACAATTTGTCTTTGGTGAAGGGCTGCTCCTAAGCCTTGGCTGCATGCTGCATCTATGTATAACTTGAATGGTAGTTCAAAGTCAGGCAAGATGAGCACAGGTGCATTTGTGAGTTCATATTTGATCCTCTCATATGCATCCCTCCTTTCCTTGGTTATTTCAAAAACTACATCCTTTGAGCATAACTTGTATAAGCTACTAGTTATGTGGGCAAAGTTTTTGATGTGGTTTCTATAGTAGCTAGCAAACCCAAGGAAAGATTGCATTTCTTTAATGTTCTTTGGTACTGGCTTTTGCAGTACTGCTGCTAATTTGTTCTGGTCAATTGCCAGACTAAGGCCTGAGACTTTGTGTCCTAGAGCTAGTAGCTCCTGTTGGCCAAAATTACACTTTTTAAGTGAAATTTTTAGATTGATGGGTGTACATTTACTTAGCACTCTGTCTATGTATTGTACATGATCTTCCCATGTCTCTGAGTATATAATGATATCATCAATATATACTACCATCCAGCCTTCCATTATTTCTTCCTGAAATATGGTGTCCATCATCCTTTGGAAGTGGGCTGGTGCATTTTTGATGCCAAATGGCATCCTGGTGTACTCATATATGCCCATATGGCATATTATTCTGAGCAACTTCATGGAGTTTGGTTTAACTCCATTTTGGTGGAAACCTTTCATACAATCCATCTTGGTTATGTATTTGGCTTTAGCCAGTTTATCCAAGGCATGAGGTATCCTTGGTATAGGGTACCTGTCTGCTTTTGTGTAGTTATTCAGGGCTCTGAAGTCTCCACACAATCTAGACTTGCCATCATGCCAGGTGATTAGGACAGGGGTGGTAATTTCCACTATTTCATTATGTCCAATCTTCCTAATGACATCCATGTCCAGGAGTTCATTGATATGTTTCTCAATCTCTTTCCTGGTCTCCAGACTTGCTGGGTAAGGAGGTCTCCTTAACATGGGTGGATAAGGCCTTTCCACATCCAGATATAGTTCTATATCATGGCCTTTGATCTTGCCTAATGGTTCTTCACCAATGGCAAATGCTGGTCTATTCTTCCTCAGCATCTTCAGTAAACTTAACTTTTGTTTACTGGTGAGGGTAGTGCTAAACTGTCCCTCTCTGAATTCTTTCAGAAGTTCTTCCAGTGGGTCCTGAGAAGATATCTGGTATATATCAAGAGAAAATTTCTTTTCCTTGTTAGTACCAATGGTAATATGCCTATTTTTACTATTGTAAATATCTATGCCATACATCCTCTGGTAATCTGTCCCCAGTAAAAACCCTTGGATGTGGGCATCTTCAAGCACTACAAACTCTGGGTTGAGTCTGATATTACCTTTTCTGTGGGGTATAATTATCTCTTTGATAATTGTCCCAATAGAGGTCATCTTTCCAGATGCACTCTTAAAGTTCTTTGCCCTGGTGGGTAAGAGTTCTTTTTCCCAGTTTGGGAAGTGTTTATCCAGATAATTTCTGGCCACTATGGAGCAGTGTGCTCCACTGTCAATGATCAGTGGGTGCTGAGCATTGTCAATACATACAGTCATTTTTGTGGCTGTACCATGTATATATGCCATTCCTTTGGTTGGTGTAACCAGGAATGTTTGTGCATTCTGTGTATGTTTACACAAGTTTTTGTTGGTAGTGTCTTGTGGCATGCCTGCTTCCAACTGTATATCCTGGATTTCTAGTGGGGTTTCCTCTTGGTATTCCACTAGAAATTCCTCTCTTGGGTCTTGATCCTCATCAGATGGTTCTCTGATGGCATCACCCATAGAGTCTGATTCAGATTCCTCTGTTGGAGGTTCTTCCTCAGGGACTTTCTCTATGGCATAGACTTTTTTCTTTGCCTTTGGACAGTTTTTAGCATAGTGGTCTGTTGAACCACAATTGTGACAAGAATTCTTCTTCTTTGCCACTTCTGCCACTTTTTCTCTGGGTTTGTCTTTAAACTCCACCCTGAAAGGTTGTTTCTCTTTGAAACTACTGCTTCTATATGGGGTGAATTTCCCTATATTAGTCCTTTTCCTTATGTCTTGTAAGGTATTGGCTATATCATCTAGAGTGCAATTTTGGTTGCATCTGCACTTTACTGCATGCTCTAGTTCTCCTGGCAGTTGTGTCAGGAGTTTGTGATTCCTCATTTGGATGTTCATCTGAGGATCAATGGCTTTAAGTCTTTTAGACTGTCTAAGACACCGCTCATATGGATCTTTGTCCACAGAGTATTTGTCATTCTCAAATGACATGGTCTTTTGCCATATCCAAGTTCCATTACTGTACTTTTGGATTATTTGACTCTTCCACCATGGCCAATTTCTTCTGCCATGGATTTCTTTCATTTCAGTGTACCATATACTTGCATGACCTTTAAATGCAGTATTCAGTCTAGCAGTAATCCAGTAATCTGGTATGCTTGGTACATCAATGAAGAGTCCATCAATATAATCTATGAGTTCCATATGATCATATTCTCCTGATCCAGAGAATTTGGGCCAGTTTGAGGCCTCAGGAAGCTGTTTCAAGGCTTCCTTCTCTGAATAAGACATGCCATCTCCATCCTGGTATTGTGATGGAGATCTTGCCTTATTCAACAACATGGCATCTGGTTTGATGTCATCTGGTTGATATGGATTCTCCATAGCTTGGCCTTGTGGTTGGGGCTTTAAGCTATGGTAGGCATCAAACAATTTGTTGATGTCTTGGTTCAGACACTCCCTGTCCCTGCTACTATGGTGTTGTTCTTCAGAGACTTGATTCAGTCTCTTGTTGGTTTCTTCAGAGGCTTTGCTCAGTTGAGCATATCCTTCCTGAAGGTTTTTAACTATCTGCTCCAATGAGGCTTGAGTTTTTCTCATCCTTTCTTGGGCAGCTGCAAATTCTGTAGCCTGCTTTGCAGATTGCTCAGCATATTGGGACATTTGTAACCACAGTGTGTCACTGTTGATGTTACTCTCAGATGTGATAATGTTATTTTCAGTCTGAGTGGGGGTAATGTTTCTATTACTAGGACTACTGATTCTAGAGTGGTTTACAACTACTTCTGGTTCTTGTGTACTTCTTTTACCAAATCTAACAGCTTCTGGATCATGGGGTCTGACTCCTTCCTCCTCTGGTTGAAGGAGGCTTTGTTTTTGCCCTTGTTGCCTTGTCTTCTCCTGGAAACTTCCTGGAATTGTGAAGAATGGTGACTCTTGGCCACTGATCTGCTGGTTTCTGAATGGTGTGAAGCCACTGGAGAGCTGATTTGGCATGCTCCTTGTGAACCTGAAGGAATCTGAGTAGGCCCTGTCTGGGTTAACTGTTCTTCTATAGCTTGGATAGTGGCTTGATTCTCCCTTATCCTCTGTGCCCTTGCCTCCAGGAGTCTGTGCTGCCTGGTAGGATTCCAACCCTTGGTGATTACCATAAGGTCTTTGAAGTCTATCTCTTTGAGACAGATCTTCTGGCAACTTGATCCCAGTTCTGCCCAGTGAGTTGCTAGGTTGAACCTCTTGTTGTCCATACTCCATTGAAACAAATCTTTGAGGAGTTGGTGGATTTGAAGAACTTGATCCATATCTTTCCAGTCCTCTGGTTTGAGGTTTCTGTTGAATTGGAGTGTGAATGGCAAGGTTGATATTATCTCCCTCATTGTTTTGCCATCCACCACTGTGTCCAATGTGTCTTCTTTCAGGTCTTCTGGTTCTAGACATTCCTGCTCTATCCTCTGGCTGGTTCCTTTGGAAGCCAAGGTCTCTGAGGTATGCAGGGGACATATCAGTGTTTGCAAGCAGTCAAAAACTTTATGTTCTTAGGGTATTTACCTTTGACTGTGCCTTGTACAAATTTGCTATCTGCTGATTTGGGCAGTTTGCCTTTGGAGGTTACAACTGGGTTAATAATTGTAATCTTCCCTGAACAAGTGGTTAAGGTTGGTTTACCTTGTATTGAAGCAGAGTTTCATGGTTTTCTACTCCTCTGAGTGGCTATTGGTGTCCACTTTTTGGCTGTGATGAGGCCTTCACTAAACCTTTTTCCTTTGCCCTTGCTGCCCTCTGGTTCTGAGGGTGTCACTGGTATGTTGGCCTGTGACTGGGTCTCAAGTGGTATGAAGTTTTCTTCCACTGAATCAAAGCAGGAAAAAGAGGGCTTATGTCAGTTAAGACTTCTTACAAGGCTGGTTTTGCACGTCTAAGAATGGCCTCTGGGCTTGTATGTTACTACAGTATGCCCTTGTATAGTGACAGTGTAATTGAATTAACAATTCCACGTCAGAAATACAGCTTATTGATTATTGGTATACTGTTTGTATACCAATATCTTACAGAATACTTGTTATTAGCAAGTATAATCTGTCAAAAATGGTGTATTACAGGGCAATTGAGTTAACAATGTGCCCAAACACGCCTCAACTGTTGGTTTATCAGTATGAGCTGTATTAATTCAATTAAGAATTGAGACTGTATAAATGGCTTAAAAGTGTTTTTATATGCAAAACACGCAAAAAATACTGGTCTTGTGGTTATTAGCCACTAGACAAATACTCTTTAAAAATATGAGTATTATTAAATTTTAAAAGAAGAATATATATAAAATATATTTTTCAAAAGAAAATGACACCTAAAAATAAAAAACAGGTGTCAATAAATGATAAAAAAGAGAAAAAACTTACTTGTAAGGTCCAAAATAAGTAAAAAACACGGCCAGGCCCCCAAAATGTCAGGCTGAGTCTATGATAAGAGTGATAAAGTGTATTTACAACTTTTAACTATGACTGTGACACGGTATATAAAGGTTAAAAAGGTTTTATAAGAGTTGAAGATGGTTTTAATTTAATAATAAAAGGGCTTTACTATAGTGGATATAGTGGTGGTGAGCGCTGTTGAAAGCCCTGGGTGCAGCTTTACCTGTTGGGTTACAATAATAAAGACTACAATTATTAAGATTATAATAATACCTGATTATTACCCAAGAGTAAAACTGTTTTTGACAGTTTACTACGTAGGGTATTCAAGAGCAGGATGAGGAAAGGTCTTTGGCTGTGAAAAGCCCTCCTTTTATCCTGAAATTGGGGTGGAAAGGCTGCTAGACCTTTCCACGTAGAGGAAGTGAAGATTTTTCACTCTCTAGGACAGGCTTGTGGTTTGCAAACAGCCTGTATACCCTGTATTGGGCTCAGATGTGGTTTTGAAACCACATCTGGGCAGTTTTCACCAATACAGGGTGAAAATTTTCATCTGGGGACCTCACAGCCTGATTTTGACGTGTATGACGCGTAGAATGCTGTACAGAAGCTGTATGGGACCCCAGTATTGACTGACATATGAGGTATTGAAGTAAAAACATTCTTCTTCGTCTATTTGACACCTCACATTCATGGTTATGGGGTGTTATCCCATGGTAAGGCTGTATATGACAGCTGGTGGGATTTTGACCTTAAAATGGTCATAACTCTGTCAGTTTTTGAGATATCAAGCTCAAAGTTGGTTCTTTGAATAGCTCTATATGAGCTCTACACAATGGTACCCAACTTGACATGGTTATCATTAAATATGACAAAGTTATCCCATGTACAAGTATTTTTGTACATTGGCGTGGTTTGGGCAAAAAGCTGTATTAAGCTTGTTTGGCCAATAACTTCTGTTGTAGTTGAGTTATGGGGAAATGGATGGCACCATCAGATAGCCCTGATTGTGCTCTTTCCAAAAAGACCCCACTTTAAGTATCTCACACTAAAACTGTAAAAGTTAGATGAGAGGTGAATGTTTTGTTCACCCTTATTTGGTCTGAATTTGACCATAACTCAAGTAATACTGGTGCTAGCTCAGTTTGGCTGGTACCATTGGATAGCCCTGGCTTAGAGCTTCATTTTGAATACCCATTTGATGGGGTTAAGCCTCTCCTTCTAGATTTTAGATGAGAGGTGAAAATTAAGGTTTATGCTCAGCAATGACTTTGAGCAGGAATAACTTTGTTATTTCTTGTCCTATGGTGATGGGACTTGTATTTTCAGAAAGAGGTGAGTTTCCTCTTTCTTTTGATACCTTTTGAGCTAATTTGGCTCAGTTCCATGTTTTGGTGGTATCTTGGCTATACCATTGATTTATGGTGTATTGGCTGTCATGCTTGTGCTCTGGTTTTGAGTCACAGGCTGACACTCTTCATCCCACACCTCCTCCAGGGAGTCATGATAAGATGAAGGAGGAAGGTCCATATTCCCAAAGAAGAGATGAAGTGAAGATACAGAATTATCTTCTCCAACATCTTAAATCTCTTTTAAGACTTCATATCTAGATGATAGTAATGACTGATGGGAATTAAGGGAAGGAATATGGACAGAAGATGGAAATGATCGTGTTCTAGAATAACCAACCAGAGCTGCACATGATTTGGCAGAAGAAAAGTCATTACTGAATGATTTTGAAAGATGATAATAGTCCTTATGATCAGAATTAAAGGTGATCAGCCCTTGCCTCCAATCAATCAATGGATTAAAATGATTGAGAGTGTCAAAGCCCAATATGAGGTCTTCTCCCTTGGGAGTATCAATGACTAAAAGTCCAATTCAAAGCTTGGGAAGGAAGGGAGCTCAACCATATATTTAGTATGGTGAGTCACAAAAAAAGAAGGGGACTTAGTGTAAGGTTTGACTATGAAACAATAAGTAAAAATTACTAATTTATTACTTATTGTACTCTGAATGTCCTTATAATTGAAATAAATAAGATTAAAATAATAATAATAATAAAGAAATATTATTATTATGGCGTAAAAATATTATATTATTAAATAAATATAATAATATAATTAATATTATATGAAATTATAATATTATAAATAATATATTAATATAAAATAATTAATATATTATAAAGCTCTTTATTATTGTTACCAACAAATAATAAAGGCGTAAAAAATTGTTCTTTATTAATAAAAAACAATTAATAACAATAATATTACTAATATTAAAGTTATGAATTAATATAAATACTATTTATATTAATTAAAGAATTATTAAGAGAGTAATAATAGAGAAATTATTATAATAAGAGAAAATAACCTACTTTTAACACTTAATATAATAATTTTGAAGTATTTTACGCCAAAAAATATAAATACAACCTTTTCAAATTGTATTTACAATAAAAATAAAGAAAATTACAAATTATTCAGTATTTTTACGTGGAAATGAGTTTTTAGAGAGATTTTTAACAAAAACAATTAAATAAATGATTTAATCACGTCAAAGTAGATGATTATAGCAAGGTGGTCTTTGGCCTTTAATAATATAACAGTTTTATATATAAAGAATAAAGAAATTACCTTTGATTTAATTGACTTAATGTTTTTGATGCGTCTGAGGGGAAAATAGAGTAAAAAGAGCTCTATTTATAGTAAATACCTCCCTCCTAGAGTCCAAAAGGCTTCTAGTAGACGTGTACTGATCATATCCACTGGAATTGATCAATATTTTAAGGTTTGGGGGTGATTACATCATGATCAAACCATATTACATCATTATTACACCATTATTTAGAGTTATCACTATAACTCTAAGTTTGATGACATCAGAGGCTTGGCAGAACCCCAAATTTCGTGGATTTTATTAGTTTTAATCATAAACTAATAGTATTCACCAATTTTATCACTCTTAAGACTGTTAAACTTAATTTAAGGTTACAGCATGTGATCATAACAGCTCAATTTAAGCTCAAACTTTGATCCTCAATAACTTTTAAGGTTTTCACGCTACAGCAATTCAGAGAGTGAATTCTGATAGCCTGACATAACCCTATTATGCTGCCAAGAGCTTTTCATTACATCATCAAAACTCTAATTTTGATGATTTTTCTTGTAACTCATCTTTTCGTCGAAATTCAATATTTTAAACTTCAAACCTTGATTTCAGGGGGTTATACCCTGAATTTAATAATAAAAATTACGTCATTCTTCTCGAATAAACTAGTAGAATCCAACTGTATACTTTTTTTTAAGTTTGGACTACTTTCACAACAAAGTGGTCAACAGCTCTGTTGATTTTTATCAATATTTCCTCATAAGTCTTAACCTTGTTTATAATTTGCAAAATAAAGTTCATATCTGTGTTTTTACAGTAATTACGTGGTAACTTTATTTTTGGTTCATCATTCTAGCATGTATAGTTTAGAAGATATTAGCTATGATCCCTGAATATATGCGTTGACCAAAAAAGTGCATATATTCAGGATAATTCCTTAAGTATTGATTTTGGGAATTAGCTTATTAATTGTTTTATATGTGGATATTTGTGGGGAATCCACTGGTACAATTTATTTCACATGTTGTTTCATTAGTTTCTGAGATAAATAAGTTTTTATGGTTTTCATAAGGTATTATACCTTATAATTCCTTAAATATTGACTTTACAGATATGCCATAAAAATGGTATATGTGTATTTTTCCATGGGGAATCCAATGGTATAATTTGTTTTACATGTTGATTCATTGGTTTTTAAGTTAAACCAATTTTAGTACCAATTTATGGTATTTTTTGTATATTTGAGTAATTATTTTTAGTGTATAATTATTCTAATTAATTTTAATATAATTATATTAAAGGTATAATTATTCTGAGTCTTTTTTTTGTGACCTTATTGGGTATGTGGTCATATCTCAAAGGCTCACACTTAGAGGAGTCCAAAAAGATAAGAGGAATATTCTCTGGAAGTTCTGACGTAGTCAATGAATACTTGTGAACAAACTGCTTTTAAATAAACGAGTGTGTAGCACCAGAATCAATGAGAATACTGTAAAAAACATCAGAAAGAGAAGAAAAAAAAAAGAATTTAAGAGAATTCTTGACACCAGTATTCAGAATGCACAATTGTGCTCTGGAAGGAAAACTGTGAAGACCATTGAACAAAACATGATCTTCACTCAGGCTTTTCCCTGCCTGGGAAATTTGCCTGATGGTTGGATAAGCTTGTTTTGAGGCCTTTTGATACAGGACTCAAGACTATGCTTCCCACCACAATAGGTACAAAGATCCTCTTTGATTCTTCTTTCTCTTTCAGAGCTCATGAGCTTGAAATCTTTACTCAATAAAGAAGAATGGGGCTTGTCCCTCATCTGAAAAGTCTTCTTCTTTTGACTTGAGCTTGAAGAACTTTGAGTATGAGAAGCATGTGAATTTGATGCTTCTGGCTTCTTCTCTCAATGGTGACTCTTTTCATTTTGCCTCTCATGGTACCTGGTATCAAGCTCCAGGGTAATATCCATTAAGTCTTGAAGAGAGTCAATTCCTGAAAGATGGGAGGCCAATTGATCCAATATCCTCAATGGCAATCCCTTCCAGAAATGATGAATGAGAGCCCTTTCACCCCAATCTCCAATTCTTGAAACCAAACTCCTGAAATCGGCTATGTATAGTGAAACATGGCCACCTTCCTTCATTCTTAGTGAATCCAATTCTGCTTCAGCTTTTCTGACTTCATTTGGGTCACCAAATAGAGTAAAGAGTTTAGATTCAAATAAAGGCCAAGAATTCAGAATGTAATTGGAGTCTTGATTGGTGAGATTGTAAAGATAAGGCTCAATACATTTTTCAGCTCTGCCAATGAGAAATGAAATGGCATAAAGGACCTTCTTTCTGTCTTGAGCAAAGTTTGCTGGATCATTATGAGAAATCAGTTGACAAGACTGAATAAAACTTCTAACTTTGAAGGGTTGAGTCCCATAAAAGCATTCTGGTGCCTTCTTAGATGGAGTCCTGAAGGCTGGTGGTCTTGATGCTTCAGAGGATGAATCTGCTTGAATATTGGCCATAATCTGAGTCATTTGCTGCATGATGGCCAATAAAGATGGTTCAGACTGATGAGAGACAAGGTGATTAGACTGGGATAGAGTTGGCCCTCCAGTACTTTGGGATGCCTCCACAGGAGCAGGGACACCTTCAGTACCATCAGACTCTTCCTCTTCCACAGAATTCTTCTCCTCCTCTTCACCATCTTCACCTGGACCCTTGAAAATGGTCCTTGAAGTTCCTGGGAATCCACCAACTACTCCTGAAAATGGACTTGATCTTCTTGGCCCCCTTCCTTCCTTCCTGGACAGTGCTGCTCCTTCCAAAGTGGGTCCTCTGTCCAATTTGGCCCTCAGTTGAGAAACTGCTGGGGTGCCATCAAGAGGAGAACTAGGAGTTGGAGTAAGAACAGCTTGAGTTCTGGCCTGAGATCTTGTCTGCCTTGCAGGAGGTGAGTGTTGGATGGGCATGATTTCTGGATAAAAATGAGATAAAAAGAACAAGAATCAAGATTTGAAGATGAAAACTTGAGGCAATTGAAATAATGCTTGCAGTTAAAAATCAAAATCGATATCTTGAGGAAAATCAATAAAAATCAATAAATCAAATGAGATCTTCAGTTAAATCAATCAATTAAATCAAATGAAAACTTGGGGTTAATAAATCAAATGTCAAATCAATTAAAATAAAAATCTTGCAAAATCAATCAATCAAAATGAATTCTTGAAGAAAAATCAATTTATGTCAAAATTCTTGATGTGAAAAATCAGCAAAACCAATGAAATCTTCAGGTCAATCAATTTTCTTGAGGTCAATATCAATTTATGTCAAATCAATAAATCAAATAAAAATCAAGTGATTTCTTCTTTAAAAATCAAAATTCTTGAAGAATGAATCAAATATGAATCTTGATGTGAAGAATGTGTCTGAATAACTTGATGAAAAATTGGAAAATCAAGTAAATTAAGAGGATGCTTGAATTATGAATGAATTAAAAATGATGATTTGAGATAAGATTTTAAAAGAGAAACAAAAATAGAATTGGGGTCAGCTTTCAATTTGCAGAATGAAGAATGAATGAGAGAAAATTGAGAGGTGACAATAAATCATAAGGTTCATAAGCATTAAAGAGTCATAATTTCAATGAAATGAGTGAATGAAATCATAAAGAAAGAATGAACAGAATCAAAAGAAATTATGAATTAATTAATATAATGTCACAGGGGCTCTTGGACAGAAATACAAGAGTGGCCTGGGACTCAGCAATCAAGGAACTCACTTGGAAGACTCCAAAGAATAAAGAAAATAAAAATAAAAGAATAAATTCCTCTAAGAAATATGCAGGTACAAGATGAGATGCAATAAGAGGAAAGAGAAGCCAAATGGCCAAAGAGCCAACCAAATAAGTCCTTAATCACTGTTTCAACCTTCCAAAATGAACAATGGAATTAGTAAGGATATGACCACCAAATATCCATTGACAGGCAAAGAAAGAATAAGAGAAAAGGTGCTAAATGACTGACTTGATAATATAACTATTCACTTAACAAAATGATAAGATAAATAAAGATAAAATAAAATCAAAGTATATTAATTAACTGGGGAAAAACCCCCCAGGGTGGAAAGGGTAGCCGGTATATGTGAAAAGCTGGGAGCTTGAGTTCTTCAGGATGAAAACTGATCTGTATTGATCTTTGAGGCTGTATTGATTGTTTTGGGAATTGATAAAGCTGGCTAATATTGAAATTGAATTGGGTTGAATGAATTTCCCATGCTTGAAAATGAAATACAGTTCTTGATGGATCCAGACTGTATTGAAATGAGGGTGGTTGCCAAGATGGATTGAGTGGAGCTTTGACACTTGACAAATGAATGAACTGCCTCTTGAATCCCTTGAGAGTGGATGAACAGTATTGCCTCGGAGGAATACTGTTAATGAAATTATCCAATGACACCTTGATGGTGTCATTGGTCTTTGATGCTGAAACACTTGCTCTTGAGCGTTGATGAGTCCTCTGAATGATTGGGTGCCTTGATGACGTGAAGATATGTTGGAATATTGAAATGACCATTTGATATTTCCACCATTGAATTGTTTTTGAAAAATGATGCATAATGATATATAACATCATTTATGGCATATTGGTTCATGGGAAAGAAGATTACATCCAAAGGTCTTGAGATGGAAGGACAGAGGGGAAAAAGATTGATGTGATGGCTTCAGAGCTTGGAAAGGTGTTTCTGGGTCCTTTGGGGTTTTTGGCCACTTTTGGGTTCTGAGCCAAAAATTGGCCCAAAGGGTGGGAAAGTGTCTTTTGGACACTTTGCGTCAAAGTGCGCAAATGCGCATTATGAACTCAAATGTCCATAAATGGTCCATAAAATGATGATGTGGCCGTATTGGCAACTGGTGATGGATATGGCCAATTGGCCATGCAAGGACTGTGGCTTTGTCAGGGTGAGTCTATGTAGAAGCTTAAAAACAGTAAATACAAGCTAGTACTATGACTGTGACACGTCAAAATAAGTAATAAAAAAAATCTTCAGGTCCTACTGCTACGTGGTAACAGTGGTGATGAGTCTATTGAGGACCTGGGTTGCAATGTTCTAATATCTTTGACTGTAAATAGACACTACAATAATTATATTTAATTATATCTTTAAGTATTCTCAGGACACTACTGATGATTAACAGTCTTGTCACGTAAGAATATATAATAAAAAGATAAGATGAGGATTTTTGAAGGCAAAAACCCTTCTTTTTATATCTTTCAAGACTGTCAAGAGTTATTTACTCTTCACACGTCAGAGGAGTGAAAACGTTCACTCCATTGGCCAGTCTGTGGTTCTGGATCCTCAATTCTGACGTCAGTAGAGGCAGAATTGTGGTTTTGGGACCACAAATGATCATTCTGGATCAATACAGGATGAAAAAACTTTTCACCTGCCACGTCAGCACTTGGATGACGTTGTTCTGGTGTTTGTATGACCAATACTAGTCATTCTGGGCGGGTTTAAGCTTTGAACAACCATTATTTTGAGTATTAAGACTTGTACTGGTTGGTACAGGTTTGGTACAGGCCAGTATTGGCCAAAATTCTTCCAACCAAGATATCTTGGTCAGTTTTTGAGATATCAAGAAACTAAGGGCACAGAATTGAAGGGCTTAATGAGCTCTTCAATTTGGTATGCTTCATGTTTACCCTTCTTCAATATAGCAAAAGTTATAAGGGCTTTAAGTTTTTGGATGTATTTTTGTACATCAGTATGAGGCTTCAAAAACTTCCATACCAGATATCTTCTTCAGTTTGGAAGATATCTGTATTCTGATGATACAGTTTTGTAGGGCTTGATGAGCCCTACAGTTTGGTATATGACACTGTACAGTTGTATGAGTGTATGCCAAAGATACAGGGGTTTGTTTATTTTCTTATTTTCAGAATATCTGTATTTTGGTTATTAAACCTTTGAACCAAGATCCCTCAGTCAATTTAAGAGATACAGAGGTCTAAGGTATCTCAAATTAAAGCTCTTGTTGAGATCTTTAATTTGGTTATACTTTTGTACAGTTTTGTACAAGCCCTCTTTGACTTTCAGGGGGACTTGGTTTTGAAAATGAGGTTATATGGTATCTCCAGTTGTAGTGGTGTTACAACAACATGGATGATATCATTGTGTAGCTCTTTATGTGAGCTTTAAGAAAAATACCATTTTGGTATAGGATAACTTAAATATGCATAAGTTATATGAGAGGTGAAAATAAGGGTTTTGACTTATTTATTTTCCTCTAGGTTTCCTTATTCTGTTTGGATAAGGTTGGTGTTTAATGTAAGAGGATTGTTTTCTCTTAATTATTACCTGTATTGACTATGTTTGTTCAATACTTGTCATACCATTATTTATGGTATGTTGGATGTCATGCTAGTGCTCTGTTTTGAGTCACAGGCTGACATACCCTCCCTCAAAAGAAGGCTCATCATTGATGAGACTCTTCAGCCCTCTTGGAGGCTCTGAATCTTCTGAGGTGTATTTGTCCATCTGGGATTTCTTTCTCAGTTAACCATTTGTCTTTATCTGCTGGTTGATTCTTAAATCTAACCAGGTATTGCCTGTTGTCTTTCCCATTGATTCTGATCTTCCTGGCTTTAATGATCTTTTTCACTGGTCCAGGTGAGTCATCTTCCTCTACCAATCTTTCATGGGTGACTGTCTTCTTCCTGTCAGGGAATTTCTCCTCATCTGTCCGGTGATAAGGTTTGACCAGGCTCACAGGGAAAACTGGGTGTTTCCTAGAGAACTCTTTGGTCAGGTTGACCTCTACTGCATTCTTTCCTATCAATTTAATAATGGTGAATGGTCCTATGAATGAGTCTCTCATCTTCTTGGGTCCTTTTAGGTTGTTGAAGTTAAGAGTTGAGATTAGAACTTGGTCTCCTTCTTTGAAATCAGGTTCTTGGTGACTTTTATCATATCTCTGTTTGTTATATAATTTGGCTTCAGCCACACATTGCTCTGCTTTTTCGCAGGCAGTCTTCCACATTGTGTGAAAGTCTTTGGCTGTAGGATGTACTGAGAGGAGGTTCTTCTTCAAGTAATCTACTGGAAGTAGTGGGTTCCATCCTTTCTCTAATGTGGCAGGGGTTTTTCCTGTCACTGAGTGTATACTTGTGTTGTATGCCAATTGCACAGCTGGTAGGAGGGTTACCCAGTCATGGGTATATCCCTCATTGTCTTTATATTCCATGCCATATGCACAAAACCTTCTAATGATGTCTTCCAATGTCTGGATCATTCTTTCTGCTAGACCATCTGTTTGTGGATGGTAAGCTGTGGAAAATGCTAGTTTGGTTCCCAGCATCTCATATAGATTAGTCCAAAATTTTGATGTGAATTTAGGGTCTCTGTCACTAATTATAATTCTTGGGACTCCACAGTTAGCTATCACATTGTTCCAGAACAATATGGCTGTGTCCATTGCTGTGTCCTCTTTGTGACAGGGGAGACATCTGACACTCTTGCTATACCTGTCTACTACTACTAGGCATGCATTAAAGCTGTCTTTCCCTCCAGGGACCAGGCCTGTTACCCAATCCATGTTTATTATTTCCCAGGGGTGTTTGGGCTCCTCTATACTCTGGAGTAATCCATATCTTTTGCCATGACTTCTGTTGGCTTTTTGGCATCTGGTACAAGTGTTGATGTATTCACTCAAGTCTTGTTCCCACTTTGGCCACCAAGCTGTGCTAAAGACTCTTTCTTTAGTTCTTTCTTCACTCATATGTCCCATGTATGGGCAGTCATGGCATTCCTGTAGTATGAGGGAAATGTGTTCTCTACTTATTATTACCAGGGCACTTGTGTGTTTTTCCCTATGGTACAGTAGGTCATCTATCAGAAAAAATCTATTTTCTTTAAAGTTTTTGAGCCATGGCTCTTCCAATTGACTCTCTAGTTCAGGACTCCTGTACTTTTGTTTTAGTAGTTGTATCAATATACTACACTGTTTGTGTTTATTGTATGCTGATTGTACTATACTAAAGAATTCTGTATTCAGATTAGAGGAGCTGATTCCCAGTATGGGTATCTCTTTAATCTCCCCATAGCTCTGTGCTCGGTTTGATGAATCATTCCCTAATGCCCAGTTTGATAGTTTGAAGTTCTTTCTCCTGTCTATCTCCATGCATTGTATAGGTATTTTGGCCCCATTTTCTGGGTCATATGCTGGATTTTCTTGGTCATTCTTCAGTGGCCACCTGCTGAGACCATCTGCATTAGTATGACTTTTCCCTTCTTTATAGATGATAGTCATGTTCCCTCTGTATTCTTGTATGGCTATTTGCCACCTAAGCATGTGTCTGTTTGTTATTTTCATGTTCAACAGTGACTTGAGGGCTGTGCAGTCAGTAAAAACTTCAAATACTGCTCCTTCTAAGTAGTAATGGAGTTTTTCTAATGCCCATACCAAGCATAGACATTCTGTCTGAGTAGCTCCATATCTGGCTTCTGAGTCTTTCAGTTGTCTTGAGATATAGCAAATTACTCCTTCTTTGGGTATGCCATCTACTAGTTGCCTCTGGTGTAGTGCTGCTCCTAGCCCTTGGCCACATGCTGCATCTATGTATAGTTTGAATGGTAGTTCAAAATCAGGCATCATTAGGACAGGGGCATTGGTCAGTTCATGTTTGATCTTTTCAAATGCATCCCGTCTTTCCTTGGTAATTTCAAAGACCACATCTTTTGAGCACAGTTTGTATAGGCTACTAGTGATGTGTGCAAAGTTCTTTATGTGGCTTCTGTAGTAGCTAGCAAAGCCCAAAAAAGATTGCATTTCTTTGATGTTCTTTGGTACTGGTTTCTTTAGTACTGCAGCAACTTTGTTTTGGTCTATAGCTAGACTTAAACCTGAAACTTTGTGTCCTAGGGCTAGCAGTTCTTGCTGTCCAAAGTTACATTTCTTAAGAGATATCTTCATATTGATTGGTGTGCATTTTCCCAATACTTTATCAATTTTCTTCACATGGTCTTCCCATGTTTCTGAGTATATGATGATATCATCAATGTACACTACCATCCACCCTTCCATTATTTCATCTTGAAATATGGTATCCATCATCCTCTGAAAATGGGCTGGTGCATTCTTAATGCCAAATGGCATTCTGGTATATTCATATATGCCCATATGGCATATAATTCTTAGCAATTTGATGGAATCTGGTTTTACCCCATTCTGGTGAAAACCTTTCATGCAGTCCATTTTTGTAATGAACTTGGCTTTTGCTAGTTTATCTAGTGCATGTGGTATCCTTGGGATGGGGTACCTATCTGCTTTGGTGTAATTATTCAAAGCCCTGAAGTCACCACATAGTCTGGATTTACCATCATGCCATGTTATAAGGACTGGTGTAGTGACCTCTACTATCTCATTATGTCCTATCTTTCTTATTACCCCCATTTCTAGGAGTTCATTGATGTGTTTCTCAATTTCTTTCCTAGTTTCCATGCTGGCTGGGTATGGTGGTCTCCTAAGCATAGGTGGATATGGTCTTTCTACATCCAGATATAATTCTATATCATGTCCTTTGATTTTTCCTAGTGGTTCATCTCCTATTGCAAAAGCTCCTCTATGCTTTCTCAATACTTTCAGTAAGTTGAGTTTCATTTTACTGGTGAGTTGAGTGCCATATTGGGCCTCTTTGAATTCTTCCACTAGTTCTTTCAAGGTGTTATCATTTGTTATATGATTAATGTCAAAGGAAAATTTTTTATCTTTGTTTGTACCTATGGTAAGATATCTGTTTTTACTATTGCAAATATCCATACCATACATTCTTTGGTACTCTGTACCTAGTAAGAATCCTTGTACATGTGCATTTTCTAGAACTACAAATTCAGGTTCCAGTCTGATATTTCCTTTTTGGTGTGGGATAATTATCTCTTTGATTATTTTCCCTAGTGAGTGCATTTTGCCTGATGCACTTTTGAAGTTTCTGGCTTTTGTTGGGATTATATCATCTTCCCATTTGGGGAAATGTTGTTCCAAGTATTCTTTTGCCACTATGGAGCAACTTGCTCCTGTGTCAATGATCATTGGGTGTTTACAGTTCTCAATATAAACTGTCAATTTTGTAGGTGTTCCATGAATGAATCCCATCCCTTTATTGGGGGTTACCAGGAATGTTTGTGCATTCTGTGTGTGCTTACAGAGCTCTTTGTCTGTTGTTATTTGTGGTATGCCTGAATCCAATTCAATGTCTTGTATATCAAGTGAACTTTCTTCATTGCATTCCACTATGTATTCTTCTATGGTATCAGGTTCACTTTGTGATTCTGCTCTCATACCATTTCCCATGCTGTCAGAATCAGATTTTTCACCTGTTTGTTCTTCTTCTGATTCTTCATCAATTGCATATATTTTCTTTTTTGGTTTTGTGCAATTGTTAGCATAATGGTCTGGTGAACCACAGTTGTGGCACACATATTTCTTTTTTGGGGTTTCTTTCCCTTTTTCTTTGTTTGTCTCTTTAACTTCAGACCTCTTGTCTTTGAAGTTTGGTTTGAAAGATGTGTACCTTCCTATGGAGGTCTTTTTTCTCACATCTTGTATAACATTTGCTATGTCATCAATGCTGCTGATGTTGTTGCATCTGCATTTGACTGCATGTTCTAGATCTCCTGGCAATTTTGTCAGGAGTTTATGGTTTCTCATTTCTATTGTCATATTGGGATCAATAGCTTTTAGCCTCTTTGTTTGTTTGAGGCACCATTCATAAGGGTCTTTTTCTGTGGAGTATCTATCACTTTCAAAGGACATGGTTTTTTGCCAGATCCAGCTACCATTGCTATACTTTTGTATAATCTGGTTCCTCCACCATGGCCAGCTTTTCCTGCCATGTATTTCTTTCATTTCAGTATACCATATGTTTGCATGGCCTCTGAATGCTGTGTTGAGTCTTGTTGTGATCCAGTAGTCTGGTATCTTTGGGACATCAACAAAGAGTCCATCAATATAGTCAATGATCTCCATATGGTCATATTCCCCTATTCCTGAGAACTTTGGCCAGTTTGTTACTTCTGGTAACTGTTTCAGTGCCTGTTTCTCTGAATAGTTGAGATTTTCCCCATCTTGGTACACTGACTCTGATCTTAACTTTGGAATCTGATATTCAGGTTCCTGGTCATAGTCTTTGTCCTCTTCTTTTAATTTTGTAGAGGTAGTAGGGTGACCTTGTGTTGGAGGGTATTGATTGTCTTCCCTGTCATAGAGGTAATCAATTTCTTTGTCAAGGTTATCCTGCTGCTGCTGGATATTCCTCAGATCCCTCCTCACAGTTTGTTGTTCTTCTAGAATTGAATTCAACTGTCTGTTGGTTTTTTCAAATTCTGTCCAAATTTTGGCCAGATTTGAATTCAAGTCTTTTATGACTGTTGCTTGGAAAGCATTTTCTTCTTTCAATGTTTCCACTTCTGTCCTCATTTTTTCTGAGGTTTCATGTGTCCACTCCATGAATTGGGCCAATTTGGTCCATGTGAATTTGTTTTCAAACTCATGAGTGTGCATTGTAGTTTCAGTTATTAATTCTGGGTCTATTGAGTCAGAACTAGAAAAACTATTTGTAGGTACAACTATTTCTTGTTTTTGTGTACTTCTTGGACTAAGTCCATCAGCTTTTTCATCAATGGGTCTGCTTCTTTCTTCCTCTGGTTGAAAGAAGTTTTGTTTTTCCCTTGGGCTCCTTTTCTCCTGTTGGAAACTACCTGGAATGGTGGGGGAGCTTTGGATGAAGTTTACTTTGGCTTGTAAGGCCTGGAACTGCTGGATGGTTGTGGGGAAGATGGGGCTTCTTCTTCCATTTCTGGGGGTGCCTGAATCTGACTGGGCTCTTCCTTGTGCCAAGATCTCTCTATGGCTTGTATGGCTGCCTGGTTCTCTTTGATTCTGGTTGCTCTTTCTTCTAAGAGTTTGAAATTCTTGTTGGGATTCCAACCTTGCATTTCTGTCATAAGTTCCATCCAAGCCATTTGCTTGAGACAGATCTTCTGGGTTGTTATCCCCACTTCTGCCCATGATGCTGCCATGGTGAACATTTTGTTGTCCATGCTCCATGTGAATAGGTCTCTCAGGAGTTTGTGTATTTGGAGGACCTGTTCTGCATCTGTCCAATCTCCTGGTTGGACTCCTGGGTTGAATTTGATTTGGAACAAGACTTTGGGTAGGAGTTCCCTGATGGTAAGTCCTTTGCTGGTCATCTGCTCCATTTCTTCTTCCTCTGTGTCTTCTTGGCCAGTGTTCTGGTTGATTTCTTGGGAATCCAAGATCTCTAAGAAGTGGAGGTGTCATGTTAACAATGTTAAAAAATGACAGAAAATAAAAAATGTTGTATTTTTCAAGGTTTATTTACCTTTGGCAGGCCCTTGTACAAATTTATGATCTATACTCTTTGGCAATTTGCCTTTGGAGTTTACAACTGGGTTGATAACAGTGATTTTCTGTTTCTCAACTTGTTTTGGTGATCCAACTGGTTTTGTTGGAGCTTTTCTGGGTTTTTTGGCCCTTGGCACAGCTATTGGTGTCCAATCTTTTGAGTTGATTGTCACTTCACTGTGTCTTTTCTGCTTGCCCTTGGTGTTTGGCAGCGCCTCTCTGTCTTCTGAGGCTGTCACAGATGGGTTTCCTTGTGACTGGGTTTCTAATGGAATGTAGTCCTTTTCCACTATTCAGAAAAGATATTTCAGATTGTATATCAGTATTTTATGATAAAACAAAATGATTATATTCAATTATACTGTTATTTTTCGAAATTTTTAAGTGTTTTTATGTTTTTTATTGTTTTTATATGTTTTTTGTTTGAAAAATAACAGTTTTGAGTTTTTCACTTATGTTTTATAAGTGAAAAAACTGTAATATCCAAGTGTTTTGTGAATGATTCACTTGGATATTATTGTGTTTTTGTGTAAACACGTCAAATTTAATAAATTATAATAAATTTGATTTTTCATTATAAATATTATAAATAATATTTATTATAAGACTTTGATATTAGTTAAATATCAAGTAATTACAAGTTTTCACGTCAATTTGAGTGATATCTTGTTTTAAAGGAAATATTTAATTAAAATATTCCTTGTAAAATAATAAAAAATTATTTTATTATTTTATATTTATTAATTATTAGTTAATAAATGTTTATATATTAATTTTCACGCACTTTGGTGAAAAATAGTATTCAAATAAATAATATACTGTTTGTATATTATTATTTATATTGAAATTTAAATAATACAGATGTATTATTATGAAATTTCGTGGAATTTATTGCAATAAAAAAAATAAAGAGGATATGTACTCTTATTCTCAACAAAAATATTTTATAATATATATTTTTGGAGTAAAAAAAAAGGATTGTATAAAAAAAAATGATAATAAAATAAAAATTTTACTCACTTGTAGTGAAATACCTTTTAAATAGCTGAATTTCACGCCTAATTCAGTTCAAAATACGTCCAATAAGGTTGAATAACCACGGCCAGGCCCCCAAATTGTCAGGGTGAGTCTATGTAGAAGCTTAAAAACAGTAAATACAAGCTAGTACTATGACTGTGACACGTCAAAATAAGTAATAAAAAAAAATCTTCAGGTCCTACTGCTACGTGGTAACAGTGGTGATGAGTCTATTGAGGACCTGGGTTGCAATGTTCTAATATCTTTGACTGTAAAGAGACACTACAATAATTATATTTAATTATATCTTCAAGTATTCTAAGGACACTACTGATGATTAACAGTCTTGTCACGTAAGAATATATAATAAAAAGATAAGATGAGGATTTTTGAAGGCAAAAACCCTTCTTTTTATATCTTTCAAGACTGTCAAGAGTTATTTACTCTTCACACGTCAGAGGAGTGAAAATTTTCACTCCATTGGCCAGTCTGTGGTTCTGGATCCTCAATTCTGACGTCAGTAGAGGCAGAATTGTGGTTTTGGGACCACAAATGATCATTATGGATCAATACAGGATGAAAAAACTTTTCACCTGCCACGTCAGCACTTGGATGACGTTGTTCTGGTGTTTGTATGACCAATACTAGTCATTCTGGGCGGGTTTAAGCTTTGAACAAACATTATTTTGAGTATTAAGACTTGTACTGGTTGGTACAGGTTTGGTACAGGCCAGTATTGGCCAAAATTCTTCCAACCAAGATATCTTGGTCAGTTTTTGAGATATCAAGAAACTAAGGGCACAGAATTGAAGGGCTTAATGAGCTCTTCAATTTGGTATGCTTCATGTTTACCCTTCTTCAATATAGCAAAAGTTATAAGGGTTTTAAGTTTTTGGATGTATTTTTGTACATCAGTATGAGGCTTCAAAAACTTCCATACCAGATATCTTCTTCAGTTTGGAAGATATCTGTATTCTGATGATACAGTTTTGTAGGGCTTGATGAGCCCTACAGTTTGGTATATGACACTGTACAGTTGTATGAGTGTATGCCAAAGATACAGGGGTTTGTTTATTTTCTTATTTTCAGAATATCTGTATTTTGGTTATTAAACCTTTGAACCAAGATCCCTCAGTCAATTTAAGAGATACAGAGGTCTAAGGTATCTCAAATTAAAGCTCTTGTTGAGATCTTTAATTTGGTTATACTTTTGTACAGTTTTGTACAAGCCCTCTTTGACTTTCAGGGGGACTTGGTTTTGAAAATGAGGTTATATGGTATCTCCAGTTGTAGTGGTGTTACAACAACATGGATGATATCATTGTGTAGCTCTTTATGTGAGCTTTAAGAAAAATACCATTTTGGTATAGGATAACTTAAATATGCATAAGTTATATGAGAGGTGAAAATAAGGGTTTTGACTTATTTATTTTCCTCTAGGTTTCCTTATTCTGTTTGGATAAGGTTGGTGTTTAATGTAAGAGGATTGTTTTCTCTTAATTATTACCTGTATTGACTATGTTTGTTCAATACTTGTCATACCATTATTTATGGTATGTTGGATGTCATGCTAGTGCTCTGTTTTGAGTCACAGGCTGACAGGCTTGATATGCCATACAGAGATCCAAGGGGGTGAATTTCCATGGTTGTGACACTCTTTAATTCTTATGAACATTATGTTTCATTGTCACCTCTCAATTTGATCTTGTTCATTCTTTATTTTCAAAATTGAAAGCTGGCCCAATTTTATTTTTGTTTCTCTTTTTTAAATGTAAACTCCAATCATCAATTTCAATTCATTCAAAATTTAGGCATAATCTTAATTTTCATTTGATTTTCAAATTTTACATCAAGTTGTTCAGACACATTCTTCAAATCAAGATTCATATTTGATCTATTCTTCAAAAATTGTGATTTTTAAAGAAGAACCCACTTGATTTTGATTTGATTGATTTATTTGACATAAGTTGGTATTGACCTCAATAAATATGATTGACCTGAAGATTTAATTGATTTTGCTAATTTTTCACATCAAGAATTTTGACATAAATTGATTTTGTGTAAGGTGTGGATATGAAACTTTGATTAAAAATCAAGTACTTTTCCTGTCCTCAAAATTTGTATCAGGTAAAAATCAATTAAAAATAGTAAGAAATATTATTTTTAAGAGAAAACACGCCAATTTAATTTTTTATAGCTTTATTAGTATAAAACAATAATATTTGAAAGATTTATTGTTTTACCAACAATAAAAAGTTATCCAAAAATACTCTACAAGGGATATTTAAGACTACAAAAGAAATTTCTTCAAGAGAAATTTCAATTGGAATTAATTCAGCAAAGAACTGAAAGCAATTAATTAAAGAGCAAAGTCTTTAAAAAGAATATTAAAGAGAAAACATTCCCAAAAGTGACCAGAGTGAATTTGGAAACAAAGTGACAAAGTTTGCAGTGATGAAAGATGCTTTAACTCACTTTTGGGGTGGTTCAGGGGTAAAAATGGTTATAAAAGTTACAAAAAATGATTATAATAATTTTTTCAAGTGGTTAAAAGGATTGAAATGATTGAAGAAAGGTGTTTGGAATCTCTTATTGATTGGTTTAACAGTGTTTAAACTAATTATAAAAGGAAAAGATTCTAACATCAAGAGAAAAGTGGGGCAAAGAAGACATTCTTTTATAGCCATCAATTTTCTTACTCCAAAAGTAAAATTTACTCTCGTCAGTCGTGAAAAACAGTTTAAAAACAGAAAAGCCAATTATTGCATCATTGAACCCTGGTTTAGACGAAAAAAGGGCTGGTTTAAGCCATTTTTAGCAATTTTAGACCCTTAGATCAGCCATTACTATAGCAATACCTGGTCTAGAGCCTTCAAAACACGTCATAATGTGTGTAAGAGATGTAGAAACCAGTTAAAACTGTTTTTACTATGATTGTTTTATCTTAAGGGTAGTTTTACCCCCTTGCCAACAGCTAAACCTACCCCAGTTGGTATCAAAACCTCATCATCAATTGAGTCCACAGACCCTGTAGCTCAATTACAGGCCAAAAGTGATGAACTTTTGCGTGAATTTTTCCACCACACGTCTGTCAGCAAGCATTTTGGGGGTCTAGCTCCCCCTTAGAGCTAGAGTTCCTTTTCCCCCCAAATTTAATTTTCCTTTAATTCCTCATCATGTATTATACTTATAATTTTACATATTTAATTCAATTGAGTTGAACAGTTAAATCCAGTGATAATTGATACCTCATATGTAAATCAAAGTTCACTTATGTAATACACGCCCACATTTCGACATTTCAATTGAATTCAATTGAAAATTCTTTAATTCCTCATAACTTCTAGAATATACACAACACCTCAATTTTAACAACATTCTTGGTGGTTAACATTACATGTGATGTGAATTAAATTAAATTTTTGAGGATTTTCAATTTTCATACAGAAAATACTAAAAACTTAATTTAAGCTTATTTAGAGTTGAGTTACAAACTTTTCACTCAGAGGTGACCCCACCTGATTTTTTATGAGGAATCCAATGGTGAAATAACTTTTATATGTTTATTTATTGGATAAAAATTTCTACTAATTTTTATTTAAATTTTTGCCAAATTTATTTATTTTTTTACAATTTTGTTAAAAATTCATTTTTACTTAATTTTTTCAAGTATAAATGTAATTTTATAATATCAAAATTTTAATGTAATTTTATTTTTAAATTGTAATTAAATTTTTAATTGTGAATATAATTTTATATTTATATTTTGATTTTTATTTTGAGAATATAAATAAATTTATTTTATTTATATTTATATGTTAATTTTGTATTTGTGGTCTTTTGGGTATATGAAATTACCTCTAAGGCTCACATTCCCTCCCACTAAAAAAAGAAAATTACTTTGTAATATTGGTATTTCTAGTGTGTCTGAATCTCCTGAGGAGTTTGGTAGCCTCTTGTATATCTTTTTCTTCTAACCATTCATCTTCACAAGTTGGGTCACTGTACCTAACAAGGTATTCCCTCACTTTCCTGGTTCTTAATTTTCTTTCTTTAAGAACTTTGGTAACTTTCTTAGTACCAGATGTCTCAATAGGAGGTATAACTTGGGGAACTTTATTTCTCAAGGGACATTTCTCAGCATCACTAGATTTATATGGTTCTACCAAGCTTACTGGAAATGTAGGATGCCTATTACTAAGTTCTTCAGTTAATTCTACTTCAACAGCATTTTCTCCATGGAGGGCTTTAGTAAAAAAAGGTCCTGAAAAGGAGTCTTTGAGCTTTTTACATCCTTTGATGTTATTGAAGTTGGTGGTGGATACTAGTACTAAATCCCCTACCTTGAAATCTGGAGTGGCATGAGATTTGTCCCATTTATCTTTAGCATATGAAAATGAGTCTTCCATGCATTTTACTGCATGCTTTCTGGCTCTGTCTAGCATTCCTTTGAATCTGGCAGCTGTAGGATGTATTTCAACCAAATCTTTCCTTAAAGAATGTAAGGTGTGGATATGAAACTTTGATTAAAAATCAAGTACTTTTCCTGTCCTCAAAATTTGTATAAGGTAAAAATCAATTAAAAAATAGTATGAAATATTATTTTTAAGAGAAAACACGCCAATTTCATTGTTTATAACTTTATTAGTATAAAACAATAATATTATAAAAATTTATTGTTTTACCAACAATAAAAATTTATCCAAAAAATACTCTACAAGAGATATTTTAAGGCTACAAAAGAAATTTCTTCAAGAGCAATTTCAATTGGAATTAATTGAGCAAAGAACTGCAAGCAATTAATTAAAGAACAAAGTCTTTAAAAAGAGTATTAAAGAGAAAACACGCCCAAAAGTGACCAGAGTGAATTTGGAAACAAAGTGACAAAGTTTACAGTGATGAAAGATGCTTTAATTCACTTTTGGGGTGGTTCAGGGGTAAAAATGATTATAAGAGTTACAAACAATGATTATAATGATTTTTTCACGTGGTTAAAAGGATTAAAATGATTTAAAAGTGGTGGTTGGAATCTTTGATTGATTGGTTTAACAGTTTTAAACTAATTAATACAAGGAAAAGATTCTAACATGAAGAGAAAAGTGGGGCAAAGAAGACATTCTTTTATAGCCATCAATTCTCTTGCTCCAAAAGTAAAATTTACTCTTGTCAGTCGTGAAAAACAGTCTGACAACAGAAAAGCCAATTATGGCATCATTGAACCCTGGTTTAGACCAAAAAGGGCTGGTTTAAGCCAATTTTAGCCAATTTTAGCCATTTTAGACCCTTAAATCAGCCATTACTATAGCAATACCAGGCCTAGAGCCTTCAAACCACGTCAGAATGTGTGTCAGAGGCGTAGAAACCAGTTAAAACTGTTTTTATTATGATTGTTTTATCTTAAGGGTAGTTTTACCCTCTTGGCAACAGCTAAAACTACCCCAGTTGGTATCAAAACCTCATCATCAATCGAGTCCACAGACCCTGTAACTCAATTCCAGGCCAAAAGTGATGAACTTTTGCGTGAATTTTGACATCCCACGCCTGTCAGCAAGGATTTTGGGGGTCTAGCTCCCCCTTAGAGCTGGAGTTCCTTTTCCCCCCCAAATTTAATCTTTCCAATTTATTTTTCCTTTAATTCCTCATCATGTATTATACTTATAATTTACATATGTAATTCAATTCAATTGTACAGTACAATACAGTAATAATTGACACCTCATATGTAAATCAAAGTTCACTTATGTAATACACGCGCACATTTTGACATTTCAATTGAATTCAATTGAAAATACTTCAATTCCTCATAACTTCTAAACTAAACACAACACCTCAATTTTAACACAAAAATTGATGGTTAACACCACATGTGGTGTGAATTAAATTAAAGTTTTGAGGATTTTCAAAAAACTTAATTTAAGCTTATTTAGAGTTGAGTTACAAGAATTTCACTCAGAGGTGACCCCACCTGATTTTTTATGAGGAATCCAATGGTGAAATAAATTTTATATGTTTATTTATTGGATAAAAAGTTATAATAAATTTTATTTAACTTTTTTCCAAATTTATTTATTTTCTCACAATTTTGTTAAAGTTTCATTTTTACTTAATTTTTTCAAGTATAAATGTAATTTTATATTTACAAAATTTAATGTATTTTTTATTTTTAAATTATAATTAATTTTTTATTTTTAATATAATTTTATATTTATATTTTGATTTTTATTTTAATAATATAAATAAATTTATTTTATTTATATTAATATGTTATTTTTTATATTTGTGGTCTTTTGGGTATATGAAATTACCTCTAAGGCTCACAAAGAATCTTGGGGTAATTTGGGATTCCATCCTTTTTCCAAAATAGCAGGAGTCTCTTGGTACTGGTGTGAATGGATGTTTTGTATGCCAGTTCCAGTGCGGGAAGAAGAGTACAACAATCATGGGTGAAACCATCACTGTCTTTGAATTCAAGGCCATATGCACAAAATCTTCTCACCATGTCTTCTAAGGTTTGGATCATCCTTTCAGCCAGGCCATCAGTTTGTGGGTAAAATGCTGTAGAGAAAGACAGTTTAGTGCCAAATAATTGGTGAATATTTTTCCATAGTGCTGAAGTGAATTTGGGATGCCTATCACTAATGATATTTGTTAATATCCCAGTCCATGACACTACTCTATTCCATATCAGAAGAGCTGTATCCATGGCTGTATCATCCTTGTGACATGGTAAAAAGATTGGAGTTTTACTAAATATGTCCACAATTACTAGGCAAGCATTATGACCTGGTGGTAGGCCAGTTACCCAATCCATATGGACAATTTCCCAAGGTCTGCTTGGTTCTTGGATTTTTATCATATTTCCAAGTCTCTTGCCAGTGGATTTATTTGCCTTTTGGCATCTGTCACAGGTCTTGCAATACTCTGCAACATCTTTCTGCCACATTGGCCACCATATGCAGGTCTTTACTTTCTTTCTTGTTCTGCCTTCAGACAGATGTCCTGAAAAGGGGCTATAATGGCATTCTTTTAGTACAACATTGATTAATGACCTGTCCCCAACTGTCATGACACACGTGTGCTTGCTCCTGTGGTAAATTATACCATCCAGTAGGTGAAATCTTCCTTCATTATAAGATTTCTTCCATACTTCATCCAAGGCATGTATTAGAGAGTTGTCTTTACTGTCCTTGCTAAGTAGTTGGCATAAGATGCTACAATTCTTATCTTGAGTGTAGCTATTTCTGACTTCTTCAATGAAGGTGGTGTTCAAGTCTGTAACACTTATTCTTTCTATTGGGATCTGTGGTGAAGCTTCTTCTGGCATATAAGCAGGATTATCAATATTATTTGGTAATGGCCATCTGCTCAGTCCATCTGCATTCTTATGAATATTCCCATCCTTATGAACAATAGCCATATTGCCCCTGTATTCTTGTATGGCTATTTGCCATCTGAGCATATGCCTGTTGGGTGTTTTGAGGTTTAAAAGGGATTTGACAGCTGTACAATCTGTTATCACTTCAAAAACACATCCCTCTAAGAAGTAGTTCAATTTCTCCAAGGCCCAGACAAGGAATAGACATTCCATTTGACTTTCTCCATATCTGGCTTCAGTTGGTTTGATTTGCCTGGATATGAAATATATGGGTCCTTCTACAGGTTTATCATTTATGATCTGAACTGGGTGAAGTGCAGCACCCAGTCCATCCCCTGATGCATCAATATGCAATTTGAAAGGTAATTCAAAGTCTGGCATCAGTAAGAGTGGAGCAGTGGTCAAGGCTTCTCTTAGAGCCCCAAAAGCTTTGACTCTGTCAACAGTCATTTCAAATACTGTGTCTTTGTCACACAATTTATAAAGTGGTCTTGCTATGGATGCAAAATCTTTAATGTGGTGCCTGTGATATCCTGCAAAACCTAAGAATGACTGAATTTCCTTCTTGTTCTGAGGCATGGGTTTTAGCAATACTGCTGCAACTTTGTTTTTGTCTATTCCAAGGGACAAACCAGATAAAACATGTCCTAGTGCTTTGAGTTCTTTAAATACAAAATGACATTTCTTCAAGGAGATTTTCATGTTTACTGATTGAATTTTTGTCAAACCTCTGGACAATCTGTACATGTGCTCCTCCCAAGTTTTGGAACAGACAATAATGTCATCAATGTAAATGATTAACCATCCCTCTGAGAGTTCTTCAGGGAAGATTTCATTCATCATTCTTTGGAAGTGTGAAGGTGCTATTTTGATACCAAAGGGAAGCCTCAAGTATTCATCACTCCACAATGAAAAATAATTCTCAAGTATTTTCTTGCTCTTGGTGTCACCACATTTTGATGGAATCCTTTAAGGGCATCCATAGTGGTTATATACACTGCTTGAGATAATTGAGTAAGGGCAATTTGGATTTTTTGTATTGGGTATCTGTCTGGAACAGTGTAAGTGTTCAGAGCTCTAAAGTCCCCAACCATTCTGGATTTTCCATGATGCCATGCCACTATGACTGGTATAGGTATTTCTACTTCTTCATTATGGCCAACGTTTCCTATTACACCAAGGTCTAGAAGTTCTTTGATATGAGTTTCCAGAGCTTCTCTTGACTTGGGACTTTCTGGGTATGCAGGTCTTCTCAAGAGTGGTGGATAAGGTCTCTCAATGTTAAGAATGATGTCAACTTCATGACCAATAATTACTCCTAGAGGTTCTTTGTCTGAAGCAAATGCTCCTCTGTGGTCATACAAAAGGGAAGAAAGTTCATTTTCTTGTTTATCAGTCAGATAAAGGCTCATTTCAGACTCATTTAACTGTTCAGATTTGAATTTCTCCAATTGTAAGTTGACTGGTGATACCTTATTTACTTCAATTTGTCTTTTAGATGGTAAAAAGGCAAATTTCAGATGCTTATTGTCTCCAATAGTAAAGTATCAGTCTTTGTTGTTATGTAAATCTATTCCATACATGATTAAATAGTCATTTCCCAATAGAAAATGGGTACTAGAGCAATTTTCCATAACAATAAATTGAACTGTGATTCTCAAATTCCAACTAATGTGTGGGAATCTGACATTGGTCTCAAAATTCCTAATTATTTGATTGGATTACTTGCACTATTGAATTTTATACCATCAATTGGCAACAATTGGTCTTCAAAATTTGGTACACAAGTGTTAAGAAAAGATTTTCCAACACAAGAGCAGAAGGCTCCTGGGTCAAGAAAAAGTTTGGTGGGCTTGTTGTCAATCACCACTTCTGTTCTACAGGAGTTACCAGCTGTAGAAACTTTCCCTCTGTTTGGTGTTGTTTTCATAAGTTGTGCATCTTGAACTTTTGAGAAATAAAGTTGGTCATAGCTCAATTGTGGCAAGTGGGAATAAGATTCCATGATGTCAAAAGTGGCATTGATATTTTCTATATCTTTTGAAGATTCAGAAAATATTGATGACTTATCATCTGAATGGTCTTCAATTATGTCATCTTTTTCAACATCAGGTTGCTTTTCAATATCAATTTCATTGATTTTCCCCTTCTTTGGACATATATTGGCTAAATGGGTGGTGCTTTGGCAAATATGGCACTTTCTGACTGTATCTGAAGATTTATACTTAATATTATTAGAATTTTCTTTGGGGGTTTTGTCCACAGAATCTTTCCAAGGTGTATTAAACCTTGTTTTGAGATTCACCCTACTAGAACCAATTTTGGTTCTGGTGGTTACTTCTTCTAATATGATGATAATTCCCTCTGCTGAAGATTGTTCAGTAGTCCTTCTCTTGATAGCATGCTCTAAGTTACCTCCACATTGTCTCAGAATCTTTCTCTGGATAAGAAATTCTGACATGTCAGGATATGATGCTGTTAATCTGTCTTTTTGTTGGAAAAACCATGGTAAAGCTTTGTCTTTATCAGCATTAAATTTGGCAGATTCAAAGGCTTTTTTAACTTTAAAAATCCAAGAATCATTTGCCCATTTGTTGATGATTTGGATTTTCCACCAAGTCCAACCCTGGTGTCCATGTGCTTTTCTTATTTTGATTTACCATCTGTGAGCTAATTTGGTAAACAAGGTGTTAAATCTGGCTGTTACCAATCTGTCTGGTAATTCAAAATACTCTTTGATCATGTCAATACCTCTAATGAGTTCCATATAGTCATACTCTCCTTCACCACGGAAGTGAGGCCATTCTTTAAGTTTTGGAACTTCTTTCAAGAGTGCTTGGCCCATTGATGGTTCTAAGTTATGAAAAGAAGCAGAAAATTAATTTTTAACTGTGAATTTTCAATATCCAATACTTGTGGATTGGGAATTCTTGCATCTTCATTTTGATTCATAGTTGTAGACATTATTGGTAAAGTGTTTAGCAGTTGTTTAATATCATTCATTTTACCATTGTTACACCTTTGTGAATTTCTTAATTCATGTTGCAAGTTTTTTATAGATTTCATGACATTCTTTTTATGATCATCCTCTTTATATGTTAGCTCATTCCATAATTCTGTTTGTTTAGTATTATCAGATATAACTTCATTTAATTTTATTGTCAATTTTGATATTTCCTCTCTTGAGGTATCAAAATTCTTTTTCAGGGCAACTATATTTGTCTTTACTTCAGCAAATGATTTTGAAATATCATCAAGAGCTTTTTTATTATATTCTTTGATAGTTCTTAGGGCTTGTTTTATTCTTGTTTAGATTATGTCATCAATATTGAATTTAGAATGTTTGTCTTTTAATTCTTTAATAATGGAAGATTGTTCATTTATCTTAATGCAAAAAGAATTATCATTATTGGAAGTTTTGATTCTTGTTAAAACTCTTTCAGAGCATTTAAGTGTATCATTTATTTGGCTCAGACTCAAGCTATTTGTTTTAAGATTGTCACAAATTGATGTATTTTTATCAGAAAGATGACTTTTTACGTCAGAAATAGCTTTATACAACTCTGGAATACAATTAAAAGTATCAGAAATCATTTTTGATATTTTAATCTGGCTTTCTCCTTCTTTTGTAATTCCATCATGGTTCTGGCCATCTGAAATACATTTTCCATGGCATCCTGTTGAATCTTTGGGATTCTGTAGCCCTGGCTGTAAGGGTTTGGGGCTGGTGCCTTTCCTTTGCCCTTGTTTGGAGTTCGTGGCTGCTTTTTCACGTTAAAATTGCTGCTGCTGGCCACAGGGGCTGCTTTGGGCACTGGCTTGGGTGGTGGAGGGTTATTTTCCTCCATTCTAGTGTCAAAAGCATTATGTTTTTCTTCTCCATCAATGGATGCCATCCATTGAGCAATTTGCAAGTATTGGGATGGCCCAGGAATTTTCTCACAGTCAGGTAAGAATTCATGCAATCCTTCCACAGGTCTGCAAGGATCTGGTACTCCTTGAACTGAAGTGCATTGTTGTATGCACTGTGGCTGGCTTTGTATATGTCCACTGAGGCTTGTTGTGGCGGTGTCAGCTCTTTTTGAAGGTAAAATGGTATTATCAGCTTCAGAATGACCCATTTTAGTTGTTTGGAAGTCCTCAACTGACCCTTTCCCTTCTGTACCTGATTGGCCTCTGCCATAATCACGTCTATTACCTTTCTGGGAGCTGCTTGAGGGGCTATAGCTGGCTCCTTATCTGGTTGAAGGCATAATTATGGTTAAAAAGGCATAAAATAGTAATTTTACATCAAAAAACTTACTATTAGCCAAATCTTTGGCTTTCTGAAGAGTATTACTTATTTCCAAGTTGACTAATTCAGAAGAAATTGGCTCTGGTTGAATATTCTGAGTCACAATAAGAGTACTATTATGATCAGAATTAACAGTACTGGCAGGAATAATGCTGGTTACTGTCGAGGCTGTTTCAATGTTTCCTTGTCTGACCACGTTTTAAGAAACCAAAATTAATGAAAAAACCAATTAATTAAGTAAAAAAAATTATATTTCAAAAGAGAAATTACAATATAAGCCTCATTTATAATATTAAAAAAATTATTATTATTTTTTTTATTGATTTTTTGAATTACAAGTATTTTTTATATGTTTTTAAATTTTTCAATATAAGAAACAAGATTTAAAAAGAGTAAAAAAATATGTCACAGGTAAAATATCATGGCTGGGCCCCCAAATGTAAGGTGTGGATATGAAACTTGTCAGGCTGTGACTCAAAACCAGAGCACAAGCATGACAGCCAAAATACCATAAACCAATGGTATAGCCAAGATACCACCAAAACATGGAACTGAGCCAAATCAGCTCAAAAGGTATCAAAACGAAGAGGAAACTCACCTCTTCCTGAAAATATAAGTCCCATCACCATAGGACAAGGAATAACAAAGTTATTCCTACTCAAAGTTATTGCTGAGCATACACCTTATTTTTCACGTCTCATCTAGAATCTAGAAGGAGAGGCCTAACCCGATCAAATGGGTATTCAAAATGAAGCTCCAAGCCAGGGCTATCCAATGGTACCAGCCAAAATGAGCTAGCACCAATATTACTGGAGTTATGGTCAATTTCAGGCCAAATAAGGGTGAACCAAACATTCACCTCTCCTCTAACTTCTACAGTTTTAGTGTGGGATACCTGAAGTCGGGTATTATTGGAAAGAGCACAATCAGGGCTATCTGATGGTGCCATTCATTTCCCCATAACTCAACTAGAAAAAAGTTATGGGGCAAACAAGCTCAATACAGCTTTTTGCCTAAAACACGCAAAAGTACAAAACTCTTGTACATGGGATAACTTTGCCATATTTAATGATACCCATATCAAATGAGGTACCATTGTATAGAGCACATACAGGGCTACACACTGAACCAATATTGGGGTTGATATCTCAAGAATTGGCAAAGTTATGGCTGTTTTAAGGTCAAAATCCCACCTGCTGTCATATACAGCCTTACCATGGGATATTATCCCATAATCATGAATATGAGGTGTCAAATAGACGAAGAAGCATGTTTTTACTTCAATACCTGTTATTTCAGTCAATACTGGGGTCCCATACAGTTTCTGTACAGCATTCTATGCGTCATACACGTCAGAATCAGGCTGTGAGGTCCCCAAATGAAAATTTTCAACCTGTATTGGTGAAAACCGCCCAGATGTGGTTTCAAAACCACATCTGAGCCCAATACAGGGTATACAGGCTGTTTGCAAACCACAAGCCTGTACTGGAGAGTGAAAAATCTTCACTTCCTCTACGCGGAAAGGTCTAGCAGCCTTTCCACCCCAATTTCAGGATAAAAGGAGGGCTTTTCACAGCCAAAATCATCTCCTCATCCTGCTCTTGAATAACCTACGTAGTAAACTGTCAAAAACAGTTTTACTCTTGGTTAATAATCAGGTATACTCTTAAATTAAAGTATTGTAGTCTTTATTAGTGTAACCCAACAGGTAAAGCTGCACCCAGGGCTTTCAACAGTGCTCACCACCACTATATTCATTGTAGTAAAGCCCTTTTATTTTAAATTAAATCCATCTTAAACCTTTACAAATCATTTTTAAACTATTTTCCACGTGTCACAGTCATAGTTTTAGTTGTAAGTAGTTTTATTACCACTTCATCATAGACTCATCCTGACATTTTGGTGGCCTGGCCGTGTTTTTGACTTGTTTTGGACCTTTACAAGTAAGTTTTTCTCTTTTTTATCACTTATTGACACCTGTTTTATCTTTTTTAGGTGTCATTTCCTTTTTAAATATATATTTTATATATATTTATTTTAAATTCTAATTATACTCATATTTTTAAGAGTATTTGTCAAGTGGCTAATAACCACAAGACCAGTATTTTTGGCGTGTTTTGTATATAAAAACACCTTAAGCCACTAATACAGTCCTGATTATTAATTGAATTGAGACAGCTGATACTGATAAACCAACAGTTGAGGCGTGTTTGGGTACATTGTTAACTCAATTACCCTGTAATACACCATCTTTGACAGGTTATACTTGCTAAATACAAGTATTCTGTGAGATATTGGTATACAAACAGTATACCACATATCAGTAAGCTGTATTTTTTGACGTGGAATTGTTAATTCAATTACATTGTCATAATACAAGGGCATATTGTAATAATATACAAGCCCAGAGGTCATTCTTAGATGTGCAAAACCAGCCTTTTAAGAAGTCGTAACTGAAATAAGTCCTCTTTTTCCTGTTTGATTCAGTGGAAGAAAATTTCATACCACTTGAGACCCAGTCACAGGCCAACAAACCAGTGACACCCTCAGAACCAGAGGGAAGCAAGGGCAAGGGAAAAAGACTTAGTGAAGGCCTCATTACAGCAAAAAAGTGGACACCAATAGCCACTCAGAGGAGTAGAAAACCACGAAACTCTGCTTCAATACAAGGTAAACCCACCTTAACCACTTGTACAGGGAAGATTACAATTATTAACCCAGTTGTAACCTCCAAAGGCAAACTGCCCAAATCAGCAGATAACAAATTTGTACAAGGCACAGTCAAAGGTAAATAAAGAACATCAAGTTTTTGACTGCTTGCAAACACTGATATGTCCCCTGCATACCTCAGAGACCTTGGCTTTCAAAGGAACCAGCCAGAGGACAGAGAAGGATTGTCCAGAACCAGAAGACCTGAAAGAAGACACCTTGGACACAGTGGTGGATGGCAAAACAATGAGGGAGATAATATCAACCTTGCTATTCACACTCCAATTCAACAGAAACCTCAAACCAGAGGACTGGAAAGATATGGATCAAGTTCTTCAGATCCACCAACTCCTCAAAGATTTATTTCAATGGAGCATGGACAACAAGAGGTTCAACCTAGCAACTCACTGGGCAGAACTGGGATCAAGTTGCCAGAAGATCTGTCTCAAAGAGATAGACTTCAAAGACCTTATGGTAATCACCAAGGGTTGGAATCCTACCAGGCAGCACAGACTCCTGGAGGCAAGGGCACAGAGGATAAGGGAGAATCAAGCCACTATCCTAGCTATAGAAGAACAGTTAACCCAGACAGGGCCTACTCAGATTCCTTCAGATTCACAAGGAGCAGGCCAAATCAGCTCTCCAGTGGCTTCACACCATTCAGAAACCAGCAGATCAGTGGCCAAGAGTCACCATTCTTCACAATTCCAGGAAGTTTCCAGGAGAAGACAAGGAAACAAGGGCAAGAACAAAGCCTCCTTCAACCAGAGGAGGAAAGAGTCAGACCCCATGATCCAGAAGCTGTTAGATTTGGTAAAAGAAGTACACAAGAACCAGAAGTAGTTGTAAACCACTCTAGAATCAGTAGTCCTAGTAATAGAAACATTACCCCCGCTCAGACTGAAAATAACATTGTCACAGCTGAGAGTAACATCAACAGTGATACACTGTGGTTACAAATGTCCCAATATGCTGAACAATCTGCAAAGCAGTTTGCAGAAATTAAAGCTAGCCAAGAGAGGATGAGACAAACTCAAGCCTCCTTGGAACAAATAGTTAAACATTTTAAAGAAGGATATGCTCAACTGAGCAAAGCCTCTGAAGAAACCAACAAAAGACTGAATATAGTCTTTGAAGAACAACACCACAGCACAAGGGACAGGGAGTGTCTGGATCAATACATTAACAAATTATTTAATGCCTATCATAGCTTGAAGCCCCAACCACAAGGCCAAGCTATGGAGAATCCATATCAACCAGATGACATCAAACCAGATGCCATGTTGTTGAATAAGGCAAGATCTCCATCACATTACCAGGATGGAGATGGCATGTCTTATTCAGAGAAGGAAGCCTTGAAACAGCTTCCTGAGGCCTCAAACTGGCCCAAATTCTCTGGATCAGGAGAATATGATCATATGGAACTCATAGATTATATTGATGGACTCTTCATTGATGTACCAAGCATACCAGACTACTGGATTACTGCTAGATTGAATACTGCATTTAAAGGTCATGCAAGTATATGGTACACAGAAATGAAAGAAATCCATGGCAGAAGAAACTGGCCATGGTGGAAGAGTCAAATAATCCAAAAGTACAGTAATGGAACTTGGATATGGCAAAAGACCATGTCATTTGAGAATGACAAATACTCTGTGGACAAAGATCCATATGAGTGGTGTCTTAGACAGTCTAAAAGACTTAAAGCCATTGATCCTCAGATGAACATCCAAATGAGGAATCACAAACTTCTGACACAACTGCCAGGAGAACTAGAGCATGCAGTAAAATGCAGATGCAACCAAAATTTCACTCTAGATGACATATCCAACACCTTACAAGACATAAGGAAGAGGACTTATATAGGGAAATTCACCCCATATAGAAGCAGCAGTTTCAAAGAGAAACAACCTTTCAGGGTAGAGTTTAAAGACAAACCCAAAGAAAGAGTGGCAGAAGTGGCAAAGAAGAGGAATTATTGTCACAATTGTGGTTCAACAGACCACTATGCCAACAACTGTCCAAAGGCAAAGAAGATAGTCTATGCCATAGAGAAAGTCCCTGAGGAAGAACCTCCAACAGAGGATTCTGAATCAGACTCCATGGGTGATGCCATCAGAGAACCATCTGAGGATGATCAAGACCCAAGAGAGGAATTTCTAGTGGAATACCAAGAAGAAACCCCACTGGAAATCCAGGACATACAGTTGGAAGCAGGCATGCCACAGGACACTGCTAACAGGAACTTGTGCAAACACACACAAGATGCACAAACATTCCTGGTTACACCAACCAAAGGAATGGCATATATACATGGAACAGCCACAAAAATGACTGTTTGTATTGACAATGCTCAGCATCCACTGATCATTGATAGTGGAGAACACTGCTCCATAGTGGCCAGAAACTATCTGGATACCCACTTCCCAAACTGGGAAAAACAGCTCTTGCCCACTAAGGCAAAGAACTTTAAAAGTGCATCAGGGAAGATGACTTCCATCGGGACAATTATCAAAGAGATAATTATACCCCACAGGAAGGGTAATATCAGACTCAACCCAGAGCTTGTAGTGCTTAAGGATGCCCACATCCAAGGGTTCCTACTGGGAACAGACTACCAGAGGATGTATGGCATAGATATTTACAACAGTAAAAATAGGCACATCACCATAGGTACTAACAAGGAAAAGAAATTTTCACTTGACATATACCAGATATCTTCTCAGGATCCACTGGAAGAACTTCTGAAGGAATTCAGAGAAGGACAGTTTAGCACTACCCTCACCAGTAAACAAAAACTAAGTTTACTGAAGATGCTGAGAAAGAACAGACCAGCATTTGCCATTGGTGAAGAACCATTAGGAAAGATCAAAGGCCATGATATAGAAATATATCTGGATGTGGAAAGGCCTTATCCACCCATGCTGAGAAGACCTCCTTATCCAGCAAGCCTGGAAACCAGGAAAGAAATTGAGAAACACATCAATGAACTCCTGGATATGGATGTCATCAGGAAGATTGGACATAATGAAATAGTGGAAATCACCACTCCTGTCCTAATCACTTGGCATGATGGCAAATCTAGATTGTGTGGGGACTTCAGAGCCCTGAATGTCTACACAAAAGCAGACAGGTACCCTATACCAAGGATACCTCATGCTTTGGATAAGCTAGCCAAAGCCAAATACATAACCAAGATGGACTGTATGAAAGGCTTCCACGAAAATGGAGTTAAACCAAAATACTTGAAATTACTCAGAATAATAGGCCATATGGGCATATATGAGTACACCAGAATGCCATTTGGCATCAAGAATGCACCAGCCCACTTCCAAAGGATGATGGACACCATATTTCAAGAAGAAATAATGGAAGGCTGGATGGTAGTATATATTGATGATATCATTATATACTCAGAGACATGGGAAGACCATATACAATACATAGACAGAGTTCTAAGTAAATGTATACCCATTAATCTGAAAATTTCACTCAAAAAGTGTAATTTTGGCCAACAAGAGCTACTAGCTCTAGGACATAAAGTCTCAGGTCTTAGTCTGGCAATTGACCAGAACAAAGTAGCAGCAGTACTGCAAAAGCCAGTACCAAAAAACATCAAAGAGATGCAATCCTTCCTTGGGTTTGCTAGCTACTATAGAAACCATATCAAAACTTTTGCACACATAACTAGTAGTTTATACAAGTTATGTTCAAAAGATGTAGTTTTTGAAATAACCAAGGAGAGGAGGGATGCATATGAGAGAATCAAATATGAACTCACCAGTGCACCAGTGCTCATCTTACCTGACTTTGAAGTACCATTCAAGTTATATATAGATGCAGCATGCGGCCAAGGCTTAGGAGCAGCCCTTCACCAAAGACAAATTGTGGATGGTGAACCAAGAGAGGGTGTAATATGTTACATCTCTAGGCAACTGAAAGATTCAGAAGCCAGGTATGGGGCCACCCAGACAGAATGTCTATGTCTAGTCTGGGCTCTAGAAAAACTCCATTATTATTTGAAGGGTGCAGTCTTTGAAGTCTACACAGACTGCACAGCCTTGAAGTCTTTACTAAACATGAAGACTACTAATAGACATATGCTGAGATGGCAAATAGCTATCCAGGAGTATAGAGGGAACATGACCATCATATACAAGGAAGGTAAAAGCCATACCAATGAAGATGGCCTCAGCAGATGGCCACTAGACAATGTCAAGAGAAATTCAGCCTATGACCCAGAAGTTGCAGCCAAAATCCCTATCCATTTCATGGAAATAGATAGGGGGAAGAACTTCAGATTTTCTGAATGGGCACCAGGAAATGGTATCCTTGACAGTGGAAACACTGATTCAAAAGGGACAGAAACTCCCATACTGGGAAAAAGCTCCTCAGAACTGCACAATGAATTCTTCAGTGCAGTACAGAAGTCTTATGCCAAACACAAACAGTGTAGCATACTACTCCAACTCCTTCAACAAAAGTACAGGAGCCCAGAACTGGAAACCCAGCTGGAAGAACCCTGGTTGAGGGCCTATAAGGACAATAAGTTTTTTCTTATAGATGGCCTGCTCTACCACAGAAAAAAGCACACAAGTGCACTCACAGTGGTAGACAGAGACCACATCTCATTTATCCTACAAGAATGCCATGACTGCCCCTATATGGGACACATGAGTGAAGACAGGACCAGAGAGACGGTAGCAAGCACAGCTTGGTGGCCCAAGTGGGAACAAGAGTTGAGTGAATACATCAACACTTGTGAAAGATGCCAGAAGGCAAATAGGAAACATGGGAAGAAGTATGGGTTACTTCAACCCATAGAAGAACCCAAGCACCCATGGGAAACCATCAACATGGACTGGGTTACAGGACTTGTCCCAGGAGGCAAAGAAAACTACAATGCCTTATTGATCATAGTTGATAGGTTCAGCAAGAGCATGAGGTGCCTACCATGCCATAAAGAAGACACAGGCATGGATACTGCTCTGTTATTTTGGAATAACATCATATCTACCTGTGGAGTCCCTAAGATCATCATTAGTGATAGGGACCCAAAATTCACATCTGAATTTTGGACCAACTTATATGACATGCTTGGTACCAAACTTGCTTTTTCCACAGCTTACCATCCACAAACAGATGGCCTAGCTGAAAGGATGATCCAAACAATGGAGGACATCCTCAGAAGATTCTGTGCCTATGGCATGGAATACAAGGACCATGAGGGATACACCCATGATTGGGTTACCCTCTTACCAGCTGTCCAACTGGCTTATAACACAAGTCAGCACTCCACCACAGGAAAAACAGCTGCCTTGGTAGAGAAAGGGTGGAATCCCCTGTTGCCTGTGGATCACTTGAAGAAAAACCTTCTGACCATCCATCCCACAGCCAAAGACTTCCATGATATGTGGAAGAGGGCCTGTGACACAGCTGCCAATGGCCTAGCTGAGGCAAAAGAATACAATAAGCAGAGGTGGGACAAATCACATATGGAACCTGACTTCAAAGAAGGGGACCAGGTGCTAGTGTCTACACTGAACTTCAACAATCTCAAAGGACCCAAAAAAGATGAGAGACTCATTTGTAGGACCTTTCACTATCATTAAGTTGATAGGAAAAAATGCAGTGGAAGTCAAACTCACTGAGGAATTTTCAAGGAAACATCCAGTCTTTCCAGTGAGTTTGGTCAAACCATACTTCCATACAGAGGAGGACAAATTCCCCTCAAGGAGAAAGAACCCCAAACCACAGGAGATAGTGGAAGTGGAAGACTCCCCTGGACCTGTGAGTAAGATCATCAGGGTCAGGAAGATCAGACTGAATGGGAAGGATCAAAGACAATACCTAGTCAGATTTAAGAACCAGACAGCAGATAAAGACAAATGGTTGGAAGAGGATGCCATACCAGATGGGAAACTTCATTTAAGGAGATTCAGAGCCTCTAGGAGTACTGAACAGTATCATCAATGATGAGCCTTTTTTAGAGGAAGGGTATGTCAGCCTGTGACTCAAAACCAGAGCACAAGCATGACAGCCAAAATACCATAAACCAATGGTATAGCCAAGATACCACCAAAACATGGAGCTGAGCCAAATCAGCTCAAAAGGTATCAAAATGAAGAGGAAACTCACCTCTTCCTGAAAATATAAGTCCCATCACCACAGGACAAGGAGTAACAAAGTTATTCCTACTCAAAGTTATTGCTGAGCATAAACCTTAATTTTCACCTCTCATCTAAAATCTAGAATGAGCGGCCTAACCCCATCAAATGGGTATTCAAAATGAAGCTCTAAGCCAGGGCTATCCAATGGTACCAGCTAAAATGAGCTAGCACCAATATTACTGGAGTTATGGTCAATTTCAGGCCAAATAAGGGTGAACCAAACATTCACCTCTCATCTAACTTCTACAGTTTTAGTGTGGGATACCTGAAGTGGGGAATTTTGGAAAGAGCACAATCAGGGCTATCTGATGGTGCCATCCATTTCCCCATAACTCAACTAGAACAAAGGTTATGGGGCAAACAAGCTCAATACAGCTTTTTGCCTAAAACACGCAAAAGTACAAAAATCTTGTACATGGGATAACTTTGCCATATTTAATGCTACCCATATCAAATGAGGTACCATTGTGTAGAGCACATACAGGGCTACACACCGAACCAATATTTAGGTTGATATCTCAAGAATTGGCAAAGTTATGGCTGTTTTAAGGTCAAAATCCCACCTGCTGTCATATACAGCCTTACCATGGGATATTATCCCACAATCATGAATATGAGGTGTCAAATAGACGAAGACGCATGTTTTTACTTCAATTCCTGTTATTTCAGTCAATACTGGGGTCCCATACAGCTTCTGTACAGCATTCTACGCGTCATACACGTCAGAATCAGGCTGTGAGGTCCCCAAATGAAAATTTTCACCCTGTATTGGTGAAAACTGCCCAGATGTGGTTTCAAAACCACATCTGAGCCCAATACAGGGTATACAGGCTGTTTGCAAACCACAAGCCTGTCCTGGAGTGTGAAAAATCTTCACTTCCTCTACATGGAAAGGTCTAGCAGCCTTTCCACCACAATTTCAGGATCAAAGGAGGGCTTTTCACAGCCAAAATCATCTCCTCATCCTGCTCTTGAATAACCTACGTAGTAAACTGTCAAAAACAGTTTTACTCTTGGTTAATAATCAGGTATACTCTTAAATTAAAGTATTGTAGTCTTTATTAGTGTAACCCAACAGGTAAAGCTGCACCCAGGGCTTTCAACAGCACTCACCACCACTATATTCATTATAGAAAAGCCCTTTTATTTTAAATTAAATCCATCTTAAGCCTTTACAAATCATTTTTAAACTATTTTCCACATGTCACAGTCATAGTTTTATTACCACTTCATCATAGACTAATCCTGACAAAAATTTGATTAAAAGTCAAGTACTTTTCCTGTCCTCAAAATTTGTATAAGGTAAAAATCAATTAAAAATAGTAAGAAATATGATTTTTAAGAGAAAACACGCCAATTACATTGTTTATAACTTTAGTAGTATAAAACAATAATATTATAAAGATTTATTGTTTTACCAACAACAAACATTTATCCAAAAATACTCTACAAGAGATATTTAAGGCTACAAAAGAAATTTCTTCAAGAGCAATTTCAATTGGAATTAATTGAGAAAAGAACTGCAAGCAATTAATTAAAGAACAAAGTCTTCAAAAATAATATTAAAGATAAAACATGCCTAAAAGTGACCAGAGTGAATTTGGAAACAAAGCGACAAAGTTTATAGTGATGAAAGATGCTTTAATTCACTTTTGGGGTGGTTCAGGGGTAAAAATGATTATAAAAGTTACAAGAAATTATTATAATTATTTTTTCACGTGGTTAAGAGAATTAAAATGACTTAAGAAAGGTGGTTGGAATATTTTATTGATTGGTTTAACAGTGTTTAAACTAATTATAAAAGGAAAAGATTCTCACATGAAGAGAAAAGTGGGGCAAAGAAGACATTCTTTTATAGCCATCAATTTTCTTACTCCAAAAGAAAGATTTACTCTTGTCAGTCGTGAAAAACAGTCTGACATCATAAAAGCCAATTATGGCATCATTGAATCCTGGCTTAGACCAAAAAAGGGCTGGTTTAAGCCATTTTTAGCCATTTTAGACCCTTAAATCAGCCATTACTATAGTAATACCTGGTCTAGAGCCTTCAAAACACGTCAGGATGTGTGTCAGAGATGTAGAAACCAGTTAAAGGTGTTTTTACTATGATTGTTTTGTTTTAAGGGTAGCTTTACCCTCTTGGCAACAGCTAAACCTACCCCAGTTTGTATCAAAACCTCATCATCAATTGAGTCCACAGACCCTGTAACTCAGTTCCAGGCCAAAAGCGATGAACTTTTGCATGAATTTTTACACCACACGCCTGTCAGCAAGGATTTTGGGGGTCTAGATCCCCCTTAGAGCTGGAATTCCTTTCCCTCCCAAATTCAATATTTCCAATTTAATTTTCCTTTAATTCCTCATCATGTATTATACTTATAATTTTACATATTTAATTCAATTGAGTTGTACAGTTCAATACAGTAATAATTGATCCCTCATATGTAAATAATAGTTCACTTATGTAATACATGCCCACATTTTGACATTTCAATTGAATTCAATTGAAAATACTTTAATTCATCATAGCTTCTAAAATATACACAACACCTCAATTTTAACACAATCTTTGGTGATTGACACCACATGTGATTTGAATTGAATTGAAGTTTTGGGGATTTTCAATTTTCATGCAGAAAATACTAAAAACGTAATTTAAGCTTATTTAGAGTTGAGTTACAAAATTATCACTCAGAGGTGAACCCACCTGATTTTTTATGAGGAATCCAATGGTGAAATAATTTTTATATGTTTATTTATTGGATAAAAAGTTATAATAATTTTTACTTAACTTTTTTCCAAATTTATTTACTTTTTTACAATTTTGTTAAAAATTCATTTTTACTTAATTTTTTCAAGTATAAATGTAATTTTATAATTTCAAAATTTTAATGTAATTTTATTTTTAAATTGTCAGGATGGGTTTATGTTGAAGAGGTAATAAAGCTATTTACAATTAAAACTATGACTTTGACACGTGGAAAATGGTTTAAAAATGATTTATAAGGGTTAAAGATGGATTTAATTTTAAAAAAAAGGGCTTTACTATAAGGGATATAGTGGTGGTGAGTGCTGTTGAAAGCCCTGGGTGCAGTTTTATCTGTTGGGTTACAATAATAAAAGACTACAATAATTAAATTTATAATTATACCTGATTATTAACCAAGAGTAAAAGAGTTTTTGACAGTTTACTACGTAGGTTATTCAAGAGAAGGATGAGGAGACAATTCTGGCTGTGAAAAGCCTCCTTTTTATCCTGAAATGGGGTGGAAAGGCTGCTAGACCTTTCCACGTAGAGGAAGTGAAGATTTTTCACTCTCTAGGACTGACTTGTGGTTTGCAAACAGCCTGTATGCCCTGTATTGGGCTCAGATGTGGTTTTGAAACCACATCTGGGCAGTTTTCACCAATACAGGGTGAAGATTTTCATCTGGGGACCTCACAGCCTGATTCTGACGTGTATGATGCGTAGAATGCTGTACAGAAACTATATGTGACCCCAGTATTGACTGACATATGAGGTATTGAAGTAAAAACATGCTTCTTCGCCTATTTGACACCTCATATTCATGGTTATAGGATATTATCCCATGGTAAGGCTGTATATGACAGCAGGTGGGATTTTGACCTTAAAACAGCCATAACTTTGTCAATTCTTGAGATATCAACCTTCAAACTGGTTCAGTGTGTAGCCCTGTATGTGCTCTACACAATGGTACCTCATTTGATATGGGTATCATTAAATATGGCAAAGGTATCCCATGTACAAGATTTTTGTACATTTGCGTGTTTTGGGCAAAAAGCTGTATTGAGCTTGTTTTCCCCATAAAGTTTGTTCTAGTTGAGCGATGGGGAAATGGATGACACCATCAGATAGCCCTAATTGTGCGCTTTCCAAAAATACCCCACTTCAGGTATCCCACACTAAAACTGTAGAAGTTAGATGAGAGGTGAATGTTTGGTTCACCCTTATTTGGCCTGAAATTGACCATAACTCCAGTAATATTGGTGCTAGCTCAGTTTGGCTGGTACCATTGGATAGCCCTGGCTTAGAGCTTCATTTTGAATACCCATTTGATGGGGTTAAGCCTCTCCTTCTAGATTTTAGATGGGAGGTGAAAATTAAGGTTTATGCTCAGCAATAACTTTGAGCAGGAATAACTTTGTTATTTTTTGTCCTATGGTGATGGGACTTATATTTTAAGAAAGAGGTGAGCTGCCTCTTTCTTTTGATACCTTTTGAGCTTATTTGGCTCAGCTCCATGTTTTGGTGGTATCTTGGCTATACCATTGGTTTATGGTATTTTGGCTGTCATGCTTGTGCTCTGGTTTTGAGTCACAGGCTGACATAAATTGTAATTAATTTTTTAATTTTGAATATAATTTTATATTTATATTTTGATTCTTATTTGAATAATATAAATAAATTTATTTTATTTATATTTATATATTAATTTTGTATTTGTGGTCTTTTGGGTATATGAAATTACCTCTAAGGCTCACATTTTGCCTTAAGAATTCATTTTATTGATTGATTGATTTTGCAAGATTTTGATTTTGATTTTTTTGACTTATTGATTTATTGAATTCAAGATTTCATTTGAAATTGATTTATTGATTTTCCTAAAGTTTTTCATTTTGAGTTATTTGATTCATTGACTTCAAGTTTTCATTTGATATTTAATTGATTAATTTACCTGAAGATCTTATTTTGACTTATTGATTTTCTTCAAGATTTTGATTTTGACTTTTGAGTTCAAGCTTTATTTCAAATTGCCTCAAGTTTTGTTCAAATCTTGATTATTGTTCATTTTATTTCATTTTTATCCTGAAATCATGCCCATACAATACTCACCTCCTGCAAGGCAGACAAGATCTCAGGCAAGAACTCAAGCCGTTCTTACTCCAACTCCAACATCTCCTCTTGATGGTACCCCAGAAGTTCCTCAACTCAGGGCCCATTTAGACAGAGGACCAAATGTGGAAGGAGAAGCACCATCCAGGAAAGAAGGAAAAGTGCCAAGAAGATCAAGCTCATTCTCTGGACTAGTTGGCAAATTGCCAGGACTCTCAAGGACCACTCTCAAAGGTCCAGGTGAAGATGGTGAAGAGGAGGAGGAGAATTCTGTGGAAGAGGAAGAGTCTGATGGTACTTAAGATGTCCCTGCTCCTGTGAGGGACTCCCAAGGTACTGAAGGACCAACTCTAGTGCAGTCTAATCAGCCTGTCTCTCATCAGTCTGAACCATATTTACACCAGCGCAATTTTCATGTGACTGGTTAGCCAGTAATTTAATGTGTCCTGTCTGTGACTTGAAAATATCTCTTAATGTGAAATTAATATAACCAAGATATAATTATACGATGACCTAAGAAAAGCCCAAATATTACCTGCATGAACTTCAGTATTAGAATTTTCTTTCACAGCTGCATTAACTCAGTATATGATTAAAAGAACCTTTCATAATTTAACAATAATATTTGAAAACAAAATTACATGGAGCAGAAGTCGGTTATTTCAGTATTTTGAGCAGCATCCTTTTCTCCCTAAGCACCTATTATTCAGAATTTACCCCCCTTTAAAATGTTTGAGATATCAATAAATATTTTATAATTTGTGCTTATAGAGTCAAAAAGAAAGGAATTTTCACTTTCCCTTTGAATATTTATATTCATTTCAATGAGCTATTTTATCACTTAATGGTATTCCAAATTAGGCTATGAATTACTCAGTAATTCTCTGTGAGCTATGTGATATGGGAAGAATATCTTTCAATTAAGGGAGGAAAAAAATGGGAATTTGATAAATTAGCAATTAACATCTATTGTTTAAGAGCACAATTTATTTCAGAAAAAAAGGTCATCATGTCTTGATATGAGCCCTAAATGTTCCATTGAGAGCACAGAATAAAAATTGATAAATATCCAAATAACAGAAATTATGAAATGATTTTGGGAAATAATATCAAGAAAGCTCAGCCATACCCATATCTTCCAAATTCAAACATCTTCATCATCTTAGCTTGTTATACACTTCCCTCTGAAACAGAACACACCACCAACAATTTCTGAAAGAAGCTCTGTGGACAAGAATTAATAGTTTTCTGACAGATAAGCAATGGAAATCCTTGGAGGGTTTAAAGAGTATTTGATAAGATACACCTTTCACATGCAGAGATCATCATAATTATACAAAATATGCTTAAATTTCATCTTTCAGGTGAAGAAAAGCTTCTTCATTGTATTGAAATTTCCAAAAATTCAGAACATATGTTTGGTAAAAGCATTTTTTCTACATTAGTATTTTCAATATACAAACACTTGTGTCCGCAGTAATATGTTTTGGTGGCTTTTGTTTTTATGAAACTGTTTTTGGTTTTTGGTTCAAATTTTACATAATCTACCTCAAAATTCAATTATTTTTTAATAATATCAGAAATTTAGTAGTAATCCAAAGATGTTCAACCAAAAAATGTAAGTTTAAGCTTAAAGATGAGAAATTCAGGAATTATTTTTTATTAGAAATTAATCTTCACAGGTATTTTGGCTACTCCATAAATATAAAATTACTTTCATTCTTTGTCAAACTTTATATTATATATGAAGTATGCAACTAGAGCTTGAAGTTTTGCATTCTAAATACTGGGAAAAAATGAAATCATTAAGTTTATTCCCTCCTATAAGGTGTATATTGAACCCCACTTTTTTCAAAAGGAATATGTGAGCTACGAGTTTTCTTTAGGCAGGAAAAAGTGACAGGTTACTCAGATGCTATAGAGTGGTGTGAACATGAATTATATTCTCTGCTTGAAAGTACATCTTTAATTATAATTTTGGTTTCCCCACTCACTAAACACTACTACTAATGATAAATTTCAGACCATTAACCATTACAAAATTGGAAAATGTGAGTGTTCTTGCATAGTTAATATTACAAAAAATATCAAATGACAGCTGAGGTTCTCCATCAGTTTCTTTATTTTCCTCTAATGATGAACCTCCCTCCAAATATGATTAAAATTACTTAACAATTATGCTCAAATACATGGAATCACTCAGCTTGTTTCCATTGGCTTGCAGGGATAGATAATCAAAATAATATCTTCCTATACTAAAAGGTTTGGGGGTTGGTTTATATCACCTGGTGCAGACAGCCCCCACAAGGTAGCTCTAAAATCCAGAGGTAATTCATATATGGTATTGTAAACAACCCCCACAACCAGCTTCAAATGGCTGGGGGTGGTTTGATCCCACTAGTGTAAAAGGCCTTATGACAGCATCTCCAAGACTGTGGATTTGGTTACAAAAAGGTTGTGTGAAAAAAACCCTAAAACCACATAGAAATTGGAGGGGTGCTGTTTCCAACAACCCCCCAAAACTGGCTGCAAAAAGGTGGGGGATTGTTTGCATCAGCTTCTGCAAACAACCCCCCAAAACAAGCAGTAAAAGGCCGGGGGGTTGTTCACATCAGCTAGTGCAAACAATCCCCCGAAACAAGCAGTAAAAGGCCGGGGGGTTGTTCGCATCAGCTAGCGCGAACAACCCCCCAAAACCGGCTGTAAAACACCAGGGGGTTGTGAACACCAGCCTCTGCAGTGTTAGGATATTGCAGGTGGGCCCTGGCGGCACCAGTCAAGCAAAACACTGAGGCATAATGGGTGGTTTCTCTCTACAATAGGAGAGCCCCCCATGGATCTTAGCAAGGAGTGCCTCATTGCCTGCCACATGGGTGATTTGAACCCGTGGCAAAGTGAGAAAGTAGTGCAGATGCAAGGCTTACCAGCTAAGAGAGGAACAATTGGATGTTGCAAGTTCATCCACAATTTCGTGTTAGTTTTTTTCAAATAAACTATTTTTGTACTAGTTTTTTTCAAAAAAACTATTGTTGTAGTAGTTTTTTTCAAATAAACTATTTTTGTACTAGTTTTTTTGAAATAAACTCTTTTTGTACTAGTTTTTTTGTAAAAACTATTTTTGCACCAGTTTTTTTTCAAAAAAATATTTCTGTACTAGTTTTTAGCAAAAATGTTTTTTGCACTTGTTTTCTTGAAAAAACCATTGTATTATTTTTTTAGAAACACTGCTTTTTTGATTAGTTTTTTCCAATTGATTGTTTTTTTACTAGTATTTTCAAAAAAGTCTTTTTTTACTACCTTATAATATTCTTCCAAGGGTCTTTTAAAAAAACTATTTTCAAATAGTTTTGCAAAAACAAAGTTTAACTAATTTTTTTATAAATGACTTTTTTGAAAGAAGGTAGTTTTGTGGAAAAAGAACAATTTTTTCAATGTTACCCTTTTCTTTGTCAAAGAAACCAGCTAAATTTCCAACATAAAAACACTTTTTTGTAATATTAGAAGCAAAATTGATTTTTCTAGGAAAGCTTTCCCAAGTAACTTGTTATTTTGAAAATACTGTTTTTTCCTCAAAAATATAGATTTCTTTCAAAAGAAACTTTTTTCAAAAAGCTAAGAATTCCAAAAGAACTATTTTTTCAACAAGAAAATATCTTTCTGTTAAAGTTGTTATGTCTTTTTGAATAGAACTACATTTTTCAGAAAATCTATTCTTTTTTTCAAAAAAAACTGTGACCTCGCAAAAGACTTTTTCAAAGAGTATTTTTTTGCAAAAGACCTACTTTCTCTCAAAACCTGTAATTTTATTCAAACTGAATCATTTGATTTAAAACTCCAACTTGGAAACAAGAAAGCTTTTGTTTGCAAAAAGCCCCATGGAATTCAACTTAAGAAAACAAGATTTTTCTACTAAGTAAAGTGTTCTTTCAGAAAACTCTGATTTTTTTAGAAAAGAAAAAATATTTTTTTTATCAAAAATACTTTTGAAAAATGATTCTCATCATTACCCAAAGTAAAAGACCTTTCTTATCCAAAAATTAACTTCAGAAACCAAAATTTGAAAATTATGAAGGGATTATTAAACAATAAGATTTGTAGTTCTGATAGAAAAACTAACTTTTGATTTCTTTGGATCACACTTAAATGAAGAATACTATTTATCAATCTTTCATAAAGAAATTAATTCATATGCATGAAGAACATTATATTTTGGATCAGAAAATTCCTAATTTATAACTTCTTTCATTTATACAATTCACCAAAAATCAGAAGAGTATTAAATTTAAAGCATCTATTTAATTATTTCTTGCTACAAGCTATTTGTGACATTCAAAATTATGTTATTCTCCTCCATTCCTTGAGCATATCACTTAATTCACTTTCAGTGATATTAATAAGTACTCTTCTCTTCTATATATTCAATTTGGTTCTCTTAAGAGGTTGGGAATTTCTTTTTTTTCAGTTTCCTGGAAAAAATATAAATACTAAGTTCAGTATATTTTAAGAACACAAATGGGATTAACATTTATTATCTAATGAATAATTTCTTCATATATGTCAGATACTCTTGTAAATTATTCTCATTGAAAATCCCTGAAGATTCTGTAAACTAAATAAAGTGAAAGCCTACTTGTGGTAAGTCTAAAACTCTAGAATAAAGGTGAGTAAAATTTGGATTTTTGGCAATGTTTAATGTTGGATTCTTTTATTATTATAATCAAGTCCTTCTCTTGAGAGAAATTAAAACACTTTATTTTCACCTAATAAGAATAAAAAAGGAATACTCAAGTGATATAAGGGTAAAAATAAAGTCACATATTAAGAACAAACAAAGTATGCTAAAGCTCTCTCCTGGTAATAATGTGTGACTGGCCAGCAGGTTACACCAAAAATGCCCTGGTGTTATTGGCCATTATGCAGCAAATGACTCAGATTATGGCCAATATTCAAGCAGCTTCATCCTCTGAAGAATCAAGACCACCAGCCTTAAAGACTCCATCTATGAAGGCACCAGAATGCGTTTATGGGAATCAACCCTTCAAAGTTGGAAGTTTTATTCAGTTTTGTCAATTGATTTTTCATAATCATCCGGCAAATCTCTCTCAAGACAGAAAGAAAGGTCTCTATGCCACTTCATTTCTCATTGGCAGGGCTGCAACATGGATTGTACCTTATCTTTCCAATCTCACCAATCAAGACGCATATCAACATCTCAATTCTTGGAGCTTATTTGAATCTCAACTCTAAAATTTATTTGCAGACCCAAATGAGGTGAGAAAAGCTGAAGCAGAGTTGGATTCTCTAAGAATGAAAGAGGGTTGCCATGTTTCTTTATACATAGCCAATCTCAGGAATTTGGTTTCACGAATTTGACATTGGGGTGAAAGGGCTCTTATTCATCATTTCTGGGGGATTTCTATCCAGGATTTTGGATCGAATGGCCTCCCATCCTTCAAGAATTGACTCTCTTCAGGATTTAATAGACATTACCCTGGAGTTTGATACCAGGTACCATGAGAGGCAAAATGAAAATAGTCATCATCAAGAGAAGAATCCAGAAGCCTCAAAGTCAAATTCTTCTCATCCTCAAAATTCTTCAAGCTCAAGTCAAAATAAGAAGAAGAATTTTCAGAAGACAGACAAGCCCCATTCTGCTTTATTGAATAAAGATTTCAAGTTGATGAATTTTGAGAAAGAAAGAAGAACAAAGATTGGTTTATGTAGCTATTGTGGTAGGAAGAATAGTCTTGAGTCCTATTTCCAAAGGCCTCAAAACAAGATTACCCAACTTTCAGGAAATTTTCCCAGCCAGGGAAAAGCCTGAGTGAAGATCATGTTGCTATCAATGGTCTTCACTGTTTTCCTTCCAGAGCACAATTGTGCATTCTGAATACTGGTGTCAAAATTTCTGTTGAATTATTTGTTCTTTCTTCTCTCTCTGATATGTTTTACAGTATTCTCATTGATTCTGGTGCTACCAACTAATTTGTTGCAAAGCAGTTTGTTCACAAGTATTCTTTGACTTTGTCAGAACTCCCAGAGAATATTCCTCTTATCATTCTTGACTCCTCTGAGTCTCCTTCTTTATTTGGGACTCACCATACTAAATATATGGTTGAGCTCCCTTCTTTCCCAAGCTTTGAATGTGACTTTTTAGTCATTGCTACTCCCAAGGGAGAAGGCCTCATATTGGGCTTTGAATTCCTCAATCATTTTAATCCATCTATTGATTGGAGGAAAGGGCTGATCACCTTTAATGCTGATCATAAGGACTATTATGATGCTTCAAAATCTTTCAGAAATGAATTTTCTTCTTCCAAATCATGTGCAGCTCTGGTTTGTGATTCTAGAACACGATCATTTCCATCTTCTGTCCATATTCCTTCCCTTAATTCCCATCAGTCATTACTATCATCTAGAGATGTAGTCTTAAAAGAGATTAAAGATGTTGGAGAAGATAATTCTGTATCTTCACTTCATCTCTTCTTTGGGAATATGGACCTTCCTCCTTCATCGTATCATGACTCCCTGGAGGAGTTGTGGGATGAAGAGGAAGAGCCAGAAGAAATTGAAACTGTGATGAAGGTTGTTCCTTCTGCTTATCACCAGTACTTGGATGTATTATCCAATGTGAAAGCAGAGAAACTTCCTCCGCACCGTGCCTGTGATCATCATATTGAGCTGGAGGGGTTTCTACCTCAAGTTGGGGTGATTTACTCTTTATCAAAAAAAGAGTCAGATACACTCAGGGCCTAAATTTCAGAGAATGTAGAGAAATGTTTCATCAAGCCAAGCTCCTCTTCAACAGGAGAACCTGGGCTCTTTGTCAAAAAGAAAGATGGTGGCCTTGGTTTGTGTGTTGATTACCGCAAACTTGATGCTGTTACTAGGAAGAACAAGTATCCTGTTCCTCCTATGAATCATCTTCTTACTGTATTTAATGATTCTTCTAAATTCTCCAAGATTGATTTCCATGGTGCATATAACCTGATCAGAAACAAGGAGGGTAATGAACATTTGACATGTTTTAGAACTAAATATGGCAGCTATAAGTATTTGGGTATGCCATTTGGGCCCACCAATGCTCCTGCCTCTTTTCAAAACCTTGTAAATGATATTTTTTATGATCTTCTTGATATTTATGTTGTGGTTTATTTTGATGACTTTATGGTCTTTTCCAAATCTGAAGAAGAACATGTCACTCATGTATCCACTGTTCTTGCAAGACTCAGACCCAATAGCCTCCTTGCTAAGGCCTCCAAGTGCCTATTTAATGGTTCTAGCGTAGAGTACTTAGGTTATGTTGTTCCTTCTGAAGGCCTCATAATGGACAAAGCAAAATTCCAGCAAATTCTTAATTGGTCACCTCCAAGAGACCTCAAGGCACTTCAATAATTCCTTGGCTTTGCCAACTTTTACAGCCGTTTCATCAAGAATTATTCAAAGAAAATTAGTTCACTAAAAAGTTTCCTTAAAAAAGATTCCCACTTCCCCCTAAATAAGGAAGCCCTTAGACAGTTTCATAAACTCAAAGAAGCATTCACCATTGCTCCAATCCTTCCTCACTTTCATCCTTCTCTACCCACCATTGTAGAGACTGATTCATCAGATTATGCCTTGGGTGCTGTACTGAGTCAGACTTCTGACTAAGGAAAACATCCCATTGCATTTGATAGCCATAACCTTCTTCCAGATGAGCTAAATTATGAGAATAATGACAAGGAACTCCTTGGAATATTCTGGGCTCTCAAGCGCTGGAGAGCTTTTCTCCTTTCACTTTATTCCTCCTTTGAAGTTCTCTGATCATTCTCCACTTTAATATTTCATGACATCAAAGATTCTCACTTGCTGCCAAACCTGCTGGGCTGAATTTCTCTCTTAATTTCATTTTTCAATCACCTACGCCCCTGGCCACTTGGCCACCCTTGGAGATGCATTGTCCACTTGGGACAACTTTTACCCAGAGAGGGGGGAGTATTTAATCAGCAAGAATGCAATAAGTTATCTAAAAATAAGAAAGAAAGATGAAATTCAAGCCAAAAAGTTCATTGCAGTCAAGGTGGAATCATTTTCTAGTTTGATTGACACGATTCAGAAAGCATTATGGAAAGATTCTCAACATAGAAGTATTCTTCAAGATTTGGGGAAAGGTAAATCTGTTCAAGATTATTCACTTGATTTCTCTTCCCAACTTCTCCTGTTCAAAGATTGGGTGGTGGTCCCAAATGACCCCACAATTCAATTCTGCATACTTTAAAAGACGCATGACTCTCCTCTAGCTGGACACCCTAGCGAAGAGAAGACTCTCAAACTTGTCAAGCGCAATTTTCACTTTCCTGGCATGACTCAATTTATCAAGGATTATGTCTCATACTGTCAACAGTGGTCAAGAAACAAAAATATTCATCTCAGGGAGTTTGAACTCCTCAAACGTTTTCCAATTTCAAATGGTCCTTGGATTTGTCTTTCAATGGATTTCATCAATCAATTGCCACTGTCAAATTCTTTTGACTCAATCCTTGTCATAGTGGACAGATTCTCAAAATGGCAGCTCTTATTCCAACAATGTCTTCAATAACTTCAATGGATCAGGCCCATTTATTCATAAAGAATATTTTATCAAAGCATGGCATTCCTTCAAGCATTGTTAGTTATAGAAGCTGTCTTTTTTTTCTTCCATTTGGATCAATCTTTGTCAGAAACTCAAGATTTCAAGAGATATGTCAACTTCTTACCATGTAGAAACTGACAAACAGACAGAGAGGGTAAATCAGATACTAGAACGGTAACTTCGGATGTATTTCAGTTATCATCAAGATTATTGGAACACCTTGCTCCCTCTGGATGAATTTGCCTAAAATAAGTCTGACCACTCTGCAACAAACAGATCACTGTTTTTCACTGTTTATTGAATAGATCCACATTTTGACTCAGCTGACATTACTCAAGAAACTCCTGCTGGCGATTTATCAACAACAATCCAATCAGTACAGCAAGATGTCAAGAGAGAACTTGAAGTTTCCATAAACAGGTTTAAGAGGTATGCAGATAAAATTAGAGCAAGTGCACCTGTGTTCAATCCTGGTGACATGGTATGGCTCTCTGCAAAGAACCTCAAATCAACTAGAACCACCAAAAAACTGTCTGAAAGATGGTTGGGTCCTTTTCCTTGGATTTTCATTCTTTATATCCTGAAAAGCCAGGAACCAATTCTTCAAGAGCTTGATTTTTTATGGTGCTTGGTGGGGGAAGGAATTACCAAAAGTAAGTCCCACTCCTGGTATGCACCTTTAGAGGTATCCTACCCTTTCTTGTTGTAAGCATCACCTTGGCCACTCTATGAGCACTCTGCAATTTTTGGACAAAAATCTTTGGCCTGGCTTTCAACAACAATTTCAAAAATCATGGCTCTGATCACTTGGGAAAATGGACCATTCCTTTTATTAATTTCTCTCCAAGTCTTTCCAATTACAAGTTATTCCTTCAACAAATTTATTTCCTTTTATGGCACTGGCGGGACTGGTAATTACCAAAAGTAAGTTCCTCTCCTGGTGTGCACTTCCCTGAGGGGTCTAAAATCTTTTAAAGCATCACCTTGGACACTTTGTGAGCACCTGGCATCAAATTTATCTTTCCAGGTCCTTGGCCAATCTCAAAATCAATAATCAACCTCTGTGATGAAGATTGAAACCTCCTCAAGATCCATTTCTTTCTTTTATTTTCTTACTTTCATCTTATTTTAAATTCAAATTTTTCTTTATTTATGTCAAAAGAAATTCATGAACCAACATCATTCATTTTAAATTTACATCAATCCTGAATCCAATGTCAAAAGGAGATTAAGCAATTACCGTGTCACATGCCAACTTTTCTAAATAAGTATCAAATTATTTTTCTCTTAATAACTCCTCTTGAATCCCTGTCTCAAATCCTTTCCAGTTGCCTCAACAGGCTTCACCTTGTGTTGGTGCTCAGGAGCTCACCATTACAAGGTGGGGGGTACTGTCACAGCCATGGAAATTACCTTCCTGGACTCCATATGGCATATCAGTGCAATATCAATCTTATGGCAATTTGGCCATATGCATAATCATTTGCCCAATTGACCCTCTCATCTCTTCTGGCCTTTTATGGTCATTTCACTCCTGGGGCCAACCTGGCCCCTTCACTATCATCAGGCCTTTCCAGGCCATTCTCTGCTTTTGGGCACTCTCAGGTATTTTACAGTCAACAGGGGAAATACAGCCCAAAGGCCTGTGTTTGGCTTTTTAAGCTTTAAATACATTTTTGCGCATTTTTGCTGTATTCAGCTGTATATTCCATTTTCCCATGTATTATGGGAAATATGTCCAAAAGGCCATATCAGGCCTTTTGGGGGCTTAATTGCCAGTTTTGTGCATTTTCTGCACTTGTGTGAATTTTGTGCATTTTTGTTCACTTTGCGCAAATACAGCTTTAAAGCTGTATAAGCTGTATTTGGCAAGATACTCAAAATGGGCCAATATACCCAGAAACACCTTGTCACCTATGAAGTCACCCAAAACAAAATTTTTACTCTCATACTCCTGACTTCACTCAAAAAGACCTTTGGCCACTTTCACCCTTCAGCAACTCAAATTGTCATAAATGGTGTTATACAACATTCTTCACCTTTTTTCACCAGCAATCCAATGGTGTCAATATCAGAGGGGTAATTCAACATTCCATAAGTCACCAAAATATTATGTCATCCAGAGGACCCATCAAGGCTCAAGTGCTGGTGTACTTTCTCAAATACCAATGATTCTATCAGGAATTCTTTGGTTATTCTCACTTCAAGTATTCCCTACAAAGGAATACTGTTAATTCATTCCCAAGGTGTATTCAAGAGGCAGTTGCAAACAGGTTGTCAAGTGTCAATGCTCCATCAATCCAACTTGGCAACCAAATTCATTTGAATAAAGTCTAGATTCATCAAGAACCGTATTTCAATCATACATCATGGGAAAATCATTCAACAAAGTCCATTTCCCAATATAGAAAGGTATAAACTTAATCAAGCTGTCAATGCAGCTTCAAGGATTCAATACAGACCATCTGTCAGCCTGAAGGAGTCAAGCTCTCAACCTTTCACATATATATCAGCCTCCTTTGACCCTGGGGGGATTTTCCCCCAGTTAATGAATATGTTTTGATTTTATTTTATCTTTATTTATCCCACCATTATTGTTAAGTGAATACTGATATTATCAAGTCAGTCATTTAGCACCTTTTCTCTTTTCTTTCTTTTCCTGTCAATGGATCTTTGGTGTTCATATCCTTACTAATTCCATTGTTCATTTTGGCAGGTTGAAACAGTGATTAAGGACTTAATTGGTTAGCTGTTTGGTAATTTGGCTTCTAATTTTAACTATTGCATCTCATCTTTGTAATTGCATGCTTCTTATAGAAATTCAATTCTTTATTTTTACTTTCTTTATTCTTTTAGAGTCTTCCAAGTGACTTCCCTGATTGCTGAGCGCCAGGCCACTCATTCTTTTCTGTCCAACAGACCCTGTGACAGGAATTCATTAAAATTGGGAATTAATAAACATATGTAAGTTTTTTAGCAAAAAACTTTAACATTGTACATATTCTTACCAAATTATGGACAAAAAACATGAGAAGCCCATTTTTTCCAAATATATCCCAAGGGCAAAATCTTTGGTATTTTTGATTTTTCTTTGACATATTTGAGAAGTTTTGGATAACAGAAAAGTAATAGTTCTCAAAGAAAATGGAAAAATAGATTGCAAAAGAGAGAGTAAAAAAGTAGGAAACCCTTACCTGAGACGTTTTGGAGAAAATAAAAGTAACAGTCATCAAAGAAGATGGATATTTTAAATGGAAAAAGAAAGGTTCACTATTTATAAGAAATTGAAAATGTGTAACTTCCAAGACTTTTTCATGTGAGGTAGTAGCTACAACATAATTAGATCTAAGAAAATTACTAGACAAATTAAAACTCTAGCATAGCTAGCTAAGACAAAGAAGGAGACTGGATTGGTGAAAGATAAGGTGAAGGGGTGTTCTTGTCTTTTATATAAAACAACGACTTCAGTTGTTTTTACCCTAAGACACCCCATTTCTTGAATGGGAAAGAAGTTGGATAGTAGAACAGAAATAATTATGTTTGAGATTTCTGAGCCCTTTGGTGAATAAGTAAGCCAAAATAAGATTCGTGGGGATAAACAAGATGTGAACAAAGTTTCTGTCAATAAAATCTCTGATTCAATGGATGCAAATATTGATATGTCAAGTTATGTGTTGATATAAAGGATTTAAGCAAAGAGCATTAGCTCCCTTATTATCCCATTTTAAGTAAATGCTTGGCTCAAGCTTGAAATTGTAGAGTAGTTTCTTAACACATATAGAATATTGGGTTACTTCTGTTCTTGAGCATAGCTCAGGTTTAGTAGTAGCCAGTGTTATGATTGATTGTTTTTTTTGCTTTCCAAATAATTAGACCACCACATATTATGCCATAGCCAAAGAAGGAATGTCCAATTAATCTACTTTCAGGATCCATTGGTGTGAGCCTGTGAGGTATGTATAACATGCCCATAAGGCCACAAATGATTTTATAAACAATTAATTTTGTCTTAAACAGACTTTTTAGTTGAAATTAAATTAAAAAAATAACAAAAAATAAGTATAACTTGATTTGGATAAACAAAGCTATAAATATTGTGTCATTTTTGGCATCTACACCAAAAATGACCTAGGGCACATCCATAAGGTGTTATACCCAAAAACACTTATTTCTTGTGTTATTAGAAGATTTAAGAATCTCACAGTACTGATGTAACTTTTATAAAAAAAAATTAAAAATTTTAAATTTACACTTAAATAAGCTTAAATTTAAAGTTGCATAAGGTTAATGCAAACTTACCAAAATTTTAGTTAAAATTGAGGTGTGGTGTCTATTTACTGAATTGGCTAAGGATTTGCCATACAGAATGTAAATCCTAGGTGAGCTCAATTTAAAAGGGTTTAAAGCCATGGTATGGCTTTAAATAAATAAAAGGGCAAAATCCACACAAAAAGGTGGGACAAAGGAAAAAGACCAAATAGAGCTGGGGTACCCAACTTTTTGGATCTTCAATAATTCAATTAAGGTTGTCCAACTGTATTGGAGGATTTTCAACCTTATTTAAACTTTAAGATTAGACTTTGATGCAACCTTAAGGTTTAAACTGGTTTTATCCCAATTTGGACAGGAATTTCAAGCTGCCAAAGGGTAAATCCCAATATGCAGGCTTGAAATCAAAGTTTTAAGAACTGTCAAAGCTTAATAAAGCTTAAAAACCTTAAATAAGCTTAAAACTTTAAAGCTACAAGCATTAAAACCTTATCAAAAGCTAAGGTTTGGTGTGTATTGCTATTTTACGTGGAAAAATAGCAATAACTTCAAAAACTCATTAAAAATCCAATTCTTAATGGATTTGCTTGAACATTTCACACAGCTTAGACTTTAATATTATCTACATATAAATTGAATTCAAAGTATCTTTTATAAATAAATTTCCGGGGTAATTAGTCTGGAAATTTACTTTTTTAATTAAGCTCAAAGAAAATTATGATTTCTTTAAAAATTAATTAAAAATTGAGTTTAAAAGATTTCTGCTTGAAACTCTATTTTTAAGTTGTTCATGTGATGAAATTTAATATAAATAAGCTTATTTATATTGAAAACTTGAAAATAATTAGTTTAAATGAGGATTAAAGTTACATGGAGTTAAGAATAACACTAGTAGCTTCAAATTGGAATTAAAAACAAGTTGCCTTAAGCTAGGAACTTTGTTTTTAAGTATGGTTTTTCAGTTTTTGACCTGGGAACGCCCTATATATTCATTATGAATCATGAGAGCTGCTCTGAAGACATAAAAAGAGTCTTTTCATCACTGTTTTTGTCCATCACTCATTATCAATCCAATCATATTAGAAATTTAAACAGGTAAAGTTTTATTATTTATAAAATATTATTATTGAAGTAATTCCTAAGTTATTTTATTCTTCATTAATTTTAAATTAAAGAATTGAAATAATAGAATTCAGATTATTGTTGTAATCATCAATAATATATTTTATATTATAAAATTATCATCTGAAATATCTTTTAAAATCCACAAATTCCTCTTAAAAACTCTTTAATCTTGGATTTTATTATAAAAAGTTGTTTCTTCTTTAAAATTATTGATTTTTGGCGTGTTTTTAACTTATAATTATTATTTCATATAATAACTGTTGTTGTTTGACTTATTGTATTAAATAAATATTATAAGTAAGGTTTTTCTAAAGTTCTATATCTTTTTTATCTAGTATTAGTTTTTTATATAGAATTTTTATTCTATAAGAAATATTTCTGCACAGTGTGTCTTATAATTCTCTTATAAATAATATTTATATTATTTATAAGTGGTTAATATTCATATTTCCACATGTAATTGTCTCATTAAGAGCTTTACAGTTCTTATTGTTATAACTGTCAGTGACTATAACAATAAGAGAATAATTATAATTTATTATCATTATTATTATATTTTTATAATAATAATTAAATTTATTTTTTTATATAATTATTTTTAATAATTATATTTAAATTTGTGGTTATAATGTTTTATTATATTATATATTTCTACTGGGGACAGTCATAGTTCTCTTGATTTTACTACTATTATCAAGAGTTTCATAGAGAAACCTTACAATTATAGTAGTAACAGGTTCAAAGCTCCCAATTCCAAATTATTTTGGGATTTTATCAATATAGAGTTTCTGTGAGAAAGTAATAGTTTTTCTGATATGGTTACAATTAATCTTGATTCCTGGGATAAATTGAACTTGAACTATATCATCCATGTGTGTGAGCCTTGAGGTATGTTTTACATACTGTCACAACCATTGCAATTCACCTCCTTGGATCTCCGTATGGCATATCAAGCCACAGTAATTTTATGGCCAATTCGCCATATCTATCACCATTGGCCAATATGGCCACGTCATCATCTTATGGACCATTTATGTCTATTTGTCTTTTGGGGCCTTCATGGCCCTTCACCTCAATCCAGAAGCCATAGCGTCAATTTTTACCCAATTGGGTATTTCTGGTCATTTCCCTCAAAACCAGAAGAAATGGCCCAAATAGCTGTTTTGGACATTTGGGTTCATAATGTGCATTTTGCACATTTCTGCGCATTTTACGCATATTTGCACACTTTGACGCAAAGTGTCCAAAAGACACTTTCCTGCCCTTTGGGCCATTTTTGGGCTTAGAATGCAAAAGTGGCCCAAAACTCCAAAGGACCCAGAAAACCCTTTACAAGCTCTGAAGCCATCATATCCATCTTTTTCCCCTCTGTCTTTCCATCTCAAGATCTTTGGATGTAATCTTCTTTCCCATGAACCAATATGCCATAAATGATGGTATATATCATTATGCATCATTTTTCAACATCAATTCAATGGTGGAAATATCAAATGGTCATTTCAATATTCTAACATATAATCACGTCATCAAGGCACCCAATCATTCAGAGGACTCATCAAGGCTCAAGAGCAAGTGTTTCAGCATCAAAGACCAATCACGCCATCAAGACGTCCTTGCATAATTTCATTGACAGTATTCCTCCAAGGAAATAATGTTCAACAATTCTCAAGGGATTCAAGAGGAATTTCATTCATTCATTCATTTGTCAAGTGTAAGGTTTGACTATGAAACAATAACTAGAAATTACTAATATTTTAATTATTGTACTATGAATGTCCTTATAAATGAAATAAATAAAATGAAAATAATTATCATAATAAAGAATTATTATAATTATGGCTTAAAATAATTATATTATTAAATACATATAATAATATAATTTATATTATAAAAAAACATATATATAAAATAAATATATTAATACAAGACAATCAATATATTTAAAAGCACTTTCTTATTGTTACTAACAAATAATTAAATTTTAGTTACAATAAAAGTTAAGAGAAATTACAAATTTTCTTGGTTTTACATGGATTTGATGTTTCTAAGAGAAATTTAAACAAAACAATTGAATAATTGCAATAATCACGTCAAAGATGAATATTATTATAAGATTATATTTGTTCATTAATAATATAAAATTTTTATACATAAAGAATAAAGAAATTACCGTTTTATTTAATGATTTAATGTTTTGTAAGCATCTGAGGGGGAAATAGAGTGAAAAGAGCTCTATTTATATTAAATTCCTTCCTCCTAGAGTCCAACAGGCTTCTAGTAGACGTGCACTGATCAAATCCACTGGAATTGATCAATATTTTAAGGTTTGGTGATGATTAAATCATGATCAAACCATATTATCTCATTATTATGCCATTATTTAGAGCTATCACTATAACCTTATGTTTGATGGCATCAAGGCTTTGCAGAACCCCAAAATTCAAGGATTTTATTAGTTTTAATCATAAACTAACAGTATTCACCAATGTTATCACTCATATGACTGTTAAACTTAATTTAAGGTTAGAGTGAGTGATCATAAATGATCAAATTAAGCTCAAGCTTTGATCTATAAATGACTTTTGAGATTTACACACTAAAGAAATTGAGAGAGTTAATTCTAATAGCTTGACATAGCCTTATTATGCTTCTGAGAGCATTTCATTACATCATAAAAACTCTATTTTTGATGATTTTTCTTGACACTCATTGTTTCTGTTGAAATTTAATATTTCAAACTTCAAATCATGATTTTAAAGGGTTATACCTTGAATATTATAATAAAAAATACATTTTTCTTCACGAATGGACTAGTAGAATCCAACGGTGTATTTTTTTTTAAGTTTGGACCACTTTCACAACAAAGTGGTCAACAGCTCTATTGATTTGAATCATTAATCCCTTACAGGTTTTAACCTTGTTTATAACTTGGGAAATAAAGGTCATTTCTGTATTCCTACAGTAGTTAGGTGATGACTTTATTTTTGGATCATCACTCTATCATTGATATTTCAAACAATATTAGCTAAAATCCTCGAATATATGCGTTGACCAAAAAAGTGCATATATTCAGCTTAATTCCTTAAGTATTGACTTTGGAGCTTAGCTTCTTAATTATTTTATATGTTGAGATTTATGGAAAATCCAATGGTACCATTAATATCAAATGATGTTTCATTGGTCTTTGAAATAAATAAGGATTTGTGTTTTTTATAAGGTATTATTACTTATAACTCATTAAATATTGACTTTACAGATATGCCATAAAAATGGTATGTGTGTATTTTACCATGGGAAATGCAATGGTATAGTTTATTTCACATCCTTATTAATTGGTTTTTAAGTTAAACCAGCTTTTATGCCAGTTTATGGCATTTGTGTAATTTTAAGGTAATTATTTTTAATGTATAATTATTTTAAATATTTCTTGTGACCTTTTTGGGTATGTGGTCATATCTCAAAGCTTCACATTCCCTACCACCAAAAAGATTGTGCCACAATCTGATATGTGTAATTAGGGTATCATCCACTGTCCTACCTCTTCAATAGACCTTGTTAGTCTTGAAGCTCAATAATGCTTAGCTTTTCTATTTTTCAGGTTTTCTTTCATGTCTGAACCTTCTTAGTAGTTTCTCAGCATTTGTTATATCTTTCTCAAGTATCCATCAATCTTCTTGAGTTGAATTTCTATACCTTACAAAGTAGTCTCTTTCTTTTTTGTTTCTTGTCCTTCTTTCTTTAAGGAATTTAAAAATTTTCTTTTCTTCCCCCTCTTCCAAGGGGGGAATTTCAAGTGGGGGTTTATTTCTTAGTGGGAATAACTCCTTGTCACTTGAGCTGTAAGGTTTTATCAGACTTACAGGGAAAGTTGGGTGTTTGTTCATTAATTCACCTGTGAGTTCCAATTGCACAGCATTGTGTCCATGGAGTGCTTTTATCATAAATGGTCCTGCAAAGGAATCTTTCAATTTCTTTGGACCTTTTATGTTATTGAAATTAAGGGTTGATACTAGGACCAAGTCTCCTATTTTGAAGTCAGGTGGTTTATGACTTTTATCCCATCTTTCTTTTGCATATTTGAAAGAATCTTGCATACATCTGTTTGCATGGCGTCTTGCTTTGTCAAGCATTATCTTAAAGCTGCTTGCTGTTGGATGTATATCCACTAAGTCCTTTTTGAGGGTATCATAAGGAAGTCTTGGGTTCCAACCTTTTTCTAGCATTGCTGGTGTTTTGCAAGTAGAAGAATGGATTTATGTTTTATACGCCAGTTCCAGAGCAGGTATTAGTGTGCACCAATCATGGGTAAAACCATAAGAATATTTGAATTCTCATCCATAAGCACAGAATCTTCTGATCATGTCCTCCAAGGTCTGTATCATTCTTTCTGCTAAGCCATCAGTTTGATGATGGTAATCTGTTGAGAATGATAATTTTGTCCCAAACAAGTTATGCAGATTTGTCCATAATGCTGAAGTGAATTTTGGGTCTCTGTCACTTATAATATTCTGGATTAAGCCTGTATGGCTAATGACTTTATTCCATATCATTATGGCTGTGTCCATAGCTGTGTCATGTTTGTGACATGGTAGGAACATGGGAGTTTTGGTATACCTGTCAACTAATATTAGGCATGCATTATAGCTTCTGTCTCCTCCTGGGGGAATGCTGTTACCCAATCCTTATGAACTCTTTCCTAAAGGGATTTTGGTTCTTGGATTTGGATCATCATTCCAAATTTCTTTCCTGTGGCTCTGTTGGATTTTTGACATCTGTCACAGGTTTGGCAGTATTCTGAAACATCTCTTTTCCAATCTGGCCACCAAGAGCAGGTTTTGACCCTTTATAGTGTTCTGTCTTCTGAAACATGTCTATGTTCAACACTATCATGACACTCATGTAAAAGAGTGTCTATCAGGGTTCTATCTGTTAAGGCCATAACACATGTGTGTTTTGTTCTATGATAAAGAATTCCATCAAGGAGGTGGAATCTTCCTTCATCATGTGCCTTTTTCCATGTTTCATCTAATTTTGATGAAAGTGATGGATCTTTGCAGTCTCTCATTAGAAGCTGGCTTAAGATATGGAAATTCTTGTCTATCTTAAAGCTTTCTTTAACTTGGTTAAAGAATTCTGTGCCAATGTCTTTGACACATATTCCTTCTATATGGTGCTCTTCCTGTGGTACCCATGATGCATTGTCAGGGGTATTTGCTAGAGCTCATCTGCTAAGACCATCTGCATTTTTATGAATATTATGAGATTTATGAACAATAGTCATATTTCCTCTATATTCTTGGATAGCAATTTGCCATCTCAGCATATGTCTATTTGGAGTCTTCATATTTAATAGAGATTTTACAGCATTACAGTCTGTAATCATATCAAATACTGTTCCATCCAAGTAATAATGTAATTTTTCTAAAGCCCACACTAAGAAGAGGCATTCCATTTGGCTTTCTCTATATCTTGCTTCTTTTGGCTTTATCTGTCTTGAAATAAAACAAATTGGTCCTTCCACTGGTTTATCATTGATAATTTGTGTCTGGTTGTAAGATGTGACTATGAAACTGATGATAATATTACTATTAATCAACAGTACTATGTCTGTTCTTATGAAATATAATAATAAAATATTATTATAGCCACAATTAAATAATTAAAGAATTATTTCTTTCACGTGTTAAGCACTACTAGTGATTTCAACAGTGAGCAAGTAATTGTCTACAAGAATCAATTACAAGAAGAATTTAATAATAAAAACTTCTTTTATTAAAATAATAAAATTATTTTAATATATAATTATATTTTGCAAGAATAATTATAAAGCTAATCCTTGAAGAAAACTATTACTAGAGAAAAACTTTAAGAATTAAAGATAAATCACTCACTAATATTCCAAAGAACTTATTGAAAGATAAGATAGAGAGATTTGACGTAGAATTGTGGATTTAGAGGATCAAAATGAATTTATAAATGTATTACAACAATATATAGTTGATTTCTATGATTTCAAGTCTTTGTGATTGATTCTGATAGAATAAAACACTTAAGAAAAGTTTTAACTAATACTTACTTGTTGGTAATACTGATATAAATGATTAATAATATGATGATGATGTGGAAAAAACAGCAAGAAGAGGCTTCTTTTAAGTCAACAACAGCTCACAGAGGCGTGCCATGGAGCAAACTGAAAAACCTTTTTGAAGTTTTTACCCCATTTCTACATAGAATTGCAAATATCAGTGATTCACTGGTTGCTATGAGGTAAATCAATGGATACAAGTCCAAAAAGGGTTTTAATTACTCTTTTGGGGTTTATCCATGGAAAGTCATTAAGAATTGATGTGGTTACAGGAGTCTAAGTAGGTCTTTACCTCCTTGGCACATCAAAATAGCAGTTTATTTGCTATTTTCTTAAGATTTACAGTAGTTGTGACATGGTAACCAAGTTCCCAAAGTGGTTTAGTTTACCAATTGGGTCAAGATCAGCCATGGAACCAAGCTTTGGAGCTATCCACGCCTCTGAGTCCTCAGAAGTTGGGTACTCTGGCTCTCTTTGATGTCTTTTGTCCCCCTTGCCTATTTTTTACGTCAAAATAGTAATTTAAGCTTAAAGTGAGATATCCACTATGGGTGTACCAAACGTCCATGTAAGAATAACATGATATTAAGTGCTCAAAACATGCATAAGACTATTCTTAGTGTATATGTAACATGGGATTTCTCACTTTCCCATTATTTTGGTGTGAATTTAAGAAAAACAAAACTTTTCACGCATCTTTTATGTGGTATTGATGATGTGGTATTGAAGTATTTTCCATTTTACCACCTCAAAGAGTTAATTTGAGCTTATTCACTCTATGGAGCTACCCTAGGTGAACTTTTGTGTAGAATCCAAATCTGGCCTTAAATCCATGGATTTACTTACTCAATAAAAAGTTATTCATCTTTTCTGAAATCAAAAATGATGAATTTTGAATATATGCAAGATTTATGAGTTATGTATAATTCAAAATTTCTTTTTGAAATAATTGTGGCCTATTTGGGTATGTAAAATATACCTCAAGGCTCACATTCCCTCCCACCAAAAAATAAAATTGTACTACAATTTTATTAGTGATAAAAGAATAAGGCCCCAAAGGGGGTTAATGTCCACTGTCCAACCTCTTTACATTACTCAGATCAAGTAATTTAAAGCACATTTATTGTAAGGTTTGACTATGAAACAATAAGTAAAAATTACTAATTTATTACTTATTGTACTCTGAATGTCCTTATGAATTGAATAAATAAGATTAAAAATATAATAATAATAAATAATTACTATTATTATGGCGTAAAATAATTATATTCTTAAATAAATCTAATAATATAATTTATCTTATGAAAATATAATATAATAAATAAATATATGAATATAAAATAATTAATATATTTAAAAAGCTCTTTATTATTGTTACCAACAAATAATAAAGGCGTAAAAATTGTTTTTTATTAATAAAAAACAATTAATAACAATAATATTAATAATATTAAAGTTATGAATTAATATAAATACTATTTATATTAATTAAAGAATTATTAAGAGAGTAATAATAGAGAAATTATTATAATAAGAGAAAATAACCTACTTTTAACACTTAATATGATAATTTCGAAATATTTTACGCCAAAGAATATAAATACAACTTTTTCAAATTGTATTTACAATAAAGATAAAGAAAATTACAAATTATTCTGGATTTTTACGTGGAAATGAGTTTTATAGAGATTTTTAACAAAAAAAATTAAATAACTGATTTAATCACGTCAAAATAGATGATTATGATAAAGTGTTCTTTGGTCTTTAATAATATAATGGTTTTATATATAAATAATAAAGAATATTACCTTTGATTTAGTTTTTTTAAATGTTTTTGATGCGTCTGAGGGGAAAATAGAGTAAAAAGAGCTCTATTTATAGTAAATACCTCCCTCCTAGAGTCCAACAGGCTTCTAGTAGACGTTTACTGATCATATCCACTGGAATTGATCAATATTTTAAGGTTTGTAGATGATTACATCATTATCAAACCATATTACATCATTATTACACCATTATTTAGAGTTATCACTATAACTCTAAAGTTGATGACATCAGAGGCTTGGCAGAACCCCAAATTTCGTAGATTTTATTAGTTTTAATGATAAACTAATAGTATTCACCAATTTTATCACTCTTAAGACTGTTAAACTTAAATTAAGGTTACTGTTAGTGATCATAACTACTCAAATTAAGCTCAAACTTTGATCCTCAATACCTTTTGAGATTTACACGCTACAGCAATTCAGAGAGTGAATTCTAATAGCCTGGAATAACCTTATTATGCTGCCAAGAGCGTTTCATTACATCATCAAAACTCTAATTTTGATGATTTTTCTTGTAACTCATCTTTTCTGTCGAAATTCAATATTTTAAACTTCAAACCTTGATTTCAGGGGGTTATACCCTGAATTTAATAATAAAAATTACATCATTCTTCACGAATGGACTATTAGAATCCAACTGTATACTTTTTTTAAGTTTGGAACACTTTCACAACAAAGTGGTCAACAGCTCTGTTGATTTTTATCAATATTTCATCATAGGTTTTAACCTTGTTTATAATTTGTAAAATAAAGTTCATATCTGTGTTCCTACAGTAATTACGTGGTAACTTTATTTTTGGTTCATCATTCTATCATGTTGTAAGGTTTGACTATGAAACAATAAGTAAAAATTACTAATTTATTACTTATTGTACTCTGAATGTCCTTATGAATTGAATAAATAAGATTAAAAATATAATAATAATAGATAATTATTATTATTATGGCGTAAAATAATTATATTATTAAATAAATATAATAATATAATTTATATTATGAAAATATAATATAATAAATAAATATATGAATATAAAATAATTAATATATTTAATAAGCTCTTTATTATTGTTATCAACAAAAAATAAAGGCGTAAGAAATTGTTTTTTATTAATAAAAAACAATTAATAACAATAATATTACTAATATTAAAGTTATGAATTAATATAAATACTATTTATATTAATTAAAGAATTATTAAGAGAGTGATAATAGAGAAATTATTATAATAAGAGAGAATAACCTACTTTTAACACTTAATATAATAATTTTGTAATATTTTACGCCAAAAAAATATAAATACAACTTTTTCAAATTGTATTTACAATAAAAATAAAGAAAATTACAAATTATTCTGGATTTTTACGTGGAAATGAGTTTTTAGAGAGATTTTTAACAAAAACAATTAAATAAATGATTTAATCACGTCAAAATAGATGATTATAACAAGGTGGTCTTTGGTCTTTAATAATATAATAGTTTTATATGTAAAGAATAAAGAAGTTACCTTTGATTTAAGTGATTTAATGTTTTTGATGCGTCTGAGGGGAAAATAGAGTAAAAAGAGCTCTATTTATAGTAAATACCTCCCTCCTAGAGTCCAACAGGCTTCTAGTAGACGTTTAATGATCATATCCACTTGAATTGATCAATATTTTAAGGTTTGGAGATGATTACATCATTATCAAACCATATTACATCATTATTACACCATTATTTAGAGTTATCACTATAACTCTAAAGTTGATGACATCAGAGGCTTGGAAGAACCCCAAATTTCGTGGATTTTATTAGTTTTAATCATAAACTAATAGTATTCACCAATTTTATCACTCTTAAGACTGTTAAACTTAAATTAAGGTTACTGTGAGTGATCATAACTGCTCAAATTAAGCTCAAACTTTGATCCTCAATAACTTTTAAGATTTACACGCTACAGCAATTCAGAGAGTGAATTCTGATATTCTGGCATAACCTCATTATTCTGCCAAGAGCTTTTCATTACATCATCAAAACTCTAATTTTGATGATTTTTCTTGTAACTCATCTTTTCTGTCGAAATTCAATATTTTAAACTTCAAACCTTGATTTCAGGGGGTTATACCCTGAATTTAATAATACAAATTACATCATTCTTCACGAATGAACTAGTAGAATCCAACTGTACACTTTTTTTTTAAGTTTGGAACACTTTCACAACAAAGTGGTCAACCGCTCTGTTGATTTTTATCAATATTTCATCATAGGTTTTAACCTTGTTTATAATTTGTAAAATAAAGTTCATATCTGTGTTCCTACAGTAATTACGTGGTAACTTTATTTTTGGTTCATCATTCTATCATGCATAGTTTAGAAGATATTAGCCATGATCCTTGAATATATGCGTTGACCAAAAAAGTGCATATATTCAGGTCAATTCCTTAAGTATTAACTTTGGAAATGAGCTTATTAATTGTTTTATGTGTGGAGTTTCATGGGGAATCCACTGGTACAATTTATTTCACATGCTGTTTCATTAGTTCTTGAGGTAAATAAGGTCTTATGGTTTTTATAAGGTATTATACCTTATAATTCCTTAAATATTGACTTTACAGATATGCCATAAAAATGGTATATGTGTATTTTTCCATGGGGAATCCAATGGTATAATTTATTTTACATGTTGATTCATTGGTTTTTAAGTTAAACCAATTTTTGTACCAATTTATGGTATTTTTTGTGTATTTAAGTAATTATTTTTAATATATAATTATTCTAAGTACTTTTAATATAATTATATTAAAGGTATAATTATTCTGAGTCTTTTTTGTGACCTTATTGGGTATGTGGTCATATCTCAAAGGCTCACATTCCCTACCACCAAAAAAGATTGTACCACAATCTGATATGTGTGATTAGGGTATCATCCACTGTCCTACCTCTTCATTAGACTTTGTTAGTCTTGAAGCTCAATAATGCTTAACTTTTTTATTTTTCAGGCTTTCTTTCATGTATGAACCTTCTTAGTAGTTTATCAGCATTTGTTATATCTTTCTCAAGTAGCCATTCATCTTCTTGAGTTGAATTTCTATACCTTACAAGGTATTCCCTTTCTTTTTTGTTTCTTGTCCTTCTTCCTTTAAGGACTTTTACTATTTTCTTTTCTTCTCCTTCTTCCACGGGGGAGTTTCAAGTGTTGGTTTATTTCTTAGTGGAAATAACTCCTTCTCACTTGAATTGTAAGGTTTTATCAGACTTACAGGGAAAGTTGGGTGTTTGTTCATTAGTTCACCTGTGAGTTCCAATTGCACAGCATTGGGTCCATGAAGTGCTTTAATCATAAATGGTCCTGCAAAGGAATCTTTCTCTTTCTTTGGTCCTTTTATGTTATTAAAGTTAAGAGTTGATACTAATACCAAATCTCCTATTTTGAAGTCAGGTGGTTTATGACTTTTGTCCCATCTTTCTTTTGCATATTTGAAAGAGTCTTGCATGCATCTGTTTGCATGGTGTCTTGCTTTTTCAAGCATTATCTTAAAGTTGCTTGCTGTTGGATGTATGTCCACTAAGTTCTTTTTGAGGGTATCATAAGGAAGTCTTGGATTCCAACCTTTTTCTAGCATTGCTGGTGTTTTTCCAGTAGAAGAATGGATTGATGTTTTATATGCCAGTTATAGTGCTGGTATTAGTGTGCACCAATCATGGGTAAAACCATCAGAATCTTTGAATTCTAGCCCATAAGCACAGAATCTTCTGATCATGTCCTCTAAGGTCTGTATCATTCTTTCTGCTAAACCATCAGTTTGGGGATGGTAAGCTGTTGAGAATGATAGCTTTGTCCCAAATAAGTTATGGAGATTTGTCCATAATGCTGAAGTGAACTTTGGGTCTCTGTCACTTATAATATTTTGGAATAAGCCTGTATGGCTAATAACTTTATTCCATATCATTATGGCTGTGTCCATAGCTGTGTCAACTTTGTGACATGGTAAGAACAATGGAGCTTTACTGTACCTGTCCACTAACACTAGGCATGCATTATAACTCCTGTCTCCTCCTGGAGGTAATGTTGTCACCCAATCCATATGAGCTATTTCCCATGGGGATTTTGGTTCTTGGATTTGGATCATCATTCCAAATTTCTTTCCTGTGGCTCTGTTGGCTTTTTGACATCTGTCACAGGTTTGGCAGTACTCTGAAACATCTTTCTTCCAATTTGGCCACCAAGAGCAGGTTTTCACCCTCTCTAGTGTTCTATCTTCTGAGAGATGTCCAGATGCAACACTATCATGACACTCATGTAAAATAGTGTTTATTAGTGTTCTATCTGTTAAGGCCATAGCACATGTGTGTTTTGTTCTATGGTAAAGGATTCCAGCAAGGAGGTGGAATCTTCCTTCATCATATGCCTTTTTCCATATTTCATCTAGTTTTGATGAAAGTGATGGATCTTTGCAGTCTTTCATTAGAAGTTGGCTTAATATATGGCAATTTTTGTCTGTCTTATAGCTTTCTTTAACTTGGTTAAAGAATTCTGTGCCAATGTCTGTAACACATATTCCTTCTATATGGTGTTCTTCTTGTGGTACCCATGCTGGATTGTCAGGGGTATTTGCTAGAGCCCATCTGCTGAGACCATCTGCATTTTTATGAATATTTCCAGATTTATGAACAATAGTCATATTTCCTCTATATTCTTGGATAGCAATTTGCCATCTCAGCATATGTCTATTTGGAGTCTTCATATTTAAGAGTGATTGCACAGCATTACAGTCTGTGATTACATCAAATACTGTGCCATCCAAATAATAATTCAGTTTTTCTAAAGCCCACACTAGGAATAAGCATTCCATTTGGCTTGCTCCATACCTTGCTTCTGTTGGCTTTATCTGCCTTGAAATGAAACAAATTGGTCCTTCCACTGGTTTATCATTGATAATTTGTGTTTGGTGAAGTGCAGCACCTAGTCCTTCTCCACAAGCATCAATGTACAGTTTGAAGGGTAGTTTCCAATCTGGCATCAGAAGAAATGGGGCATTTGTTAAGGAATTTTTCAATTCTTCATATGCCTTGACTCTTTCTTCTGTCATCTCATAGACTGTTTGTTGGTCACATAGCTTATACAAGGATTTAGCAATCTTTGCAAAGTCCTTTATATGCTGTCTATAGTAACCAGCAAATCCTAGAAATGATTGCATTTCTTTTTTGGTTTGAGGCATTGGTTTAAGTAGTACTGCTGCTACTTTATTTTTGTCTATGCCTAGACTAAGGCCAGATACAACATGTCCTAGTGCTTTGAATTCACTATATGCAAAATGACACTTTTTCAAGGAAATCTTCATATCAACTTGGACTATTTTCTGTAGTACCCTTTCTAGTCTTGTAAGGTGATTTTCCCAAGTTTCTGAGCAAACTATGATATCATCAATATAGATAATTAACCATCCTTCTGATAATTCTTCAGGGAATATGGTATTCATCATTCTTTGTAAATGGGAAGGTGCATTTTTTATCCCAAATGGCATTCTTAAGTATTCAAAAACTCCACAATGGACTATTATTCTTAGTAGTTTCTTGGCATTGTCTGTTAAGACATTTTGATGAAGACCCTTAAGAGCATCCATAGCTGTGATGAACTTAGCTTGTGACAATTGGGTCAATGTCTCATGGATTCTAGGTATTGGATATCTGTCTGGGATGGTATAGGTGTTCAGGGCTCTGAAGTCTCCTACCATCCTTGATTTTCCATTATGCCAAGTTATAATGACAGGTGTAGTAACTTCTACTTGTTCATTATGTCCAACCTTTCTCAATACTCCAAGGTCCATTAATTCTTTAATGTGCACCTCTAAGGCTTCTCTAGCCCTTGGACTGGCTGGATAATCAGGTCTTCTTAATAAAGGTGGGTAAGGCTTTTCTACATTAAGAATTATATCCACTTCATGTCCAATTATGGCACCTAGTGGTTCTTTGTCAGTTGCAAAGGCATTTTTATACGTAAATAAGAGGTCAATCAATTTTTCTTTCATTTTTTCTGTTAATTCTTGATTGAATTATGCCTCTTTAAGTTGTCCAGATATAAAAAGTTCCTTTTCTGGAATTTTTTCTTCATTCTTAATAACTGTGATTTGTTTTTTGTTATTTAAGAATCCAAACTTTTGTCTTTTGTCATCTCCTATGGTAAAATATCTATCCTTTTGGTTGGAGATATCTATACCATAGATTGATAAGTAGTCATTCCCAAGTATGAAATGATTACTAGTACAGTTGTCCATTACTACAAACTCTACTTTAATTCTGACACATTGTGAGGGATGAGGAAAAATTAGTGTTAAATCAATTATTACAAGGGGCTTCATGCTCTCACTTGCACTACTAAATTTGACACCTTGTATTGGCATAAGTTTTTCCTGCCAGTCTGGGACAATGATTTTTAAATAACTTTTGCCAACACAAGTGCAATATGCTCCTGTATCCAAGTTAACTTTTCCTTCTTGGTTATCAACCATAACAATACTTATACTTTATTTTCCAGCTGTATATCCCATTCCTCTTGCAGGTTTGGTTCTATACATTTTGGCATATTGTATGTTTGTCAGGTTTGTGTCAGATGTTCCAACTTTTGGTAAGTTTGAATTAACATCCAGTACTTCATAAATTATATCAATATTATTAATTTGTGCATTAATTATATCGATTTCATCACTTTCAGAGCTTTCTGACTCTTCTGTCTCTTTTTCAGAGTCAGATTCCTCTTCCTTGTCATTGTGGTTTTCTGTTTCCACCATTTCATTAATCTTTGCTTTTTTAAGGCAATTATTGGCTAAGTGTCCAATGTCTCCACATTTATGGCATTTTCTTTGCTCATTATTGTTGGATGTATTGGGCTTAAAGGATTCTTTTGATTTATCTTTTTTGATAAATGGTTTATTTGGGCTTTTAATGTCCAATTTTTTCCAAGTCCTGCCAATTTTTGTTCTTGTCACTATATCTTCTAGTGCCTTTATATAGTCTTCTGTGGAGCATGGTTCTATACACCTGCTTCTTAGGGCATGTTCTAGTTCCCCTCCACATTTTTTAAGTATTTTCATGTGCACCATCTTTTGTGACATTTCTGGGTACAGTGCATTAAGCCTTTCAACTTGTTTCAAGAACCAAGTTAAAGGTCTGTCTTTCTCTGGGTCAAAGAAAGAGTTTTCAAATGCATTTTCTATCTTATACCTCCAGGCATCATTTTCCCACTTCGTGATTATTTCTTGTTTCCACCAAGACCACGTATTTTTACCATTTGTTTGTCTTATGCAATAATACCATCTTTTTGCAGATTTCTCAAACAATGAATGTAATCTTGCAGTGATTAATTCATCTGGTATGGCATAGTCTTCTTGTAACATGTCAATTGTTTTAATAAATGACATGTGGTCATATTCACCTTCTCCTGTGAATGTTGGCCATTACTTCAATTGAGGTGCTTCCTTCATTAAGACTTGGTTATTATCTTGGTGACTCAAGTCTGTTATGAAAGGATTTGACAATTCCTCTTTTGTTTTAACAGGGCTTCTTATATGAGAAAATGGTGTTGATAACTTTGGCATATTTAAATTAGCCTCATTAATTTTATCCATTTTTCCTGTAATAAGCCTTATTTCACTTTGAATATCATCTTTCAGATGCATTCTTGCTTCATCACTTTTTTCTACATGGTCCAAAAGTAATTTTTGGTGTGATGAAGTCTTTTCTTCAAATTTTCCTATAGAAATACTTAATTTATTTAATTTTTCTGTAAGATTGTCAATACTCACATCATAATTGATTGTCAAAGTCTTGTCTTTGATACCTTATATGTATTTATACAATTCTTGTTGTCCTTGTATTAATTTTTGAGTATTGTCAATTAAATTCTTTGGTTTATTATTTTCAACAATAAACTTAATGTTGTCAATTTCTTTCTTGTTTTGCACAACAATCTTTGTTAAAGAAGATAAATTGTTATTTATTTCTTGTAGTGATAATAAACTATCTTTAATTTCTTTTAGAGGTAATATACTATTTTTAATTTCTGTTAAAGTATTTACAACATCTTTGGACAAGGGTATTTCTTTGGGAAATGAGGTTGTCTCATTCTTTGTTCTTCCTTGTCCTTGAATTCCATCAAGGTTCTGGCCATGTTGAAAACATTGTCCATGGCATCCTTTTGAATTCTTGGGATCCTGTAGCTTGGAGAATATGGTTTCCTCCAATGCTTTTTCTTGTTCTTCTTCCCTTCTTGGGGAAGTGGGTTGGCTTGGGGCTTGCTGGTAGAAGCTACTGGGGCTTCTTCCTTGGTTGCCTTCCTCTTTTTGGCGTGGTAATCCTTGATTTTTTTGATTTGAGGTTTGGATGACAGTGGATTCCATCCATTGCAGTATTTCACTATCTCCTCCTCTTTGAGGAACTTTTTCAGGATTTGCCAGGAGTCTATCACTCCTTGGTGTATTTGAGGCAGCATTTCCCAATCTTTGTCCTTGTACACTGTGTAATACTGCTTGTACTGGCTCATGTAGATGTCTATTTGAGTCCTCTGAATGTGATTTGTACCTATTTGAGTTACTCATACTTAGTTCCAATTCAGGCTCAGATATCATGGGAATTTCTGGGACTTGCCTTTGGGATAAGGCACTTCCTTGTGTGGATTCTGTTCCACTGGGGATATTGCCCTTTCTTTTCCCTTTTGAGGGATCAGTTCTACCTCTGAGTCCAGCTCCATCTGATTGGATGCAGTATTGGGAACCTCTTCTGGTAGTCATAATTTAAGAAAATAAGAAATAAAAGTATTTTAGGATAAGAATTCTTTTTATGGCAATTATAAAAGAGGTGCTCACCTTCAGAGTCTTGAATGGTGGGTCCTGGAAAGTCTAATTTCTTAGCTTTCTTTCTTTTGGTGATAACTGGTGTTGGAGAACTTTGACAAGTTTCTTCCACCAATCTCTCAACAGTAGCTTGGTTGTCTTCTGTTGGGTTATCTTCAAACACTAAAAAAGACAAATAAATATAAGTCTTTTTATAAGAAGTGTTATTTTTTGGCAAGATATGGCAATTTTTCATGTAGAAATTGCTTTTATATCTTTAAAAACTTGAAATGAATAAAGAAATGAATAAAAATGAATAAAAATAACTTTTTTATTGGTTTTTAATATTTTTTATATTTTTTATTTTTAAGGAATAAAATAAAAATTAATATGATTCTTTATAAAATTGAATTATAATAAAAATTATTTTTAATTTATAAATTATCTTTTTTAATCACTAGAGTCACTCAAAGAAAGTTCTTGCAAGTCTAAGGATGTGAAAAACCACGTGTAAGACAGTACAATTGCTTTCCAAATGCCTCAATAGCTTTTAAAATCAATAAAATATAAAATTATTATATAATTTTATGATTATAAATATAATTTATTATTGGATAAACCCAATTAGAATCTTTTTAAAGGTCTTTTAAGTAAATATCACGGCCAGGCCCCCAAATGTAAGGTTTGACTATGAAACAATAAGTAAAAATTACTAATTTATTACTTATTGTACTCTGAATGTCCTTATGAATTGAATAAATAAGATTAAAAATATAATAATAATAAATAATTATTATTATTATGGCGTAAAATAATTATATTATTAAATAAATATAATAATATAATTTATATTATGAAAATATAATATAATAAATAAATATATTAATATAAAATAATTAATATATTTAATAAGCTCTTTATTATTGTTACCAACAAATAATAAAGGCGTAAAAAATTGTTTTTTATTAATAAAAAACAATTAAAAACAATAATATTACTAATATTAAAGTTATGAATTAATATAAATACTATTTATATTAATTAAAGAATTATTAAGAGGGTAATAATAGAGAAATTATTATAATAAGAGAAAATAACCTACTTTTAACACTTAATATAATAATTTTGTAATATTTTACACCAAAAAATATAAATACAGCTTTTTCAAATTGTATTTACAATAAAAATAAAGAAAATTACAAATTATTCTTGATTTTTACGTGGAAATGAGTTTTTAGAGAGATTTTTAACAAAAACAATTAAATAAATGATTTAATCACGTCAAAATAGATGATTATAACAAGGTGGTCTTTGGTCTTTAATAATATAATAGTTTTATATATAAAGAATAAAGAAATTACCTTTGATTTAATTGATTTAATGTTTTTTATGCGTCTGTCACAGGGGCTCTTGGACAGAAATACGAGAGTGGCCTGGCACTCAGCAATCAGGGAACTCACTTGGAAGACTCCAAAAGGATAAAGAACAAAAATAATAAGAATGAATTCCTCTAAAAGATATGCAGGTACAAGATGAGATGTAAAAGAGGAAAGGGAAGCCAAATGGCCAAAGAGCCAACCAAGTAAGTCCTTAATCACTGTTTCAACCTGCCAAAAATGAATAATGGAATTAGTAAGGATATGACCACCAAATATCCATTGACAGGCAAAGAAAGAGAAAGAGAAAGGTGCTAAATGACTGACTTAATAATATCAGTATTTGCTTAACTAAAATGAAAAGAAAATAGAGATAAAATAAAATCAAAATATATTAATTAACTGGGGAAAACCCCCCAGGGTGGAAAGGGTAGCCGGTATATGTGAAAAGTTGGGAGCTTGAGTTCTTCAGGCTGAAAACTGATCTGTATTGATCCTTGAGGCTGTATTGATTGTTTTGGGAATTGATACAGCTGGCTAATATTGAAATTGAATTGGGTTGAATGAATTTCCCATGATTGAAAATGAAATACAGTTCTTGATGGATCCAGACTGTATTGAAACTAATATGGTTGCCAAGATGGATTGAGTGGAGCTTTGACACTTGACAACTTCTTTTTGGCACTGCCTCTTGAATACACTTGAGAATGAATTGAGAGTATTCCCTTGGAAGGAATACTTGGAGTGAGAATAACCAATGACTGCTTGATGGCGTCATTGGTCTTTGACGCTGAAACACTTGCTCTTGAGCCTTGATGATTCCTCTGAATGATTGGGTGCCTTGATGACGTGATGAGATGTTGGAATGTTGAAATGACCATTTGCTATTGCCACCATTGAATTGCTGTTGAAAAATGATGCACAATGATATATAACATCATTTATGGCATATTGGTTGATTGGCAAGAAGATTACGTCCAAAGGTCTTGAGATGGAAAGGCAGAGGGAAAAGGATGGATGTAATGGCTTCAGAGCTTGGAATGGTGTTTCTGAGCCTTTTGGGGTTTTTGGCCACTTTTGGGTTCTGAGCCAAAACTGGCCCAAAAGGCGGGAAAGTGTCTTTTGGACACTTTGCGTCAAAGTGCGCAAAAATGCGCAAAGTGCACAAAAATGCGCAAAATGCGCAAAAGTGCGCAAATGCGCAAAGTGCGCAAAAAGTGCGCAAATGCGCAAAAGTGCGCAAAATGCGCAAATGCGCATTATGAGCCCAAATGGCCAAAAACAGCCATTTGGGCCATTTCCCCTGGTTTTGAGGGAAATGACCAGAAATACCCATTTGGGCATAAATTGCCGCTATGGGTTCTGGATTGAGGTGAAGGGCCATGAAGGCTCCAAAACACAAATGGCCATAAAAGGTCCATAAGATGATGACGTGGCCATATTGCCCACTGGTTATGGATATGGCCAATTGGCCATAAGAGAACTATGGCTTGATATGCCATATGGGGATCCAAGGAGGTGAATTGCCATGGTTGTGACAGCGTCTGAGGGGAAAATAGAGTAAAAAGAGCTCTATTTATAGTAAATACCTCCCTCCTAGAGTCCAACAGGCTTCTAGTAGACGTGTACTGATCATATCCACTGGAATTGATCAATATTTCAAAGTTTGGAGATGATTACATCATTATCAAACCATATTACATCATTATTACACCATTATTTAGAGTTATCACTATAACTCTAACGTTTATGACATCAGAGGCTTGGCAGAACCCCAAATTTCGTGGATTTTATTAGTTTTAATCATAAACTAATAGTATTCACCAATTTTATCACTCTTAAGACTGTTAAACTTAAATTAAGGTTACTGTGAGTGATCATAACTGCTCAAATTAAGCTCAAACTTTGATCCTCAATAACTTTTAAGATCTACACGCTACAGTAATCCAGAGAGTGAATTCTGATATTCTGGCATAACCTAATTATTCTGCCAAGAGCTTTTCATTACATCATCAAAACTCTAATTTTGATGATTTTTCTTGTAACTCATCTTTCCTGTCGAAATTCAATATTTTAAACTTCCAAACTTGATTTCAGGGGGTTATACCCTGAATTTAATAATAAAAATTACATCATTCTTCACGAATGAACTAGTAGAATCCAAATGTATACTTTTTTTTAAGTTTGGAACACTTTCACAACAAAGTGGTCAACAGCTCTGTTGATTTTTATCAATATTTCATCATACGTTTTAACCTTGTTTATAATTTGTAAAATAAAGTTCATATCTGTGTCCTTACAGTAATTACGTGGTAACTTTATTTTTGGTTCATCATTCTATCATGTATAGTTTAGAAGATATTAGCCATGATCCTTGAATATATGCGTTGACCAAAAAAGTGCATATATTCAGGTTAATTCCTTAAGTATTAACTTTGGAAATTAGCTTATCAATTGTTTTATGTGTGGATTTTCATGGGGAATCCACTGGTACAATTTATTTTACATGTTGTTTCATTAGTTCTTGAGGTAAATAAGGTTTTATGTTTTTTATAAGGTATTATACCTTATAATTCCTTCAATATTGACTTTACATATATGCCATAGAAATGGTATATGTGTATTTTTCCATGGGGAATCCAATGGTATAATTTATTTTACATGTTGATTCATTGGTTTTTAAGCTAAACCAATTTTTGTACCAATTTATGGTATTTTTTGTGTATTTAAGTAATTATTTTTAATGTATAATTATTCTAAGTACTTTTAATATAATTATATTAAAGGTATAATTATTCTGAGTCTTTTTTGTGACCTTATTGGGTATGTGGCATATCTCAAAGGATCACACATGTATAGTTTAGGAGATATTAGCTATGATCCTTGAATATATGCGTTGACCAAAAAAGTGCATATATTCAGGTTAATTCCTTAAGTATTAACTTTGAAAATTAGCTTATTAATTGTTTTATGTGTGGAGATTCGTGGGGAATCCACTGGTACACTTTATTTTACATGCTGCTTAATTAGGCCTTGAGATAAATAAGGTTTTATGGTTTTTATAAGGTATTATACCTTATAATTCATTAAATATTGACTTTACAGATATGCCATAAAAATGGTATATGTGTATTTTCCATGGGGAATCCAATAGTATAATTTATTTTACATGTTGATTCATTGGATTTTAAGTTAAACCAATTTTTGTACCAATTTATGGTATTTTTTGTATATTTAAGTAATTATTTTTAATGTATAATTATTCTAAGTAATTTTAATATAATTATATTAAAGGTATAATTATTCTGAGTCTTTTTTGTGAACTTATTGGGTATGTGGTCATATCTCTAAGGCTCACATTTATAGACATATTCAGGCTTGTGGCCTTCTTTCACATCTAAATCTTCTTAAGAGTTTATCTGAGTCAGGTATTTCTGATTCTGCCATCCATTCATCTTCATGTACTGGATTAACATATCTGACAAGATATTCTCTTTGATTTTTACCCCTAAGTCTCCTTTCTTTAATGACTTTCTTTATCTTTTTGTCTTCATTCTGTTCCACCAGTGGTACAGTTAAAGGAGTTGGGTTTCTTAAAGGAAACAATTCTTTATCAGCTGGTTGATAAGGCTTTATCAAGCTGACTGGAAACGTGGGGTGTTTATTTTCCAATTCACCACTCAATTCCACTTGAACTGCATTGGTTCCATGTAAAGCAACAATAACAAAAGGTCCTACATAAGAATCTTTAAGTTTCTTTGGGCCTTTGATATTATTAAAATTCAAGGTTGAAACTAAAACTAAGTCCCCTACTTTGAAGTCTGGTACTTTATGACTCTTGTCCCACTTCTGTTTTGCATAATCAAAAGCATCATCCATACTTTGTTTTGCGTGGTGTTTTACTTTATCAAGCATTATCTTGAAGCTGGAAGCTGTAGGATGAATGTCAATCAAGTCTTTCCTCAGTGTGTCTGCTGGGAGTCTTGGATTCCATCCTTTCTCTAACATAGCAGGAGTTTGTCCTGTGGAAGAATGGACTGATGTCTTGTATGCCAATTCTAGTGCAGGTATCAGAGTGCACCGGTCATGGGTAAAGCCATCTGAGTCTTTGAATTCTAATCCATAAGCACAAAATCTCCTGATCATGTCTTCTAAAGTTTGAATCTTCCTCTCTGCTAGCCCATCTGTTTGAGGGTGATATGCTGTAGAGAATGATAACTTAGTCCCAAACAATCTATGAAGATTGGTCCAAAGTGCAGATGTGAACTTGGGATCTCTGTCACTTATGATATTTTTAAATAATCCTGTATGAGAAATAACTCTACTCCATAAAAGAAGAGCTGTATCCATAGCAGTGTCATCTTTATGACATGGTAAGAATATGGGAGTTTTGCTATATCTGTCTACAATGACTAAACAAGCATTATAACTTCTGTCACCACTTGGAGGAAGTGCTGTGACCCAATCCATGTGAACAACTTCCCAAGGGGATTTTGGTTCTTGAATATGGATCATCAATCCAAATTTCTTGCCTGTGCTCCTGTTTGCTTTTTGGCATCTATCACAGGTATGGCAATATTCAATGGTTTATTTCCTCCAAGATGGCCAACATGCACAGTTCTTCACTTTTTCAAGTGTTCTGTCTTCTGACAGGTGTCCAGAGTAGATACTATCATGACATTCATGAAGAATGGTATTGATAAGTAATCTACTACACAGTGTCATCAAACAAGAATGTTTTGTTCTATGGTAAATAATCCCATCAAACAAGTGAAATCTTCCTTCAGAATAGGAATTTTTCCAAACTTCATCAAGTGCATTAACTAAAGATGTATATTTGCAGTCTTTATCTAATAAAGAAGTCAAGATATGGCAATTCTTGTCTTGTTTATAAGATTCTCTGACCTCTTCAAAGAATTCAGTCCCAATATCAGTTATGTTAATTCCTTCAATTGGAATCTGTGGTTCAGCTTCCAAAGGTACATAAGCTGGGTTATCAGAGTGTTGGCTAAAGCCCATCTACTAAGTCCGTCAGAGTTCTTGTAAATGTTTCCTGCTTTATGAGCTATAGTCATGTTTCCTCTATATTCTTGAATAGCTATTTGCCATCTCAACATATGTCTTTTGGGAGTTTTCATGTTAAGAAGTGATTTTACTGCATTACAGTCAGTTATCACTTCAAAAACACTGCCATCAAGATAATAGTGTAGTTTCTCAAGTGCCCATCCCAAACATAAGCACTCCATTTGGCTTGCACCATATCTGGCTTCTGTTGGTTTGATTTGTCTTGAGATATAACAAACTGGTCCTTCTGTAGGTTTGTCATCAATAATTTGGACTTGATGTAGGGCTGCCCCTAATCCATCTCCACATGCATCAATGTACAACTTAAAAGGAATATTCCAGTCAGGCATGAGGAGTAAAGGTGCTTCTGTAAGGGCTTTCTTTATCTTCTCATAAGCTTTAATTCTTTCCTGTGTAATCTCAAATACAGTCTGTTGATCACAGATTCTATAGAGTGACTTGGCTAGAATTGCAAAGTCTTTCAAGTGTTGCCTATAGTAACTAGAAAATCCAAGAAAAGACATCATTTCTTTTTTATTCTGGGGTATTGGCTTAAGTAGCACTGCTGCCACTTTATTTTTGTCAATACCCAAGCTTAAACCAGAAACAACATGTCCTAATGCTTTAAGTTCTTCAAAACCAAAGTTGCATTTCTTAAGTGAAATTTTCATATTCACTTCTGCAACTTTGTGAAGTACTCTTGCAAGTCTTTCAAGGTGCAAAGACCATGAGTCAGAACATATGATAATATCATCAATATAAATGATAAGCCATCCTTCAGACAATTCTGTGGGGAAGATGGTATTCATCATTCTTTGATAATGAGATGGAGCATTTTTAATGCCAAATGGCATCCTAACATACTAAAAAATACCACAGTGAGTGATGATTCTAAGTAATATCTTAGCTTTAGTCGTCAAAACATTTTGATGGAAGCCTTTCAATGCATCCATTGATGTTATATATTTGGCTTTGGATAATTGAGTCAAGGTTTCTTGGATTCTAGGAATTGGATACCTATTTGGAACTGTGTAGGTATTCAAAGCTCTAAAATCTCCAACCATTCTTGACTTATCATTATGCCAAGCGATGATAACAGGTGTTGTCACCTCAACCTCCTCATTATGGCCTACTTTCCTTAGTACACCAAGTTGAATTAACTCTTGGATATGTTTCTCCAAGGCTTCTCTAGCTCTGGGACTGGCTGGATAAGCTGGTCTTCTAAGTACTGGGGGATATGGTCTGTCAATATTAAGAGTAATATCAACCTCATGTCCTCTTATAGCACCTAATGGTTCATTGTCAGAGGCAAATGCAGTATTGTATGTGTATAACACGTCAATAAGTTCATTCCTCATTTTTGGTGACAAAGATGGATTAATCTGTGCTTCAACAAGATGATTAGACACAAATTCATCTTTATAAGTATCTTTGACAGAAGGTACCACAGATATTTGTTTTGGCATATTGGAAAAGGCAAATTTTTGTCTTTTGTTATCCCCAATTGTGAAATATCTGTCTTTATGGGTATTGATGTCAATACCATAGATATTCAAGTAATCATTTCCAAGAATGATGTGCTGAGATGTGCAATTATCCATTACAACAATTTCAGTTATCATCCCTACACTTCCTGCTGGGTGTGGGAATATAAGATTAGTGTCGAATATACCCAAGGGGTACATATTGTTACAGGCACTACTAAATTGTACACCTTCTATTGGTAACAGATGGTTCTTCCATCCAGGAAGTATAATTTGGAGATAATCTTTGCCCACACAAGTGCAAAATGCCCCTGTATCCAAATTTACTTTGGCTTCAATATCACTCATCAAAACTGATGTGATACAGGATGCTCCAGCAGTATAACCCTTTCCTCTAGCAGGTTTTTTTTTACACATTCTGGCATCTTGGATATTGGTCAGGTTGCAGCAATCCTCACTGTGCTGTGGCAAGTGGGTATGGACTTCTGTGACCTCAAAGAAAGCTGTGATGTTTTCAATGGGATAGTCCTCTACTGGTGTATCTTCAGAGACTGCAGAATCTTGATCAGATTCTTCCTTCTCTTCAGTACACTGAATTTCTTCAATGACTTGAACTTCATTGATTTTTGTCTTTTTTGTGCAAGTATTGGCTAAATGTGAAGTGCTTCCACATTTATGACACTTTAAGACAGTTTTTTCTGGTCTCTTATCCTCTCTGGGAGTCTTAGAGATTATCTTGGATTCTGTTGGGATTTTAGACCAAGTTTTACCAATTCTTGTTCTGGTAATGATATCTTCCATAGCATTAATGTAGTCTTCTGTTGAACAGGGTTCTACACATCTGCTTTTGATAGCATGTTCCAATTCTCCTCCACACTTTCTTAATATTTTCATATTAATCATAGTGTCAGACATATCTGGTTGTAAAGCAGATAATCTGTCTTTTTGTTTGAAGAACCAAGTAAGTGGTTTATCTTTTTCTGAGTTAAAATGGCATTTTCTATTTTAAACTTCAAGAATTATTGGCCCATTTTGTAATCATTTCAGATTTCCACCAAGACCAACCATGTTTACCATGATCAATCCTCATTTTGTAATACCATTTCTTTGCAGTTCTGGTAAACAAACAGTGTAATTTTCCCACTATGATTTCATCAGGTATATTAAAGTCTTCTTGCAACATATCAATAGTCCTGATGAATTCAATATGGTTATATTCTCCTTCACCAGAGAATGTTGGCCATTCTTCTATTTTGGGAATATCTCTTGCATAGTAGGCATTTTCTCCTAAGAATGGGGTAATACTTTCTTTAATAGAACGTTTTTCTTCAGTTAAAGGTGTAGAATGTCTTGGAATATGTGGTTCATGATTCTTATGAATTTGTTCCACACTTGCAATTATTTCATTCTTCAACTTTTGCCTTTCACTGTCACTTTTTGCTAAGTGTATAGCAAATTGATTGGTATTCTCAACTATCTTCAAGACATGGTCTTGCAAAGTCTTAAGTTGATCATTCATTTTAAAAATGGAAAGATCTTCCATCTCTTCATGCTGAACTTGGCACATGTTTTCAATTCTTATGCAAGAATTGGTAATTGAGTCAAGTTTGGCATTTGTCACTTGGTGTAATTCAAGGTATTTCTTGTCATTTTTCTTTAATTCAAGTATATCTGATGTAATTTTAGTTAACTTTCCATAACGTTTACCAATTTCTACATTAATACTAGTCTGTAAACCAATTATTTGCGTGGAAAGTTTCTGTTCATCCTTTCCTGCACCTTGGCTGTGAATTCCATCAGAGTCCTGGCCATATTGAAGACACTGTCCATGGCTGAAGGCTCCAATTTGGGGATCCTGTACCCTTGTGGGTAAGGTCTGTGCCAATTGGCTTTGCTTTTTCCTTTGCCTTGATGGTTCTTGGGACCCTTCTGCTTCTTCTGAGGTCTCTTGGGCTTGTCCTTGGACACTTCTGGAGCTGGTTTGGAGCTGGTAGATGCCACTGGTGCCTCTGTTTCCAAAGCTGGAGTCATTTCCAACTCTATCTTTTGGTCTATGCATAAAAGACTTTGGTTCTTCAACCAATTCTTTATCTTTTTGACCTTGTCTTTGCAAGACAGGGGGCTCCATCCTCCTAAGAGTTCTATGGTCTTCTCCTGACCCAGAAAGCTCTTGATGTGTAAGTAGGAGTTCATGGCCCCCTGCCAAAGGCTTGGGCATATTTCCCACTCTTCTTCCTTGGCTGCTCTGGACGAATTTTTGTACTGGCATTGATATATTTCTATTGCTGCCACTTGAAAATGGTTCAGCCCTGGAAATAATATCATGGATTAGTTCAGGCTCAGAATTCACGTCAAAATCTGTTGGTACAGACCTTGGAGAATGGGGGGCAACTCTGGCATCCTCCAGATGTGTCTTTCCTGTGGAAGATTTGGCACTTCTGGATTTGGTCTTGCCTCTTCCTTGTCCACATCCATCTGGTTGGACTGAATAGTTGCTTCCATTTCTGGTATGCACCATTTTCACGTCAATTTAAAGATAAAAGGTGAAAAGATAAGGTAAAATAAACACCTTTTGGTGGTAATTTAGCTTTTTCTGAGTTAAATAAGGTGCCTCTTTTAGCAATCTGCACCTCAATACTGTCTTCAGATTCTGCTTCTGAAGATTCTGGACTAGTGATATATCTTTTACTGAGTCTGTTGCCAGCTGCACAGTATTTGATTAAAGACACTAGAAAAATTATAAAAGAGAAAAAATTATTTTTTATACTATTTAAAATATTTTTAAAGATTTTTTATAAGTTTTATATTTTTTAATATTAAAAAATTATTCTTTTTAAAGAAAAAAAATTAAAATTTAAGATTTTGAATGAAAATTAATTCAGAGTAACTCAAAGAATAATTTTATAAGTTTTTGGATGTGAAAAAGCCACGTGTAAAACAGTATAAAATTAAACCAAATTCCTCAATGAAAAAGATTTCCAAAACAATTTCAAAAATAAGCATTATTTTAACTTTAAAATGAAAGAAAAAAATATTAAATTAATATATTTTAGAGCTTAAAAATATATTAATTAAGGGTACAAGGTTCAAAAAACACGGCCAGGCCCCGAAGTGTAAGATGTGACTATGAAACTGATGATAATATTACTATTAATCAACAGTACTATGTCTGTTCTTATGAAATATAATAATAAAATATTATTATAACCACAATTAAATAATTAAAGAATTATTTCTTTCATGTGTTAAGCACTACTAGCGATCTTAACAGTGAGCAAGTAATTGTCTACAAGAATCAATTACAAGAAGAATTTAATAATGAAAACTTCTTTTATTAAAATAATAAAATTATTTTAATATATAATTATCTTTTGCAAGAATAATTATAAAGCTAATCGTTGAAGAAAACTATTACTAGAGAAAAACTTTAAGAATTAAAAATAAATCACTCACTAATATTCCAAAGAACTTATTGAAAGATAAGATAGAGAGATTTAACGTAGAATTGTGGATTTAGAGGATCAAAAGGAATTTATAAATATATTACAACAATATATATTTGATTTCTATGATTTCACGTCTTTTTGATTGATTCTGAAAGAATAAAACACTTAAGAAAAGTTTTAACTAATACTTACTTGTTGGTAATACTGATATAAATGATTAATAATATGATGATGATGTGGAAAAAACAGCAAGAAGAGGCTTCTTTTAAGTCAACAACAGCTCACAGAGGCGTGCCATGGAGCAAACTGAAAAAAAAGTGAGTGAGAAAACAATAAACCTTTTTGGATTAATGATTGCATCATCTGTTGTCACGTGGAATTACCATAATTACATAATTGATGCTTTTACGTGACTACCAACCCCAATATGGTTAAGAATAAAAGGAGTAACATTAGTAAATCTTCTTTTATTCCAAAATAATCATTGATTTCTCAAAGTTATCAATGTTATTGCCAATTTCATCACAGGTTTTAATTACTGTGAAATTTTGAAGATTCAGTGTTTCATGTAGAATGGTCAAAAATGGACTCTAAGTAAAACTTTTAATTTTACCAGTAAAACTGTAATTCTTTTTGGTTGTGACATAGATGATACAGCTTTACATTGGTCCTGAAGGTTTCAGAAGGATTCACTAAGAATTGTATTTTTAATGAATTTTTGAAGTTTTTACCTCATTTCTACGTAGAATTGCAAATATCAGTGTTTCACTGGTTGCTATGAGGTAAATCAATGGATACAAGTCCAAAAAGGGTTTTAATTACTCTTTTGGGGTTTATCCATGGAAAGTCATTAAGAATTGACGTGGTTACAGGAGTCTAAGTAGCTCTTTACCTCCTTGGCACGTCAAAATAGCAGGTTATTTGCTATTTTCTTAAGATTTACAGTAGTTGTGACATGGTAACCAAGTTCCCAAAGAGGTTTAGTTTACCAATTGGGTCAAGATCAGCCATGGAACCAAGCTTTGGAGCTATCCACGCCTCTGAGTCCTCAGAAGTTGGGTACCCTGGCTCTCTTCGTGGTCTTTTGTCCCCCTTGCCTATTTTTTACGTCAAAATAGTAATTTAAGCTTAAAGTGAGATATCCACTATGGGTGTACCAAAAGTCCATGTAAGAATACCATGATATTAAGTGCTCAAAACATGCATAACACTATTCTTAGTGTATATGTAACATGGGATTTCTCAATTTCCCATTATTTTGGCGTGAATTTAAGAAAAACAAAAATTTTCGCGGATCTTTTATGTGGTATTGATGATGTGGTATTAAAGTATTTTCCATTTTACCACCTCAAAGAGTTAATATGAGCTTATTCACTCTATGGAGCTACCCTAGGTGAATTTTTGTGTAGAATCCAAATCTTGCCTTAAATTTGTGGATTTACTTACTCAATAAAAAGTTATTCATCTTTTCTGAAATCAAAAATGATGAATTTTGAATATATGCAAGATTTATGAGTTATGTATAATTCAAAATTTCTTTTTAAAATAATTGTGGCCTATTTGGGTATGTAAAATATACCTCAAGGCTCACACTGGTGTAGTGCAGCACCTAGTCCTTCTCCACAAGCATCAATGTAAATTTTGAAGGGTAGTTTCCAATCTGGAATTAGAAGAAATGGGGAATTTGTTACGGAATTTTTCAATTCTTCAAATGCCTTGACTCTTTCTTATGTCATTTCATAGACTGTTTGTTGGTAACATAGCTTATACAAGGATTTAGCAATTTTTGCAAAGTCTTTTTTATGCTGTCTATAGTAACCAGAAACTCCTAGAAATGATTGCATTTATTTTTTGGTTTGAGGCATTGGATTAAGTAGTACTGCTGCTACTTTATTCTTGTCTATGCCTAGACTAAGTCCAGATACAACATGTCCTAGTGCTTTTAGTTCAATATATGCAAAATGACACTCTTGCAAGGAAATTTTCATATTCACTTGCACTATTTTTTTGTAGTACCCTTTCTAGTCTTTTAAGGTGATTTTCCCAAGTTTCTGACAAACTATGATATCACCAATATAGATAATTAACCATCCTTCTGATAATTCTTCAGGAAATATGGTGTTCATCATCCTTTGATAAATGGAAGCTGCATTTTTTATGCCAAATGGCATTCTTAAGTATTCAAAAATCCCACAGTGGACTATTATCCTCAGTAGTTTCTTGGCATTGTCTGTTGAGACATTTTGATTAAAACCCTTTAAGGCACCCATGGCTGTAATGAACTTAGCTTGTGACAATTGTGTCAATGTCTCATTGATGCTGGATGTTGGATATCTGTCTGGAATGGTATAGGTGTTCAGGGCTCTGAAGTCTCCTACCATCCTTGATTTTCCATTATGCCAAGTTATAATGATAGGTGTAGTGACCTCTACCTGTTCATTATGTCCTACCTTTCTTAATACTCCAAGGTCCATTAATTCTTTGATGTGTACCTCTAAAGCTTCTCTAGCCCTTGGACTAGCTGGGTAAGCAGGCCTCCTTAGTAAAGGTGGGTAAGGTTTTTCCACATTAAGAATTATATCCACTTCATGTCCAATTATGGCACCTAGTGGCTCTTTGTCAGTTGCAAAGGCATTTTTGTACTTAAATAAGAGGTCAATCAATTTTTCTTTCATTTTTTCTGTTAATTCTTGATTGAATTCTGCCTCTTTGAGTTGTCCAGATATAAAAAGGTCCTTTTCTGGACTTTTCTCTTCATTCTTAATAATGGTGATTTGTTTTTTGTTATTTAAGAAGCCAAACTTTTGTCTTTTGTTATCTCCTATGATAAAATCTCTGTCTTTTTGGCTGGATATATCTAAAACATAAATTGATAAGAAGACATTTCCAAGTATGAAGTGATTACTAGTACAGTTGTCCATTACTACAAACTCTACTTTAATTCTGACACATTGTGAGGGGTGAGGAAAAATTAGTGTTAAATCAATTATTCCAAGGGGCTTCAAGCTCTCACTTGCACTACTAAATTTGACACCTTGTATTGGAATAAGTTTTTCTTGCCAGTCTGGGACAATTGTTTTTAAATAACTTTTACCAACACAGGTGCAATATTCACCTGTATCCAAGTTCACTTTTCCTTCTTGGTTATCAACCATAACAATACTTATACTTGATTTTCCACCTGTATATCACATTCCTTTTGCAGGTTTGGTTCTGTACATTTTGGCATCTTGTATATTTGTCAGGTTTGTGTCAGATGTTCCAACTTGTGGTAAGTTTGAGTTAACATCTAGTACTTCATAAATTATATCAATATTATTAATTTGTGCATTAATTATATTGATTTCATCACTTTCAGAACTTTCTGACTCTTCTGTTTCTTTTTAAGAGTCAGATTCCTCCTCTTTGTCATTGTGGTTTTCTGTTTCCACAATTTCATTTGTCAGCCTGTGACTCAAAACCAGAGCACAAGCATGACAGCCAAAATACCATAAACTAATGGTATAGCCAAGATACCACCAAAACATGGAGCTGAGCCAAATCAGCTCAAAAGGTATGGAATGAAAGAGGAAACTCACCTCTTTCCAAAAATATAAGTCCCATCACCATATGACAAAGAATAACAAAGTTATTCCTGCTCAAATTTATTGCTGAGCATAAACCTTAATTTTCACCTCTCACCTAAGTTCCAGAAGGAGAGGCTTAAACCCATCAAATGGGTATTCAAAATGAAGCTCTAAGCCAGGGGAATCCAATGCTACCAGCCAAACTGAGCTAGCACCAATATTACTGGAGTTATGGTCAATTTCAGGCCAAATAAGGGTGAACAAAACATTCACCTCTTATCTAACTTCTACAGTTTTAGTATGAGATACTTGAAGTGGGGTCTTTCTGGAAAAAGCACAATAAGGGCTATCTGATGGTGTCAACCATTTCCCAATATCTCAACTAGAACAAAAGGTATGGGGCAAATAAGCTCAATACAGCTTTTTGCCTATACCATGCAAATGTACAACACACTTGTACATGGGATACCTTTGCCATGTTTAATGATACCCATATCAAATGAGGGACCATTGAGTAGAGCACATACAGGGCTACACACCAAACGAAGTTTGAGGATGATATCTCAAGAATTGACAAAGTTATGGCTGTTTTAAGGTCAGATTCCCACCTGCTGTCATATACAGCCTTACCATGGGATAATATCCCATAACCATGAATATGAGGTGTCAAATAGACAAAGAAGCTTGTTTTTACTTCATAACCTCATATGTCAGTCAATACTGGGGTCCCATACAGCTTCTGTACAGCATTCTACGCGTCACACACGTCAGAATCAGGGTGTGAGGTGCCCAGATGCACATCTTCACCCTGTTTTGGTGAAAACTGCCCAGATGTGGTTTCAAAGCCACATCTGAGCCCAATAAAGGATATACAGGCTGTTTGCAAACCACAAGCCAGTACTAGAGGGTGAAAAATCTTCACTTCCTCTACATGGAAAGGTCTAGCACCCTTTCCACCCCATTTCAGGATAGAAAGGAGGCTTTTCACAGCCAGAATTGCTTTCTCATCCTGCTCTTGAGTATCCTACGTAGTAAACTGTCCAAAACAGTTTCACTCTTGGGTAATAATCAGGGTATAATTATAATTTTCATTATTGTAGCTCTTACTATAGTAATCCAACTGGTAAGACTGCACCCAGGGTTCTCAATAGCACTCACCACCACTATTCTTCAATAGTAGAACCCTGTTATTATATTATAAACCATTATATTAAATTGAAACTCTTATTTTAAAATCATTTCCATGTGTCACAGTAATAGTTCTAGTTAAATTCATTTTTTAATTGAGAATTTTCAATATCCAATACTTGTGGATTGGGAATCCCAGTACCCTCATTTTGATTCAGAGGATTAGACATTCTTGGTAAGGTGTTTAGTAGTTGTTCAATATCATTCATCTTACTATTGTTACACCTGTTTAAATTTCTGAATTCATGTTTTAAGCTTTGTATAGAGGTTATTACATTTGTTTTATGATCATCCTCTTTATATATCAGCTCATTCCATAATTCTGTTTGTTTAGTATTATCAGATATAGCTTCATTTAGCTTTATTGTTAATTTTGATATTTCCTCTTTTGAGGTATCAAAAAACCTTTTCAAGGCAATTATATGTGTCTTTACTTCAGTAAATGATTTTGAAATATCATCAAGAGCTTTCTTATTATCCTCTTCAATAGTATTTATGGCTTGTTTTATTCTTGTTTCAATCATGTCATCAATATTGAATTTAGAATATTTGTCTCTCAATTCTTTAATAATGGCAGATTGTTCATTTATCTTCTTTCCAAAAGAATTATCATTATTGGAAGTTTTAATTGTTCTTCAACCATTTTCAAAAAATTTAAGTGTTTCATTGATTTGGCTCAGGCTCAAGTTATGTGTTTTAAGATTGTCACAAATTGATGTATTTTCATCAGAAAGATGACTTTTTACGTCCGTTATAGCTTCATACATCTCTAGAATAGAATCAAAAATATCAGAAATCATTTCTGATATTTTAATCTGGCCTCCTCTTTCTTTTGTAATTCCATCATTGCTCTGGCCATCTGAAACACATATTTCATGGCATCCTGTTTAATGTTTGGAATTCTGTAGCCCAGGCTGTAAGGTTTGGTGGCTGGTGCCTTTCCTTTGCCCTTGTTTGGAGTTTGTGGCTGCTTTTTCACATTGGAATTGCTGCTGCTGGCCACTAGGGCTCTTTTTGGCCCTTGCTTGGGTGGTGGGGGTTGTTTTTCCTCCATTCTAGTGTCAAGAGCATCATGTTTTTCTGCTCCATCAACGGATGCCATCCATTGAGCAATTTGCAAGTATTGGGATGGCCCAGGAATTTTCTCACAGTCAGGTAAGAATTCATGCAGTTTTTCCACAGATCTGCAAGGATCTGGTACTCCTTGTACTGCAGGGCATTGTTGTATGCTTTGTGGCTGGCTTTTTACATGTCCACTGAGGCTTCTTCTGGTGGTGTCAGCTCTTTGTGATGGTAAAATGGTATTATCAGCATCAGAATGACCTATTTTAGCTGTTTGGAAGTCATCAACTGACCCTTTGCCTTCTTTACCTGGTTGGCTTCTGCCATAGTCACGTCTATTACCTTTCTGGGAGCTGCTTGAGGGGTTATAGCTGGCTCCTGATCTGGTTTAAGGCATATTTTATGATTAAAAAGGCTTAAAATAGTATTTTTACGTCAAAAACTTACTATTGGCCAAATTCTTAGCTTTCTGAAGGGTATTACTTATATCTGTCAGGATGAAACTATGATAAAGGTGTAAATAGGCTAGTTACAACTTTAACTATGTTTTTCACAAAGTAAAAATGGTTGAAAAAAGATTTATAAGGGTTGAAAATGATTTGATTTAAGATTAAAAGGGCTTTACTATATATAATATAGTGGTGGTGAGCGCTGTTGAAAGCCCTGGGTGCAGCTTTATCTGTTGGGTTACAATAAGAAAAGATTACAATAATTAATATTTGAAATTATACCTGATTATTAACCAAGAGTAAAACTGTTTTTGACAGTTTACTACATAGGTTATTCAAGAGCAGGATGAGGTGAAAATTCTGGCTGTGAAAAGCCCCCTTTTTATCCTGAAATGGGGTGGAAAGGGTGCTAGACCTTTCCACATAGAGGAAATGAAGATTTTTTCACTCTCTAGTACTGAATTGTGGTTTGCAAACAGCCTGTATGCCCTGTATTGGGCTCAGATGTGGTTTTGAAACCACATCTGGGCAGTTTTCACCAATACAGGGTGAAGATTTTCATCTGGGGACCTCACAGCCTGATTCTGACGTGTATGATGCGTAGAATGCTGTACAGAAACTGTATGTGACCCCAGTATTGACTGACATATGAGGTATTGAAGTAAAAACATGCTTCTTCGCCTATTTGACACCTCATATTCATGGTTATAGGATATTATCCCATGGTGAGGCTGTATATGACAGCAGGTGGGATTTTGACCTTAAAACAGCCATAACTTTGTCAATTCTTGAGATATCAACCTTCAAATTGGTTCAGTGTGTATTCCTGTATCTTTTCTACACAATGGTACCTTATTTGATATGGCTTTCATTAAATATGGCAACGTTATGCCATGTACAGGATTTTTGTACATATGCGTGTTTTAGGCAAAAAGCTGTATTGAGCTTGTTTTCCCCCTAACTTCTGCTGTAGTTGAGATATGGGAAAGTGTATGTCACCATCAGATAGCCCTGATTGTGCTTCTTCCAAAACAGCCCCACTTCAAGTATCTCACACTAGAACTGTAGAAGTTAGATGAGGGGTGAATGCTTTGTTCACCCTTATTTGGCCTGAAATTGACCATAACTCCAGTAATATTGGTGCTAGCACAGTTTGGCTGGTACCATTGGATAGCCATGGCTTAGAGCTTTATTTTGAGTACCCATTTGATGGTTTTAAGCCTCTCCTTCTAGATTTTAGATGAGAGGTGAAAATTAAGGTTTATGCTCAGCAATAACTTTCAGTAGGAATAACTTTGTTATTCTTTGTCCTATGGTGATGGGACTTATATTTTCAGGAAGGGGTAAGTTTCCTCTTTCTTTTGATAATTTTGGAGCTGATTTGACCCATTTCCATGTTTTGGTGGTATCTTGGCTATACCATTGGTTTATCGTATTTGGGCTGTCATGCTTGTGCTCTGGTTTTTGAGTCACAGGCTGACAATATCCAAGTTAAGCAATTCAGAAGATATTGGTTCAGGTTGGTTATTCTGAGTCACAATAACAGTACTACTTTGGTCTGAATTAACAATACTGGCAGGGATAATGCTGGTGACTGGTGAGGCAGTTTCACTGTTTTCTTGTCTTACCATGTTGTCAGAAACTAAAATTAATGAAAAAGCCAATTAATTAAGTAAATAAAGGTTATTCCAAAAAAGAAATAAAAATATATGCCTCACTTATAATATGAAAAAAAATATATTATGGATGTTTTGGATTATAAGTATTTTTTATATGTTTTTAAATTTTTTCAATATAAGAAAAAGTTTAAAAAAGAGTAAAAAAATATGTCACAGGTAAAATATCACGGCTGGGCCCCCAAATGTAAGGTGTGGATATGAAACTTTGATTAAAAATCAAGTACTTTTCCTGTCCTCAAAATTTGTATAAGGGAAAAAATCAATTAAAAATAGTAAGAAATATTATTTTTAAGAGAAAAAACACCAATTTTGTTGTTCATAAATTTATTAGTATAAAACAACAATATTACAAAGATTTATTGTTTTACCAACTATAAAATTTTTCCAAAAATACTCTACAACAGATATTTAAGGCTAAAAAAGAAATTTCTTCAAGAGCAATTTCAATTGGAATTAATTGAGAAAAGAACTGCAAGCAATTAATTAAAGAACAAAGTCTTTAAAAAGAATATTAAAGAGAAAACAGGCCCAAAAGTGACCAGAGTGAATTTGGAAAAAAAGTGACAAAGTTAACAGTGATGAAACATGCTTTAATTCACTTTTGGGGTGGTTCAGGGGTAAGAATGATTATAAGAGTTACAAACAATGATTATAGTGATTTTCTCACGTGGTTAAAAGGGTTAAAATGATTTAAGAAAGGTGGTTGGAATCTTTTTTTGATTGGTTTAACAGTGTTTAAACTAATTATAAAAGGAAAAGATTCTAACATGAAGAGAAAAGGGGGGCAATGAAGACATTCTTTTATAGAGATCAATTTTCTTACTCCAAAAGTAAATTTTACTCTTGTCAGTCGTCAGAAACAGTCTGACAACAGAAAAGCCAATTATGGCATCATTGAACCCGAGTTTAGACCAAAAAAGGGCTGGTTGAAGCCATTTTTAGCCATTTTTAGCCATTTTAGACCCTTAAATCAGCCATTACTATAACAATACCTGGTCTAGAGCCTTCAAAACACGTCAGAATGTGTGTAAGAGGCGTAGAAACCAGTTAAAACTGTTTTTAGTAACATTGTTTTAGCTTAAGGGTAGTTTTACCCTCTTGGCAATAGTCATAACTGCCCTGGTTGGTATCAAAACCTCATCATCAATTGAGTCACAGACCCTGTGACTCAATTCCAGGCCAAAAGTGATGAACCTTTGCGTGAATTTTTACATCTCACGCCTGTCAGCAAGGAGTTTGGGGGTCTAGCTCCCCCTTAGAGCTAGAGTTCCTTTTCCCCCCAACTTTAATCTTTCCAATTTATTTTTTCCTTCAATTCCTCATCATGTATTATACTTGTAATTTACATATTTATTTCAATTGAACTGTACAGAACAATACAGTAATAATTGATACCTCATATGTAAATCAAAGTTCACTTATGTAATACATGTGCACATTTTGACATTTCAATTGAATTCAATGGAAAATATGCCAATTCCTCATAGCTTCTAAACTAAACACAACACCTCAATTTTAACACAAAAATTGATGGTTAACACCACATGTGGTGTGAATTAAATTAAATTTTTGAGGATTTTTAATTTTTGTATTGAATAAACTAAAAACTTAATTTAAGCTTATTTAGAATTGAGCTACAAAAATCTCACTCAGAGGTGACCCCACCTAATTTTTTATGAGGAATCAAATGGTGAAATGATTTTTATATGTTTCTTTATTGGATAAAAATTTATAATCTATTTTATATAAATTTTTTACCAAAAATATTTTGATTTCATAATTTTTATTAAAAATTCATTTTTACTTAATTTTTACAAGTAAAAATGAATTTTCATAATTTTAAATTTTATTTTTAAATATCCATTTGTATTTATGTTCCAATTTTTATTTTTAGAATATAAATAAATGTATTTTCTCTATATTTACATCTTAATTTATCATTTTTGGTCTTTTGGGTATATAAAAAATACCTCCAAGGCTCACATTATTCCTGCTCAAAGTTGTTGCTGAGAATAAACCTTAATTTTCACCTCTCATCTGAAATACAGAGTAAGAGGCCTAACCCCATCAAATGGGTATGCAAAATGAAGCTCAAAGCCAGGGATATTCGATGGTACTAACCAAACTGAGCTAGAATCAGTAGTACAGACGTTATGGTCAAATTCAGGCCAAATAAGGGTGAATAAAACATTTACTTCTCATCTAACTTCTACAGTTTTAATGTGAGATACTTAAAGTGGGGTCTTTTTGGATATAGCACAATCAGGGCTATCTGATGCTGCCATTAATTTCCCCATATCTCATCTAGAACAAAAGCTATGAGGCAAATAAGCTCAATACAGCTTTTTGCCTAAAACATGCATATGTACTAAAAATCTGTACATGGGATAGCTTTGGCATACTTAATGATAACCACATCAAAGAACATACCATTGTGTAGAATACATACAGGGCTACACACCGATCCAATTTTGAGGTTGATATCTCAAGAACTGACAAAGGTATAGCTGTTTTAAGGTCAAAATCCCACACTTTGACCAATACAGCCTTACTGTAACAACAATCCTTCTGGGGTAAGGGTATTCATTGACATACTCACTCAAACACCTCAAATCAGCAGATCCAGCATTGTCCATCAGCATTCAGTTTCAGCAATCTTCATTCTGAAACATGCATACAGCTTGGTACCTCAATACAGCCTGTCAATACCTGTACAGGTTGGATTCACCCAATACAGCTTCAATACACCAGCATGAAGCTGTATGATCACTCAAATACACCACACCTCTTGTACAGGTTCTGTACAGCTGTACAGGAGCTGTATTGGCCAGACTCAATTCAATAAATCAATCCTCTCATGAAAATTTTTTCTCTGGATCAGGGCTGGTGATTCTCACATATACCAGCCCCTCTTTCTCCCCCCCTGGGGACTTTTCCCCAGTTAATTAATTTAGTTTATTTATTATATTCATAATTATTCTTATCCTTATTTTGGGTATTATAATTATTTAATTTTAAGTTAGTCTTTGCATTTCTTTCTTCGCCTGTACAGTATGAGTTGGGTGGCCATATCCTTATTAACCCTTCTCTTTCCATTCTGACAGGTTGAAACAGTGGACTTGGACTTGTTTGTGGTTGGCTCTTCTATCTCTTACCCTTATTTCTTTGTTGCTTCTTTTCTCATATGTTTTATTATAGTAATTCATTCCTTACACTCTTAAGTGTATTCAATCCCTTCTTACCATATCTTTGAGCCCTCCATAAGTGAGTCCCAGTTTACTGAGTGCCATGCCCTCTTCACTTCTAAGAGCCCCTGTGACATTAAATTAATTAACTCATATTTGATTCTTTCTTTTCATTCATTTATATTCATTTTCTCTCATTCATCAACTATGATCTCTTTTATGACTTAATGATCTTTAATGATTATGAATTTCTCTCTCATCAATTTCATATCATTCATTTCATTCATATGAAATTGATTTTTCTTCTTTCTTAATCATTGCTAACCATTTCATTCACTTCTTCCATTTTATCAAATAAAATTTTTTCTGTGTTCTCATTCAGGCTCTTTTGGGGGTTATTGATTGGTTTAATTGATTGGATTATTCATTGGGATTCATTGGGTTTATTGATTCAGCAATTAAGGATTTTTCATTGGATTGGATTGATTGACTTTGAATTCTCAAGATATTTTATTGATCCTCAAGAATTGATTTTGACTCATCAAGATATTCAATTGATTTCTGAAGATTTCAAATTGATTGATTGATTCCTCAAGACCTTGATTTCTTATTGAAGACACTGATTTATTGATTGATTGATTATTGATTAAATATTGATTAATTGTTGATTTACTAAAGATTATTGATATTTGATTTGAATTGATTGTTGATTGTTTCGATTGATTTGACTGTTGACTGAACTTGATTCCTCAAGATTTGAATTGATTCCTCAAGATTCATCAAGATTTTAATTGTGATTGATTTGGCCCAGTTCTGATTTTTATTCCCATACCATCAAGTTTTATTTCATTTTTATTCAAAATTCCAGTTCAGCATAGTCCCCCAGCCAAAAATACCAGATCCCAAAGAATTCAAGCTGTTCTCACTCGTACAGCAAGGGCTCCTCTTGACCACACACCATCAGTTCATCAACTGAGTGCAAACTTGGACAGAGGACCACCAATGGAAGGAGCAGCACCCTCAAGAAGAGGTGGAATGAAATTCAGAAGATCAAGATCCTTTTCTGGCCTTTTGGGTTGCTACCCTGGCATGTCTGAAGGTGCAAGAGCAAGACAAGGGGAAGTTGAAGATGAAAAGGGGAAGAGTCTGTGGAAGAGGAAGATTCTGGGGAAACTGAAGTGGCATATGCCTTGGCAAATGCTCCAGAGGTGCCTCAGGGCTCTAATCTAGCCCTTTCTAGTCAACCTCTTGTCTCTAAAACTGATCCAACTCTCCTCAAGATGATGGAGCAGATGACTCAATTCATGGGGCAGCTCACTCAAGCAGTTTCTCCCAGGGACAATTCCAAGGCTCCTGCTTTCAAGACTCCATGCATGAAGGCACCTGATTCTTTTGATGGTACTCAAGCTCATAAATTGAGAGGATTTATCCAATCCTTTCAATTAATCTTTCATAATGATCCAGCAAATTTCTTCTCTGACAGGAAGAAAATTCTTTACTCAACTTCTTTTCTCACTGGTAGAGCTGGAAAGTGGATTGAACCCTATCTCTCAAATATTTCCAATGAAGACCCTTCCTACCTCCTCAATAATTGGCCATTATTTGAATCTCAATTATTCACTCTGTTTGGTGACCCCAATGAAGTCAGGAAAGCTGAACAAGAGTTGGACAATTTGAGGATGAAGGAAAGTGGTCATGTTTCCTTGTATATTTCTGATTTCAGAAGCTTAATGTCAAGAATTGGAGATTGGGGTGAAAGAGCTTATATCCATGTGTAAAGAAGAGGATTGGCATCAAGATTATTGGATCAGTTGGCTTCTCACCCTGGAACTTTTGATACTCTTCAAGAACTTATGGATATCACTTTAGAGTTAGACACATGGTATCATGAGAGGCAAAAAGAAAAGGGGGGAAATCAAGAGAACAAGCCTCCAGTCATTGGATCCAATCAATCTAGGTGTAAGATGTGACTATGAAACTGATGATAATATTACTATTAATCAACAGTACTATGTCTGTTCTTATGAAATATAATAATAAAATATTATTATAACCACAATTAAATAATTAAAGAATTATTTCTTTCGCGTGTTAAGCACTACTAGTGATTTTAACAGTGAGCAAGTAATTGTCTACAAGAATCAATAACAAGAAGAATGTAATAATAAAAACTTCTTTTATTAAAATAATAAATAATTTTAATATATAATTATCTTTTGCAAGAATAATTATAAAGCTAATCCTTGAAGAAAACTATTACTAGAGAAAAACTTTAAGAATTAAAGATAAATAACTCACTAATATTCCAAAGAACTTATTGAAAGATAAGATAAAGAGATTTGACGTAGAATTGTGGATTTAGAGGATCAAAATGAATTTATAAATGTATTACAACAATATATAGTTGATTTCTATGATTTCACGTCTTTCTGATTGATTCTGAAAGAATAAAACACTTAAGAAAAGTTTTAACTAATACTTACTTGTTGGTAATACTGATATAAATGATTAATAAGATGATGATGCGGAAAAAACAGCAAGAAGAGGCTTCTTTTAAGTCAACAACAGCTCACAGAGGCGTGCCATGGAGAAAACTGAAAAACCAGTGAGTGAGAAAACAATAACCTTTTTGGATTAATGATTGCATCATCTGTTGTCACGTAAGATTATCATAATTACATAATTGATGCTTTTACGTGACTACCAACCCCAATATGGTTAAGAATAAAAGGAGTAACATCTGTAAATCTTCTTTTATTCCAAAATAATCATTGATTTCTCAAAGTTAATGGTCAAAAATGGACTGTAAGTAAAACTTTTAATTTTACTAGTAAAAATCTAATTCTTTTTGGTTGTACCATAGATAATACAGTTCTTCATTGGTCCTGAAAGCTTCAGAAGGATTCATTAAGAATTGTATTTTTAATGAATTTTTGAAGTTTTTACCTCATTTCTACGTAGAATTGCAAATATCAGTGTTTCACTGGTTGCTATGAGGTAAATCAATGGATACAAGTCCAAAAAGGGTTTTAATTACTCTTTTGGGTTTTATCCATGGAAAGTCATTAAGAATTGACGTGGTTACAGGAGTCTAAGCAGCTCTTTACCTCCTTGGAACGTCAAAATAGCAGGTTATTTGCTATTTTATTAAGATTTACAGTAGTTGTGACATGGTAACCAAGTTCCCAAAGAGGTTTAGTTTACCAATTGGGTCAAGATCAGCCATGGAACCAAGCTTTGGAGCTATCCCCGCCTCTGAGTCCTCAGAAGTTGGGTACCCTGGCTCTCTTTGATGTCTTTTGTCCCCCTTGCCTATTTTTTACGTCAAAATAGTAATTTAAGCTTAAAGTGAGATATCCACTATGGGTGTACCAAAGGTCCATGTAAGAATACCATGATATTAAGTGCTCAAAACATGCATAACACTATTCTTAGTGTATATGTAACATGGGATTTCTCACTTTCCCATTATTTTGGCGTGAAATTAAGAAAAACAAAAATTTTCATGGATCTTTTATGTGGTATTGATGATGTGGTATTGAAGTATTTTCCATTTTACCACCTCAAAGAGTTAATTTGAGCTTATTCACTCTATGGAGCTACCCTAGGTGAATTTTTGTGTAGAATCCAAATCTGGCCTTAAATCCATGGATTCACTTACTCAATAAAAAGTTATTCATCTTTTCTGAACTCAAAAATGATGAATTTTGAATATATTCAAGATTTATGAGTTATGTATAATTCAAAATTTCTTTTTAAAATAATTGTGGCCTATTTGGGTATGTAAAATATACCTCAAGGCTCACACTAGGCCTCCTCAAAACTCATCTTCAAATAGACCTCACCAGAAGAAGAACAAGAAGGGCAAGCAATTTCAATATTCAAAGGACAAGCCCCATGCCGCTCTCCTCAATCAGGACAAGAAATTAATTGGTTCTGAAAAGGAGAGGAGAATCAAAGAGGGGTTGTGTACTTATTGTGGTGGGAAGCACCCAATTTAAAAATGCTTCAAGAGACCTCAGAACAAGCTTGGGCATCATCAAGAGGCTTCCCTAGCAAGCAGGGAACAGCCTGAGTGGGGATAATGATGTGTTCAATGGTTCTCATTATTTCCTACAAGAGCACAATTGTGCACTCTGAATACTAGTGTCAAGAAATCTTTAAAATTTCTTATTTTTCTTCTGTCTCTGATATTTTTTATAGTATTCTCATTGATTCTGGTGCTACAAACTCTTTTATTGGAAAGAATTTTGTGCTCAAGTACTCATTGATTCTGTAAGAGCTCCCTGAAAAGATTCCTCTTTTCATTTTGGATTCTAATGAGTCCCCTATCTTGTTCATCACCCATTATGCCAAGTGGGTAGTTGACTTGCCTTCCTTCCCAAGCTTTGAATGGGACTTTTTTATCATAGATTCACACAAAGGAGAAGACCTGATATTGGGCTATGATTTCCTTTACCATTTTAATCCCATTATTGATTGGAAAAATGGATTGATCACCTATGATTCTAGTCATGAATTAAGACACCTTCCTTCCCGTCTTCTGTCCATACCCCCTCCATCATTCCCTCTCAGTCATTACTTCCATTAAGAGATGAAGTATTCAAAGAGATAAAGGATGTTGGAGAAGATGTTGCCATATCTTCACTTCATCTCTTTCAAGGGGATATGGACCTTCTTCCCTTGTCCTTTCATGCCTCCCTGGAGGAGCAGTGGGATGAGGACGAAGAGCTGGAAGAAATTGAAACTGTGTTGAGGGTAGTCCCTCCTGCTTATCACCAATATTTGGATGTATTCTCCAAGGTGAAAGCAGAGAAACTTCCTCCACACCGCGCCTGTGATCACCATATTGAATCTGAGTGTCTTCTACCTCCAATTGGTGTTATGTACTCATTATCAAATCAAGAGTCAGAAACACTACGGGCCTACATTTAAGAGAATGTAGAGAAAAGTTTATTAGACCAAGCTCCTCTTCAACAGGAGCACCTGTCATTTTTGTTAAGAAAAAGGATGGAGGTCTTTGTTTGTGTGTTGACTACCACAAACACAATGATGTTACTAGGAAGAACAGGTATCCTGTTCCTCCTATGAACCAGCTGCTTACCGTATTCAACGGTTCCACTATCTTCTCCAAGATAGACTTGCGTGGTTCATATAACCTTCTGAGAATCAAAGAGGGGGATGAGCACTTAACTGCCTTTAGAACCAAATATGGTAGTTATGAGTATTTGGTCATGCCATTTGGTTTGACCAATGCTCCTGCTTCTTTCCAGAATCTAGTAAATGATATCTTTGCAGATTTCTTGGATGTGTTTGTTGTGGTTTACTTAGATGATATTATGGTCTTTTCCAGTTCTGAGGAGGAACATGTCAAACATGTGGCCTCTGTCCTCCAAGGACTGAGGGACAATAATTTGTTTGCCAAAGCCTCAAAGTTTGTATTCCATGCCTCAAGTGTGAAATACTTGGGCTATGTCGTTTCAAGTGATGGCCTCAAGATGGATTCTTCAAACGTTCAGCAAATCCTCAATTGGCCTCAGCCCAAAAATATCAAGGCCCTTCAATCCTTTCTTGGCTTTGCCAATTTTTATTGTTTTTTCATTGAAAATTAATCTAAAAAAATCACTTCTCTCACTTCCCTTCACAAAAAAGATTCTCCCTTTATCTTCAATGAGGAAGCTCTTAGTCAGTTTCAAGCACTCAAAGAAGCTTTCACCTCTGCTCCTATCTTATCCCATTTCAATCCATCTCTACCTACTATTGTAGAGACTGATGCTTCTGATTATGCATTGGGCGCTGTACTGAGTCAGGTGAATGACTCAGGAAAGCACCCCATTGCATTTGATAGTTGCAAGCTTCTCCCAGCTGAGCTGAACTATGAAATTCATGACAAGGAACTCCTTGGCATAGTTTGGGCTCTCAAGCGCTGGAGAGCATTTCTTCTTTCTCTTTCCAATCCTTTTGAGGTCTTGAAAGACCATTCTTCCTTGCAGTACTTCATGTCTTCCAAAGTTCTTACTTGTTGTCAGGCCTGTTGGGCTGAATTTTTCTCAGAATTTCATTTCACTATCACTTACCGCCCAGGCAGGCTGGCCACTTTACCAGATGCCTTGTCACGTCGGGAGGACGTGTACCCAGAGAGGGGGTGGACTTCATCAGCAAGAATCCTCAAAATTTTCATCAAGTACTTAAACAAGATTGAATTCAAGAGTCCAGATTCTTCTCAATCAAAGTGGAAATTTTCTCAGATTTAGTTAACAAGATTCAAAAAGAAGTATGGCAAGACAAAGACTATAAAGAAATAATCAAGCAACTAGCAAGAGGTGAATCAGTTCCAGATTATTCTCTTGAACCTCAAGCCAAGTTGTTATTATTCAAAGAGAGAGTGGTAATCCAAAGCAATGAAGAACTTCAACTCAATATTCTTCAAAAGCGTCATGACTCACCTTTGGCTTGCCATCCTGGCCAGGAGAAGACCCTCAAGCTCATCAAGAGGGATTTTTATTGGGCTGGCATGAATCAATTCATCAAGGACTATGTGTCCTCATGTCAGCAATGCTCAAGAAACAAGAACATTCATCACAAGAAGTTTGGACTACTCAAGCCTCTTCAAATTCCATCTGGTCCTTGGAATTCCTCATCAATGGACTTGATCACTCAATTGCCCTTGTCAAACAACTTTGACTCAATTCTAGTAGTTGTGGACAGGTTCTCAAAAATGGCAATCTTCATTCCAACTTATGGAACAATCACTGCTCTGGACTTAGCTCAAATTTTCATTAGTCATGTATTTTCCAAGCATGGCCTTCCAGTCAGTACTGTCAGTGATAGAGGATCTTTATTTGTTTCATCATTTTGGACTCAATTATTTCAGCAACTCAAGATATCAAGAGATCTTTCAACTGCTTTTCATCCTGAAACAGATGGACAGACAGAGAGGGTAAATCAGATTCTAGAACAGTATCTTTGGATGTATGTCAGCTATCATCAAGATGACTGGTACACCTGGCTCCCTCTGGATGCATTTGCCTATAATAATGCAGAACATTCATCAACAAAGAAATCACCTTTTTTCACCATTTATGGAAGAAATCCCAGCTTTGACTCAATCCATATTTCTCAAGACTCACCTGCTGGAAAGTTATCAACAAAACTGCAATCAGTACAGCAAGTTGTCAAAGAAGAATTAGAGTCAGCAATAAGGAGATTCAAGAAGTATGCGGATAGAAATAGAGCAATTCCACCTGATTTCCAACCTGAGGACAAAGTATGGCTAGCTTCCAAGAACATCAAGACCACAAGACCCACCAAGAAATTATAAGAAAGATGGCTGGGACCTTTTGAAGTTCTGAAGAAGATTGGCAGCCATGCATATCACCTCAAGTTGCCTCAGCAATGGAATACAGTTCACCCTGTATTCCATGTGTCCTTATTAGAACCAGTCAAGCATTCAAATATCCCAAATTTTCATCAATTGCCGCCACCACCAGTCTTAGTGGATGAGCAAGAAGAATGGGAAGTGGCTCAGGTTCTGGACTCAAAACTCAAAAGAGGTAAATTATGGTATCTTGTAGAGTGGAAAGGATTCAGTGAAGACCCAGAAAGAACCACTTAGGAACCAGCTTCCAACCTTACCAACTCACCAGACCTTGTCAAGGATTTCCATTCATTATATCCAGACAAGCCTGGTCCCAATACCTCAAGAGTTTGATTATGGTGCTTGGTGGGGAGAAGAAGTTATGAAAGTAAGTTCCTCTCCTGGTATGCACCTTTAAGGGGGTATTCTACCCATATGTTGTTGTAAGCATCACCTTGGCCACTTTTTGAGCACTTGTCAATTCTTTGGACAGGTTCAGGAAGCATACAACACCAATACCCTCCGATTTGGACCTTATCAAGATATGGCCAAATGTTTCTTTCTTTATTTTTCCTTTCTTTCTTTTTTATTTATCATTTCATTTTTGTCAATAATCATAATTCAAGACATTCATTACTTCAAGTAATTTATGGCAATTCTTTTCAGAAGTCATTCATGGCAATTCATCTCAGAAATCATTTATGGCAATTCTTTTCAATTTTATGGTGCTTGGTGGGGAGTGGAAGTTATCAAAGTAAATTCCATCTCCTGGTATGCATCCCTGAGGGTTCTACTTCTTGTAAAACATTACCTTGGCCACTCTGTGAGCATCAAATACTTGGTTTTCATTTTTTAGACACTTGTGAATTACACAGCAATTACAGTAATCAAGAATTAAAGACTCAAGAATATATACCCACATTAAACAGCATGATCACCTGGAACTAAATAAATCTTACAAGAAAATTATACAAGAGCTTATTCACATGACGCCATCTTCATCCTTTATTCACAAGCATTAATTCCTCAAAGCTGTGCAAGCTAACTAAAGCAGTGTGAAAGGAGAAGTCACCTGATATTTTTTATCAAAATCCCCGCCAAGAAAAACATCTTAATCTTAATTATTGGCCAAACAAATGGTAAAAATATCTCAGTCATATGACACCATTCTCAATTTTACACATGAGAACTGATCTCTCAAGGATGTACAAGCTGACTAAAGCAGTGTAAAGGAAAAGTCATCTGATACTCTTATCAAAACCTACAATAGCCCCCACGGACCGCGGACCGCAAGACCACGTACCACGGCCCGCGGACCGTAAGACCCCAAAGACAAGAAAAAGGCTAATATGGCCATATGTCATAAAAAACACCATCAAGCCCAAAAGACCCAGAATGGCCAAAAATGGCCATAAATCATGGAATCACCAAAATCACCAAAAAACCCCAAAAAGGCCCAAAAGGCCATAAGAATCAAAACTTATCAAGATTCATTGGGGAAGAGGCCACAGCCCAAAACCACTTTTGAGGGCTGTTGAGGCCATTTCCATGGACAATGGGGACAAGACCCCTTGGAGGAAAATTTTCAAGACTTCATTTGGATTAAGCCTTTCCCAATAAGTACACTTCATATACTCATGGGGCACCATTTTTTGAGCACAAGAGCTCAGTGGCCATCATTTTGGGATATACCCCAAGGCCATCGTCCAAGGCAAGATGGTTTGAATCAGAAGCAAGAAAAAGCATATTTCGAAGTGGGATACTTACTCAAGACTTGAAAGAAGGGGGGAATCAATTTAAATTGACAGAGAAGAATTGAAGAAGAATTTTTTGGCATAATGGTCAAGAGGAAAAGAAATTTAAAAGAAATTGTTTGAAGAAAATGTGGGGATATTGAGATGCCACTCAACAGTGGCAGGGTATTATGGTGTTCAGGAGCCCACCAGTTTCAAGAGGGGGATACTGTAACAACCATCCATCTGGGGTAAGGGTATTCATTCACATACTCACTCAAACACCTCAAATCAGCAGATTCAGCATTTGTAATCAGCATTCAGTTTCAGCAATCTTCATTCTGAAACATGCATACAGCTTGGTACCTCAATACAGCCTGTCAATACATGTACAGGTTGGATTCACCCAATACAGCTTCAATACACCAGCATGAAGCTGTATGATCACTCAAATACACCACAACTCTTGTACAGGTTCTGTACAGCTGTACAGGACCTGTATTGGCCAGACTTGATTCAATAAATCAATCCTCTCATGAAAATTCTTCCTCTGGATCAGGGCTAGTGTTTCTCACATATACCAGCCCCTCTTTCTCTCCCTGGGGACTTTTCCCCAGTTAATTAATTTAGTTTATTTATTATTTCATAATTATTCTTATCCTTATTTTGGGTATTATAATTATTTAATTTTAAGTTAGACAGGTTCTGTACAGCATTCTACGCATCATACACGTCAGAGTCAGGCTGTGTTGTCCCCAGATGAAAATTTTCACCCTGTATTGGTGAAAACCGCCCAGATGTGGTTTTAAAGCCACATCTTAGCCCAATACAGGCTATACAGGCCTTTTTTAAACCAGAAGCCTGTCCTAGAGAGTGAAAAATATTCACTTCCTCTATATGGAAAGGTCTAGCAACATTTTCACCCCATTTCAGGATGAAAAGGGGGCCTTTTCACAAACAGAAAAGCTTTCCTCATCCTGCTCTTGAGTTCCTACATAGTAAACTTTCAAAAACAGATTTACTCTTGGAAAATGATCAGGTTATACTATAAATCTTAGTATTGTAGCTCTTATTATAGTAATCAAACTGGTAAGACTGCACCCAGGGCTTTCAGCAGCGCTCACCACCACTATCTCTTGATAGTAAAGCCCTTTTATTTTATTAAATACCCTTATTATCTTTAAAATCTTTACTCTAAGCTTTGTTCTGTGTCACAAACATAGCTCAAGTTTTAATTAGTCTATTTTACACCTTTACCATAGTTTCATCCTGACAAAGGGGAAATGCATGATTGATTGTTTGATATTTGTATCCATGTATAATTTGTGTTGCTTCATGGAGGGGGTAAAGGAAGTAAATAATCACTTTGAATTTTTGCCTTTTGATGGCTGAAAAATGATAATATTGAAGATTGACAGTGCTACAGAAATGATCATAAGCATCTTTGAGGGTCCATTTGCCATTAAGCATCTCATATGTGGAGACATGAGACAACAGTGTGACGGCCTCTTTTGGTCTTGCATCATTTTATACTAGGTGAATGGTAGTAATGAACTTCTTATAAAACTTGGGACTTTGATTTAAATAGGTGGACAAACAAGATATTTTTTGAGAAGATTGAATTGTAGTTCAGGTGGAGCCCATCAGGCTTCTTGATAATATTGGTAAGAGACCTTAGGAAATGGGTGTCACAAGCTCTTCCGGAGCTGCTCCAAGGGGTTTTAGTCCATCTTGGGCTGCAAGATGGATATTTCGAGCCATAAATCCAATTTGTTTCTAGTTAGAACAAAATTAAAGCAATTAATTTTGAATTTCACTGGACGTTTGCAAGATTAATGAGACATTATTGCTTGTTATACAGACTATTGAGCTCCTTGGCTTCTAAATTTCTAAGACTTTCATTAAATTTTGCAAACTTCTGCCCCTGAGTGTGGACCTAAAACATACAATTATTAGACACTAAATTCAAAATTTAGTTAAAGATGCAAATAAAAACGTCACCTTCAATTGGATGGAGGCCAATGAGGATTGAAGTAGGCTTAAAATCACTGATCATGAAATGCACAGTGACACCCATGAAAGCAATGAAATTTGGACTAGTCAACACATTGGTTGTAAGAGAAATTGCTGTTCTTGTTGAGCTCAATATTTCATGGAGTTGTTGTTGTTGTTGAAAAAAGAATTTTGAAGACATGAGCAGTCAATTATGTTTGCCATACTAGTATATTCTGAACACGGGGATGGCATAGATCCAGCAGAACTTGAAAAGATCTTGTTTTGCTGATTGGCAACAAATAGACAAGGGCCATTTTGAGGCATTCTGGGAACAATTTCTGAAAAGGGTGGGGTGAACCATAAATTGTAAAATAACAAAAAACAAGAGAAAAGTTGAAATACCTTTCTTGGTTTCCTATTCTTAATATATTTATCAAGGTTCCCATATTCCATCTGTGGCTTCTGTAATTAATAGCAACCCACCAGATGATCAGAAAAGCCTCTGTTATTTCCTACCTGATCTTGTTTTTTTTGGAATTGTTTTCTCAATTTATCCAGCACATGACATTCAACAAACAAATCATAAAAATCAACAAAATAAACCCATACCCATTACCGCTTGGCTTTAGAGACCACCTCAATATTTGAGAGATTGGTTTCATTTTCAAAACCATCTTGAATCTCTATTGTTTCCCTTAAATGCCACATTTCTGTTTTTGAGGACATTGATCAAATATGAAATGAAAAAATTTGAGTTGATTTGTAAAGAAATCAGGAAATATAAGTAGAGAATTGAAAAGAGAGAAAATTCAAGTGAAAAGAACTTCAAATAAAAAAGGATCAACTCAGATCAAACAGGGGGAAAGGAGAGTCAAGATTATGACAACCAGTAACCCCTACCAATTCTGGCTATCCCCACAGGTTAAGCATGGTATGGAAAGTAGGAAAAAATTCATGGAAGTACCCTGTCACATGGTGGAATGTGATCTAAAACTTGGCAGTATTAACCGGTCTTTCAATTGGCTTAATATCCTTTTTGGAAAGAGTTCCCTTTTGTGATGTCTGGCAGACAGCATTGTGAGATACCCCTTTGCACAGGATGCAGTATTCTCATGGGGGGAGCCTTAGTACAAACATCAATTTGGTGAATTTCATAATCATTAATGGAACAGTAGGAAAGCAGAAATTGAAGAGAGGCAAGCCTTCCAGCTGGAGTGTAAGCTTCATTGTATTCAGTTGCTTCAATTTTAGAGAAACCCTGGGAACAGAGCCTTGCCTTGTTTCTGATTAACCTTCCAGTGTGGTCTTATTTTTCACTAAAAAACCAGGCTGAGCCCAGGAAATTGGCTTCTTGAAGTAAAGGAACAATCTTGTAGAATCCATTTTCCTCAATACTTGAAATCTTTTTGGAAATCACAGATTTCAATTTGTCAGCCTGTAAGTGGCTCATAGCTTGAGAGCAGGTTTTAGGAGTACTGGAATTGAGTTAAATTGCATATTTAGTAAACTGTCATTGCCCTTCATGTAGAATGTTGGATAAATAAAGGTTTCTGGATATGTACTTTGATGCCTTTTCTATTACCCAGCATTTTGGAAGGTTTTTGGTGGTAGAGACTCTTGTAGTGAGTGAGTATGAGTATCCTCAGGAATGAAAGGTTCCTGGATATCATAAGATGCTTCATTTACAAATTTGAGCTTTTCAGATGCTTCATTTCTGAATTAAGTCAATTTTTAGAAAGAGAACAAAGAGATAGAGCTTTCAATATCAGGAGGTGCAAAAAGAGGAAGATCTCTTTCTTCTACTGCAGGAATTGAGTTATTGGGAAGAAATTCTTCTGGGAAAATATTTTTAATGGGAGTGAAAGTGGTATAGCTGATACAAGGGTTTCCTTCCCTTGGAGAGTCACCAGCATCTAAATATTTGTTGTAAAAAAGGCAGTAATGTATGGTTTGAATTTTATTGGTGATACAGTTTTAGACACAAACATTCTTGTGTCCTTCAGAGTAGCCAAGGAAGAACCCCTTTTCTGCTCAAGGATGCAATTTTGACTTTCTTTGAGCTTTATTTAAGTTAATGTAGACTTTAAAAGCAAAGGGATGAATATTTTATAGTTTAGGAACCATGTTGAGTATTGATTTAAAAGGAGCGTTAAGTTATGGGGAAGAGACAGTGGTTCTATTTAGTAGGTTAGTTTCATTAGAGACAGCCTCTCCTCACAAATATAAGGACATTTTATAATCTAATAAGAGACAAAAAACTCTCTTCATAGGAGTTCAATTGGTCCTTTCAAAAAAGAGGTTCTATTGGAATGTATGTCGAGCAGTAAGTAGGGATTCTATTCCTTCAGAAAAAAGATGTTGAAGCAAGGATCTGTAAGTTTTTTCTATGAAAATCTTGATAATAGTAACAATATCAACAATACTATGACTGTACTCAGTAGAAAATATAATATAACAAAATATTATGACCCCAAATTAAATATAATTATTAAAAAGTAATTCTATATAAAGAAAAATAAATTTAATTATTATTATATAATATAATAATAGAAAATATTAATAATTTTAGTAAACTATAATTATTCTATTATTGTTATAGTCACTGACAATTATAGCAATAAGAAGTTTAAAGCTCTTAATGAGACAATTACACATGGAAAATAGAAATATGTAACCACTTATGAATAATATAAATATTGTTTATGAAAAAAATTATAATAAACACTGTGCAGGTATAATTCTTATACAAAAATTCTATTCAAAAAAACTAATAATAGATGAAAGAATTATAGAATTTTAGAGGAAAACTTAATTATAATATATATTTAATACAAAAATTCAAATACAACAGTTATAATATCAAATAATTATTTTAGATTTAAAGCATGGCAGAAATAAATATTTTAAAAGATAAAACAACTTTTTATAATAAAAAATATGATTGAAGAGTTTTTGAGAGGAATTTGTGGATTTTAAAAGATATTTTAAACAAAATAAATTTATAAAATAAAATATATTATTTGGTGATTACAGCAATAATCTGAATTCTATGATTGCAATTCTTTAATTTAAAACTAATAAAGAGCAAAATAACTTGAAAATCACTTGAATAATAAGATTTTATATGTAATAAACCTTTACCTGTTTAAATGTCTAATAAAATTGGATTGGATTGAATTGATGGACAAAAACAGTGATGAATAGACTCTTTTTTTTATGTCTGCAGAGCATCTCTCATGATGAATAATGGATATAGAGGGCATTCTCAGGTCAAAATTGAAAAGCCATGCTTAAAAATAAAGTTCTTAACTTAAGGTAAATTATTTGAAATTCCAGTTTAAAGTTACTGGTGTTATTCTTAACTCCAAGTAGCTTTAATCCCCATTTAAATTAATTATTTAAGTTTTAATATAAGATAAGTTTATTTATATTAAGGTTCATCTCATGAACAATTTAAAAATAAAGTTTCAATTGAAATTCTCTTAAACTCAATTATTGATTCATTTTTAAAAAAATCTTAATTTACTCCAAGTATAATTAAAAGAGTAATCTTCAAGGGTAATTAAACATAAAATATGTTTATAAAAAACACTTAAAATTCCATTTTTACTCAGATAACATTGAATTTTAAGCTGTGTGAAAATTTCAAGGAAATCCATTAAGATGTGGATTTTTAATGAATTTTTGAGGTTATTGATATTTTTATATGTAAAATAGCAATACAAACTAAACCTTAGCTTTTGATAAGGTTTTAATGCTTGTAACCTTAATTTTTTAAATCTATTTAAGCTTTTTAAGCTCAATTAAGCTTTGACAGTTCTTAAAGCTTTAATTTCAAGCTTGCATATTGGGATTTACCCTTTGGCAGCTTGAAACTCCTGTCCAAATTGGGATAAAAAAGTTCAAACTTTAAGTTTGGATCAAAGTCTAATATTAAAGCTTCAAAAAGTTAAAAATACTCCAATACAGGTTGACAACCTTAGTTTCATACTTGCAGATCCAAAAAGTTGGGTACCCCAGCTCTATTTGGTCTTTTTCCTTTGTCCCACCTTTTTGCATGGATCTTGCCCTTTTATTCATTTATAGCCATACTATTTCCTTAATAACTTTTAAATTGACCCACACAGGATTTAAATCCGGTATGGCAAATACTCAGTCAATTCAGTAAATATACACAACACCTCAATGTTAACTAAATTTTTGGTAAGTTTGCATAAAACTTATGCAAATTTTAATTTAAGATTATTTAAGCTTAAATTTAACAATTTTAAACAATGTTAGAAAATTTACACTAGTACTGTGAGATTCTTAAATCTTCCAATAACTTAAGAAATAAGCATGTTTTGGTGTAACGCCCAATGGGTATACCCTAGGTTATTTTTGGTGTAGAATCCACAAATGACATAATAATGATAGTCTTGCTTATGCAAGCAAGATTTATAGTTATGTTTTGTTTTTTTTATTTTAATTTCAACTGAAACGTCTGTTCAAGACTAAATCAGCTGTATATAAACCTATTTGTGGCCTTATGGGTATGTCATATATACCTCACAGGCTCACATTACCTTTGACCAAAAAGGAATTTTACCACAATTTTCTTTAATAGTATACCCCCAAGTTAATTGGGGGGGTATCATCCACTGTCCTACTTCTTTACTTATACTTTTAAGTATGTAAGCCACACAATTCAGATGTTTTATTGAGGAATTGTTCTTCTCTCTGTATGAATATTCTGAGAAACCTTTGGGAATCAGGTATTTTTTCTGCTACAATCCATTCATATTCATGTTTTGGATTTTTGTACCTGACCAAGTACTCTCTTTCATTGTTTCCCCTAAGTCTTCTTTCCTTGAAGACTTTTAGTACTTTTTTCTCTTCACTTTGATCAAGTGGAGGTACTTCGAAGGGTGTTTCATTCCTTAAAGGAAATAATTCCTTATCACTTGAAGTGTAATGCTTTACTAGACTAAAAGGGAAATCTGAATGTTTTTTTTTCCAATTCTCCTGAAAGTTCTACATGTACTGCATTTGCCCCATGAAGGTCTTCAATAATAATTGGTCCTGAAAAAGAATATTTCAATTTCTTTGGACCTTTAATATTATTAAATTTCAAGGTTGAAACTAGTATTAAGTCCCCTACTTTGAATTCTGGGCTTTTATGACTTTTATCCCATTTCTGTTGAGAATATTCAAAGGCATAATTCATGCCTTGTTTTTCATGATACCTCACTTTATCAAGAAATAATTGAAAGCTTTAAGCATTTGGATGAATATCAACTAAATTTTTTTCAAAGTATCAACTGGAAGTTTAGGGTTCCATCCTTTTTACAACATTGCAGGAGTCTTGCTTGTTGAAGCATGGATAGAAGTCTTATAGGCTAATTCCAATTCTGGTATAAGAATACACAAATAATGGGTAAAGCCATCAGAATCTTTAAGCTCCAGGCCATAAGCACAAAATCTTCTGATCATGTCCTCAAGGGTTTGAATCATTCTTTCTGCTAACCCATATGTTTGTGGATGTTATTCTGTTGAGAATGATAGTTTTGTACCCAAAAGCTTTTGTAGATTGGTCCATAAGGCTGATTTGAATTTTGGGTCTCTATCACTAATTATATTTTTAAAGAAACCAGCATGGGATATGACTCTGTTCCAAATCAAAAGAGCCGTATCCATAGCTGTGTCATCTTTATGACATGGTGAAAAGATGGGGGCTTTGTGATATCTGTCAACAATAACAAGACATGCATTGTAATGTTTATCACCTCCAGGTGGTAAAGCAGCTACCCAATACATATGAACCACTTCCCATGGGGTACTTGGTTCTTGGATATGAATCCTTAAGCCAAATCTCTTACCAGTATCTTTATTGGCTTTCTGGAATCTATCACAACTATGAAAGTACTCAATGACATCTTTCCTCCAAGATGGCCACCAGGAACATGTCCTAATTCTTTCCATTGTTCTGTCTTCAGACAGACGTCCAGAATAAATGTTATCATCAAATCCAGTAGTATTTTTTTGATTAACAATCTACTACATAAGACAATGACACATGTTTGTTTAGACCTATGATATAAGATACCATCAAACAAATGGAATTTTCCATTGTCATGAGATGTTTTCCAAATATCATCCAGAGAATTAGCCAAGGATGCATCTTTGCAATCTTTGTCAAGCAGATCAGTATGAATATAACAATCCTTATATTGCTTATAGCTTTGTCTAAATTCTTCAAAGAATTCTGTTTCCACATCTGTGATGTTAATACCTTCAATAGGAACTTGAGGTTCTGCACTTGTGGGAACATAGGCAGGATTGTCAGATGTATTGGGTAATACCCATCTAACCAAGCCATCAGATTTTTTGTGAATATTTCCAGCTTTATGTACTATGGTCATATTGCCTCTATAATCCTGAATAGCAATCTGCCATCTTAACATGTGTCTGTTAGGAGTCTTCATGCTAAGAAGTGATTTTACTGCATTACAATCAGTAATTACTTAAAACACACTACCATCCAGATAATAATGAAGTTTTTCCGGATCCCAAATAAGGCAAAGGCACTCCATTTGGCTGGCTCCATATCTGGCCTCAGTAGGTTTGATTTGTCTTGAGATAAAACAAATTGAACCCGCATAAGGCTTTTCATTGACAATTTGAACTTGAGGAAGAGCTGCACCTAGACCTTCACCACATGCATCAATATACAGCTTGAAATGAATTTCACAGTCTGGCATCAATAACAATGGTGCATTAGTCAAGGCATACTTGATTTTTTCATATGCTTGAATTCTTTCCTGTGTCATATCAAAGACAGTTTGTTGATCACAAATTCTGTAAAATGATTTGGAATTGATTTCAAAATATTCAAGGTGTTGTCTGTAAGAACTGGAAAGCCCTAAGAAATAAATCATTTCTTTTTTGTTCTGGGGAATTTGTTTCAGAGAAACTGCGGCAACCTTGTTTTTATCAACACCAAGGCTCAGTCCTGATACTACATGTCCTAGAGCATTCAGCTCATGAAACCCAAAATTACATTTTTAAGAGATATTTTCATGTTCACTTGAATATTTTTTCTAAGTACTAATGAAAGTTTCTCTTAATGCAATTTCCAAGTTTCTGAAAAAATGATAATGTCCTCAATATAAAAGATTAACCATCCCTCTGATAATTCATGTGGGAAAATGGTATTCATCATTCTTTGATAAAGAGAGGGTTCCTTTTTCATACCAAAAGGAATACTCAAGTATTCATAAATACCACAATGAACAATAATTCTCAATAATTTCCTAGCATGAGGTGTTAAGAAATTCCAATGAAATCCTTTAAGAGCATCCATAGAAGTGATAAATTTTGCTTTGGATAATTGAGTCAAAGTCTCATGGATTCTGGGGATTGGATACCTGTCTGGAATAGTGTAGGTATTCAATGCTCTAAAATCATCAACCATCCTTGATTTATTATTATTCCAAGTACTTATTACTGGAATTGTGACTTCTACTTCTTTATTGTGCCCAACCTTTTTAAAAAGTCCCTATTCATTAGTTCATTAATATGACTTGCTACGGCTTCTCTAGCCCTGGGGATAGCTGTGAAAGCTGGTCTTCTTAATAGTGGAGGGTAAGGTCTTTCCACTTCATGGCCTTTTATAGCTCCAAGTGGTCCATTATCAGAAACAAAGGCCTCTCTGTATTCAAATAAAATTTCAATAGGTTCTTCCTTCATTTCAAATGTTAGTTCAGTAATAATTTTTGCTTCAATTAACTGTTCTGACACAAAATTTTCTTTATTAACATTCTTTACTTTCTAATGACAGTTATTTCTCCTTTTTTAGAGGAAAAGCAAATTTTTGCCTCTTATTTTCCCTATAGTGAAATATCTGTCTTTACCATTATTGATATCAATTCCATAAATATTGAGATAATCATTTCCAAGTATAAAGTGTTGTGAATTACAATTATTCATAACAACAAATTCAACTTTTAATCTGATACTTCCTGCATTATGAGGTAATATCACTACTGATTCAAAAATGCCCAAGGGGTGCGTATCTTGGCTAGCACTGCTTAATTTTATACCTTCAATCGGAATTAAGCTTTCTTTCCAATTGATATAAATCCTGTCAAGTTAATCTTTTTCAACACAAGTAAAAAAAGCACCTGAGTCAAGATGTAACTTGGCTTCCCTGTTGTTCATAACAATATTAGTGATACAAGATGCTCCAGCTGTGTACCCTTTACCTCTGGCAGGTTTGGCTTTCTGCATTTTAGCATCTTGCACATGTATGAGGTCCATAAATTCATCACTTTACTGTGGTAAGTGAGTATGTACTTCTGTGACTTCAAAGGAAACATTAATATTTTCTATACTAAGCTCATCTGGTACTTCTTCTTCTTTAGAAGGCTCAGAATCAATGTCATATAAAGATAAATCATTTGTTTATTTTGTTTATTCAACTTTATCTATTTCTATCTCATTTATTCTTGTCTTTTTGAGACAGGTTTTTCCAAATGAGATGTACTTCCACATTGAGGACATTTCAAAGGAGCTTTTTCAGGTGGCTTCTCACAGGTCTTGTTGTCCATTGGGGGTTTATACCTATTCCTTCCAATTTTTGTCATAGTTGTCATGTCTTACATGGGATTGGTATGTTATTCTGTAGAGAAAGGCTCAATAAATCTGCTTCTTATAGCATTCTCAAGGTCACCACCAAATTTTCTTAATATCCTTTTATGAAGAATTGTTTCAGACATATCAGGATGAAGAGCAGTTAACCTGTTTTTCTTTTTAAGAAACCAAGACATGGGCCTGTCCCTTTCAATATTAAAAATGGCTTCTTCAAAAGAATTTTCTCATTTGAATCTCAAGGAATAATTTTCCCATTTGGAAATCATTTTTTCTTTCCACCAAGGCCAATAATGTTTTTAATGGTCTTGCCTCATTTTGTAATACCATTTCTTTGCTGATTTGGTAAACAGCGAGTGTAATCTGGCACTTATGTATTCATCTGGTATGTTAAAGTCTTTTTTAAACATATCAATTGTTTTCATAAGCTCCATATGATTATATTTTCCTTCACCACTGAAGGTTGGCCATTCCTGTAATCTTGGAATGTCTTCAAAATTACAAGCAGTCTCCACTTCTGCATTACTTTAAGCTGTATTATGTAGGTCATTATTCAAATTTAGCACATTTATGTCATGAATTGTTGTGGAATTCCTTGGAAATTCATTTTTCAGTGATATATTATTAATACTTGATTGAATATCTTCTTTCCATTCAAGTCTTGATTTATCACTTTTCTCCAATTGTTCTTGGAAAGGAGATGCATTGTGGAAAGTTTAGTTTTACAAGTTCTGAACTTGTATTCTTAATTCTTTCACATGTCTAGTTATAAAGGAAATAGAATTTTCATCTGGTTTCTTGAGTAAGGTAGCTTTGGACTCAATTCTTGCACAAATTTGCTTCCAAGACAAGATATTGTCTTTATTCACATTTTCTAGACCAATTATAGTCTTTTGTGACTATTTTAATTTCCATATCTCTCTACCCAATGTCTGTTGGATATACTCAAGATTATTAAACTTTGCTAAAATTTCTTTATTACAAGTTTTAAAATTGGTTACAAGCTTTACAGGTTCTGCTTCTTGGGAAAATATTGGTTCAATCTTTCCTCCTCCTTGTTTTTGAATTCCATCAGAGTTCTTGCCATATTGAACACATTGTCCATGGCTGTCTTCTTCTTGGGAATTCTGTAATTCTGTGGGGAAGGCTTGTTCCACTTGGATTTTGCCTTTCCCTTTGCCTTTTTTGTGCCCTTCTGATTCCTCTTTGGGGTTTGCTTGCACTTATTTGGCCTTTGATGAGGCTTGGGGAGCTTCCACTGGGCTCTTGTCCTTTCCTCGGGCCAACTTCTTCTTCTGGTCCTCTGACAACATGATTTTGTTTTTCGACCAAGCTTTTATTTGTTGGACTTGTCCCTTGCAAGAAATGGGTGTCCAGCCCCTCAGAAGTTCTTCTGTCTTTTCTGGGCCCATTAACTTCTTCAATTGAAGATAAGAGTTCATTGTGCATATCCAAAGACTTGGCAGAAGTTCCAACTCCTGCTGCTTTGCCGCCATAAACCAGGCCTTTTACTGAGACTGGTATATCCCTATTGTTGCCTGCTGAAAATTATTCAGGTCCGACAACAGTAATAGCAGTTATTTCAGCTTCTGGAATCTCAATAAGATTTTCAAAGGTTCTGGCTAACCTTTGGGAACTGGTGGAAGTTCTGGCATCCTCCATTTGTGCCTCTCCTCTGGGCTGACATTTTTGTCTTTTGGATTTATGACTTGAATGTCCTGGTCCATATCCATTTGATTGGATGGAGTAGATGCTTCCACTTCTAGTAGGAGTCATTTCAAATAGGCTTTAAAGAAAATGGACTAAGAAATGAATTCAATTCACCTGCTGGAGCTTTGAAGGGTTCTTTGGCAATTGAACCCCTTGGTTCTGGGATGGTTTGAATTCCAATACTAGAATCTGATGCCTCATAGTCTGAAGAACTTTCTCTGATGAATGACACTAGAGAAAAGTAAAAATATAAGTTCTTTTATTCAACAATAAAAATAACTTATAAACTCAACTTATTGGATAAAGTTGTTTTAATGTAATTCATGGCAAATTACCTCAAAATTGAGGAAAAATGTCTAAAGATTAAAGAAAAAAATGTTTTTAATAAAGATTTTTGAATTTTTTCTCTGATTTTATACTTTCTTTAAAGAAATAATAAATATTCAATTAACAAGCTATTAATCAAAATTGTATTATTATTCACTTTATACTAGAACAACTCAAAAAATAAATTTCACGTCTGTGATGTGAAAAGGCCACTGGTTAGACAAAAGAAATTTATTCCAAGTGTCTCAAAAGTATATTGTGGCAAACAAAATTCTTGAGAAAAAATAATTTTATTCATAGAATAAAGAGTATTTATAAGTGATAAGTCCCCAAAAAGCCCAATATAAAGATAAATATGGCAATTTTACATCAAAAAACATTAAAATAAGGTCTAGAGTATGATTTATGTCCCAAAAATTGGTTAAGGGTATGGCCAGGCCCCCAAATGTAAGGTTTGTCTATGAAACTCTTGATAATAGTAACAATATTATGAGTAGTATGACTGTCCTCAGTAGAAAATATAATATACCAAAATATTATAACCACAAATTAAATATAATTATTAAAAAATAATTATATATAATGAAAATAAATTTAATTATTATTATATAATATAATAATAATAAAAATATTAATACTTATAATAAATTATAATTACTCTATTATTGTTATAGCCACTGACAGTTATAACAATTAGAAGTGTAAAGCTCTTAATGAGACAATTACACATGGAAAATATAAATATTCAACAACTTATATATAATATAAATATCATTTATACAAAGAAACTATAAAAAACACTGTGCAGATATAATTGTTATAGAAAAATTCTGTTTAAAAAAACTAATAATAGATAAAAAAATGATAGAATTTTAGAGAAAAACTTACTTATAATATATACTTAATACAACAGGACAAATATAACAGTTATGATATTAAATAATTATTATAAGTTGAAAACAAGCCAGGAATAAATATTTTAAAAGATAAAAAAACGTTTTATAATAAAAAATATGATTAAAGAGTTTTTAAGAGGAATTTGTGGATTTTAAAAGATATTTTAAAGACAATAATTTTAGAGAATAAAATATATTATTTGGTGATTACAACACTAATCTGAATTCAATGACTTAAATTAATTAATTTAGAAATAATACAGAATAAAATAACTTAATAATTACTTTAATAATAAGATTTTATATGTAATACAACTTTACCTGTTTAAATGTCTAATATAATTGGATTGGATTGAATTGATGGACAAAAACAGTGATGAATAGACTCTTTTTATGTCTGCAGAGCATCTCTCATGATTAAGAATGGATATAGAGGGCGTGCTCAGGTCAAAACTGAAAAACCATGCTTAAAAATGAAGTTATTAACTTAAGGTAACTTATTTTTGATTCCATTTTAAAGTTACTGGTGTTATTCTTAACTCCAAAAAGCTTTAATCCTCATTTAAGTTAATTATTTTAAGTTTTAATATGAAATAAGCTTATTCATATTACATTTAATCACATGAACAGCTTAAAAATAGAGTTTCAATCAAAAATCTATGAAACTCATTTTTTAATTAATTTTTAAAGCAATCTTGATTTTCTCTAAGTATAATCAGAAGAGTAATTTTCCAGGCTAATTACCAAAAAAAACCTTCTTATAACATATACTCAAAATTTAATTTATACACAAATAGAATTGCATTGTAAGCTGTGTGAAACGTTGAAGGAGATTCATTATGACTTGGATTTTTATTGAATTTTTGAAGTTATTGCTATTTTACCACGTAAAATAGAAATACATACTAAACCTTAACTTTCGATAAGGTTTTAATGCTTCTAGCTTTAGATTTTTAAGCTTATTTAAGCTTTTTAAGCTTTGATAGATCTCAAACCTTTAATTTCAAGCTTGCATATTAGGATTTACCCTTTGGCAGCTTGAAATTCCTGTCCAAATTGTGATAAAAACAGTTTGAAATTTAAGGTTGAATCAAAGTCTAATCTCAAAGTTTAAATAACGTTCAAAATCCTCCAATAAAGTTGGACAACCTTAATTGAATCCTCGCAGATCCACAAAATTGGGTACGCAAGCTCTGTTTGGTCTTTTTCCTTTGTCCCACCTTTTTGTGTGGATTTTGCCCTTTTATTTATTTAAAGCCATACTAGGGCCTTAAACACTTTCAATTGATCCCACACATGATTTACATCCTGTATGGCAAATCCTTAGCCAATTCAGTAAGTATACACAACACCTCAATTTTAGCTGAAATTTTGGTAAGTTTGCATAAACCTCTTGCAATTTTAAATTTTAGCTTATTTAAGCTTAAACTTAACAATTTTAAAAAATGTTAAAAACGTTACATTAGTACTGTGAGATTCTTAAATATTCCAATAACTTAAGAAATAAGCATGTTTTGGTATAACACCCTATGGGTGTACCCTAAGTTATTTTTGGTTTAGAATCCAAAAATGACATAATAATTTTGAATTTTCTTATCCAAACAAAAGTTATACTAATTTTTTGTTTCTTTTTTACTTTAATTTCAGCTGAAAAGTCTGTTCAAGACTAAATCAGCTGTATATAAAGTTATTTGTGGCCTTATGGGTATGTCATATATACCTCACAGGCTCACAGGATCCCTCAATGAACTCCCTCATATTATCAGAGAAAACCTTCTTAATTTGATAGTTATTTTTTCAATGAATGCCTTGAAGGTTTTAAAAGATTCAAAGCATTTGAGCTTGTGTGAGATGGAGGAAGTGAAGCAATTCCTAGAGTAACTATCAATGATTTTGAAAATAAAACAGCTACCCCCTTTTGAGGTAGGACTTATTAGACTTCAGACATTCATGTGCATTATCTGTAGTGGGTGAGAGGTGGTTGGAAAAGGTTTTTTTGAAGGGTAGTCAATGAGACTTTGAGCTCAAGAAGGCTTCAAATTTCACATTTGAAAATTCCAAAGTGGGAGGGAGATGAGATGCATATCTATTACTTGGATGTCCAAAGGCTTGACAAGGAATGCAATGATACATGATTTATTTTGTTAAGTGTGAGACTGGAGCTCCAAGATGTATTTAAATGACATTATATAAAAGATTTCCTTAAATTATAATCTATTTTTATCATCAAAAAGGTTGACATACTCTCCTTTTCCAGAGAGAAAACAGCCTTTTTGCAAGAAGGGTGAGAAAGAGATTAGAGGTATACTTATTCTGGAGTTATGAGAGAATTTTCAAGATTAATGATTGATTCCTTTTTGGCTGTGATGGCTGTGGTGCCAAAAACTTCAGCATAGAGGATGGTTCCATCAGCCTAATTCAAAGCCACCGTTTTCTTAGTAAATGTGACAAATATTTATGCATCTTTGAAGAGTTAATGGGAGTCCCGACTTTCAGGAGTGGAAAACTCTTCTTTTATGAGTCTCACCATATTTTATTCCATACCAATGTGGTAAACCTTAGAAGAAACCATCAGTTTTGGTACTGTATTTTTAGTAATGTTGGAGCTATATTTTGATAGTTTATTGTGGTTTATTCTTTCTCTAAAATATTTCAGTAAGTGAGGATGAAGGTGGAAGAATTGATCTTCGGAATGAGAAGCTTCAGGAGAATTCTTTTCCTTTTCAAATTTTACTTTTGTACCACCAATGCAAAGAGAACTCCCTTCAGGTATTGATAGCTATTTATCTCTGGTTAGAGCTAGTTTTATATAAGATAGTAGGCTTTAAAGTGTGGGAACATTCTTTGAGATATTGAGTTCTTGATATATGCTTTTTTCTTACAAAAGATAAGGAAGTGGGGAGGTTTTGAAGGTAGTAAAAAGACAGAATGCAAGACAAAGTCTTTTCTTCAAATAAATCTTATCCCATTGATTCAAGAAGCTTAGATGGACAATTTATCTCTATAATTGATTTTGAAATTTTTCCATATTCTATTTTCATTCCAACGCGTTTAGCCATAACTGTAGGACAGCTTTCAACTGATGAAGCAGCGTAGAAGTCTTGAATATTAAGATAAAGGGCTTCGGAATTGTAATTTTTTTGAATCATAATCAAAAAACCTTTTTTAACTCTCCTGATCAAGTATCTTACCTGACCAGAAGTCAATTTGTCAACAGATGTTCTGAAAAAATTCAACCTCTTCCTCTGGTGTGTCATTGGGAAGAGAACCTATACAATCAGGTTTCAAGAATATGTCAATATTTTTGATTGTGAGTGTCATTTTCACCTTGTTACTCCATTTCATGTAGTTATTTGAAGTCAAAGTATAAATTTTTGTCTTAACTAAAGTCTCAGACAGACTTCTGCTTGTGAGGTCTCTTGAAAAGTTTGATTTGGGTAGTTTATATGAGGTAGTTGGTGTGAACCTTTGAGATATGACCACATACCCAAAAAGGTCACAAGAAATATTTAATATAATTATACATTAAAAATAAGTACCTTAAAGCTATAAAAATACCATAAATTAGTACAAAACTTGGTTCAACTTAAATTCCAATGAGTAAACATGTGAAATGAATCATACCATTGGATTCCCCATGGTAAAATACAAATATACTTTTTTTATGGCATATCTGTAAAGTCAATATTTAATAAGTTATAAGCAATAATACCTTATAAGAAACACAAATCCTTATTTATTTCAAAAGCCAATGAGACAACATGTAAAATAAATGGTACCCTTGAATTCTCCATAAAATTCCACATATAAAACAATTAATAAGCTAAGCTTCAAAATCAATACTTAAGGAATTAACATGAATATATGCACTTTTTTGGTCAACGCATATATTCAAGGAGTTTAGCTAATATCTCTTGAAATATGCATGATAGAGTGATGAACCAAAAAAAAAAGTCATCACTTAATTACTGTAGAAATACAGAAATGAAGTTTATTTCACAAGTTATAAACAAGGTTAAAACCTGTAAAGAATTATTGATTAAAATCAACAGAGCTGTTGACCACTTTGTTGTTAAAGTGGTCCAAACTTAAAAAAAAATAGACATTTGGATTCTACTGGTTCATTCGTGAAAAATGATGTATTTGTTATTATAATATTCAAGGTATCACCCCTTGAAATCATAGTTTGAAGTTTAAAATATTAAATTTCGACAGAAAAGATGAGTTCCAAGAAAAATCATCAAAAATAGAGTTTTGATGATGTAATGAAGTGCTCTTGGAAACATAATACGGTTATGCCAAGCTATTAGAATTCACTCTCTGAATTTCTGTAGCGTGTAAATATTAAAAGTTATTAAGGATCAAAGTTTGAGCTTAATTTGATCATTTATGATCACTCACTGTAACCTTAAATTAAGTTTAACAGTCATATGAGTGATAACATTGGTGAATACTATTAGTTGATGATTAAAACTAATAAAATACACGAATTTTGGGGTTCTGCCAAGCCTTTGACGTCATCAAACTTAGAGTTATAGTGATAACTCTAAATAATGGTGTAATAATGATGTAATATGGTTTCATCATGATGTAATCATCACCAAGCCTTAAAATATTGATCAATTCCAGTGGATATGATCAGTAAACGTCTAGTAGAAGCCTGTTGGACTCTAGGAGGGAGGTATTTACTATAAATAGAGCTCTTTTTACTCTGTTTTCCCCTCAGACACATCAAAAACATTAAATCAATACAATTAAAAAGGTAATTTCTTTATTCTTTATATATAAAACCTTTATATTATTAAAGACCAAAGATAATCTTATTCTAATCATCAATTTTGATGTGATGAAATCATTTTTTTAATTGTTTTTCTTAAAAATCTCTCTAAAACTCATTTCCACATAAAAAAAATCAAGAATATTTGTAATTTCTCTATTTTTTATTGTAAATACAATTTGTATAAGTTGTACTTACATTATTTGGCGTAAAATATCTCAAAATTATTATATTAAATATTAAAAGTAGGTTATTTTCTCTTATTATAATAATTTTCTCTATTATTACTCTTTTAATAATTGTTTAATTGATATAAATAGTATTTATGTTAACTTAAAGCTTTAATATTGGTAATATTATTGTTATTAATTGTTTTTTATTAATAAAAAACACTTTTTTATGCCTTTTCTTTTGTTTGTAACAACAATAAAGTGCTATTAAATATATTAATTATTTTATATTAATATATTTATTTTATTATATTATATTTTATAAATTATATTATCATATTTTATTAATAATATAATTATTTTTACACCATAATTATAATAATTCTTTATTATTATCATTATTTTTATCTTATTTATTTCATTTATAAGGACATTCACAGTACAATAATTAAAATATTAGTAATTTTTACTTATTGTTTCATAGCCAAACCTTAAATTTGGGGGCCTGGCCGTGATATTTACTCTAAAAGACCTTCAAAAAGATTCTAATTGGGCTTACCCAATAATAAATTATAATTATAATCATAAAATTATATAATAATCTTATATTTATTGATTTTAAAAGCTATTGAGGCATTTGGAAAGCAATTGTACTGTCTTACACGTGGTTTTTCACATCCTTAGACTTGCAAAAACTTTCTTTGAGTGACTCTAGTGATTAAAAAAGATATTTTATAAATTAAAAATAATTTTATATTATAAATTAGTTTTATAAAAAGAATCATATTCATTTTTATTTTATTCTTTAAAAATAAAAACATAAAAAATATTAAAAATATTAAAAGCCAATAAAAAAGTTATTTTATTCATTTTAACTTCATTTTTTTAATTATTTTCATATTTTTTATATAAAAAAAAAAGATATAAAAGCAATTTTTACGTGGAAAATTGCCATATCTTACCAAAAATAACACTTTTATATAAAAGACTTATATTTATTTGTCTTTTTGAGTGTTTGAAGACAACCCAACAGAGGATAACCAGACCACTGCTGGAAGATTGGTGGAAGAAACTTATCAAAGTTCTCCAACACCAATAATTACCAAAAGAAAGAAAGCCAAGAAATTGGACTTTCCAGGACCCGCCATTCAGGACTCTGAAGGTGAGTACCTCATTTATAAATTGCCATAAGAAAATTTCTGTTCTGAAATCCCCTTATTTCTTATTTTTCTTATAATATGACTACCAGAAGAGGCTCCCAATACTCCATCCAATCAGATGGAGCTGGACTCAGAGGTAGAATTGATTCCTCAAAAGGGAAAAGGAAGGGCAATATCCCCAGTGGAACAGAATCCACACAAGGAAGTGCCGTATCCCAAAGGCAAGTCCCAGAAATGCCCATGATATCTGAACCTGAATTGGAACTAAGTATGAGTAACTCAAATAGGTACAAATCACATTCAGAGGGCTCAAATACACATTTACATGAGCCAATACAAACAGTACTACACAGTGTACAAGGACAAAGATTGGGAAATGTTGCCTCAAATACACCAAGGATTGATGAACTCCTGGCACATCCTGAAAAAGTTCCTCAAAGAGGAGGAAATAGTGAGATACTCCAATGGATGGAATCCACTATCATCCAAACCTCAAATCAAAAAAATCAAGGAGTATCATGCCAAAAAGAAGGAGGCAACCAAGGAAGAAGCCCCAAGTCAACCCACTTCCCCAAGAAGGGAAGAAGAACAAGAAAAAGAATTGGAGAAAACCATATTCCCCAGCTACAGGATCCCCAAGATCCAAAAAGATGCCATGGACAATGTCTTCAACATGGCCAGAACTTTGATTGAATTCAAAGACAAAGAGGAACAAAGAATGAGACAACCCCATTTCCCAAAGAAATAACCTTGTCTCCTGATGTTGTAAATACTTTAACAGAGCTTAAAAATAGTATCTTTGCTCTCTTAAAGACATTAAAAATAGTTTATTATCTTTCCAAGAAATAAATAACAGTTTATCATCTTTAACAAAACTTGTTGTACAAAATAAGAAAGAAATTGATAACATTAAATTTATGATTGAAAATGATAAACCGAAAGTACTAATTGACAATACTCAGAAATTAATACAAGGACAGCAAGAGTTGTATAAATAAATAAGTGATATCAAAGAAAAAACTTTGACAATCAATTATGAGGTGAGTGTTGACAATCTTACAGAAAAATTAAACAAATTAAGTATTTCTGTAGAAAAATTTGAAGAAAAGACTTCATCACACGAAAAATTACTTTTAGACCATGTGGAAAAAAGTGATGAAGCAAGAATGCATCTGAAAGATGACATTCAAAGTGAAATAAGGCTTATTACTGAAAAAATAGATAAAATTAATGAGGCTAACTTAAATATGCCAAAGTTATCAACACCATTTTCTCACATAAGAAGGCCTGTTAAACCAAAAAAGGAATTAACAAATCCATTCATAAAAGACTCGAGTAATCAAGACAATAACCAAGTCTTAATGAAGGAAGTACCTCATTTGAAAGAAGGGCCAACATTCACAGGAGAATTTGAATATGACCAAATGTCATTTATCATAACAATTGACATGCTACAACAAGATTGGGCCATACCAGATTAATTAATCACTGCAAGATTACATTCATTGTTTGAAAAATCTGCAAAAAGATGGTATTATGGAATAAGGCAAACAAACGGCAAAAATACCTGGTCTTGGTGGAAACAAGAAATAATCACCAAGTGGGCTAATGATTCCTGGAGGTACAAAATATAAAATGCATTTGAAAATTCTTTCTTTGACCCAGACAAAGACAAAACTTTGACTTGGTTCTTGAAACGAGTTGAAAGACTTAATGCATTGTACCCAGAAATGTCACAAAAAATGGTGCATATGAAAATACTCAAGAAATGTGGAGGAGAGCTAGAACATGCCCTAAGAAGCAGGTGTATAGAACCATGATCCACAGAAGAGTATATTAATGCACTAGAAGACATAGTGACAAGAACAAAAATTGGCAGTACTTGGAAGAAATTGGACATTTAAAGTCCAAATAAACCATTTATCAAAAAAGATAAATCAAAAGAATCCTTCAATCCCAATACATCCAACAATAATGAGCAAAGAAAATGCAATAAATGTGGAGGTATTGGACACTTAGCCAAAAATTGCCTTAAAAAGGCAAAGATGAATGAAATTGTGGAAACAGAAAACCACAATGACAAAGAAGAGGAATCTGACTATGACAAAGAGACAAAAGAGTCAGAAAGTTCTGAAAGTAATGAAATCAATATAATTAATGCACAAATTAGTGATATTGATATAATTTATGAAGTACTGGATGTTAACTCAAACTTACCACAAGTTGGGACATCTGACACAAACCTGACAAACATACAAGATGGCAAAATTTATAGAACCAAAACTGCAAGAGGAATGGGATATACAGCTGGAAAATCAAGTATAAGTATTGTTATGGTTGATAACCAAGAAGGAAAAGTTAACTTGGATACATGAGAACATTGCACCTGTGTTGGTGAAAGCTATTTAAAAACCATTGTCCCAGACTGGCAAGAAAAACTTATGGCAATACAAGGTGTCAAATTTAGTAGTGCAAGTGAGAGCTTGAAGCCCCTTGGAATAATTGATTTAACACTAATTTTTCCTCACCCCTCACAATGTTTCAGAATCAAAGTAGAATTTGTGGTAATGGACAACTGTACTAGTAATCACTTCATACTTGGGAATGACTACTTATCAATTTATGGTATAGATATCTCTAACCAAAAGGATAGATATTTTACCATAGGAGACAACAAAAGACAAAAGTTTGGCTTCTTAAATAACAAAAAACAAATCACAGTTATTGAGAATGAAGAAAAAATTCCAGAAAAGGAACTTTTTATATCTGAACAACTTAATGAGGCAGAATTCAATCAAGAATTAACAGAAAAAATGAAAGAAAAATTGATTGACCTCTTATTTAAGTACCAAAATGCCTTTGCAACTGACAATGAACCACTAGGTGCCATAATTGGACATGAAGTGGATATAATTCTTAATGTGGAAAAGCCTTACCCACCTCTACTAAGGAGACCTGCTTACCCAGCTAGTCCAAGGGCTAGAGAAGCCTTAGAAGTACACATTGAAGAATTAATGGACCTTGGAGTATTAAGAAAGGTTGGACATAATGAACAGGTAGAAGTTACTACACCTGTCATTATAACTTGGCATAATGGGAAATCAAGGATGGTAGGAGACTTCAGAGCCCTGAACACCTATACCATTCCAGACAGGTATCCAATACCCAGGATCCATGAGACATTAACACAATTGTCACAAGCTAAGTTCATCACAGCCATGGATGCCTTAAAAGGTTTTCATCAAAATGTCTTAACAGACAATGCCAAAAAACTACTGAGGATAATAGTCCACTGTGGAATTTTTGAATACTTAAGAATGCCATTTGGGATAAAAAATGCACCTTCCCATGATCAAAGAATGATGAATACCATATTTCCTGAAGAATTATCAGAAGGATGGTTAATTATCTATATTAATTATATCATAGTTTGCTCAGAAACTTGGGAAAATCACCTTACAAGACTAGAAAGGGTACTACAAAAAAAGGTCCAAGTGAATATGAAAATTTCCTTGAAAAAGTGTCATTTTGCATACAGTGAATTAAAAGCACTAGGAAATGTTGTATCTGGAATTAGTCTAGGTATAGACAAGAATAAAGTAGCAGCAGTACTACTTAAGCCAATGCCTCAAACCAAGGAAGAGATGCAATCATTTCTAGGATTTGCTGGTTACTATAGACAGCATATAAAGGACTTTGCAAAAATTGCTAAATCCTTGTATAAGCTATGTGACCAACAAACAGTCTATGAAATGACAGAAGAAAGAGTCAAGGCATATGAAGAATTGAAAAATTGCTTAACAAATGCCCCATTTCTTCTAATGCCAGATTGGAAACTACCCTTCAAACTTTACATTGATGCTTGTGGAGAAGGACTGGGTGCTGCACTACACCAGACACAAATTATCAATGATAAACCAGTGGAAGGACCAATCTGTTTTATTTCAAGACAGATAAAGCCAACAGAAGAAAGATATGGAGCAAGCCAAATGGAATGCCTCTGCTTAGTGTGGGATTTAGAAAAATCATTTTACTATTTGGATGGAACAGTATTTGATGTGATTACAGACTGTAATGCTGTAAAATATCTATTAGATATGAAAACTCCAAATAGACATATGCTCAGATGGCAAATTGCTATCCAATAATATAGAGGAAATATGAATATTGCTCATAAATCTGGAAATATTCATAAAAATGCAGATGGTCTTAGCAGATGGGCTCTAGTAAATACCTCTGACAATCCAGAATGGGTACCACAAGAAGAACACCATATAGAAGGAATATGTGTTATGGATATTGGCACAGAATTCTTTGACCAAGTTAAAGAAAGCTATAAGATAGACAACAATTGCCATATCTTAAGCCAACTTCTAATGAGAGACTGCAAATATCCATCACTTTCATCAAAACTAGATCAAATATGGAAAAAGGCATATGATGACGGAAGATGCCACCTCCTTGATGAAATCCTTTAACATAGAGCAAAACACACATGTGTTATGGCCTTAACAGATAGAACACTGATAAACACTATTTTACATAAGTATCATGATAGTGTTGCAGCTGGACACCTTTCAGAAGACAGGACACTAGAGAGGGTGAAAAACTGCTCTTGGTGGCCAAATTGCAAGAAAGATGTTATAGAATATTGCCAAACCTGTGAAAGATGTCAAAAAGCCAACAGAGCCACAGGAAAGAAATTTGGAATGATGATCCAAATCCAAGAACCAAAATCCCCTTGGGAAATAGTTCATATGGATTGGGTAACAGCATTACCTCCAGGAGGAGACAGAAGCTATAATGCATGCCTAGTATTGGTTGACAGGTATAGCAAAACTCTCATGTTCCTACCATGTCATAAAGATGACACAGCTATGGACACAGCCATAATGATATGGAATAAAGTTATTAGCCATACAGGCTTATTCCAGAATATTATAAGTGACAGAGACCCAAAGTTCACTTCAGCATTATGGAAAAATCTCCATAACCTGTTTGGGACAAAGTTATCATTCTCAACAGCTTACCATCCTCAAACTGATGGTTTAGCAGAAAGAATGATACAGACCTTAGAGGACATGATCAGAAGATTCTGTGCTGTTGGGCTAGAATTCAAAGATTCTGATGGTTTTACCCATGATTGGTGTACACTAATACCAGCACTTGAACTGGCATATAAAAAATTAATTCATTCTTCTACTGGCAAAACACCAGCAATGCTAGAAAAAGTTTGTAATCCAAGACTTCCTTATGATACCCTCAAAAAGGACTTAGTGGATATACATCCAACAGCAAGCAGTTTTAAGATAAAGCTTGACAAGGCAAGACACCATGCAAACAGATGTATTCAGGATTCTTTCAAATATGCAAAAGAAAGATGGGATAGAAGTCATAAGCCACCTGATTTCAAAATAGGAGACTTGGTCCTAGTATCAACCCTTAATTTCAATAACATAAAAGGTCCAAAGAAATTAAAATATTCCTTTGCAGGACCATTTATGATTAAAGGACTTCATGGACCTAATGCTGTGCAATTGGAACTCACAGGTGAACTAATGAACAAACACCCAGCCTTCCCTGTAAGTCTAATAAAACCTTACAGATCAAGTGACAAGGAGTTATTTCCACTAAGAAATAAACCAACACTTGAAATTCCCCCCTTGGAAGAGGGAGGGGAAAAGAAAATAGTAAAAGTCCTTAAAGAAAGAAGGACAAGAAAAAAAAGGAAGGGAATACCTTGTAAGGTATAGAAATTCAACTCAAGAAGATAAATGGCTACTTGAGAAAGATATAACAAATTCTGATAAACTACTAAGAAAATTCAGACATGAAAGAAAGCCTGAAATAGAAAAGTTAAGCATTATTGAGCTTCAAGGCTAACAAAGTCTATTGAAGAGGTAGGACAGTGGATGATACCCTAATTACACATATCAGATTGTGGTACAATCTTTTTTGGTGGTAGGGAATGTGAACCTTTGAGATATGACTACATACCCAAAAAGGTCACAAGAAATATTTAATATAATTACAAATTAAAAATAAGTACCTTAAAGATATAAAAATACCATAAATTAGTACAAAACTTGGTTTAACTGAAAAAGAAATGAATAAACATGTGAAATAAATTATACAATTGGATTCCCCATGGTAAAATACACATATACCATTTTTATGGCATATCTGTAAAGTCAATATTTAATAAGTTATAAGCAATAATACCTTATAAAAAACACAAATCCTTATTTATCTCCAAAGCCAATGAAACGACATGTCAAATAAATGGTACCATTGGATTCTCCATAAACGTCCACATATAAAACATTTAATAAGCTAGGCTTCAAAATCAATACCTAAGGAATTAACCTGAATATATGCACTTTTTTGGTCAATGCATATATTCAAGGATTTTAGCTAATATCTCTTGAATTATGCATGATAGAGTGATGAACCAAAAAAAAGTCATCACGTAATTACTGTAGGAATACAGAAATGAAGTTTATTTCACAAGTTATAATCAAGCTTAAAACCTGTAAAGAATTATTGATTAAAATCAACAGAGCTGTTGACCACTTTGTTGTGAAAGTGGTCCAAACTTAAAAAAAAGTAGACAGTTGGCCCCTACTAGTTTATTTGTGTAGAATGATGTATTTGTTATTATAATATTCAAGGTATAATCCCTTGAAATCATAGTTTGAAGTTTAAAAGATTAAATTTTGACAGAACAGATGAGTCACAAGAAAAATCATCAAAAATAGAGTTTTGATGATGTAATGAAATACTCTTGGCAGCATAATGAGGTTACGCCAAGCTATTAGAATTCACTCTCTGAATTTCTGTATCGTGTAAATCTTAAAGGTTATTAAGGATCAAAGTTTGAGCTTAATTTGATCATTTATGATCACTCACTGTAACCTTAAATTAAGTTTAACAGTCATATGAGTGATAACATTGGTGAATACTATTAGTTGATCATTAAAACTAATAAAATCCACGAATTTTGGGGTTCCTCCAAGCCTTTGATGTCATCAAAGTTAGAGTTATAGTGATAACTCTAAATAATGGTATAATAATGATGTAATATGGTTTGATCATGATGTAATCATCACCAAACCTTAAAATATTGATCAATTCCAGTGGATATGATTGGTACACGTCTACTAGAAGCCTGTTGGACTCTAGGAGGGAGGTATTTACTATAAATAGAGCTCTTTTTACTCTGTTTTCCCCTCAGACGCATCAAAAACATTAAATCAATACAATTAAAAAGGTAATTTATTTATTCTTTATATATAGAACTTTTATATTATCAAAGACCAAAGATAATCTTATTATAATCATCAATTTTGATGTGATTCAATCATTTGTTTAATTGTTTTTGTTAAAAATATCTCTAAAACTCATTTCCACATAAAAAAAATCAAGAATATTTGTAATTTCTCTATTTTTTATTGTAAATACAATTTGCATAAGTTGTATTTACATTATTTGGCGTAAAATATCTCAAAATTATTATATTAAATATTAAAAGTAGGTTATTTTCTCTTATTATAATAATTTTCTCTATTATTACTCTTTTGATAATTGTTTAATTAATATAAATAGTATTTATATCAATTTATAACTTTAATATTGGTAATATTATTGTTATTAATTGTTTTTTATTAATAAAAAACAATTTTTTACGCCTTTATTATTTGTTTTTAACAATAATAAAGTGCTATTAAATATATTAATATATTTATTTTATTATATTATATTTTATAAATTATATTATCATATTTTATTAATAATATAATTATTTTTACGCCATAATTGTAATAACTCTTTATTATTATAATTATTTTTATCTTATTTGTTTCATTTATAAGGAAATTCATAGTACAATAAGTAAAATATTAGTAATTTTTACTTATTGTTTCATAGTCAAACCTTACAGTTGGAGTTCTTAAGTGAATATGAGTGGAGAATCTTTTCTAAATTGGAATCAAAGCATCTTGAAGTATATGTGACTCATTAAAAGAGGAATCTAATTTGTTTTGATTCATGATTATATAATAGAAGGATTTTCTTCGATAATGTTGCAAAAATTATCTTTTACTCACAAGAGCATTGGGCCCATAACCTTAGAGGTTTTGGATAAAATAAAAGGAACAATAATCAAAGAAGATGAGTCTTCTAAATGAAAAAAGAAACATTCACAATTTATGAGGAATTGAACACATGTTATCACCCAGAACTTCTAAGGTGAGGTAATAGTTACAGCTCAATTAAACACAAGAAAATGACTAGATAAAGTAAAATTCTAGCATAGGTAGATAAGAAAACGAAGAAGACTGGATCATTCAGGCCTAAGGTGAAGGGATTCTCTGTTCTTTAATAAAGAACAGCTACTTCAGCTGCTTTTAATTTAATTGTTTTTTATATTGGTGGTTCTTAAATAAGATCATATTTCTTCACCATTTGTATTTTATTTGGAGTTTTATCTCAATTTATGAATTTGGAATCATAGCCAAATTATTTAATAAATTAATTGAAGAATTTCAAAGTTTCCAATTTGCTTGATTTTCTCTTTTAAAGAAAGGGGAGAATCTTAAGAAAAATAAAACAGAATTCCTTATTTTTAGGATTTGGTTTGGAAGGAAAATTACATTCCAAAAAAGAGTTTTTGTAATCAATCCTTTCTATGTTTGTAATATTAGTAGATGTAAGTCCAAAAGCTCCATAGTTCTGGTGTAAAATGATCACAAGGAAGAATCGGGGAGATTGAAATAATTAAAAGGACTTAGAAGGGGGACAGATCTTGTATAAAGAAAAATCCACAAAGTAATTTTATTTTGAATCAACCTTTATAACAGATGGGGCTTCTTGATAAGGAGAAGGAAAGTTGCAAAATTATGAAGATCTGTGCTTCTTAAATTTTTCTTCCTTCCCCAAGTATTGTCATCAAGAAAGAGATTCCCAATGCACCACAATTAGTGTGATAGAAAAAACTACAACTATGATTTTATCTAGGAGGAAAAACCTAGAGCAGCTGACTAAAAACAGATAGAAATAACTTTCTTATCATTTAAAGTAAAAAAATAAGGAAAGAAAGACAATTTTTTGCTTATGAAATAATTATGTTCTGATCTTTGATAATTTCCATCTGACTTCCCCATATCAGGCATGAGATCCGCTTGTTCTTTGAAGTCTGTCCAGAATTTTGATACCACTCAAGTACATCCAAATAAGACTTTACTGAGGGTAAAAAGGTATTAAAGGCTTCAAAAATGGTTGAAAAAACAACACCACTTAAAATATCCAACAAATATTTCATTTAAAAGGAGGAAAAACTTACAGGAATCATGGACCATTAATTACCTTTGTGATAATATCTCTTTGAAATTCTCACAGATTATGTTAATTGTATAATGAATATTCAAAGTGTTGGAAAATCAAACAAACATTTTTTCTGAAGTTTTTCTGCTATTGGCCAACCTTCTGGACCTGCTTACAATGAATCCTGAGCTTTCATAATCATTAAAATCAGCCTCTGAGGGTAGGTATTCTGATGAGGTTTCAATTTTGATAATCACTCCCCAGAATATCAATAATATTCCTATAAATCTGCTTCCAAGTTTTGAGGGAGTGTTATTGACTTTTATCTTGAAGTGTTTGTGCTGGTGATTTTATATTTGGGCCTTTCTGTTCACTTGGCTTGGCCTTCAATTATTTCATGCCTTGAGGGATTCTCTTTTTTATTTGTTGCACCTCTGAATATTCCATGGGTATTTTTGTATTCAAGAGGGTTTTCATAATAATATCTCTTTACGCTGGGGAATTTATTCAAAGGAATAAATATTGAAAATTCTGAAGAATTGGGGTAACATTTTTGAATGGTCTTTGAAAAAAGACTTCTCAATTATTATTTTTTATTATTTGGGAATAATTAATTCTTTCTTTCCCAATATTTTAATAATCTCCTCTATATACAGTCAGGAAATAAAAATTGAAAGAGACTAAGAGAATGTTACAAGATATGTACGACATCAATAATCAGAAAGGATTGAATGTAAATTCAGATTTAATTTTCTTTGAAATTCTGATAATGGAAGCCTTTGGTTCTTGTTAATTTCCTGTTTGGTCGTGTTATTGAAAGGTATACCTTGTTAATTACCATATTGATGAGTGGATCTACCATTAGGGGGACCTTCAGTTTTGTAATTTTTAAAAGATAGCTGAATTTTATAATTAGAGACCTTGAAATAAAGAGCACAAATGTGAGGAGGGAAATCATTTAGATAAATTACCACTCTTTTGAAAATTCTTTTGATAATATTAATGAACTCTTCTTCAGGGCCACTTGAAGGGAAATAGAGGGCTACAGAACAGTATGAGTGGACTTTTTCAGCCAAATTCTGATTATTTTATGGAATCCTTAAGCTCATGAAAAAGAAAAAACCCACAGGTGACAATGGTAGCTTGTCCAAGCTGGAAGAAAATAATCCTTTAGAGGAAGCCAAATTTTCTCAAAATATTTCACTACTTCAGAATGTTTGATTTGCTTTGGAGGTTTATCCCAGTTCTCTTGGAAAGATATTTTATTCAAAGCATACATAAGCTCAGAAGTGAAGCCCAAATCTATTAGTAAAGAAATTCATTTGAATACAAAGTACAACTAAAAGTGGTTTACTGCATTTAAAAAGCTCATAAAACTTTCAAACTCAGTCCCATACCAAATTTTCTTCACAAAATGGGTTGATGAATGTTTACCAATGTGGCCAATGTGTAGAATGACTTTTGGGTCCTGGAAGGGTTTTGGAAGAGAATCATTTTTGATCATATGGAAAAGAAGTTGTATTTATATTGAGTATCTAACTTCTCCAAATTCAACTTCAATTTTACCTTTGACCTATTTCGAAAATTTTACCTAGATTTTTCCACTTTCAAGATATTCCCCCCTCTCTTCTTAATATATTTATGACAAAGAAATTAAGCTACCATATGTGAATAAAATACATTAAGTAAATCCTGATTATTCCATAAGCTATGACCTTTAACTTTTCTTTTTTCTACCTGGACACATGTTGAATTTATTTCTTTTTATCAAGTTAAGTATGAAGTAATATAAAGTATATATGAGAATTTGGTTCCTCAATTTAACCCAAAAATTGATTTTAATTGTTTCCAAATCTTATTCCTTGAACAGATGTTTAAAATAAATAAAATCGAACAACTACTTAAATTGAGGTATCCCATTTATTAAATTGGGAATAATTGAAAATAATATTTGATAATACTTGATAATGGAAGATATTTTGCAGAAAAAAATATATTTGGTGTAGGATGATATGATGTATTTTGGCTAAGAAACATATTACAATCTATTATTTGTATAAATATAACAGTATTAGGATTGGTTATTTTCTACTTGAGATTCTTTTTGACATATTGAATGTAACAAAAGGATATAATATTCAATATCTGAATCGGTTCAAGTTCCAATTATGGATAATAATTAAAAATGTGACTCTTAAAGATTTATTCCGGAAGGTGTATTTACTATACATTTTTAGAGCTAATTAAAGATAAAGAGACACATATAGCTAAAAGATAACAATACTGGTAAGAATTGTTTCAAAAATGATAGTTAAAATGTGAGTTTGAATTCAGTTATTTACTATAGAAAACTTATTAAAAAAGACAAAAGTGAGATTTCAAAGGGAAAGGCCAGAATTAGTATATGAAAAAGGTAGGTTTTTGGTAACTAAAAGACAATTTGAAACAAGTTAAAAAAGCTGAAGAAATCCATTAATTAAGCTTAGGAATCAGGTTATGAACACAAGATACCTAATGATTGGATTAGACTTTTTTGTCTTATATTGACTTTCATTATCAATATAATGAAGATATTTTCTATTCCTTTGATATCTTCAATTTTGTTTTTGTGGTTTCAAGAAGGGCTTTTTACTCATAAAGAACTTATATGAAAGATGAATAAAATCAGTATATCTGGTAACCTTTTTTGAGCTAATTATTATTTTTACAAATTTATTGAAAAATAAAACAATATTTTGGTATATCATATGAGTGGCCCTTATTGCTTTGAAAAAATTCCCAAGAGTATTTTTTATAATAGAAACCTTGTGCTATTTTTTGGATTTGATGGTATCCTTCTTGAAAGGGGGAAAGAAAACAATTTTTTTCCTTTTGATTTGTCAATTTTGAAAAAAAGGACCATTTTTTATTTTTTAAAGAAAATTGATTTGAAAAATGTTTCAGCTGGAACCATTGATTGCTTAACTTATTTGTCATTTTCTTTCCAAAAATAAATTTGAAAAAGATTATAATCTAATTGCCTTATTTGGGGTAACAATCTATGATTAAAAAGTGTTTTATTTAAGGATATCAAGCAGAGATATGTGTGGTTCAAAGAAAAAATTTTCATTTAATTGAATATGTTCATATTTCTCATGAAAAAGGAGTTTTATATTTTTTATTGGAAACATATTTTGGAAAGCTTATTGGGTGGTAATTTGATAAGCGATGAAAATAATAAGTCAAGAATATAGCCTTTATATCCAAAAAATAGAACAGAAAGATATTTTATTTTGAATAAAACTATACAGAAATTGAGCTTATTTACAAAATTAAAAGGTGATTTTGGGAAATGGAAAAATATATTCTAATAAAAGAAATTGCCTCAAAGTTACATCTCATTTTTTTTCTTTTGAAATTCAAAACTTGAATTAATAAGTGGTTCAGAAAAAACGAACTTCTTTTGCAAAAGGATATTATTCAAGGGGAAACAGATGATATTATTTGAGAAAGAAAATAAACATTTATGAATTATTCTTCTCAGGGAGTAGAAATGTGAAAAAGAGATCTGTTGAAAGTTTTGATAGAAAAAAGATCTTTTTAAGGGAAATTGGAAATTAGATTCTCAATATTATGATTCACATCAACTTACTTTCTTGTACTTGGAGAAAATCTTCATAGTTTTCGGAAATTTGCAAATAAAACTTGACTTATAGTCCTAATTTATTCATCTTTTAAAAAACTCCTTCACCCTTCCAAATTTAATTCATGTGGTCCCCTCAGCAATCATTTATTAACTTTTGTAATAAATGCACACATTTCAACAACTCAATTGAAAATGCTTCACTTCCTCATAACCTTGAGACTATAAACCACACCTAAATGTTAACACCAAACTCAGTGGTCAACATCACAGTTTGAATCAATGTAATCCATTCTGTGGGGATTTTGAGACTTTAATACATAAAATAGTTAAAACTTAATTAAACTTTGTTTATAGTTGAGCTACAAATCTTTCGCCCAGAGGTGATCCCACCACAAATTTCATGAGGCATACAATTTTGAAACTAATTGAGTGGCACAGGAGCTCTTGGACAGAAAGAAAACAGTGACCTGACACTCAGCAATCAGGGAACTCACTGGGAAGACTCCAAAAGAATAAAGAAAAGAAAAAAAAATTAATTTGTCTAAGAAGAATGCAAGTACAAATATGAGATGCCATAACAGAAATGGGAAGCCAAATAGCCAAAGAGCCAACCAAGCAAGTCCTCAATCACTGTTTCAACCTGCCAAAATGAAAAATGGAATTAGTAATGATATGAAAACCAAATATCCATTGATAGGTGAGGAAAGAAAAGGGAATAGGTGATCAATGACTGACTTGATAATATCAGTATTCACTTAACAAAAAAGGTAAGATAAATAAAGATAAAATAAAATCAAAATATATTAATTAACTGGGGGAAGCTCCCCAGGGTCAAAGGAAGCTGTGATATGTGAAATGTTGAGAGCTTGACTCCTTCAGGCTGACAGCTTGTGTGTAAGATGTGGATATGAAACTTTGATTAAAAATCAAGTACTTTTCCTATCCTCAAAATTTGTATAAGGTAAAAATCAATTAAAAATAGTAAGAAATATTATTTTTAAGAGAAAACACGCCAGTTTCATTTTTTATAACTTTATTAGTATAAAACAATAATATTATAAAGATTTATTTTTTTACCAACAATAAAAATGTATCCAAAAATACTCAACAAGAGATATTTAAGGCTACAAAAGAAATTTCTTCAAGAGAAATTTCAATTGGAATTAATTCAGCAAAGAACTGCAAGCAATTAATTGAAGAAAAAAGTCTTGAAAAAGAGTATTAAAGAGAAAACACGCCCAAAAGTGACCAGAGTGAATTTGGAAACAAAGTGACAAAGTTTACAGTGACGAAAGATGCTTTAATTCACTTTTGGGGTGATTCAGGGGTAAAAATGATTATAAGAGTTACAAAAAATGATTATAATGATTTTTTCATGGGTTTAAAAGGATTAAAATGACTTAACAAAGGGGTTTAGAATCTTTTATTGATTGGTTGAACAACGTTTAAACTAATTATAAAAGGAAAAGATTCTAACATGAAGAGAAAAGTGGGACAAAGAAGACATTCTTTTATAGCCATCAATTTTCTTACTCCAAAAGTAAAACTTACTCTTTTCCGTCGTGAACAACAGTCTGACAACAGAAAAGCCAATTATGGCATCATTGAACCCTGGTTTAGACCAAAAAAGGGCTAGTTGAAGCCATTTCTAGCCATTTTAGACCCTTAAAACAGCCATTACTATAGCAATACCTGGTATAGAGCCTTCAAAACACGTCAGAATGTGTGTAGGAGACGTAGAAACTAGTTAAAACTTTTTTTACTATGATTATTTTATCTTAAGGGTAGTTTGACCCTCTTGGCAACAGGTAAAACTACCCCAGTTGGTATCAAAACCTCATCATCAATTGAGTTCACAGACCCTGTAACTCAATTCCAGGCCAAAAGTGATGAACTTTTGGGAGAAGTTTGACACCACACGCCTGTCAGCAAGGATTTTGGTGGTCTAGCTCCCCCTTAGAGCTGGAGTTCCTTTTCCCCCCCAAATTTGATCTTTCCAATTTATTTTTCCTTTAATTCCTCATCATGTATTATACTTATAATTTACATATGTAGTTCAATTGAGTTGTACAGTTCAAAACAGTACTCATTAATACCTCATATGTAAATCAAAGTTCACTTGTGTAATACATGCGCACATTTTGACATTTCAATTGAATTCAATTGAAAATAATTCAATTCCTCATAACTTCTAAACTAAACACAACCCCTCAACTTTAACACAAAAATTGATGGTTAACACCACATGTGGTGTGAATTAAATTAAAGTTTTGAGAATTTTCAAATTTTTTATTGAAAATACTAAAAACTTAATTTAAGATTATTTAGAGTTGAGTTACAAAAATTTCACTCAGAGGTCACCCCACCTAATTTTTTATGAGGAATCAAATGGTGAAATAGTTTTTATATGTTTATTTTTGGATAAAAAGCTATAATATATTTTATATAACATTTTACCAAAAAGATTTCCATTTCACAATTTTTATTAAAAATTCATTTTTACTTAATTTTTACAAGCAAAAATACAATTTCATAACTTTAAATTTTATTGTAATTTTGTTTTTAAATTATAATTAAATTTTGATTCTTGAATAGAAATTTGGTTTATATTTAAATTTTTATTTTTATAATATAAATGAATTTATTTTATTTATATTTATATCTTAATTTATCTTTTGTGGTCTTTTGGGTATAAGAAAATACCTCTAACGCTCACATGGTGTGTATTGAATCCTTGAAGCTGTATTGACAGCTTGATGAAGTGTATAACTTGCCAGATTGGGAAATGACCTGTGTCGAATGATTTTCCCTTGATGTAAGATTAAAATACAGGTTCTGATGAATCCAGACTGTATTGAAATGAATGTGGTTGCCAAGTTGGATTGATGAAGCATTGACACTTGACAACTTGTTTGGAACTGCCTATTGAATACAACTTGGGAATTAATTGACAGTATTCCCTTGGAGGGAATACTTGAAGTGAGAATATACAATGAATTCCTGATGGCGTCATTTGTCTTTGAAAAATTACACCTGCACTTGAGCCTTGATGGGTCCTCTGTATGACATGACACTTTGGTGACTTATGGAATGTTGAATTACCCCTCTGATATTGACACCATTGAATTGCTGGTGAAAAAAGGTGAAGGATGGTGTATAACACCATTTATGACAATTTGAGTTGCTGAAGGGTGAAAGTGGCCAAAGGTCTTTGTGAGTGAAGTCAGGAGGATTAGAGTGAAAATTGGGTTTTGGGTGACTTCATAGCTGACAAGGTGTTTCTGGGCTTATTGGCCAATTTGGGCTTCTGGCCAAATACAACTTATACAGCTTTAAAACTGTATTTGCGCAAAATGTGAAAAAGTGCACAAATTGCACAAAAATTACAATTAAGCCTCAAAAGGCCTGATATGGCCTTTTGGACATATTTCCCATAATACATGGGAAGATGGCATATACAGATGAATACAGCAAAAATGCACAAAGTGCGCACAAATGTGCAAAATGTGCAAAAATGTATTTACAGCTTAAAAAGCCAAATACAGGCCTTTGGGCTGTATTGCTTCTATTGACTGGAAAATAACTTAAATTTCCCAAAAGCGGAGAATGGCCTGAAATTCCTGATGATATTGAAGGGGCCAGGTTGGCCCCAGGGGTTAAATGACCATGCAAGGCCAGGAAATATGAGAGGCCCAATTTGGCCAAATTTCCATAATATTGATATGGCACTGATATGCCATACTCAGGCCATATCCTGCCATCCTTGGCCTCCCTGGCCAATTCTTCCATATCCCCAACCCCGAGGTCCTTATCCTTGTTTCTGGCCCTGGGGGTGTCCTTTTGTGTCCTAGGGGGTTCTGGGCTCTCTAACCAGAACCAGCCCTTCTGGGACACCCCTTTTCATTAGGGGGTCTAGGGCCTAAATCGCCTTTTTGGGCCATTTAGGCCCCCTACGGCTTCTATGGTGAGTGGGCCGTAATCATGGTCCATGGTCCGCGGTCCCTGGGCCAAAGGTGGAAGCCCATTAGCCCCCAAGGCCAGGTGGGTCCCAAACCACAATTGGGCCCACCTGAGCCATTTTTGGCCCCAAATCTCATCAAACCCAAAATGGCCATAAGACCCTCAGGACCCAATTTTGGCCAATACCACCATGGATCATATTTCAGCCCATGGCCTCTGGTAGCCACCAGAGGCCACCAGATCAGCTCAGTTAAAGCTTTCCCCTCACCTTAAGGGGAATTTTTTCACTCCTTCATGCACCCCGTACTCAAGGTTGCAGGAGTGGTGCATATATGGTATTTGTCAGGCTGAGTCTATGATAAAGGTGTATATGAGTATTTACAAGCTTTAACTATGACTGTGACACGGTAAAAATGGTTTTAAAAGATGATAAGATTGATAATAAATGATTTAATTTAAGATTTAAAGGGCTTTACTATAGAGATATAGTGGTGGTGAGCGCTGTTGAAAGCCCTGGGTGCAGCTTTACCTGTTGGATTACAATAATAAAGACTACAATACTTTAAATTAAGAGTATACCTGATTATTTAACCAAGAGTAAAACTGTTTTTGACAGTTTACTACGTAGGTTATTCAAGAGCAGGATGAGGAAAGGCTTTTGGCTGTGAAAAGCCCTCCTTTTATCCTGAAATTGAGGTGGAAAGGCTGCTAGACCTTTCCACGTAGAGGAAGTGAAGATTTTTCACTCTCCAGGACAGGCTTGTGGTTTGCAAACAGCCTGTATACACTCACCAGGGCGAATCTCGCGTCAATCGTCGGCGATTGACTTCACGTCGCACCGCGGTCAGTATAAAATCTTGCTTCAGTCGCGTTAGTGTCACTTTATAGTCACTGGATTTAGTGGGTCACGTCACGTCAGCGTCAAGACAACGTCAATCGTCTCACATGTGTCACATGAGAATGTCACTCAAAGCCCAAACCCATTTCAACACTATGCGCAACGTTCGTGTAATTTCACCTCATTGGCTTCCGCCTCCCCGACGCTTAGCATGCTTACGCACCCGCACCGCCCTCCATCCGGATGAGACTCCGACACTGCCCGCCCCTCTCCGTCCTCACCACTCCTTACGCTTTCACACCCCCGCCCCTACCATCCTCACGCTTGTGTAATACCCTCCCGACATGCCTCCGACACCACTGATGACCCTTACGCTTGTGTAGTGCCCTCCCGACATGCCTCCGACACAGCTTACCATCCTTACGCTCATGTAGTGCCCTCCCGACATGCCTCCGACAACAGTTACCCTCCCTCCCGACATTCTCCCGACACTGCTTACCATCCTTACGCTCATGTAGTGCCCTCCCGACATGCCTCCGACAACAGTTACCCTCCCTCCCGACATTCTCCCGACACTGCTTACCATCCTTACGCTCATGTAGTGCCCTCCCGACATGCCTCCGACAACAGTTACCCTCCCTCCCGACATTCTCCCGACACTGCTTACCATCCTTACGCTCATGTAGTGCCCTCCCGACATGCCTCCGACAACGCTTACCATCCTTAAGCTTCCGTACTACATCCATAGTGTGTACGGTGGCTTGTTGGCATACACAATGGACGCCATCGCCGAAATATGCTGAGTGGCCTTCTCTGCCAACAGGACCTCAGGGGAAATTGGTCAGTATATTCACAATGTTGTGGCTAGGGTTTAAATCATGAGACTCACAAATTAAAACCTAATAAGTGGACTATTTAAGACAAGAATTGTGTCTCCTGTTTCGCCGACAAAACCATTTTATTTCATATCAATCAAATGAACACTTTGCTTAGTCCTTACCTCATGAGCATTGAATAGTTCAAAAGTTGACTTTAGTAGGTTTCTCACTAGTCAACTTTATTCAATGTCTCACAGGGAAGTGATTTCATTTGCATGATATGAAATAATTTGCAAAACATCGCCTCCTTCAATTTCCTGACAAATCGCATTTGCACCTTTTTTCTTGAATTTGGATCTTTTATCAAAAAATTTTCAAACAAGTTAGCAATCAACTCGTCACCATCTATTTGCTTAATAAACTACCTCCGCTATGGCCCGAACCCCGGGAAATTCAACAGAATTCAATGAACGACCAACTTCAGCCCCAGAGAGTGGAAGTGAAATCTCTGATATCGCCAGTAGTCGTGAATTAGGCATTGAAGTAGAGAGCCAGTCACATGAAGATAATCAAGATCCACCAGTTCTTCCGGAATGTGAGTATGCATCCATCTTTAATATTTCAAATCTCTCAAAACCTGATATTGTGTCATAGCCTTTATTTCAGGGCAGCCTCCAAGCTCTCAGAAACCGAATTTTAAAAGTTATGAGAAGGAAAAGACTGTTGAACCTTGTGCACCGACAGAAGATGATGGGCAAAATGATGTAATTTTCAGTGGGGAGGTGGAAATTATATCCAAGGAACAATTTGTCTCCAACATTGCTCAAACAATCCCAAGGCTCGAAAAAATCCAAAATGATAGTAAAATTCCTGATTATGTGCGTCAAAAGATTGCTGAAGCCATGAGCCTGCTCAAAATGGATTTGAACCGTAAGTCCATTACTAATTCAAAACAAAATTGATAAAAATAGCTGCTTACAATATATGGGCAGGTGTGGAGGTGGGAGAATCTCTACCTGAAGGATCTCGAGTCGTAATTGGATTTCCAGGCAAAGGATTAGGAAAAAGACCAAATATACATGCGACCAAAAAAACAAACAAAAAACGCCGTACCTTTGAAGCCGCAAACGATTCTCGCGATCAAGGTGATGAAATTATCAATGTTGAAGGGGACCATATTGATAATGAACCTCCGCATACTGAACCCCCCCCAATACTCAATGAAACAATCCATGATGAAGCTCCACATACTGAAAGTCCCCCAATACCCAATGAAACAATGCATGATGCAACCCCTCCCGCCTCTCCTCGGAATATTCAAGCCTTTCAAGAAAGGGAAACAATTAAACATGATACAATGGGACGAGATATGACTGATATAATTCCCGACGCTGAGCCCGAAGTGTCATCCGCTGCGAATTTTCAAGGAATATTTTTATCCCGCATGGAAGAGTTTGCAGGCGTTTTGAATTATCATTCCAATATTACTCAACAATCATGGAAAAGGGGGCTTGATAATATCAATAGGATTTACAAAAATAGATGGGACAATTTACCAACAAAGGATGCTCATACATTCCTGCCCGTTGGTATTAAGGTGATCAGTAACCGAGATCTTAAAATGTCGGCTTGGCTGCAGGACCTTGAGATGGCAGGTGAGTTTTTTTTTATCTTTGTGCATGATACTTGATTATTGGCTGTTGACTGGTGATATAAATTGCAATATACAGGGTTAGATTTTTTTAAGCCAACCAAAACAGAAGCGTTTTTTGATCACAACATTTGGAATCTCAAATTGATGAAGGAATCAGCTAAACCTCCAGATAATCTCGCAAAATCTGAACACTCCTTCTTCAAAATGGTTCAGAGCCTTCTTTACCCCGCCAATCCAGTTAAACATTTTTGGGCAAATGTTATGTTTGAATCCATTAGTTTAGTCTCATACGATGTGATTGCACCCAAACCATATGTTGCACCAACATCAAATTCAACCGATCCTCTTGGACTCGAACGGGGAGCAGTTGAATACCTTGCCTCCTGCTTGAGTAAATCGAAGCAACGTGCAACCCAACTCAGCATTGAAGGTGGCGGGGCTGACAATGAGATATCCACAAAGCCGCACAAGAACCTGGAGGATCTAATGGATACAGTTATCCATTTGATGATTGCATACAACATGGTACGTGCACATACAAAGGTCGAAGTTAATGGCATCAAAGGCAAACTCACAAACTCAAAAAAAAATGAGGCCATCAAAGATCTTTTGGCGTGTCACAAGAATCTTGGAATCAATCGAATTTGCTATGGTATATTAGCGGCATTCTGTGCGGCGGGGGTTCGTGGTTTGATGGTATGCTCAGATGACTGGAGAACAAGCTCAGTTAAAGGGGCTTTAGCACTAATTGACATTTCCGCAAAACTTTCAGAGGGTAAAAATCTAGTGGAGCCAGTGTGGCTACGTACTAATAAGTATATATGTAATTTACTGAATAAAAGTTTCTTCTCATCAGAGTCTTTTAACCCCACTGTACCTCTTAGATTTGATTTTGCACGATGCTTAGTATTAGACTTTGGTGATGCCTGGGTGGCGAATCGCGGGCTTGGTTCAAGTGATGAGGTCACCTTGACGGTACCCAGGTCAGCTAAACTCACAACCAGGATTGACCCGTTTTAGATTAGCTTTGTACTAGATAGATTGTAATTTAATTTTGCAAAGTGATTTATGAATTTAATAATCATGACTTCCTATCCTACTACTGCCCGGATGCCACAGTCTGAGTACCAATAGTAATTGTACGGCGGCATGCCTCCGTACATCATTGCAAAGACTCCGACAAGACGCAAGCTGAGTCAGGCATTTTGCCCGCGAGTAGCACATGCGGGGGCATTGCGGGAAGTCGCGTTTATCACTTCCCGCCAGCCCATAATAGGCAAAAGGTTCCTGTGTCTTTCAAGAGGAGTGGGATAACTAGGGATCCGCAGCAGGATGCATATTGCATTTGCGTGTGCTTGCAATATTCCAAATTGCTGGATTGGAAAGTGATTGCATGGGAACATCAATGTGTAAAATTGAATAATGCACTATCCACTGCAATTTTCAGGTTCAGGTATTTGAGATCGTGAATTTGCCAAGGTCAGGCGTGAGCTTTCTTTTTAGCCGCAATTAAAAAAGATTCATCCATCGCAATCCAATTTAGGTGATATTAAGAAATCAGTAATCATTCGGTTTCATTTCATGTTCTGCTGAAAGCATGCCATTCACGAAAAAAGGAAAAGAGCGTAAAAGGGAACTCGCGAGAAAGCGTCGGGCTGAGGAAGGAAAGTGTGAGTTACTCGCTTAATCTCAGTGTATATATATAGATATATATATATGCTTCCACATTTATGTGGCACCCTCATTGGGCCCCACTGAAGAACATGGGCTTTAGTCGGTTCAGATTGTGCCAATGTCATGTGGGCTCCAACAGGGAAGTCAAAGGATGTGTGCCGAAGAAAGCTCCTTGGCAGTATCTGATATCTTGTGTGCTTCAACACATAGTGATCCCGCAACCACTCGGGAATAGTAGCAGATCCCAAAAGACAAATGAGCGCAAAACGACCCGAATGAATAGGTTTTTTTCCTCCTCTCGCCCAACAGCACAAATATCAATGCCAGTATCAGCAAATATCACCCCAAGTGAAATTCGGAGGGTTGTGGATGTCAATCAGATCAAACGCATTCACTTTGGCCGTGTGGCAATTTTCTCTTCAACCGGATTACTCATTGCCCTTGTTGAATTCCGACCATTCACAACAATGAGTGAAGTCGAGGTCAATCAATGGGATGAATTATCACAATTCTTATTTCGCGAAAAGAGGTTCACTGACCCTATTGCAACAAATGGAGCATTACTGGAGGGATTTATGTTCGCGATTGGGTGGCGCAAATGCACCACGAAGAATGAACAATTTGGTCTGTATGGTAGTGCTGGCAAAATTGAAAATGCAAAAGATGAATGGCGGGACCGAGGTGCCAATCTTAGCTCGGTGGGTCGCATTCTAGGTCAATCCTTACGATATGTTGGGGATAATTTATTTCAGAAGATTCAAAATTGCTACAACTCATTGGGGGTTCCGTCTTTTGATCAAGTCAACTATGAAGGCGATATTCCGGCAAATCAGGGTGCATTCGAGTTCGCTTCCGCACTCACTTTCACCATGAATGGATTCAAAAACGCACCTCATGTTGATAAGGATGCATCGCTGTATGCTTCGGGATGGTGGTTTCAAGCTGATAAGCGGACCGGCCAAATTCAAAGAGATGCGTCAAAGCGGTGTACAGGGGGAAAATTGATTTTCCCAAATGAGCATTTTTGGATTGATCTATCCACATGTCATGGGCTCATTCAGGTAGTGTGGGCCAGTAGTACATTTGTTCATTATACTGATCCAGCACAGGACAACGAAAGCACGACACTAGTGGGTATGTCCGCACAATGCTCAAGCAGGTTAGCAAAAACAATGCGGCAAAAAAGCAATGGCTATTATGAGATTGGCGAGAGAGCGGGCTATCAAATCAGGGATGGTAATACAATCTCATGCCGATTCAAAGAATGAGGAGATTTGCAAGTGGGTTGGGTAAGTAATGGTGAGGTAAGGCAGAGGACAATATACACCAGGATTGGATGGATTGGAGTGCGGGAGATGGGGTGTCTCACATGAAAAAGGGGTGAAGTGGATTGTGTACGGTGGCATGCCATCGTACATCGGTCCTGGTTTGTTGCTATTGTCCAGGATGCCAATGCTTCACACGCGAATCCTCATGCTTGTGCAGGTTCTGACAATGCTAAAAGTTCCTTACGCCTATGCGGGGGGCCATCGCTACACACGCCAATCCTTATGCCTGTGCAGGCTCCCGAAAGTTTACACGCCAATCCTTACGCCTTTACAGGCTTTCGACGATTCACACGCCAATTCTTACGCTTGTGAAGCTTCCCCACAATGCTGAAATTTTCTTTAGCCTGTGCAGGATCCCAAGAATTCACACGCCAATTCTTACGCCTGTGCAGGCTCCCAACAATTCACACGCTAATCCTTATGCTTGGGGAGGGTCCCAAAAGTGCTAAAATTCCTTACGCCTGTACAGGCTTCCGACGATTCACACTCCAATCCTTACGCATGGGAGGGTTGCCAGCAATGCTGACAAATTCTTACGCCTGTGCAGGCTCCCAACAATTCACACGCCAATCCTTATGCCTGTGCAGGCTCCCAACAATTCACACGCCAATCCTTATGCCTGTGCAGGCTCCCAACAATTCACACGCCAATCCTTACGCCTGTGCAGCCTCCCGACAAGTCACACGCCAATCCTTACGCTTGTGAAGGTTCTAGCCAATTTAAACAATTCAATACATGAGTAAGACTAATAGCGTGTGACCATAGGAAAGGCCATGTTTCACGAATCTGGACTCGATTGCTCACATACGGGAACCTCCCGCTTTTTTACAGTTAAGAATGGGTATGGCTCTAAACCATGGGAGAAGAAAATATAGGAGAGGATAACGGCAACTATTGGGGCATTTTGAGAAAAAGAGGGTCACACTAACAAATACTCACTCAAACCTTTGGTAGGGCACTTATAAAACGTTTTCTCATGCAATAGGATATTTGAACCATTGAACAAAATATAACTTAACGTGAGCAAAGAATGTAATAGAAATGGAAAATAACAATCATTCAATACAAAAAATTTATATGAAAGAAAGTATTACAAATAATAAATAGAGGAAATAATGATTTTTTTTTTAAATTTTTTTATTTTTCTAAGTATTTCGAGACTATCCCGGTGATGTCCTCCTTTGGATAAGCCTCCATTGCCTTGCCAAGGAGGGAGTTTAGTTCCTCCCGGAATTCCCGGTGCATCTCATTTCGATGAGTTGCATCCACGAAAGGAATCATGTGGAGCAAGCGACGATGCTCCAACAAGATTCGGTTGATCGAATCGTGGACGATGGCTCGAGGAATCATTAGGGTCGGTCGCAGGTCGGTGAATTCCTGGCGAGCGTCATCGTGAGAATGAGACGAGCTTGGCACCGGGGGGGAGGAGGCGTTGGGGTTCTCGGGGGCACTGGAAGGGATCTCTGGGGAGGGAACCGGGGTTGGAGTGGAAGGGGAAGATGGTGGAGTCGGTGAAGAAGAAGGGGGAGGGGGAGGGGGAGGGGGATGGGGTGATCCCACGGGCGTATCGTCGATGATGATGATCGAGCGAGGAGTGGCGGGACGATCTGGAGACGGTCGAAGAAAAAATGAGGAAAGGTGAATATGGATCGAAGAGAAAGAAGGGGTGACTTACCATAAGGTTCCTCCGTGGATTGCGTAGGAGCCACCTCAGGTTCTGGCTCACGAGTCGTATCGTCCTCAGGTGGTTGGGACGATGGACTCGGGCCAGGAATAGGTGGCTCTTCGGTTCGGGAGGGTTCTAAAAAAGGAGTAAGAGTCAGTTCACTCGACTCGAAAGTGAAAGTGAAAATGAAATGAAACTTTGGCTGCTTACCACGGAATAATTCCTCAGACCATCGGGTGCCACTCGGGCCTGGAGTGGGTTGCCGGGGGGTTTGCTCGCGAGGCAAACTGGGAACGGGAGAGTCGTGTCGGGGGGGATTCGGGGGGTTTGGTTCTATGAGTAATGGAAAAAAGTCAGTATTATTGCGTGAAGAGAAATGAGATAAAGAGGAGAAATAAAACTTACTTTGGCGTTTGAATCCCATCGGTGACAAGACATGGTGACGATCAGCCCAAGCTCGAATGTCCTCTCGCCATCGCCATCCTTCATCGGCCGGATAATCACTTCGCTCCGGTCGAGGAGTGAAGTGACCATCGGATGGTGGCCTAGGAGGGGGAGTGGACAAATCGATACTGGAGGGGACAGGGCTAATCGTCCGGAATCGTTCCCGTTGGCCTGTTTGGGGGCCCGGCGTCCATTCACGCTCGGAAATGGTTTCATCATCGTTGACCACAAAGGAGTCCTCGCGAGGGCGTCTTGGGCGAGAACTCGTCTGGCCTCGTGGGCGGAAGGGGCGGACAACGAACGAACATTTCTTGTGTGCTTGTCGGCAAGCATCACAAGCGTCGTTCGTCGTCGAGGAGCGAATGCAGGGGATACCCCGCTTGGTGCATAACGTGCACGACATCTAAAAACAAAACAAAACAGGTTAGTAACTGAATAGAAAGTAAGCAATCAAGAAAGAAAAGGAAGACATACGATGATTTATATAAATTTAAAACGGAATCAATATAAAAACGCTCTAGTCGGAAGTTTTTAAAAGTCTGGAAGGAAGTCGTGAAGAAAGAAAAATATTAATATCGGTACATAATGTTGACTAAAGTTTAATTGGAGAAAACGTACAAAGTAGATAGAAGTGGGGTTCTGAAAGTATTAGCAGGAAAAACAAAAAGCGAGCAGGAAGGGGAGTGGGGTTAGTCGAGTGCGAAAGAAAAGACTGGAAAGGCAGGAAGACGAGGGGGAATACGCACAAGAAGGACAAACGCGGGTGAGGTTGAGCGAAGTGGAGCGGGTGAGAAAGAAAGTGAAGTGCGTGTCGTGTGAAGATGGTCTTTTATACCAAGGGGAAGCTGAGACGATCTCAGCAGTTGCAGCACCCGCAAAAGTCTCAGCTTCAAGGCGTGTGGGCAAAATTGAAGCTGAGTCTCAGCGAATGCTGCAACTGAGAAGTGAAATGCTCGCGTGAGGCAGAAGAACAATGGGGGTCTGGCTGAGTATTTCAATTTATTGAATTGTCAAGCTGAGTATTGCAATTTATTGAATTGTCATGCTGAGTCAAATCCCCTTTGTTTCCTTAAATTGCCACCCGATCACCCAGGAGGGTGGTCGTGAGGCCCTTATTGATTGTGCATTGTGGGTGCAATGCACAAGTGACCGCGGCAAGATCACCGGCCTTATGGCCTGGTGATAGTCTTTGAACAAAGGGGGGGGCTGTAAGACAAGTGAATACAGCGTGAGCTTGCCTCGACCCATTGCTCAGGTTTGCTTTCGGGTCATAATTGAAATGCTCAGTGGCTGAACATTTTAATTGCACAGTAATTGAACAATTGATATAACAATATCAAATGCACCGCTGAGTATTGCAATTTATTGAATTGTCAAGCTCAGTCACATCCCCTTTGTTTCCTTAAATAGTCACCCGATCACCCAGGAGGGTGGTCGTGAGGCCCACGTTGAATGTGCATTGGGGGTGCAATGCACAAGTGACCCATGCAGAAAAGCACCCGGTGCATTTGGTCACAAGTGACCGCGGCGAGATTACCGGCCATATGGCCTGGTAATAGTATGTGAACAAAGGGGGGGGCTGTAAGACAAGTGTATACAGCGTGAGCTTGCCTCGACCCATTGCTCAGGTTTGCTTTCGGGTCATAATTGAAATGCTCAGTGGCTGAACATTGGAATTGCACAGTGATTGAACTATAGATATAACAATATCAAATGCACCATGCTGAGCCATTGCTCAGTCGTTTTTGTATGCGCGCACTCTGAGCATTTGGCACAGCATCGGATGACATTTCAGCCAGGTGCAGCATTTCACACGCTTTGGTGAAGTGCTCCAAACTGAGCCTTCCAATGAACTATTGCAAAAGAGTTCATTCCATGGCTTTACTGAGCACTTTCTCACGGTGCGTTTGACCATGACATGCTCAGCTTGCGTGTGCAAATCGGGTGAAACGCAATGCTGAGCATGTGGCACATGAGCTACGTAAATGCAAACGATCGGAAGGTGCATGCACATTTGCTAGATGGATGCAGGCTCAAGTAGTATTACACCTTCCTGATCTGTACAGTACAGTCGACACTGTAGTACGCAGTACACCTTTGTAAATGTACTGCGGGGCAGAGCAAAAAGCTGTTCAACAATGTAACATGCAATAACGTCAAGCCATCGAGTCATATCTCTCACCTGCATCCCTTTGATGCACCTTGTTGGACAGCTCTGCCTAACTACGGCACAGATGCGCATGTAATCCAAATTAATGTAAGTGGGTCTTAATGGGATGACTTAATATTTGGGTCTAACACAAAGAGTTGATTCACTCCGGTGCCATTGTTGGGGCAAACAATGACTGGCCCGCTTGTTCATTGTCGGGCAGCCACACGCTTTCATACGCACCCCCGATGGGTCATACACAGGCAACTTTCACACGCCTGGAAGACATTTTACTGCCAGTCTTCCAGCTGCCTATTTTCTTGGTCGGGTTGTCAGCTTGACTGCAGACGCTCACCCGCTTGCGCGTGGAAACCTGAGGCCAATCAGTGTGGATTCGCTTCAGCCTCATCCACATTAGAATAACAATCCCAGCCTATGATTGCTGAGGCTGGTCATGTTCGCGTGGGTATCTCCCACCGCGGGTCATTTTCTTCACGTTCTCACACGCCCCGCGCAAGTTGTGGCACCTGGCTTGCAGCCAAAAAATTCCTCGGGCATGTGGCCTCTTTCTCCGGAGTTCTGTACGCGCGTGAGGCAAAGAGGCCAATGCCAATCTCGGTGGATTAGTACTCGCCTCAAACGCCATAGGGGTGAATGTATATGTGGATCACGGCTCACGGCTGGCGCCCCCTTTGATCATCCCAGACATTCCCCCCTGAACGCCCAGTATGCATCAGTCAGCAAAAAACTTCAGGCCAAACCAAAGTCATGTTCGGTGGCATGCCACCAAACATATCTCACCCGCCCACACACAAACATCCCCACAGTGAGATTGCCCTTTGAAACTGCCAACATTGCCCAGTAGGTCCCTGTGAATAATTAACCTGGGGAGGATACGCTCATTGTTCGCTGTCACACCAGCGAACATGACTGCATGCCTCTAATATGCCCTCCACAATAAGCTGCTACAACCCACCCAATTTCGGATGTGCTAATGTCAGCCTTGTTCCACCAAAGGTTTCGTAACTCGCTGCAGATCCAGCAGTCAAATGGTGCACCCACATTTTGGCCACCTTGCCTTGATATATGCCCCAAACCGGATATGAAAATTATGAGCCCAAGAGGCCCACCTCCATCAAGACCATGCACGTAACCACAGGCCATCCCCCTTTTGGCCTGTTGCTGCCACTCATATAAGTTCCCCACCTGCGCTTATTCCTCTTCATTCCCTTTAGCTAACCCTTCCCGATCATATAATTCCCAACTGTCCCCAAATAATTCAAAATAGCCATCATGTCAACCCCTTCACAACCACTTTGCATTGGGATGATTAATATTCGTATTCAAATAAATAGTGATATAACCTTAAAGCCTGAGAATTCCCACTTAGGTTCTTGGATTATCCTATGGCACAATCAACACAACATATTCGTATATCTCCCCAATCACCAGCATGCTATTGGCTCTCTCCCGGGAACCCTTTCCCAAACGTTGATACCATTCCTTGGGGCACCCAAAACGTTCATGCACTGTGGTCCTGGTGGGGCATGGATTGAAAATTGCCAATCCAATCCTACTCAAATATTATTCGTTGAGGGAGTATTTATGACTGATGCCAATGATCCCTCCTCATCTCAGAAACCCAATCTAGCATTGATGTTCTTCACATGGTATCCAAACGTTCTATTCATAATGGAAAGCTTTCGAACACAAGATTTCAAGCTTAAAATGCCCAAAGAATATGACTGTACTACTCATTGTCAATGTCAACTCTTTACTCCGACATTTCCCGCTTCAAACTCGACGCCTGCTTCATATCCTGCTGTTTCATCATTGATTTCCAAGCAAAAACTGATACAATTACCCAGTGGATCAGACCTCCCCATGATGACCCCGCCCCATGCCATTATTCAAACCCCCCTCCTCCCTCATCAAAAGACCGGACTAGCTTTTCTCTGGGATCGAGAAATCCCCAATGGCCAATCAGCCCGTAACCTTTGGGCAACCTCACCCCCAGGATCCACTTTTAATGCCAGGCACATCATTACAAACAAGGTCGTTAGCTCATTTGAATCCCTTTCGACCAATACCCCTCTTGGAGGACTGCTTGCGGATGATATGGGATTAGGTAAAACCATTCAGGCCATTGCTCTAATTGGTACCTCCAAGGAGCGGATGATTGCAAACCCCCATCGCTCCACGCCCACCATGATCATCTGCCCCCCTCGCTTAATTACCAACTGGCAATCAGAAATATCCAAGCATGCTCAGGCTGGAGCACTGCATGCCAAAATCTACCATGGTCCCACTCGTCACTCATTATCCCAAGCCGACATCTTAAAATATGATATCATCATCACTTCTTACAATACTATCACCCAAGAATTTAAGCAAACCAATCCCTCTACATCATTCATTTTTCAAATCAATTGGCATTGTATAATCTTGGATGAAGCACAGTGAGTGGCTGAGCTTAAATGATTCAAATTACCTTTTATATCCAATAACCCTTGCCCCCTCTTATAGCTATATTCGCTCTCAATACACTGCCACTCACCGTGCCATTAATAGCCTCCTTTCATCCCGTCGAATATGTTTAACGGGCACACCTATTCACAACACCATTTATGACCTTTTGGGCATAATATCCTTCATCACTCAACCCCAGAGCGCCGATCAAGATAACTGGTCACCATTCATCCTGAGTAGTCTTTCAAAAGGTTGCAATGATATTTTGCATTTGGCATTGCGGCATTTAAGTTTGCGCCGCACCAAAACCACACATCTCGAATCTCTCCCCACTATTAGCCATCATTATGAGCTGCTCCCACTCAACCCGACCATGCAGCAAGAATATTCCACATTATATGAAGAATTCCTATCATCCAAAAGCAAAGGACCAGGAGAGTTTTTCAGAAATATTAATAAGCTGCGAATATGTTGTAACCATCACATCATGCTTAACACAATTGCGGAGGCGGAGCTGGAAGACCCCGAGGGCAGGAGCACTCAGGATAACTCCCCAAGAATCACACGAACTATTGTGGATGTGGAAACATGCATGATGAGTAGTAAAATTGCACACCTCCTACAAAGCTTAATGAAGAACAAACAAACAAGGTGTGGTCCAACGAAATCGGTGGTTTATACCCAATGGACCCAATTTCTAGATTTGTGCGTTAATTCTAATATGCATCCATTACCAATTGACTCCATCTGACTTTTTTATATTGTAGAATTGGTATTGCTCTTGCCCATCACTCTATCCTTTCAGCACGAATTGATGGAACAATTACACCACGAGCGCAGGACAAGGCGCTTGAGAATTTCTTCAATAATCCTGAATGTAAAGTACTCATTGCATCCATTGCCGCGGCTGGAACTGGCCTCAATATAACTTGTGCTAATGTAGTCTATTTAATGGTGAGGGGCCCCCCAAAATTCTCCCCTGATTTTCGGACCCTGACATCCACATTTCCAGGAGCCCAATTGGAACCCAGCCATTGAGGCTCAGGCTGTTGATCGTCTACATCGTATTGGCCAACAACGACCTGTACAGGTCATCCACTATATCACTCCTCATTCAGTTGAGGTCAACATGCGGAAGGTACCTTTCAAGCTCATCTTTTACTTGATTGTATTACTATTCTGAAATCATTCCTTATGGGAATGCCATATTCCAATTACCAATAGGTCCAAGAAAAGAAAAAATCATTAACTGCGTGAGCCTTACTGATATTATATAATTTGTGATTGACAAAGTTGATAACTCCTGTTGACTCTGGCACAGGTCCACAATTATGAACACCATGAGCTGGATCGAACTTCTTCAATATTTCCTCAATGAAAATGAGCAATAGAGTATTATTGCAAGGGAGACGGTGATACATTTCAATTCATATTGTCTATATTCTAACATATTTAGCAAGTTGTTGCATCCTTAAGAGATAATAATCAGATTTTATTACACCTGCACAAATAATTCACAAAATTTTAATTTGTCACAGTGCTATACCGTGACCAATTACTAAGTTATTGCAGAGCATCACCATTAGGCCTAATAACTGGCATGTCAAGTATCTTGAGGGCGCTAGTCTGCATCTTACTACAGCCTTTGAGCCAATCTTGATCAAATACCTGAAATGATAGGCCTTCCGGAATATCACCATCATCTGTCGATCGTAATTCTGGCAATCTATCAATAGTTTTTTTACCCTTTTTTTTAATCCGATTACAAAACTCTATGTCTCTATCCATTTTCAATACCAAATCATTAAATAACTGGGAGCGCCAGCGTAATCCCACTTTGCGGTAAACTTGACGGCCATTTTCCAGTACCTCCTCAGTATCTGAGCATACTCGAGGGTCATTGAATTGTGATGCTAGGATGGGAAATTTAGCCGTATCACACCATTCACGACGGCGCTCACAGGTCTGCACATAATCAAGTAGATCATCATCAGACTTGGTCCACAATGAAGAAGAGATACAGTAACTAACTCTTTGACGAATCTTTGCGAGCTTTTGATTCTCTTTCTTTTTTACCAAATACTCGGCATCCTTTTGAATAGACTTCCATTCTCTTTTCAAATAAGTGAAATATCGCTCCATTAAAGCCGCCACGACCCCATAGTTGTTATGATCCTTGTTCCAACAGTAGTGATGATACTCAGTGCTGACAAGTGCGAGACGGAATGTACGGTAAAACACCATAGACATCAGCTCGTTGAACGGATGTTGCCATGAGCTCTCCCAGTCCCAAGTGAATCGCTTTAGTCCTAGCTTGTGGAGCTCATTTTCGCAGTAGCTTTGGAAACCCTGAGACTGAACCTGTGTTGATGGCTCATTGAACACATCCTCGGGGACATAACCGAGATGACCAGCCACTTGAATTGCAATTTCACGCTCTTCTGTGCTGGGTGGTGTTGGTAGTGAGGAAAAATCCTTATCCCTAACTTTGAGTAGGAACAGGCAATGTGCGTGTACTGCTGATCTCATTCCATGGACATTCTCTGGAAGTTCTGCCTTCAGCCATTTTTGTTGCTCCTTCTGGCTTGCACGTTTCGCCACATTGTGAGCTTTGCGGGCCTGGTTCCTTTGCTGTCTGACCTCGGATTGTTCAAGCATACTCTGGGCGAGGCCCAGCTGAGGATGGGTGAACTCACTATTTGATTGAGTGCCTTGCTCATGCGCTGTGAAATTGTCCCTCCTTGGTTCATCATTTCTTTCACTTTGAGTCGGAGACATGTTCTCATCCTCATCATCCACCATTGTTTCTCTTGATGTACTGGCATGACCCGTTCTTGGTTTGGAGGCATATGGATGATGACGTCCACTGACTTTCTCTTTATGGACCAGAGGTGAAGACGCATAAAGTTCATCCCCTGCTATGCAAATCATCAGTTAACACATTAAAACATTAATGAAGACTGGTCATCCTCACGATCTTCAATTGGCTCCTGAGATCGGACTGACTTGCCTTTAGGTGCCATATCTAACCCATGAAACAAACATATCAAATCATGAATAAGTTTCTACTCCAAAATTCAAATGACTTACTTTGATGAAGCGTCAATACTGGATTTCCCTCCGACAGACCGCTCCAAGTTACATTTTCCAAAGGTCTTTTTCGTCGCCCCCCATCCACGCGCCTTTCATCACCCACATGAACCTGCGATCCTGATGGAATATTGAGGGTTGGCTGTTTACTTTGGCCAAAGGGATCCTGGGATGCGACTGGACTCCGACCGGGATTAAGGAGGAACTCACGTGGAAATTTTGATTGGGGATTAGCGTGTGAGGAGATTTGAGGTGTGCCTTCTGGCCCCTGAGACACATGAATTTGTGTATTAGTGGGATTCGGGGGAATTGGAGTGACGGAAATATTTGGGATCGACCAAGTGCTTGAAGTTGGAGCCTTTGGATTGCCCACATCAATGTTAAGACCTGATACATTCATTGAGGATGCGATAGGGGTTGTGAGAGGAATGTTGGGGCTCAATGGTGACTGTGTTTGAACATATTCTATGCTAGATTCACTATTTGAGTCATGAACAGAACCTGAACGGGATTTATGTGACTTGAAAGATGACATAAGGGCCGAAAAAGTACAGTAATATTTTTAACTAGATAAAACACCTCAGTATTATGATAAAATAGAGTGATATGAGATGAAATCTTTTCAAATTTAGAATAGAGAAATTCTATGAATAGTTGGAACTAAGTGTTGTGTGGAAGTCGGATAAGACTCTTTTGAGGAGAATCCTCCCTGCCTCCTCTTGAGCTCCTCCGCTTTTGTCGGAAACCACCCTGCACGGCCTACCAGCATATAATGTGATATTTCCTTGATCTGAAAGGGGACCCATCATCCATAGGTAATCATATTTGGTAACATTTCCGCCTCCCCATTGTCACATTTTGTGAATTATCCAAACTGCCAATATATGCATTGAAATTCCCCAACATTGTACATCTGTAAAGGGGTATATTCATGAAGGATTTACCCACAAAAGAGACATCACCTTTTCACGAAAGGCAAGACAATCCAAATCACATTCCAACTGATTCAAAGCCCGCCGTACTCAAACCAAATACCAAGACTTTAGCTGCACTCCAACCCCTTATGTAATAGAGTTATATAGTTATGTCTGTAATAAGGTTTAAACCATGTACGATGGCGTGCCAGCGTACATGGATTAAATGTTAATCCCCTCAATTCAATGGTAACACTTCACTAATGGAACCCCCTCAATGGTCAAACCCGCACTATCACAATGTGTAAATAAACTAGAATATGTATGAGCATTGAGCAGCATGGCATTTTACCCAATTAAACGCCTAACCAATTCCGCCATCCAGATGAGACATGTTAAACTTTATCCACTGCAGCTCATGCTCCATTACAAATGGGATAAAATCCTCAGCTGGCTCAAATCATCTCCCGCTTCATAAATAATCACTGAATTTTATTTCCAATTAATAACACTCCTAAACACTTTCACATCAACCATAGATATTTATACACAAACCAACCGTACTCCCAATTCCTGCAACAATGACAACCCGGCCATATTCCTCAATGCGTATATGCATGTGTCAACACTGCTCAACTCAAACACATTCTTCCCCTGAGGGTGATAGGCAAGGAGTTGCCTTCACACCTTTCCAATATAAACAGCACATTAAAAAGCTCAAATCAACCATTGCACCCAAATCCCTTCCAAACATCCCTACTTCTGCATCAGGATCTGGGTGCCCACAAATTCTATTGGATCAAATCTTCCCAGCTGATTATTCACGTTTGACCCAAAGCACTTTCTCAACTCCTGCGGGTCTCAATTCAACTGCACAGAAACCATATAGTGGCAGTCAAACCCTTCCCCCACAAGACCTAGGAATGATAATATCTGCCATTCTATCATTAAGGTATAATTTACCCCGCAGGGCTTCACGCATACTCAACCCCGCCCTGAACCTGCTGATCAAGTCCAGTATCTCAAGCTCAGCTGGTCCCCCCGCTCCTGCATTCCATATACCTCAAGATCTGAGTACCATATTTGAACATCTCCAATTGGAGCCAGTGATTCAAAACTATATATGTTGTCCTCAATGTTTCTCTCTTAATGGCCTTACTGAATCAGTCACAACTGACCAACCCCACTGTCAACGCCATAATGACCCAAATGATCATGATCCCCCTTGCACACAATCATTAGGCAAATTCATCTATTCATCTGAACCCCAAACCCAAAACACAACCAACATGAAGCAAAAATTTATACCAACAAAACATTTCATTTATCAACCATTCAAAAATTGGCTTGCCAGATTCCTCCAGCGGGCTGGAATTATGGACATTCTGCATGAACATCAACAATCCCAAACTCCCGAAGATTCCCCAAAACGTGACGTCTGGGATGGATTGGTCTGGAGACGCTTCACTGGCACTAGAAATATCCATGACCCCCCATTCATGTCCATTCCTGGTGCATTGGCCTTCTCCATATATGTGGACTGGTTTAATGCACATGGAAAGTCAACCCGGTTGGCTAGCATTGGACCTATCATGCTTATTTGTCTTAATCTCCCCCCAAGTGAAAGATTGAAGCCCGAGAATGTCTATGTTGCAGGAATCATCCCTGGTCCGAAGGAGCCAACTGCGCTTCAATTGAATTATCTATTAATGCCACTCATCAACGAGCTCAAAGAGCTATGGCAAGGTTACCATTTTGCACCCACCTCAACAGGTCCATCAGGATCCTTTATCCGTGTTGCCATCCTCACAGCCATTGCGGATGTGGTTGCCATGCGCAAGCTTACTGGATTTATTTCCCATTCAGGAAACCACTTTTGTAATTTTTGCACCATTCACAAAGCTCAAATTGAAGAAATTGGTCCTCAATTTCACTACACGCGCTCATACCAAAGTCATAAATCAACCATTGCCAAATGGCTTCGGGCAACCCCACAACAAAGACAAGCAATTTTCTCTGAGTATGGAGTGCGATATTCAATTTTGGAAGACCTTCCGTATTGGGATGCAACCAGAATGGTTAATCTTGACATAATGCATAATTTAATACTTGGAATTTTGAAGGATCATGCAACTTTCAAATTGTGCATTCCAGAGGCGAAATCAAAAATTTACTTCAGGTCCCGCAGGAAATCCAATGACACCAACAGTTCAGACTCAGATTCCATGACCTCCAACAGCTCTCTTGATAAAATCACATTGAGAGAGGCCCGCTCCCTGAGAAGAGACGCAGCAAAAATAATAAATGAGCCACTCCCCACTACTTCCACCCGAAAAAACTACTTCCCAATGCCCACCCCTAACACAGAACATCCATCTAGTGGTTCTGCGGAGATTCCTTCATTTGATGCCGATTACATCCCACTTCTGAAATACCCTCTGAATTGGATATCACTGCACTGAGTGATCACCAGATCAAGGGTGAGGCTCTTGAGCATCTCCGACAAATCATATCTGAGACCATAATTCCCTCATCATGGACAAGAGTTCCCCGCAAAATGGGTTCCCCCTCTCATGGTAGCTTAAAAGCCGCTGAATGGGCTCTCTTATATAAGGTCTATATTCCATTTCTAATGCTCAGTCAACAGATGTCATTAGATGCACACCAATCTGCCAACACTCAAAGAAAAATGGGTCAGTCAGAAGAACTTGCAAATGAACTAGCCAAGAATACATTCCATTTGATTAGTGCTATCAACATTGCCACAAGCTGGACTGTTTCAATAGATGATGCGACTGCATTTGCTGAACATTGGAAAAAATTCCGCCTTTCCAATCAACACCTGTTCCCAAAACAGAAAAGTAAACCAAATCATCATTTTGCTGATCATATTCCCGAACTCTTCCAACGTTGGGGCCCAGCACAAGCCTCAGCCACATGGGGTTATGAGCGCTTGATTGGAGTATTTGCAAAGATGCCAACAAATAACAAGATATGTAAGTCAATTAATAAGATCAATATATTCACATTGATTAAACACCTGAACTGAATAAGACTAACTTTTTGCAACTCTGAATAGATGATATAGATAAAACCTTACTTCAACATATCTGTCGATGTTCCAACCTTTCCGTTCTCCTGAAATCCCCATCTGTGCCATGTGAAATAAAACAGCTTTTCAAATCACAGCCACCTGCCGTGTTCAATCACCATAAATATAACAAGCCATCCCGCCATGACCAACAAAATTATGATTGCCTGGTTGAGTACTTACAGACTTTTCATGCAACAAGGGAAATAGTTGATTGGATCAGCTTAGACACTACCGTGCAATCCACAAGTCCTCCCACTTCAAGGATTGTCTCACCTTGGTATTTTCCAGTTTCAAACATTAATATTGGGAACAATATATTTTCAACTGAATCCAAAAATATCAGCAACAGTGTGATATGTTTTCTGAGGGGCAACTCACGACAATTTGGTATTATTGATAGCATTTTCAAAGTCTCTGAGCCATCTAGCATACTGAACAATAACTTTCTGATTTTAAAACCTTTGAAGATTGATGTGAATTTCCTACCAGATTGGCCGCATCTGAATATTTATAAAGCTGTTGGTTTTGATGATGGACACTTGATTATATCTGAAGAAGAAATAGAAGGTAACTGTGGATTGTATGATAACAAAGCTCTGTCATGTGGACTGCTTGTAATGATAAAGCCGTTATTTCATGATATTTAGTCTACTAAAATGCAAATCTCTCAGATTCATTAGCAATTTTGCTAGTGAAATAATTGCCTCAAAATTTAGTGACAGAGACATGCCATTGTGACAAGCAAAGCCCATTATTTCACATTGCCACAAAGAACTTACTATTTTGACATTGGGTACAGTGTGAATAAGCCAAGTCCAATGATCAAATGACCCATACACTCACCTTTCACAGCATCCAAGATTTCTAACTGCGCCATCATCATGTTGGAAGCGGAATCGGCTTTTGCGTACCCACACCCGCATGTGCACCCGCACGCGCCAATGCACACGCACACGCACCCGCACACGCACACCCACCGGCACGCGCCAATGCACACGCACACGCACACCCACCCGCACACGCCAATGCACACGCAAACCCACCCGCACACGCCAATGCACACGCAAACGCACCCGCCCCCACGCATGCACACGCACACTTCATGGATGACCTGGTGAAGTCAAACCCCCCGCCTACATCAAGACTGGCTGAAGGACATCTTTGATGTGTGTGTGTGCAAACAGGCGGGTCTGGTGTAATTTTTACCAATCATCGGACGGTTGTGGGATGATCAGGCGGTGAGGAATCTGAGTTGAAGGCACAGGGGAACCAATATTATTGGATGTCACAGGATTTGGTGTAAGACCAGAGTGTGACGTGTGCTCGACGTTCGCTTGATTTTCGCTTGACGTGAGCTCGACTTTTATCCTGCTTGACGTTTGCTTGACGTGAAGTCAATCGCCGACGATTGACACGAGATTCGCCCCGGTGACTGTATTGGGCTCAGATGTGGTTTTGAAACCACATCTGGGCAGTTTTCACCAATACAGGGTGAAAATTTTCATCTGGGGACCTCACAGCCTGATTCTGACGTGTATGACGCGTAGAATGCTGTACAGAAACTGTATGGGACCCCAGTATTGACTGACATATGAGGTATTGAAGTAAAAACATGCTTCTTTGTCTATTTGACACCTCATATTCATGGTTATGGGATATTATCCCATGGTAAGGCTGTATCTGACAGCAGGTGGGATTTTGACCTTAAAATGGTCATAACTCTGTCAGTTTTTGAGATATCAAGCTCAAGGTTGGTTCATTGAATAGCCCTGTATGAGCTCTACACAATGGTACCCAACTTGACATGTTTATCATTAAATATGACAAAGTTATCCCATGTACAAGTATTTTTGTACATTGGCGTGGTCTGGTCAAAAGCTGTATTAAGCTTGTTTGGCCAATAACTTCTGTTGTAGTTGAGTTATGGGGAAATGGATGGCACCATCAGATAGCCCTGATTGTGCTCTTTCCAAAAAGACCCCACTTTAGGTATCTCACACTAAAACTGTAAAAGTTAGATGAGAGGTGAATGTTTTGTTCACCCTTATTTGGTCTGAATTTGACCATAACTCAAGTAATACTGGTGCTAGCTCAGTTTGGTTGGTACCATTGGATAGCCCTGGCTTAGAGCTTCATTTTGAATACCCATTTGATGGGGTTAAGCCTCTCCTTCTAGATTTTAGATGAGAGGTGAAAATTAAGGTTTATGCTCAGCAATAACTTTGAGCAGGAATAACTTTGTTATTTCTTGTCCTATGGTGATGGGACTTATATTCTCAGGAAGAGGTGAGTTTCCTCTTTCTTTTGATACCTTTTGAGCTAATTTGGCTCAGTTCCATATTTTGGTGGTATTTTGGCTATACCATTGGTTTATGGTATTTTGGCTGTCATGCTTGTGCTCTGGTTTTGAGTCACAGGCTGACAGTATTATATACCATTACACACCATTTTTGCTCAGAAAATCAATGGTGATGTTTTCAGGACCCAATTCCATCTTTCCAAATCAAGGTCCCAAAATCCAATGCCCATTTTGAAGGAGGACTTCTTAACTCATCAGTCTGGCAATCCATGGCGGAAATCAGAAGACCATTCAAGGATCTCAATCACCTGGCCCTACAGGAGTTGGGTTGGAAATTTCATTAAGGATTATTCCAAGGGGAATTCTCAGAGGTTATACATCATTTCAATCAGTTGTCAAGGCATCAAGTATTTCAATACTCCTTGGACAACTCAATTGGTTCATATGGACGGCAATCAATCAACCTGTATGTACTTGGCCCAATTGGGTAAATTCATATTCCACTGTGGGAATTCAGTCACAAAGTTCAAATTTCAACATGGCCAGACCTGTGTTGACCCAATTCAGACAATACAGCCGGTGACTCACCTTCCATGATCAGTCTTTCAACCTTTCACATATACTGGCCACCTTTCAGCACCTGGGGACTTTTTCCCCAGTTCATTTTCATATTGGATTTATTTTTACCTTTATTTTTTTTACTTTATTAAAGTTAATACTGATAATCTTAAGTTGGTCATTCAGCACCTTTCCCTTTTTCTTCTTTGCCTGTCAGTGGATATTGGTGGTCATATCCTTTGCTAATTCTATTTCCTTTTCTGGCAGGTTGAAACAGTGAATTGAGGATTCAATTGGTTGGCTTCTTGGCTTTTGGCTTCTCTTCTTATCTTTGGCCTTTGGCTTCTTATCTTTTTCTTTTATTTTTGGAATACTTGTCTTTCCCTTATTCTTCTTTAAAGAAATTTAATCTTTATTATCTTCTATATCCTTTGTAGCCCTCCAAGTGAGCTCTTGATTCCTGAGTACCAGGCAACTCTTGCTTCCATAAGAACCCCTGTGACAGGTTGTGACATTGAGTGTTATGAGCGTTTGGAAAAATAGCTATAATGATTTCTGTGTACTCTTTTTCAAAACCTATCTTATTCTTAACATTTTTGTGGAAAAATTATTTTTATTTCATTGTTTTTACATTTTTTGCCAAATTGCAAGTTTATATAAGGTTAAACGTCTTGAGATTTTATTATAAATCTTAATTTCATCTTGAATTATAGCTTATATTCATTGTTGTTTTCTTTTGCATATATCAAAATACTGCTAAGGCTCACAATCTCTTCCCTAAGGAATGGTAATTCTTTGTAATATTGCTAGTTTGAGTGTGTCTGTGTCACAGCCATGGAGACAGGCAGCGCATTACCACTCATCACTAATGGAGAATCTTCCAACACCTAATCAGCAAAGGGTTTCATGGAAGATTCACCAAATACAGTTCCAAACCTCAATACAGGTCAATACAGGCAAAACCCAAATACAGGAATCACCAAATACAGGCCTGCTTTCAATACAAGTGCAAAAACCTGTATTGATTCAAATATGTGTATTGGATACACCAATACAGCTTCTGTGAGCCTTAGAGGTATTTTCATATACCCAAAACACCACAAAAGATAAATTAAGATACAAATATGAATAAAATAAAATTATTTATATTATAAAAATAAAAAATTGAAATATAAATACAAATTTATATTTGAAAATCAAAATTTAATTATAATTTAAAAATAAAATTACAATAAAATTTCAAATTATGAAATTATATTTTTACTTGTAAAAATTAAGTAAAAATGAATTTTTAATAAAATATGAGAAATTTAAATATTTTTGGTAAAACAATATATAAAATATATTATAACTTTTTATCCAAAAAATAAACATATAAAAACTATTTCACCATTTGATTCCTCATAAAAAATTAGGTGGGGTCACCTCTGAATGAAATTTTTGTAACTCAACTCTAAATAAGCTTAAATTAAGTGTTTAGTATTTTCAATACAAAATTTGAAAATCCTCAAAACTTTAATTTAATTCACACCACATGTGGTGTTAACCATCAATTTTTGTGTTAAAATTGAGGTGTTGTGTTTAGTTTAGAAGTTATGAGGAATTGAATTATTTTCAATTGAATTCAATTGAAATGTCAAAATGTGCGCGTGTATTACATAAGTGAACTTTGATTTACATATGAGGTATTAATTATTACTGTGTTGAACTGTACAACTCAATTGAATTACATATGTAAATTACAAGTATAATACATGATGAGGAATTAAAGGAAAAAATAAATTGGACAGATTAAAATTGGGGGGGAAAAGGAACTCTAGCTCTAAGGGGGAGCCAGACCCCCAAAATGCTTGTTCATCACTTTTGTCCTGGAATTGAGTCACAGGGTCTGTGACTCAATTGATGATGAGGGTTTGATACCAACCAGGGTGGTTTTACCGGCTTCCAAGAGGGTAAAACTACCCTTAAGTTAAAACAATGTGAGTAGAAAAAGTTTTGACTGGTTTCTACGCCTCTTACACACATTCTGACGTGTTTTGAAGGCTCTAGACCAGGAATTGCTATAGTAATGGCTGATTTAAGGGTCTAAGATGGCTAAAAATGGCTTAAACCAGCCCTTTTTGGTCTAAACCAGGGTTCAATGATGCTATAATTGGCTTTTCTGTTGTTGGATTGTTTTTCACGACTGACAAGGGGAAATTGTACTTTTGGAGTAAGAAAATTGATGGCTATAAAATAATGTCTTCTTTGCCCCACCTTTCTCTTCATGTTAGAATCTTTTCCTTTTATAATTAGTTTAAACGTTGTTCAACCAATCAATAAAATATTCTAAACCCCTTTGTTAAATCATTTTAATCCTTTTAACCACATGAAAAAATCATTATAATCATTGTTTGTAACTCTTATAATCATTTTTACCCCTGAATCACCCCAAAAGTGAATTAAAGCATCTTTTGTCACTGTAAACTTTGTCACTTTGTTTCCAAATTCACTCTGGTCACTTTTGGGCATGTTTTCTCTTTAATATTATTTTTAAAGACTTTGTTCTTTAATTAATTGCTTTCAGTTCTTTGCTCAATTAATTCAAATTGAAATTGCCCTTGAAGAAATTTCTTTTGTAGCCTTAAGATATCTCTTGTACAGTATTCTTGGGATAAATTTTTATTGTTGGTAAAACAATACATCTTTATAATATCATTGTTTTATACTAATAAAGCTATAAAAAATAAAATTGGCGTGTTTTCTGTTAAAAATAATATTTCTTACTATTTTTAATAGATGTTTACCTTATTCAAATTTTGAGGACAGGAAAAGTACTTGATTTTTAACCAAAGTTTCATATCCACACCTTACAGTTTCACATCTTAAATACATGTTTCTCAATCATACAATCATGGTTTCTCAACACTCAAACTTCAGGCTGGCACTTTTTCACATATACCAGCCCCCTTTCACCCACCTGGGGGTTTTTCCCCCAGTTAATTAAAATTTTGGATTTATTATTTAATATTATTTTACTTCTCATTAAAGAAATATTCTTTTATTAATTATTAAGTTAATCTTTGTAAGGTTTGACTATGAAACAATAAGTAAAAATTACTAATATTTTACTTATTGTACTATGAATGTCCTTATAAATGAAATAAATAAGATAATCAGAATTATAATAATAAATAATTATTATAATTATGGCGTAAAAATAATTATATTATCAATTAAATATGATAATAAAACTTATATTATAAGATATAATATAATAATATAGATATATTAATACAAAATAATTAATATATTTAATGGCACTTTATTATTGTTGCAAACAAATAATAAAGGCGTAAAAAATTGTTTTTTATTAATAAAAACCAGTTAATAACAATAATATTACCAATATTAAAGTTATAAGTAAATATAAATACTATTTATATTAATTAAAGAATTATTAAAGTAATAATAAAGAGAAAATTATTATAATAAGAGGAAAGAACCTACTTTTAATACTTAATATAATAATTTTGAAATATTTTGCACCAAATAATGCAAATAAAACTCATGCAAATTGTATTTACAATAAGGAATAGAGAAAATTACAAATATTCTTTATTTTTACGTGGAAATGAGATTTTAGAGAGATTTTTAGCAAAAAAAATTAAATAAATGATTTCATCACGTCAAAATTGATGATTATAATAAGATTATCTTTGGTCTTTAATAATATAAAAGATTTATATATAAATAATCAAGATATTACCTTTTAATTTAAATGATTTAATGTTTTTGATGCATCTGAGGGGAAAACAGAGTACAAACAGCTCTATTTATAGTAAATACCTCCCTCCTAGAGTCCAACAGGCTTCTAGTAGACGTGTACCAATCATATCCACTGGAATTGATCAATATTTTAAGGTTTGGTGATGATTACATCATGATCAAACCATATTACATCATTATTATGCCATTATTTAGAGTTATCACTATAAGTCTAAGTTTGATGACGTCAAAGGCTTGGCAGAACCCCAAAATTTGTGGATTTTATTAGTTTTCATCATAAACTAATAGTATTCACCAATTGTATCACTCATATTACTGTTAAACCTAATTTAAGGTTACAGTGAGTGATCATAAATGATCAAATTAAGCTCAAACTTTGATCCTTAATAACCTTTAAGATTTACATGCTACAGCAATTCAGAGAGTGAATTCTAATCGCTTGGAATACCCTCATTATTCTTCGAAGAGCATTTCATTACATCATCAAAACTCCATTTTTGATGATTTTTCTTGTAACTCATCATTTCTGTCGAAATTTAATATTTTAAACTTCAAACTATGATTTCAAGGGGTTATACCTTGAATATTACAATAAAAGAAAACATCATTCTTCACAAATGAACTAGTAGAATCCAACTGTCTACTTTTTTTAAAGTTTGGACCACTTTCACAACAAAGTGGTCAACAGCTTTGTTGATTTTAATTAATAATTCCTTACAGCTTTCAACCTTGCTTATAACTTGTGAAATAAACTTCATTTCTGTATTCCTACAGTAATTTCGTGATACCTTATTTTTTGGTTCATCACTCTATCATGCATATTTCAAGAGATATTAGCTAAACTCCTTGAATATATGCGTTGACCAAAAAAGTGCATATATTCAGGTTAATTCCTTAAGTATTGATTTTGAAGCTTAGCTTATTAATTGTTTTAAATGTGGATTTTTATGGAAAATCCAATGGTGCCATCCTTTTTCACATGTTGTTTCATTGGTCTTTAAAATAAATAAGGATTTGTATTTTTTATAAGGTATTATTACTTATAACTTATTAAATATTGACTTTACAGATATGCCATAAAAATGGTATATGTGTATTTTGACATGGGGAATCCAATGGTATGATTTATTTTACATGTTTATTCATTGGTTTTTAATTTAAACCAAGTTTTGTACTAACTTATGGTATTTTTATAGTTTTAAGGTACTTATTTTTAATGTATAATTATATTAAATATTTCTTGTGACCTTTTTGGGTATGTGGTCATATCTCAAAGGTTCACAGTCTTTGCCTTCCCCTACCTGTTCAGTAGAGTACTGGTGGCCATATCCTTTATTAATCCTTTTCTCTTTTCTGAACAGGTTGTAACAGTGATACAGGATTATTTGTGTTTGGCTCTTTATTATTGATTTTGTTTTTCTCTTATATCTTTTAATGCTTGTTATTTTATGACTAGGAACATATTCTCTTCATTCATTACTCTTACCAATTGAGTATTTATTCTGAGCCCTCCATAAGTAACTCTGTTCACTGAGTGCCAGGCCCTCATCATTTAGAAGAGCCCCTGTGACATTATTTTAATTAACTCATAATTGATTCTTTTCTTTCATTGATTCTTATTCATTTCTCTCCTTCTCAATTATGATTTTTTAATAATCATATGATATTATGATTTTATTATCTCTCATCAATTTCCATCTCATTCATTTCATTCAAATGAAAATTGATTCTCTTTCTCATTTCAAAATTTTGCGGACCATTTCATTTTCTTCTTAATTCTCAATCAAATTTTATTTTCATTTTCTATCTGAATTCAGGTTCATTTATCAGGTTTAATTGATTGGAATTTGGGATCAATGGATTCATTGTTTCAGGAGTTTATTGAATTGGGGTAATAATTTTTGATTTGAAACTCTCAAGAATTATTAATTGATTGATCTGATTATGCAAAAAATTGACTTTACCTCAAGACTCTGATTTGATTTAATTGATGGATCTGTTTTGATTCCTCAAGATAGCTGATTTATCCTCAAGTTTTGATTTTATTGATTTGTTTGAATTTGATTCCTCAAGAAAATTGCATTGATTTTTGAAGATATTGATTGAATCCCTCAAGACACAATTTATTTGATTTTGAATTGACTTGATTGATTTGATTTGATTCATTGATTGCCTTGATTTGACCTATTGATTGAAATCAATTATTCATACCAATTTCACTTTGTCATCTTCACTCTTCAAGATTTATTCATATTTATTCACTTCAAGACTATTGATGAATTTTTCAAGTTCATCAAGATTCTCATTTGAATTGTTTTGCTAAAGCCTTGTTTATTCTCACAGCATAGCCCCCCAGGCAGGAATACAAGATCCCAAAGACATCAAGCTGTTCTCACTGCTACAGCAAGTGTAAGATGTGACTATGAAACTGATGATAATATTACTATTAATGAACAGTACTATGTCTGTTCTTATGAAATATAATAATAAAAAATTATTATAACCACAATTAAATAATTATAAAATTGTTTCTTTCACGTGTTATACACTACTAGTGATTATAACAGTGAGCAGTAATTGTCTACAAGAATCAATTACAAGAAGAATTTAATAATAAAAACTTCTTTTATTAAAATAATAAAATTACTTTAATATATAATTATCTTTTACAAGAATAATTATAAAGATAATTCTTGAAGAAAACTATTACTAGAGGAAAACTTTAAGAATTAAAGATAAATGACTCACTAATACTCCAAAGAACTTATTGATAGATAAAAGTAGAGAAATTTGACGTGGAATTGTGGATTTAAGGGATCAAAAGGATTTATAACAGTAATACAACAATATATAGTTGGATTCTATGATTTCATGTCTTTCTGGTTGATTCTGAAAGATTTAAAATACTTAAGAATAGCTTGTAACTAATACTTACTTGTTGGTAATAATGATTTAATAAATTGATAAGATGATGATACAGAAAAAACAGCAAGAAGAGGCTACTTTTAAGTCAACAACAGCTCACAGAGGCGTGCCATGGAGAAAACTGAAAAGCCAGTGAGTGAAAAAACAATAAACCTTTTTGGATTAATGATTGCATCATCTGTTGTCACGTAAGATTATCATAATTACTTAATTGATGCTTTTACGTGACTACCAACCCCAATATGGTTAAGAATAAAAGGAGTAACATCTGTAAATCTTCTCTTATTCCAAAATAATAATTGATTTCTCAAAGTTATCAATGTTATTGCCAATTTCATCACAGATTTTCATTACTGTGAATTTTTGAAGATTCAGTGTTTCACGTAGAATGGTCAAAAATGGACTATAAGTAAAGCTTTTAATTTTACTAGTAAAACTGGAATTCCTTTTGGTTGTACCATAGATAAAACAGTTCTCTATTGGTCCTGAAAGTTTCATAAAGATTGATTAAGAATTGTATTTTTAATGAATTTTTGAAGTTTTTACCTCATTTCGACGTAGAATTTCAAATATCAGTGTTTCACTGGTTGCTATGAGGTAAATCAATGGATACAAGTCCAAAAAGGGTTTTAATTACTCTTTTGGGGTTTATCCATGGAAATTCATTAAGAATTGACGTGGTTACAGGAGTCTAAGTAGCTCTTTACCTCCTTGGCACGTCAAAATAGCAGGTTATTTGCTATTTTCTTAAGATTTACAGTAGTTGTGACATGGTAACCAAGTTCCCAAAGAGGTTTAGTTTACCAATTGGGTCAAGATCAGCCATGGAACCAAGCTTTGGAGCTATCCATGCCTCTGAGTCCTCAGAAGTTGGGTACCCTGGCTCTCTTTGATGTCTTTTGTCCCCCTTGCCTATTTTTTATGTCAAAATAGTAATTTAAGCTTCAAGTGAGATATCCACTATGGGTGTACCAAAATTCCATGTAAGAATACCATGATATTAAGTGCTCAAAACATGCATAACACTATTCTTAGTGTATATGTAACATGGGATTTCTCAATTTCCCATTATTTTGGCGTGAAATTAAGAAAAACAAAAATTTTCACGGATCTTTTATGTGGTATTGATGATGTGGTATTGAATTATTTTCCATTTTACCACCTCAAAGAGTTAATTTGAGCTTATTCACTCTATGGAGCTACCCTAGGTGAATTTTTGTGTAGAATCCAAATCTGGCCTTAAATCCATGGATTTACTTACTCAATAAAAAGTTATTCATCTTTTCTGAAATCAAAAATGATGAATTTTGAATATATGCATGATTTATGAGTTATGTATAATTCAAAATTTCTTTTTAAGATAATTGTGGCCTATTTGGGTATGTAAAATATACCTCAAGGCTCACATTCCCTCCCACCAAAAAATAAAATTGTACTACAATTTTATTAGTGATAAAAGAATAAGGCCCCAAAGGGGGTTAATGTCCACTGTCCAACCTCTGTACATTACTCAGATCAAGTAATTTAAAGCACATTTATAGACATATTCAGGCTTGTGGCCTTCTTTCATGTCTAAATCTTCTTAAGAGTTTATCTGAGTCAGGTATTTCTGATTCTGCCATCCATTCATCTTCATGTACTGGATGTCTATATCTGACAAGATATTCTCTTTGATTTTTACCCCTAAGTCTCGTTTCTTTAATGACTTTCTTTATCTTTTTGTCTTCATTCTGTTCCACAGGTGGTACAGTTAAAGGAGTTGGGTTTCTTAAAGGAAACAATTCTTTATCAGCTGGTTGATAAGGCTTTATCAAGCTGACTGGAAAGGTGGGGTGTTTATTTTCCAATTCACCACTCAATTCCACTTGAACTGCATTGGTTCCATGTAAAGCAACAATAACAAAAGGTCCTACATAAGAATCTTTAAGTTTCTTTGGGGCTTTGATATTATTAAAATTCAAGGTTGCAACTAAAACTAAGTCCCCTACTTTGAAGTCTGGTACTTTGTGACTCTTGTCCCACTTCTGTTTTGCATAATCAAAATGATCATTCATACTTTGTTTTGCATGATGTTTTACTTTATCAAGCATTAATTTGAAGCTGGAAGCTGTAGGATGAATGTCAATCAAGTCTTTCCTCAGTGTGTCTGCTGGGAGTCTTGGATTCCATCCTTTTTCTAACATAGCAGGAGTTTGTCCTGTGGAAGAATGGACTGATGTCTTATATGCCAATTCTAGTGCAGGTATCAGAGTGCACCAGTCATGGGTAAAGCCGTCTGAGTCTTTGAATTCTAATCCATAAGAACAGAATCTCCTGATCATGTCTTCTAAAGTTTGAATCATCCTCTCTGCTAGCCCATCTGTTTGAGGGTGATATGCTGTAGAGAATGATAACTTAGTCCCAAACAATCTATGAAGATTGGTCCAAAGTGCAGATGTGAACTTGGGATCTCTGTCACTTATGATATTCTTAAATAACCCTGTATGAGAAATAACTCTACTCCATAAAAGAAGAGCTGTATCCACAGCAGTGTCATCTTTATGACATGGTAAGAATATGGGAGTTTTGCTATATCTGTCTACAATGACTAAACAAGCATTATAACTTTTGTCACCACTTGGAGGAAGTGCTGTGACCCAATCCATGTGAACAACTTCCCATGGGGATTTCGGTTCTTGAATATGGATCATAAGTCCAAATTTCTTGCCTGTACTCCTGTTTGCTTTTTGGCATCTGTCACAGGTATGGCAATATTCAATGGTTTGTTTTCTCCAAGATGGCCACCATGCACAGTTCTTTGCTTTTTCAAGTGTTCTATCTTCTGACAGGTGTCCAGAGTAGATAATATCATGACATTCATGAAGAATGGTATTGATAAGTAATCTACTGCACAATGTCATAACACAAGAATGTTTTCTTGTGTGGTAAATGATTCCATCAAACAAGTGAAATCTTCCTTCAGAATAGGAATTTTTCCAAACTTCATCAAGTGCATTAACTAAAGATGTATCTTTGCAGTCCTTATCTAATAAAGAAGTCAAGATATGGCAATTCTTGTCTTGTTTATAAGATTCTCTGACCTCCTCAAAGAGTTCAGTCCCAATATCAGTTATGTTAATTCCTTCAATTGGAATCTGTGGTTCAGCTTCTAAAGGTACATAAGCTGGGTTATCAGGAGTGTTGGCTAAAGCCCATCTACTAAGTCCATCAGCATTCTTGTGAATGTTTCCTGCTTTATGAACTATAGTCATATTTCCTGTATATTCTTGAATAGCTATTTGCCATCTCAACAAATGTCTGTTGGGAGTTTTCATGTTAAGAATTGATTCTACTGCATTACAGTCAGTTATCACTTCAAAAACACTGCCATCAAGGTAATAGTGCAATTTCTCAAGTGCCCATACCAAACATAAGCACTCCATTTGGCTTGCACCATATCTGGCTTCTGTTGGTTTGATTTGCCCTGAGATATAACAGACTGGTCCTTCTGTAGGTTTGTCATCAATAATTTGGACTTGATGTAGGGCTGCCCCTAATCCATCTCCACATGCATCAATGTACAACTTAAAAGGAATATTCCAGTCAGGCATGAGGAGTAAAGGTGCTTCTGTAAGGGCTCTCTTTATCTTCTCCTAAGCTTTAATTCTTTCCTGTGTCATCTCAAATACAGTCTGTTGATCACAGATTCTATAGAGTGATTTGGCTAGAATTGCGAATTCTTTTAAATGTTGCCTATAGTAGCTGGCAAATCCAAGAAAAGACATCATTTCTTTTTTATTCTGGGGTATTGGCTTAAGTAGTACTGCTGCCACTTTATTTTTGTCAATACCCAAGCTTAAACCAGAAACAACATGTCCTAATGCTTTAAGTTCTTCAAAACCAAAGTTGCATTTCTTAAGTGAAATTTTCATATTCACGTCTGAAACTTTGTGAAGTACTCTTGCAAGTCTTTCAAGGTGCAAAGACCATGAGTCAGAACATATGATAATATCATAAATATAAATGATAAGCCATCCTTCAGACAATCCTATGGGAAGATGGTATTCATCATTCTTTGATAATGAGATGGAGCATTTTTAATGCCAAATGGCATTCTAAGATACTCAAAAATACCACAGTGAGTGATAATTATAAGTAATTTCTTAGCTTTAGGCGTCAAAAAATTTTGATGGAAGCCTTTTAATGCATCCATTGATGTTATATATTTGGCTTTGGATAATTGAGTCAAGGTTTCTTGGATTCTAGGGATTGGATACCTATCTGGAACTGTGTAGGTATTCAAAGCTCTAAAATCTCCAACCATTCTTGACTTATCATTATGCCAAGCAATGATAACAGGTGTTGTCACCTCAACCTCCTCATTATGGCCTACTTTCCTTAGTACACCAAGTTGAATTAACTCTTGGATATGTTTCTCCAAGGCTTCTCTAGCTCTGGGACTGGCTGGATAAGCTGGTCTTCTAAGTACTGGAGGATATGGGCTATCAATATTAAGAGTAATATCAACTTCATGTCCTCTTATAGCGCCTAATGGTTCATTATCAGAGGCAAATGCATTTTTATATGTGTATAACACATTAATAAGCTCATTCCTCATCTTTGGTGACAATGATTGATTAATTTGTGCTTCAACAAGTTGATTAGTCACAAATTCATCTTTGTAAGTATCCTTGACAGAAGATACTACAGATATCTGTTTTGGCATATTGGAGAAAGCAAATTTTTGTCTCTTGTTATCTCCAATTGTGAAATATCTGTCCTTATGGTTATTTATATCAATACCATAAATATTTAAGTAATCATTTCCAAGAATGATGTGCTGAGATGTGCAATTATCCATTACTACAATCTCAGTTTTCATTCTTATACTTCCTGCTGGATGTGGGAATACAATATTAGTGTCCAATATGCCCAGGGGGTACATATTGTTACTGGCACTACTGAATTGTACACCTTCTATTGGTAATAGATGGTTTTTCCATTCAGGAAGTATAATTTGGAGATAATCTTTTCCCACACCAGTGCAAAATGCCCCTGTATCCAAATTGACTTTGCCTTCAATATCACTCATCAGAACTGATGTGATACAGGATGCCCCAGCAGTATAACCCTTTCCTCTAGCAGGTTTTGTTTTACACATTCTGGCATCTTGGATATTGATCAGGTTGCAGCAATCCTCACTGTACTGTGGCAAGTGGGTATGGACTTCTGTGACCTCAAAGAAAGCTGAAATGTTCTCAATGGGATAGTCCTCTACTGGTGTATCTTCAGAGACTGCAGAATCTTGATCAGACTCTTCTTTCTCTTCAGTACACTGAATTTCTTCAATGACTTGAACTTCATTGATCTTTGTCTTCTTAGGACAAGTGTTGGCTAAATGTGAAGAACTTCCACATTTATGACACTTCAAGACAGGTCTTTCTGGTCTTCTTTCTTCTCTAGGAATCTTTGAGACTATTTTGGACTCTATTGGGTTTTGAATCCCAGTCTTACCAATTCTTGTTCTGGTAATGATATCTTCCATAGCATTAATGTAGTCCTCTGTTGAACAAGGTTCCACACATCTGCTTTTGATAGCATGTTCCAGTTCTCCTCCACACTTTCTTAATATTTTCATATTAATCATAGTGTCAGACATATCTGGGTGTAAAGCACATAATCTGTCTTTTTGTTTGAAGAACCAAGTGAGTGGTTTGTATTTTTCTGAGTTAAAAATGGCACTTTCAAAAGCATTTTCCATTTTAAACCTCCAAGAATTATTGGCCCATTTGGTAATCACTTCAGATTTCCACCAAGACCAGTCATGTTTACCATGATCAATCCTCATTTTGTAATACCATTTCTTTGCAGTCCTGGTAAATAAACAGTGTAATTTCCCCACTATGATTTCATCAGGTATATTGAAGTCTTCTTGCAACATATCAATAGTCCTGATGAATTCAATATGGTTGTATTCTCCTTCACCAGAGAATGTTGGCCATTCTTCTATTTTGGGAGTATCCCTTGTAGAGTAGGCATTTTCTCCTAAGAATGGGGTGAGACTTTCTTTAACAGAAAGTTTCTCTTCAGTTAAAGGTGTAGAATGTCTTAGCATATGTGGTTCATGATTCTTATGAATTTGTTCTACACTTGCAATTATTTCATTATTCAACTTCTGCCTTTCACTGTCACTTTTTGCTAAGTGTATGGCAAATTGATTGGTATTCTCAACTATTTTTAAGACATGGTCTTGCAAAGTCTTAAGTTGATCATTCGTTTTAAAAATGGAAAGATCTTCCATCTCTTCATGCTGAACTTGGCACATGTTTTCAATTCTTATGCAAGAATTGGTAATTGAGTCAAGTTTGGCATTTGTCACTTGGTATAATTCAAGGTATTTTTTGTCATTTTTCTTTAATTCAAGTATATCTGATGTAATTTTAGTTAACTTTCCATCAAGTTTACCAATTTCTACATTAATACTAGTCTGTACACCAATTATTTGCGTGGAAAGTTTCTTTTCATCCTTTCCTGCTCCTTGGCTGTGAATTCCATCAGATTTCTGGCCATATTGAAGACACTGTCCACGGCTGAAGGCTCCAATTTGGGGATCCTGTACCCTTGTGGGTAAGGTCTGTGCCAATTGGCTTTGCATTTTCCTTTGCCTTGATGGTTCTTGGGACCCTTCTGTTTCTTCTGAGGTCCCTTGGGCTTGTCCTTGGACACTCCTGGAGATGGTTTGGAGCTGGTAGACGCCACTGGTGCCTCTGTTTCCAAAGCTGGAGTCATTTCCAACTCTTTCTTCTGGTCTATGGATAAAATACTTTGGTTCTTCAACCAATTCTTTATCTTTTTGACCTTGTCTTTGCAAGACAGGGGGCTCCATCCTCCTAAGAGTTCTATGGTCTTCTCCTGACTCAGAAAGCTCTTGATGTGTAAGTAGGAGTTCATGGCCCCCTGCCAAAGGCTTGGGCAGATTTCCCACTCCTCTTCCTTGGCTGCTCTGAACCAGTTTTTGTACTGGCATTGATATATTTCTATTGCTGCCACCTGAAAGTGGTTCAGCCCTGGAAATATTACCATAAATCAGTTCAGGCTCTGAATTCACATCAAAATCTGTTGGTACAGACCTTGGGGAATGGGGGGCAACTCTGGCATCCTCCAAATGTGTCTTTCTTGTGGAAGACTTAACACTTCTGGATTTGGTCTTGCCTCTCCTTGTCCACATCCATCTGGTTGGACTGAATAGTTGCTTCCATTTCTGGTATGCACCATTTTTACATCAATTTAAGGATAAAGAGTAAAAATAAAGATAAAAACACACCTTTTGGTGGTAATTTATTCTTTTCAGAATTAAATAAGGTGCCTCTTTTATAAATTTGCACCTCAATACTTTCCTCAGATTTTGCTTCTGAAGATTCTGGGCTAGTAATATATCTTTTACTGAGTCTGTTGCCAGCTTGTCACAACCATGGCAATTCACTTCCTTGGATCCCCATATGGCATATCAAGCCACAGTCCTTTTATGGCCAATTGGCCATATCCATCACCAGTGGCCAATATGGCCACGTCATTATCTTATGGACCATTTATGGCCATTTGTGTTTTGGGGCCTTCATGGCCCTTCACCTCAATCCAGCACCCATAGCGGCAATTTATGCCCAAATGGGTATTTCTGGTCATTTCCCTCAAAACCAGGGGAAATGGCCCAAATGGCTGTTTTTGGCCATTTGGGCTCATAATGCGCATTTGCGCATTTTTGCGCATTTGCGCACTTTTGCGCATTTTGCGCATTTTTGCGCATTTGCGCACTTTTTGCGCATTTTGCACACTTTTGCGCATTTACGCACTTTTTGCGCACTTTGCGCATTTGCGCATATTTGCGCACTTTTGCGCATTTTTGCGCACTTTTGCGCATTTTGCGCATTTTTGCGCACTTTGACGCAAAGTGTCCAAAAGACACTTTCCCGCCTTTTGGGCCAGTTTTTGGCTCAGAACCCAAAAGTGGCCAAAAACCCCAAAAGGCCCAGAAACACCATTCCAAGCTCTGAAGCCATTACATCCATCCTTTTCCTCTGCCTTTCCACCTCAAGACCTTTGGACGTAATCTTCTTGCCAATCAACCAATATGCCATAAATGATGTTATATATCATTGTGCATCATTTTTCAACAGCAATTCAATGGTGGCAATATCAAATGCTCATTTCAACATTCCAATATCTCATCACGTCATCAAGGCACCCAATCATTCAGAGGAATCATCAAGGCTCAAGGGCAAGTGTTTCAGCGTCAAAGACCAATGACGCCATCAAGCAGTCATTGGTTATTCTCATTCCAAGTATTCCTTCCAAGGGAATACTTTCAATTCATTCTCAAGTGTATTCAAGAGGCAGTGCCAAAAAGAATTTGTCAAGTGTCAAAGCTCCACTCAATCCATCTTGGCAACCATATTCATTTCAATACAGTCTGGATCCATCAAGAACTGTATTTCATTTTCAATCATGGGAAATTCATTCAACCCAATTCAATTTCAATATTAGCCAGCTGTATCAATTCCCAAAACAATCAATACAGCCTCAAGGATCAATACAGATCAGTTTTCAGCCTGAAGAACTCAAGCTCCCAACTTTTCACATATACCGGCTACCCTTTCCACCCTGGGGGGTTTTCCCCAGTTAATTAATATATTTTGATTTTATTTTATCTCTATTTTCTTTTCATCTTAGTTAAGCAAATACTGATATTATTAAGTCAGTCATTTAGCACCTTTCTCTTTTCTCTTTCTTCGCCTGTCAATGGATATTTGGTGGTCATATCCTTACTAATTCCATTATTCATTTTTGGCAGGTTGAAACAGTGATTAAGGACTTACTTGGTTGGCTCTTTGGCCATTTGGCTTCCCTTTCCTCTTTTGCATCTCATCTTGTACCTGCATATCTTTTAGAGGAATTCATTCTTATTATTCTTATTCTTTATCCTTTTGGAGTCTTCCAAGTGAGTTCCCTGATTGCTGAGTGCCAGGCCACTCTTGTATTTCTGTCCAAGAGCCCCTGTGACACAGCTGCACAGTATTTGATCAAAGACACTAGAAAAATTATAAAAGAGAAAAAATTATTTTTTATACTATTTAAAATACTTTTAGAGATTTTTTATAAGTTTTATATTTTTTAATATTAAAAAAAATTATTCTTTTTAAAGAAAAAAAAATAAAATTTAAGATTTTGAATGAAAATTAATTCAGAGTAACTCAAAGAATAATTTTATAAGTTTTTGGATGTGCAAAAGCCACGTGTAAAACAGTATAAAATCAAACCAAATTCCTCAATGAAAAAGATTTCCAAAACAATTTCAGAAAAAAGAATTATTTTAAGTTTAAAATGAAAGAAAAAAATATTAAATTAATATATTTCAGAGCTTAAAAATATATTAATTAAGGGTACAAGGTTCAAAAAACACGGCCAGGCCCCCAAATGTGACATGTGGTAGGTATGGTGGTTTCTTGAACACAAAAATGAAGTCTAGAATTTGATTAAAGCCAAGCCTATGGATAAAATCACGGCCAGGCCCCCAAATGTAAGATGTGACTATGAAACTGATGATAATATTACTATTAATCAACAGTACTATGTCTGTTCTTATGAAATATAATAATAAAAAATCATTATAACCACAATTAGATAATTATAAAATTATTTCTTTCACGTGTTATACACTACTAGTGATTATAACAGTGAGCAGTAATTGTCTACAAGAATCAATTACAAAAAGAATTTAATGATAAAAAGTTCTTTTATTAAAATAATAAAATTATTTTAATATATAATTATCTTTTACAAGAATAATTATAAAGATAATTCTTGAAGAAAACTATTACTAGAGAAAAACTTTAAGAATTAAAGATAAATGACTCACTAATACTCCAAAGAACTTATTGATAGATAAAAGTAGAGAAATTTGACGTGGAATTGTGGATTTAAGGGATCAAAAGGATTTATAACAGTATTACAACAATATATAGTTGGATTCTATGATTTCACGTCTTTCTGGTTGATTCTGAAAGATTTAAAATACTTGAGAATAGCTTGTAACTAGTACTTACTTGTTGGTAATAATGATTTAATAAATTGATAAGATGATGATACGGAAAAAACAGCAAGAAGAGGCTTCTTTTAGGTCAACAACAGCTCACAGAGGCGCGCCATGGAGAAAACTGAAAAACAAGTTAGTGAGAAAACAATAAACCTTTTTGGATTAATGATTGCATCATCTGTTGTCACGTAAGATTATCATAATTACTTAATTGATGCTTTTACGTGACTACCAACCCCAATATGGTTAAGAATAAAAGGAGTAACATCTGTAAATCTTCTTTTATTCCAAAATAATCATTGATTTCTCAAATTTATCAATGTTATTGCCAATTTCATCACAGATTTTAATTACTGTGAATTGTTGAAGATTCAGTGTTTCACGTAGAATGGTCAAAAATGGACTATAAGTAAAACGTTTAATTTTACTACTAAAACTGTAATTCTTTTTGGTTGTACCATAGATAATACAGTTCTCTATTGGTCCTGAAAGATTCATAAAGATTCATTAAGAATGTATTTTTAATGAAATTTTGAAGTTTTTACCTCATTTCTACGTAGAATTGCAAATATCAGTGTTTCACTGGTTGCTATGAGGTAAATCAATGGATACAAGTCCAAAAAGGGTTTTAATTACTCTTTTGGGGTTTATCCATGGAAAGTCATTAAGAATTGACATGGTTACAGGAGTCTAAGTAGCTCTTTACCTCCTTGGCACGTCAAAATAGCAGGTTATTTGCTATTTTCTTAAGATTTACAGTAGTTGTGTCATGGTAACCAAGTTCCCAAAGAGGTTTAGTTTACCAATTGGGTCAAGATCAGCCATGGAACCAAGCTTTGGATCTATCCACGCCTCTGAGTCCTCAGAAGTTGGGTACCCTGGCTCTCTTTGATGTCTTTTGTCCCCCTTGCCTATTTCTTACGTCAAAATAGTAATTTAAGCTTAAAGTGAGATATGCACTATGGGTGTACCAAAAGTCCATGTAAGAATACCATGATATTAAGTGCTCAAAACATGCATAACACTATTCTTAGTGTATATTTAACATGGGATTTCTCAATTTCCCATTATTTTGGCGTGAAATTAAGAAAAACAAAAATTTTCACGGATCTTTTATGTGGTATTGATGATGTGGTATTGAAGTATTTTCCATTTTACCACCTCAAAGAGTTAATTTGAGCTTATTCACTCTATGGAGCTACCCTAGGTGAATTTTTGTGTAGAATCCAAATCTGGCCTTAAATCCATGGATTTACTTACTCAATAAAAAGTTATTCATCTTTTCTGAAATCAAAAATGATGAATTTTGAATATATGCATGATTTATGAGTTATGTATAATTCAAAATTTCTTTTTAAGATAATTGTGGCCTATTTGGGTATGTAAAATATACCTCAAGGCTCACAGCAACTGCTCCTCTTTACCGGAGACAGTCAGTTCATAAACTGAGTGCAAATTTGGACAGAGGACCACCAATGGAAGGGGCAAAACCCTCCAGAAGAAGAGGTGTGAAGTCAAGAAGATCAAGATTATTCTCTGGCTTGTTGGGTGTCAGGATGAGTCTATGTTGAAGAGGTAATAAAGCTATTTACAACTAAAACTATGACTGTGACACCTGAAAAATGGTTTTAAAAATGATTTATAAGGGTTAAAGATAGATTTAATTTAAAATAAAAGGGCTTTACTATAAGGGATATAGCGGTGGTGAGCGCTGTTGAAAGCCCTGGGTGCAGTTTTATCTGTTGGGTTACAATAATAAAAGACTACAATAATTAAATTTATAATTATACCTGATTATTAACCAAGAGTAAAGCTGTTTTTGACAGTTTACTACATAGGTTATTCAAGAGCAGGATGAGGAGACAATTCTGGCTGTGAAAAGCCTCCTTTTTATCCTGAAATAGGGTGGAAAGGGTGCTAGACCTTTCCACGTAGAGGAAGTGAAGATTTTTCACTCTCTAGGACTGACTTGTGGTTTGCAACCAGCCTGTATGCCCTGTATTGGGCTCAGATGTGGTTTTGAAACCACATCTGGGCAGTTTTCACCAATAAAGGGTGAAAATTTTCATTTGGGGACCTCACAGCCTGATTGTGATGTGTATGACGCGTAGAATGCTGTACAGAAACTGTATGGGACCCCAGTATTGACTGACATATGAGGTATTGAAGTAAAAACATGCTTCTTTGTCTTACTGACACCTCATATTCATGGTTATAGGATATTATCCCATGGTAAGGCTGTATATGACAGCAGGTGGGATTTTGACCTTAAAACAGCCATAACTTTGTCAATTCTTGAGATATCAGCCTCAAAATTGGTTCAGTGTGTAGCCCTGTATGTGCTCTACACATTGTTACCTCATTTGATATGGGTATCATTAAATATGGCAAAGTTATACCATGTACAAGATTTTTGTACATTTGCGTGTTTTGGGCAAAAAGCTGTATTGAGCTTGTTTGCCCCATAACCTTTGTTCTAGTTGAGCTATGGGGAAATGGATGACACTATCAGATAGCCCTAATTGTGCTCTTTCCAAAAATACCCCACTTCAGGTATCCCACACTAAAACTGTAGAAGTTAGATGGGAGGTGAATGTTTTGTTCACCCTTATTTGGCCTGAAATTGACCATAACTCCAGTAATATTGGTGCTAGCTCAGTTTGGCTGGTACATTGGATAGCCCTGGCTTAGAGATTCATTTTGAATACCCATTTGATGGGGTTAAGGCTCTCCTTCTAGATTTTAGATGAGAGGTGAAAATTAAGGTTCATGCTCAGCAATAACTTTGAGCAGGAATAACTTTGTTATTTCTTGTCCTATGGTGATGGGACTTATATTTTCAGAAAGAGGTGAGTTTCCTCTTTCTTTTGATACCTTTTGAGCTTATTTGGCTCAGCTCCATGTTTTGGTGGTATCTTGGCTATACCATTGGATTATGGTATTTTGGCTGTCATGCTTGTGCTCTGGTTTTGAGTCACAGGCTGACATACCCTCCCCTTAAAAAAGGCTCATCATTGATGAGACTTTTCAGTCCTCCTAGAGGCTCTGAATCTCCTCAAATGAAGGTTCCCATCTGGTATGGCATCCTCTGCCAACCATTTGTCTTTATCTGCTGTCTGGTTCTTGAATCTGACTAGGTATTGTCTTTGATCCTTCCCATTGAGTCTGATCTTCCTGCCCCTGATGATCTTACTCACAGGTCCAGGGGAGTCTTCCACTTCCACTATCTCTTGTGGTGTGGGGTTCTTTCTCCTTGAGGGGAATTTGCCCTCCTCTGTCTGGAAGTATGGTTTGACCAAACTCACTGGAAAGACTGGATGTTTCCTTGAAAACTCCACAGTGAGTTTGACTTCCACTGCATTTTTTCCTATCAACTTAATGATAGTAAAAGGTCCTAAAAATGAGTCTCTCATCTTTTGAGGTCCTTTGAGATTGTTGAAGTTCAGTGTAGACACTAGCACCTGGTCCCCTTCCTTGAAGTCAGGTTCCATATGTGATTTGTCCCACCTCTGCTTATTGTATTCTTTTGCCTCAGCTATGCATTTGGCAGCTGTGTCACAGGCCCTCTTCCACATATCATGGAAGTCTTTGGCTGTGGGATGGATGGTCAGAAGGTTTTTCTTCAAGTGATCCACAGGCAATAGGGGATTCCACCCTTTCTCTACCAAGGCAGGTAGCCAGTTGGACAGCTGTTAAGAGGGTAACCCAATCATGGGTGTATCCCTCATGGTCCTTGTATTCCATGCCATAGGCACAGAATCTTCTGAGGATGTCCTCCATTGTTTGGATCATCCTTTCAGCTAGGCCATCTGTTTGTGGATGGTAAGCTGTGGAAAAAGCAAGTTTGGTACCAAGCATGTCATATAAGTTAGTCCAAAATTCAGATGTGAATTTTGGGTCCCTATCACTAGTGATGATCTTAGGGACTCCACAGGTAGATATGATGTTATTCCAAAACAACAGAGCAGTATCCATGGCTATGTCTTCTTTATGGCATGGTAGACACCTCATGCTCTTGCTGAACCTATCAACTATGATCAAACAGGCATTATAGTTTTCTTTGCCCCCTGGGACAAGTCCTGGTACCCAGTCCATGTTAATGGTTTCCCATGGGTGTTTGGGTTCTTCTATGTTTTGAAGTAACCCATAATTCTTCCCATGTTTCCTATTTGCCTTTTGGCATCTTTCACAAGTGTTGATGTATTAACTCAACTCTTGTTCCCACTTGGGCCACCAAGCAGTGCTTGCTACCCTCTCTTTGGTCCTGTCCTCACTCATGTGTCCCACATAGGGGCAGTCATGGCATTCTTGTAGGATCAATGAGATGTGGTCTCTGTCTACCACTGTGAGTGCACTTGTGTTCTTTTCTCTGTGGTAGAGCAGGCCATCTATAAGAAAAAACTTATTGTCCTTATAGGCCTTGAACCAGGGTTCTTCCAGCTGGGTTTCCAGTTCTGGACTCCTGTACTTTTGTTGAAGGAGTTGGAGTAGTATGCTACACTGTTTGTGTTTGGCATAAGACTGCTGTACTGCACTGAAGAATTAATTGTGCAGTTCTGAGGAGCTTATTCCCAGTATGGGAGTTTTGGTCCCTTCTGAGTCAGTGTCTCCACTGTCAAGGGTACCACTTTCTGGTGCCCATTCAGATATTCTGAAGTTCTTTCTCCTATCTATTTCCATGAAATGGATAGGGATTTTTGCTGCAACTTCTGGGTCATAAGCTGGATTGCTTTTGACATTGTCCAGTGGCCATCTGCTGAGGCCATCTGCATTGGTATGACTTTTACCTTCTTTGTATATAATGGTCATGTTCCCTCTATACTCCTGGATGGTATTTGCCATCTCAGCATATGTCTATTTGTAGTCTTCATGTTTAGTAAAGACTTCAAGGCTGTGCAGTCTGTGTAGACTTCAAAGACTGCACCCTCCAAATAATAATGGAGTTTTTCTAGAGCCCAGACTAGACATAGACATTCAGTCAGGGTGGCCCCATACCTGGCTTCTGAATATTTCAGCTGCCTTGAGATGTAGCAAATTACTCTTTCTCTTGGTTCAGCATCCACAATTTGTCTTTGGTGAAGGGCTGCTCCTAGGCCTTGACTGCATGCTGCATCTATATATAACTTGAATGGTAGTTCAAAGTCAGGTAAGATTAGCACAGGTGCATTAGTGAGTTCATAATTGATCCTCTCATATGCATCCCTCCTTTCCTTGGTTATTTCAAAAACTACATCTTTTGAACATAACTTGTATAAACAACTAGTTATGTGTGCAATATTTTTGATATGGTTTCTATAGTAGCTAGCAAACCCAAGGAAAGATTGCATCTCTTTGATTCTCTTTGGTACTGGTTTTTGCAGTACTGCTGCTACTTTATTCTTGTCAATTGCCAGACTAAGACCTGAGACTTTATGTCCTAGAGCCAGTAACTCTTGTTGGCCAAAATTGCACTTTTTAAGTGAAATTTTCAGATTTATGGGTGTGCATTTACTTAGCACTCTGTCTATGTATTGCACATGGTATTCCCATGTCTCTGAGTATATAATGATATCATCAGTATATACTACCATCCAGCCTTCCAATATTTCATCTTGAAATATTGTGTCCATCATCCTTTGGAAGTGGGCTGGTGCATTCTTGATGCCAAATGGCATTCTGGTGTACTCATATATGCCCATATGGCATATTATTCTGAGTAATGTCATGGAGTTTGGTTTAACTCCATTTTGGTGGAAGCCTTTCATACAATCCATCTTGGTTATGTATTTGGCTTTGGCCAGCTTAGCCAAGGCATGAGTTATCCTTGGTATAGGGTACCTGTCTGCTTTTGTGTAGTTATTCAGGGCTCTGAAGTCCCCACACAATCTAGATTTGCCATCATGCCAGGTGATGAGGACAGGAGTGGCGATTTCCACTATTTCATTATGTCCAATCTTTCTGATAACATCCATGTCCAGGAGTTCATTGATATGTTTCTCAATTTCCTTCCTGGTTTCCAGGCTTGCTGGATAAGGATGTCTCCTCAGCATAGGTGGATAAGGCCTTTTCACATCCAGATATAGTTCTATATCATGGCCTTTGATCTTGCCTAATGGCTCTTCACCAATGGCAAATGCTGGTCTGTTCTTTCTCAGCATCTTCAGTAAACTTAGTTTTTATTTACTGGTGAGGGTAGTGCTAAACTGTCCCTCTCTGAATTCCTTCAGAAGTTCTTCTAGTGGATCTTGAGAAGATATCTGGTATATGTCAAGTGAAAATTTCTTTTCCTTGTTAGTACCAATGGTGATGTGCCTATTTTTACTGTTGTAAATGTCTATGCCATACATCCTCTGGTAATCTGTTCCAAGTAAAAATCCTTGGATGTGGGCATCATTAAGCACTACAAACTCTGGGTTGAGTCTGATATTACCCTTCCTGTGGCGTATAATTATCTCTTTGATAATTGTCCCAATGGAAGTCATCTTCCCTGATGCACTTTTAAAGTTCTTTGCCTTAGTGGGAAAGAGCTGTTTTTCCCAATTTGGGAAGTGGGTATCCAGATAATTTCTGGCTACTGTGGAGCAGTGTGCTCCACTATCAATGATCAGTGGGTGCTGAGCATTGTCAATACAAACAGTCATTTTTGTGGCTGTCCCATGTATATATGCCATTCCTTTGGTTGGTGTAACCAGGAATGTTTGTGCATCTTGTGTGTGTTTGCACAAGTTCTTGTTAGCAGTGTCCTGTGGCATTCCTGCTTCCAACTGTATTTCCTGGATTTCCAGTGGGGTTTCCTCTTGGTATTCCACTAGAAACTCCTCTCTTGGGTCTTGCTCATCCTCAGATGGTTCTCTGATGGCATCACCCATGGAGTCTGATTCAGAATCCGCTGTTGGAGGTTCCTCCTGAGGGACTTTCTCTATGGCATAGAATTTCTTCTTTGACTTTGGACAGTTGTTGGCATAGTGGTCTGTCAAACCACAATTGTGGCAAGAATTCTTCTTCTTAGCCATTTCTGCCACTCTTTCTCTGGGTTTGTCTTTAAACTCTACCCTGAAAGGTTGGTTACCTTTGAAACTACTGCTCTTATATGGGGTGAATTTCCCTATATTTGTCCTCTTCCTTATGTCTTGTAAGGTGTTGGCAATGTCATCTAGAGTGCAATTTGGGTTGCATCTGCATTTTATTGCATGCTCTAGTTCTCCTGGCAGTTGTGTCAGAAGTTTGTGATTCCTCATTTGGATGTTCATCTGAGGATCAATGGCTTTAAGTCTTTTAGACTGTCTAAGACACCACCCATATGGATATTTGTCCACAGAGTATTTGTCATTCTCAAATGACATGGTCTTTTGCCATATCCAAGTTCCATTACTGTACTTTTGGATGATTTGACTCTTACACCATGGCCAGTTTCTTCTGCCATGGATTTCTTTCATTTCTGTGTACCATATACTTGCATGACCTTTAAATGCAGTATTCAATCTAGCAGTAATCCAGTAGTCTGGTATGCTTGGTACATCAATGAAGAGTCCATCAATATAATCTATGAGTTCCATATGATCATATTCTCCTGATCCAGAGAATTTGGGCCAGTTTGAGGCCTTGGGAAGCTGTTTCAAGGCTTCCTTCTCTGAATAAGACGTGCCATCTCCATCCTGGTATTTTGATGGAGATCTTCCCTTATTCAACAACATGGCATCTGGTTGGTATGGATTCTCCATTGCTTGGCCTTGTGGTTGGGGCTTCAAGCTATGATAGGCATTAAAGAATTTGTTAATGTCTTGCTCTAGACACTCTTTGTCCCTTGTGCTGTGTTGTTGTTCTTCAAAGACTATATTCAGTCTTTTGTTGGTTTCTTCAGAGGCTTTTCTCAGTTGAGCATATCCTTCTTGAAGATTCTTAACTATTTGTTCCAAGGAGGCTTGAGTTTGTCTCATCCTCTCTTGGCTAGCTTTAATTTCTGCAAACTGCTTTGCAGATTGTTCAGAATATTGGGACATTTGTAACCACAGTGTATCACTGTTGATGTTACTCTCAGATGTGACAATGTTATTTTCAGTCTGAGTGGGGGTAATGTTTCTATTACTAGGACTACTGATTCTAGAGTGGTTTACAACTACTTCTGGTGCTTGTGTACTTCTTTTACCAAATGTAACAGCTTCTGGATCATGGGGTCTGACTCTTTCCTCCTCTGGTTGAAGGAGGCTTTGTTCTTGCCCTTGTTTCCCTGTCTTCTCCTGGAAACTTCCTGGAATTGTGAAGAATGGTGACTCTTGGCCACTGATCTGCTGGTTTCTGAAGGGTGTGAAGCCACTGGAGAGCTGATTTGGCATGCTCCTTGTGAACCTGAAGGAATCTGAGTAGGCCCTGTCTGGGTTAACTGTTCTTCTATAGCTTGGATAGTGGCTTGATTCTCCCTTATCCTCTGTGCCCTTGCCTCCAGGAGTCTGTGCTGCCTGGTAGGATTCCAACCCTTGGTGATTACCATAAGGTCTTTGAAGTCTATCTCTTTGAGACAGATCTTCTGGCAACTTGATCCCAGTTCTGCCCAGTGAGTTGCTAGGTTAAACCTCTTGTTGTCCATGCTCCATTGAAATAAATCTTTGAGGAGTTGGTGGATCTGAAGAACTTGATCCATATCTTTCCAGTCCTCTGGTTTGAGGTTTCTGTTGAATTGGAGTGTGAATGGCAAGGTTGATATTATCTCCCTCATTGTTTTGCCATCCACCACTGTGTCCAAGGTGTCTTCTTTCAGGTCTTCTGGTTCTGGACAATCCTTCTCTGTCCTCTGGCTGGTTCCTTTGGAAGCCAAGGTCTCTGAGGTATGCAGGGGAGATATCAGTGTTTGCAAGCAGTCAAAAACTGTAAGATGTGACTATGAAACTGATGATAATATTAATACTAATCAACAGTACTATGTCTGTTCTTATGAAATATAATAATAAAATATTATTATAACCACAATTAAATAATTAAAGAACTATTTCTTTCATGTGTTAAGCACTACTAGTGATTTTAACAGTGAGCAAGTAATTGTCTACAAGAATCAATTACAAGAATAATTTAATAATAAAAACTTCTTTTATTAAAATAATAAATTATTTTAATATATAATTATCTTTTGCAAGAATAATTATAATGATAATTCTTGAATAAAACTAATTTTAAGAAAAAAACTTCAAGAATTAAAAGTAAATCACTCACTAATATTCCAAAGAGCTTATTGAAAGATAAGATAGAGAGATTTGACGTATAATTGTGGATTTAGAGGATCAAAATGAATTTATAAATGTATTACAACAATATATAGTTGATTTCTATTATTTCACGTCTTTCTGATTGATTCTGAAAGAATAAAACACTTAAGAAAAGTTTTAACTAATACTTACTTGTTGGTAATATTGATATAAATGATTAATAAGATGATGATGATGATATGGAAAAAACAGCAAGAGGGGGCTTCTTTTAAGTCAACAACAGTTCACAGAGGCGTGCCATGGAGCAAACTGAAAAACCAGTGAGTGAGAAAACAATAAACCTTTTTGGATTAATGATTGCATCATCTGTTGTCACGTAAGATTATCATAATTACATAATTGATACTTTTACGTGACTACCAACCCCAATATGGTTAAGAATAAAAGGAGTAACATCAGTAAATCTTGTTTTATTCCAAAATAATCATTGATTTCTCAAAGTTATCAATGTTATTGCCAATTTCATCACAGGTGTTAATTACTGTGAATTTTTGAAGATTCAGTGTTTCACGTAGAATGGTCAAAGATGGACTGTAAGTAAAACGTTTAATTTTACCAGTAAAACTGTAATTATTTTTGGTTGTACCATAGATAATACAGTTCTTCATTGGTGCTGAAAGTTTCAGAAGGATTCATTAAGAATTGTATTTTTAATGAATTTTTGAAGTTTTTACCTCATTTCTACGTAGAATTGCAAATATCAGTGTTTCACTGGTTGCTCTGAGGTAAATCAATGGATAAAAGTCCAAAAAGGGTTTTAATTACTCTTTTGGGGCTTATCCATGGAAAGTCATTAAGAATTGAAGTGGTTATAGCAGTCTAAGTAGCTCTTTACCTCCTTGGCACGTCAAAATAGCAGGTTATTTGCTATTTTCTTAAGATTTACAGTAGTTGTGACATGGTAACCAAGTTCCCAAAGACACCAGGGAGAATCTCGCGTCAATCGTCGGCGATTGACTTCACGTCGCACCGCGGTCAGTATAAAATCTTGCTTCAGTCGCGTTAGTGTCACTTTATAGTCACTGGATTTAGTGGGTCACGTCACGTCAGCGTCAAGACAACGTCAATCGTCACATGTGTCACATGAGAATGTCACTCAAAGCCCAAACCCATTTCAACACTATGCGCAACGTTTGTGTAATTTCACCTCATTGGCTTCCGCCTCCCCGACGCTTAGCATGCTTACGCACCCGCACCGCCCTCCATCCAGATGAGACTCCGACACTGCCCGCCCCTCTCCGTCCTCACCACTCCTTATGCTTTCACACCCCCACCCCTACCATCCTTACGCTTGTGTAGTACCCTCCCCACATGCCTCCGACAACGCTTACCATCCTTACGCTCATGTAGTGCCCTCCCGACATGCCCCCGACAACGCTTACCCTCCCTCCCGACACTGCTTACCATCCTTACGCTCATGTAGTGCCCTCCCGACATGCCCCCGACAACGCTTACCCTCCCTCCCAAAATTCTCCCGACACTGCTCACCATCCTTACGCTCATGTAGTGCCCTCCCGACATGCCCCCGACAACGCTTACCCTCCCTCCCGACATTCTCCCGACACTGCTTACTATCCTTACGCTCATGTAGTGCCCTCCCGACATGCCCCCGACAACGCTTACCCTCCCTCCCAACATTCTCCCGACACTGCTTACCATCCTTACGCTCATGTAGTGCCCTCCCGACATGCCCCCGACAACGCTTACCCTCCCTCCCAACATTCTCCCGACACTGCTTACCATCCTTACGCTCATGTAGTGCCCTCCCGACATGCCCCCGACAACGCTTACCCTCCCTCCCGACATTCTCCCGACACTGCTTACCATCCTTACGCTCATGTAGTGCCCTCCCGACATGCCCCCGACAACGCTTACCCTCCCTCCCGACATTCTCCCGACACTGCTTACCATCCTTACGCTCATGTAGTGCCCTCCCGACATGCCTCCGACAACAGTTACCCTCCTCACGCTTCCGTATTACATCCATAGTGTACAGTACGGTGGCTTGTTGGCGTACACGATGAAGGCAATTGCCGAAATATGCTGAGTGGCCTTCTCTGCCAACAGGACCTAAGGGGATATTGGTCAGTATATTCACCATGTTGTGGTTAGGGTTTAAATCATGAGACTCACAAATTAAAACCTAATAAGTGGACTATTTAAGACAAGAATTGTGTCTCCTGTTTCGCCGACAAAACCATTTTATTTCATATCAATCAAATGAACACTTTGCTTAGTCCTTACCTCATGAGCGTTGAATAGTTCAAAAGTTGACTTTAGTAGGTTTCTCACTAGTCAACTTTATTCAATGTCTCACAGGGAAGTGATTTCATTTGCATGATATGAAGTAATTTGCAAAACATCGCCTCCTTCAATTTCCCGACAAATCGCATTTTGCAAATGTGATTATTTTACTTGCACCTTTTTTCTTGAATTTGGATCTTTTTATTCAAAAATTTTCAAACAAATTATCAATGAACTCGTCACCATCTATTTGCATAATAAACTACCTCCGCTATGGCCCAAACCCCGGGAAATTCAACTGAATTCAATGAACGACCAACTTCAGCCCCAGAGAGTGGAAGTGAAATCTCTGATATCGCCAGTAGTCGTGAATTAGGCATTGAAGTAGAGAGCCAGTCACATGAAGATAATCAAGATCCACCAGTTCTTCCAGAATGTGAGTATGCATCCATCTTGAATATTTCAAATCTCTCAAAACCTGATATTGTGTCATAGCCTTTATTTCAGGTCAACCTCCAAGCGCTCAGAAACCGAATTTTAAAACTTATGAGAAGGAAAAGACTGTTGAACCTTGTTCACCGACAGAAGATGATGGGCAAGATGATGTAATTTTCAGTGGGGAGGTGGAAATTATATCCAAGGAACAATTTGTCTCCAACATTGCTCAAACAATCCCAAGGCTCGAAAAAATTCAAAATGATAGTAAAATTCCTGATTATGTGCGTCAAAAGATTGCTGAAGCCATGAGCCTGCTCAAAATGGATTTGAACCGTAAGTCCATTAATACTTCAAAACAAAATTGATAAAAATAACTGCTTACAATATATGGGCAGGTGTGGAGGTGGGAGAATCTCTACCTGAAGGATCTCGAGTCGTAATTGGATTTCCAGGCAAAGGATTAGGAAAAAGACCAAATATACATGCGACCAAAAAAACAAACAAAAAAACGCCGTACCTTTGAAGCCGCAAACGATTCGCGCGATCAAGGTCATGAAATTATCAATGTTGAAGGGGACCATATTGATAATCAACCTCCGCATACTGAACCCCCCCCAATACTCAATGAAACAATCCATGATGAAGCTCCACATACTGAAAGCCCCCCGATACCCAATGAAACAATGCATGATGCAACCCCTGCCGCCTCTCCTTGGAATATTCAAGCCTTTCAAGAAAGGGAAACAATTAAACATGATACAATGGGACGAGATATGACTGATATAATTCCCGACGCTGAGCCCAAAGTGTCATCCGCTGCAAATTTTCAAGGAATATTCTTATCCCGCATGGAAGAGTTTGCAGGCATTTTGAATTATCATTCCAATATTTCTCAACAATCATGGAAAAGGGGGCTTGATAATATCAATAGGATTTACAAAAATAGATGGGACAATTTACCAACAAAGGATGCTCATACATTCCTTCCTGTTGGTATTAAGGTGATCAGTAACCGAGAGCTTGAAATGTCGGCCTAGCTGGAGGACCTTGAGATGGCAGGTGAGTTTTATCTTTGTGCATGATACATGATTATTGGCTGTTGACTGGTGATATAAATTGCAATATACAGGGTTAGATTTTTTTAAGCCAACCAAAACAGAAGCGTTTTTTGATCACAACATTTGGAATCTCAAATTGATGAAGGAATCAGCTAAACCTCCAGATAATCTCCCAAAATCAGAACACTCCTTCTTCAAAATGGTTCAGAGCCTTCTTTACCCCGCCAATCCAGTTAAACATTTTTGGGCAAATGTTATGTTTGAATCCATTAGTTTAGTCTCATACGATGTGATTGCACCCAAACCATATGTTGCACCAACATCAAATTCGACCGATCCTCTTGGACTCGAACGGGGAGCAGTTGAATACCTTGCCTCCTGCTTGAGTAAATCGAAGCAACGTGCAACCCAACTCAGCATTGAAGGTGGCGGGGCTGACAATGAGATATCCACAAAGCCGCACAAGAACCTGGAGGATCTAATGGATACAGTTATCCATTTGATGATTGCGTACAACATGGTACGTGCACATACAAAGGTCGAAGTTAATGGCATCAAAGGCAAACTCACAAACTCAAAAAAAAATGAGGCCATCAAAGATCTTTTGACGTGTCACAAGAATCTCGGAATAAATCGAATTTGCTATGGTATATTAGCGGCATTCTGTGCGGCGGGGGTTCGTGGTTTGATGGTATGCTCAGATGACTGGAGAACAAGCTCAGTTAAAGGGGCTTTATCACTAATTGACATTTCCGCAAAACTTTCAGAAAGTAAAAATCTAGTGGAGCCAGTGTGGCTATGTACTAATAAGTATATATGTGATTTACTGAATAAAAGTTTCTTCTCATCAGAGTCTTTTAACCCCGGTGTACCTCTTAGATTTGAATTTGCACGATGCTTAGTATTAGACTTTGGTGATGCCTGGGTGGCGAAACGCGGGCTTGGTTCAAGTGATGAGGTCACCTTGACGGTACCCAGGTCAGCTAAACTCACAACCAGGATTGACCCGTTTTAGATTAGCTTTGTACTAGATAGATTGTAATTGAATTTTGCAAAGTTATTTATGAATTTAATAATCATGACTTCCTATCCTACTACTTCCCGGATGCCACAGTCTGAGTACCAATAGTAATTGTACGGCGGCATGCCTCCGTACATCATTGCAAAGACTCCGACAAGACGCAAGCTGAGTCAGGCGATGTGCCCGCGAGTAGCACACGCGGGTGCATTGCGGGAAGTCGCGTTTATCACTTCCCGCCAGCCCATAATAGGCAAAATGTTCCTGTGTCTTTCAAGAGGACTAGGATAGCTAGGGATCCGCAGCAGGATGCATATTGCATTTGCGTGTGCTTGCAATATTCCAAATGGTTGGATTGGAAAGTGATTGCATGGGAACATCAATATGTCAAATTGAATAATGCACTATCCACTGCAATTTTCAGGTTCAGGTATTTGAGATCGTGAATTTGCCAAGGTCAGGCGTGAGCTTTCTTTTTAGCCGCAATTAAAAAAGATTCATCGTCCGCGATCCAATTTAAGTGATATTAAGAAATCAGTAATCATTTGGTTTCATTTCATTTTCTGCTGAAAGCATGCCATTCACGAAAAAAGGAAAAGAGCGTAAAAGGGAACTCGCGAGAAAGTGTCGGGCTGAGGAAGGAAAGTGTGAGTTACTCGCTTAATCTCAGTGTATATATGCTTCCACATTTATGTGGCACCCTCATTGGGCCCCACGGAAGAACATTGGCTTTAGTCGGTTCAGATTGTGCCAATGTCATGTGGGCTCCAACAGGGAAGTCAAAGGATGTGTGCCGAAGAAAGCTCCTTGGCAGTATCTGATATCTTGTGTGCTTCAACACATAGTGATCCCTCAACCACTCGGGAATAGTAGCAGATCCCAAAAGACAAATGAGCACAAAACGACCCGAATGAATAGGTTGTTTTCCTCCTCTCGCCCAACAGCACAAATATCAATGCCAGTATCAGCAAATATCACCCCAAGTGAAATTCGGAGGGTTGTGGATGTCAATCAGATCAAACGCATTCACTTTGGGCGTGTGGCAATTTTCTCTTCAACCGGATTACTCATTGCCCTTGTCGAATTCCGACCATTCACAACAATGAGTGAAGTCAAGGTCGATCAATGGGATGAATTATCACAATTCCTATTTCACGAAAAGAGATTCACCGACCCTATTGCAACAAATGGAGCATTACTGGAGGGATTTATGTTCGCAATTGGGTGGCGCAAATGCACCACGAAAAATGAACAATTTGGTCTGTATGGAAGTGCTGGCAAAATTGAAAATGCAAAAGATGAATGGCGGGACCGAGGTCCCAATCTTAGCTCGGTGGGTTGCATTCTAGGTCAATCCTTACGATATGTTGGGGATAATTTATTTGAGAGGATTCAAAATTGCTACAATTCATTGGGGGTTCCGTCTTTTGATCAAGTCAACTATGAAGGCGATATTCCGGCAAATCAGGGTGCATTCGAGTTCGCTTCCGCACTCACTTTCACCATGAATGGATTCAAAAATTCACCTCATCTTGATAAGGATGCATCGCTGTATGCTTCGGGATGGTGGTTTCAAGCTGACAAGCAGACTGGCCAAATTCAAAGAGATGCGTCAAAGCGGTGTACAGGTGGAAAATTGATTTTCCCAAATGAACATTTTTGGATTGATCTATCCGCATGTCATGGGCTCATTCAGGTAGTGTGGGCCAGTAGTACATTTGTTCATTATACTGATCCAGCACAGGACAACGAAAGCACGACACTAGTGGGTATGTCCGCACAATGCTCAAGCAGGTTAGCAAAAACAATGCGTCAAAAAAGCCATGGCTATTATGAGATTGCCGAGAGAGCGGGCTATCAAATCAGGGATGGTAATACAATCTCATGCCGATTAATAGAATGAGGAGATTTGCATGTGGGTTGGGTAAGTAATGGTGGGATAAGGCAGAGGACAATATACACCAGGATTGGATGGATTCGAGTGCGGGAGATGGGGTGTCTGACATGAAAAAGGGGTGAAGTGGATTATGTACGGTGGCATGCCATCGTACATCTGTCCTGGTTTGTTGCTATTGTCCAGGATGCCAATGCTTCACACGCGAATCCTTATGCTTGTGCAGGTTCTGAGAATGCTAAAAGTTCCTTACGCCTATGCGGGGTGCCAGCGCTACACACGCCAATCCTTGGGCCTGTGCAGGCTCCCGAAAATTTACACGCCAATGCTTACGCCTTTACAGGCTTTCGACAATTCACACGCCAATTCTTACGCTTGTGAAGCTTCCCCACAATGCTGAAATTTTCTTGGCCTGTGCAGGATCCCAAGAATTCACACGCCAATTCTTACGCCTGTGCAGGCTCCCAACAATTCACACGCCAATCCTTATGCTTGTGAAGGGTCCCAAAAGTGCTAAAATTCCTTATGCCTGTACAGGCTTCTGACGATTCACACGCCAATCCTTACGCTTGGGAAGGTTGCCAACAATGCTCACAAATTCTTATGCCTGTGCAGGCTCCCGAAAATTCACACGCCAATCCTTATGCATGTGCAGGCTCCCAACAATTCACACGCCAATCCTTACGCCTGTGCAGCCTCCCGACAAGTCACACGCCAATCCTTACGCTTGTGAAGGTTCCAGACAGTTTAAACAATTCAATACATGAGTAAGATTAATAGCGTGTGACCATAGGAAAGGCCATGTTTCACGAATCTGGACTGGATTGCTCACATATGGGAACCTGCCGCTTTTTTACAGTTAAGAATGGGGATGGCTCTAAACCATGGAAGAAGAAAATATAGGAGAGGATAACGGCAACTATTGGCGCATTTTGAGAAAAAGAGGTTCACGAAAACAAATACTCACTCAAACTCTTGGTGGGGCACTTACAAAAATAATTCTCACGCAATCAGGGTTTTTCTCTAAGGAGGAAATAAGTAATTTTTACGTGAACAAAGAATGTAATAGAATTTGAACATAATAATAATTGATTACAAATAATAATTTATTTAAAAGAGAGTATTACAAATGATAAAAAGTGGAAATAATGGGATTTTTTTTTTAAATTTTTTATTTTTCGAGGAATTTGGAGACTATCCCGGTTATGTCCTCCTTTGGATAAGCCTCCAGTGCCTGGGCAAGGAGGCGGTTTAGTTTGTCCCGGAAGTCCCGGTGCATCTCATTTCAATGAGTTGCATCCACGAAAGGAATCATGTGGAGCAAGCGACGATGCTCCAACAAGATTCGGTTGATCGAATCGTGGACGATTGCTCGAGGAATCATTAGGGTCGGTCGCAGGTCGGTGAATTCCTGGCGAGCGTCATCGTGGGAATGAGACGAGCTTGGCACCGGGGGGGAGGAGGCGTTGGGGTTCTCGGGGGCACTGGAAGGGATCTCTGGGGAGGGAACCGGGGTTGGAGTGGAGGGGGGGGGGAATGGAAGGGGAAGGTGGGCGAGTCGGGTAAGAAGAAGGGGGAGGGGGAGGGGGATGGGGAACTGGGGATCCCACGGGCGTATCGTCGATGATGATTATCGAGCGAGGAGTGGCGGGACGATCTGGAGACGGTTGAAAAAATGGTGAGGAAAAGTTGAGAAGAGTGAAGAAGGAGAAGTGGTGACTTACCAAAAGGTTCCTCCGTGGATTGCGTAGGAGCCACCTCAGGTTCTGGCTCACGAGTCGTATCGTCCTCAGGTTGTTGGGAGGCTGGACTTGGGCCAGGAATAGGTGGCTCTGCGGTTCGGGAGGGTTCTAAAAAAGGAGGAAGAGTCAGTTCACTCGACTCGAAAGTGAAAGTGGAAATGAAATGAAACTTTGGCTGCTTACCGCGGAATAATTCCTCAGACCATCGGGTGCCACTCGGGCCTGGAGTGGGTTGCCGGGGGGTTTGCTCGCGAGGCAAACTAGCAACGGGAGAGTCTTGTTGGGGGGGATTCGGGGGGTTTTGTTCTATGAGAAATGGAAAAAAGTCAATATTATTGCGTGAAAAGAAATGAGATAAGGAGGAGAAATAAAGCTTACTTTGGCGTTTGAATCCCATCGGTGACAAGACATGGTGACGATCAGCCCAAGCTCGAATGTCCTCTTGCCATCGCCATCCTTCATCGGCCGGATAATCACTTCGCTCCGGTCGAGGAGTGAAGTGACCATCGGATGGTGGCCTAGGAGGGGGAGTGGACAAATTGATACTGGAGGGGACAGGGCTAATCGTCCGGAATCGTTCCCATTGGCCTGTTTGGGGGCCCGGCGTCCATTCACGCTCGGAAATGGTTTCATCATCGTCGACCACAAAGGAGTCCTCGCGAGGGCGTCTTGGGCGAGAACTCCTCTGGCCTCGTGGTCGGAAGGGGCGGACAACGAACGAACATTTCTTGTGTGCTTGTCGGCAAGCATCACAAGCGTCGTTCGTCGTCAAGGAACGAATGCAGGGGATACCCCGCTTGGTGCATAAAGTGCACGACATCTAAAAACAAAACAAGCGAGGTTAGTAATGGCATACAAAGTAAACAATCAAGAAAGAAAATGAAGGCATACAATGAATTATATAAATTTAAAACGGAATCAAATTGAAAACGCTCCAGTCGGAAGTTTTTAAAACTCTGGAAGGAAGTCGTGAAGGAAGAAAAATATTAATATCGGTACATAATGTTGATAAAGGTTAAAAAAAGAGGTAACGCACGAGGTGGATAGAAGGGAGCTTCTGAACGGATCAGAAGAATAAACAAAAAGCGAGCAGGAAGGGGAGTGGGGTTAGTCGAGTGCAAAAGAAAAGACTGGAAAGGCAGGAAGACGAGGGGGAATACGCACAAGGACAAACGCGGGTGAGGTTGAACGAAGTGGAGCGGGTGAGAAAGAAAGTGAAGTGCGGGTCGTGTGAAGATGGTCTTTTATACCATGGTGAAGCTGAGACGATCTCAGCAGTTTTAGCAGCTGCAAGAGTCTCAGCTTCAAGGCGTGTGGGCAAAATTGAAGCTGAGTCTCAGGGAATGCTGCAACTGAGAAGTGAAATGCTCGCGTGAGGCAGAAGAACAATGGGGGTCTGGCTGAGTATTGCAATTTATTGAATTGTCAAGCTGAGTCAAATCCCCTTTGTTTCCTTAAATTGCCACCCGATCACCCTGGAGGGTGGTCGTGAGGCCCTTGTTGAATGTGCATTCAACGTGCAATGCACAAGTGACTCATGCAGAAATGCACCCGGTGCATTTGGTCACAAGTGACCGCGGCAAGATCACCGGCCGTATGGCCTGGTGATAGTCTTTGAACAAAGGGGGGGGCTGTAAGACAAGTGAATACAGCGTGAGCTTGCCTTGACCCATTGCTCAGGTTTGCTTTCGGGTCATAATTGAAATGCTCAGTGGCTGAACATTTTAATTGCACAGTTATTCAACTATTGATATAACAATATCAAATGCACCGCTGAGTATTGCAATTTATTAAATTGCAATACTCAGTCAAATCCCCTTTCTTTCCTTAAATAGCCACCCGATCACCCGGGAGGGTGGTCGTGAGGCCCTTGTTGAATGTGCATCGTGGGTGGAATGCACAAGTGACCCATGCAGAAATGCACCCGGTGCATTTGGTCACAAGTGACCGCGGCAATATTACCAGCCGTATGGCTTGGTAATAGTATGTGAACAAAGGGGGGGGCTGTAACACAAGTGAATATAGCGTGAGCTTGCCTCGACCCATTGCTCAGGTTTGCTTTCGGGTCATAATTGAAATGCTCAGTGGCTGAACATTTTAATGGCACAGTGATTGAACTATTGATATAAAAATATCAAATGCACCATGCTGAGCCATTGCTCAGTCGTTTTTGTATGCCCACAATCTGAGCATTTGGCACAGCATCGGGGGACATTTCAGCCAGCTGCAGCATTTCACACGCTTTGGTGAAGTGCTCCAAACTGAGCCTTCCAATGAACTATTGCAAAAATAGTTCATTCCATGGCTTTACTGAGCACTTTCACACGGTGCTTTTGACCATGATATGCTCAGCTTGCGTGTGCAAATCGGGTGAAACGCAATGCTGACCATGTGGCACATGAGCTACGTATATGCAAACGATCGCAAGGTGCATGCACATTCGCTATATGCATGCAGGCTCAAGTAGTATAACACCTTCCTGATCTGTACAGCCAACACTGTAGTACACAGTACACCTGTGTAAATGTATGCTTCGGGGCAGAGCAAAAGCTGTTCAGCAATGTAACATGAAAATCACGTCAAGCCATTGAGTCATATATCTCAACTGCATCCCTTTGGTGCACCTTTTTGCAGAGCTCTGCCTAACAATGGCATAGACGCGGGTGTAATCCGAGTTAATGAAAGTGGGTCATAATGGGATGACTTATTATTTGGGTAATACACAAACAGTGGATTCACTCCGGTGCCATTGTCGGGGCCAACAATGACTGGCCCTGCTTGTTCATTGTCGGGCAGCCACACGCTTTTCATACGCACCCCCAATGGGTCATACGCAGGCAGCTTTCACACGCCTGGAAGACATTTTACTGCCAGTCTTCCAGCTGCCTATTTTCTTGGTCGGGTTGTCAGCTTGACTGCAGATGCTCACCCGCTTGCGCGTGGAAATGTGAGCCTTAGAGGTAATTTCATATACCCAAAAGACCACAAATATAAAAAATAACATATTAATATAAATAAAATAAATTTATTTATATTATTAAAATAAAAATAAAAAATATAAATATAAAATTATATTAAAAATAAAAAATTAATTATAATTTAAAAATAAAATTACTTTAAATTTTGTAAATATAAAATTACATTTATACTTGAAAAATTTAAGTAAAAATGAAATTTTAACAAAATTGTGAAAAAATAAATAAATTTGGAAAAAAGTTAAATAAAATTTATTATAACTTTTTATCCAATAAATAAACATATAAATTGTATTTCACCATTGGATTCCTCATAAAAAATCAGGTGGGGTCACCTCTGAGTGAAATTTTTGTAACTCAACTCTAAATAAGCTTAAATTAAGTTTTTAGTATTTTCAATACAAAAGTTGAAAATCCTCAAAACCTTAATTTAATTCACACCACATGTGGTGTTAACTATCAATTTTTGTGTTAAAATTGAGGTGTTGTGTTTAGTTTAGAAGTTATGAGGAATTAAAGTATTTTCAATTGAATTCAATTGAAATGTCAAAATGTGCGCGTGTATTACATAAGTGAACTTTGATTTACATATGAGGTGTCAATTATTACTGTATTGTACTGTACAATTGAATTGAATTACATGTGTAAATTATAAGTATAATACATGATGAGGAATTAAAGGAAAAATAAATTGGAAAGATTAAATTTGGGGGGGAAAAGGAACTCCAGCTCTAAGGGGGAGCTAGACCCCCAAAATCCTTGCTGACAGGCGTGGGATGTCAAAATTCACGCAAAAGTTCATCACTTTTGGCCTGGAATTGAGTTACAGGGTCTGTGGACTCAATTGATGATGAGGTTTTGATACCAACTGGGGTAGTTTTAGCTGTTGCCAAGAAGGTAAAACTACCCTTAAGATAAAACAATCATAATAAAAACAGTTTTAACTGGTTTCTACGCCTCTGACACACATTCTGACGTGTTTTGAAGGCTCTAGGCCTGGTATTGCTATAGTAATGGCTGATTTAAGGGTCTAAAATGGCTAAAAATGGCTAAAAATGGCTTAAACCAGCCCTTTTTGGTCTAAACCAGGGTTCAATGATGCCATAATTGGCTTTTCTGTTGTCAGACTGTTTTTCACGACTGACAAGAGTAAATTTTACTTTTGGAGTAAGAGAATTGATGGCTATAAAAGAATGTCTTCTTTGCCCCACTTTTCTCTTCATGTTAGAATCTTTTCCTTTTATTAATTAGTTTAAAACTGTTAAACCAATCAATAAAAGATTCCAACCACCCTTTTTAAATCATTTTAATCCTTTTAACCACGTGAAAAAATTATTATAATCATTGTTTGTAACTCTTATAATCATTTTTACCCCTGAACTACCCCAAAAGTGAATTAAAGCATCTTTCATCACTGTAAACTTTGTCACTTTGTTTCCAAATTCACTCTGGTCACTTTTGGGCGTGTTTTCTCTTTAATATTCTTTTTAAAGACTTTGTTCTTTAATTAATTGCTTGCAGTTCTTTGCTCAATTAATTCCAATTGAAATTGCTCTTGAAGAAATTTCTTTTGTAGCCTTAAAATATCTCTTGTAGAGTATTTTTTGGATAAATTTTTATTGTTGGTAAAACAATAAATTTTTATAATATTATTGTTTTATACTAATAAAGTTATAAACAATAAAATTGGCGTGTTTTCTCTTAAAAATAATATTTCATACTATTTTTAATTGATTTTTACCTTATACAAATTTTGAGGACAGGAAAAGTACTTGATTTTTAATCAAAGTTTCATATCCACACCTTACATTTGGGGGCCCAGCCGTGATATTTTACCTGTGACATATTTTTTTTTACTCTTTTTAAATCTTTTTTCTTATATTGAAAAATTTAAAAACATATAAAAAATACTTATAATCCAAAAAAATCCTTAAAAAATAATTTTTTTCATATTATAAGTGAGGCTTATATTTTTATTTCTTTTTTGAAATAACCTTTTTTTTACTTAATTAATTGGCTTTTTCATTAATTTTAGTGTCTGACAACGTGGTAAGACAAGAAAACATTGAAACAGCCTCAACAGTAACCAGCATTATCCCTGCCAGTACTGTTAATTCTGATCATAATAGTACTGTTATTGTGACTCAAAATAATCAACCTGAACCAATATCTTCTGAATTAATTAACTTGGATATAAGTAATACACTTCAGAAAGCCAAAAATTTGGCCAATAGTAAGTTTTTGACGTAAAAATACTATTTCAAGCCTTTTTTAACCATAATTATGCCTTCAACCAGGTCAGGAGCCAGCTACAACCCCTCAAGCAGCTCCCAAAAAGGTAATAGACGTGATTATGGCAGAGGCCAACCAGGTACAGAAGGAAAAGGGTCAGTTGATGACTTCCAAACAACTAAAATGGGTCATTCTGAAGCTGATAATACCATTTTACCTTCAAAAAGAGCTGACACCGCCACAACAAGCCTCTGTGGACATATACAAAGCCAGCCACAGTGCATACAACAATGCACTTCAATTCAAGGAGTACCAGATCCTTGCAGACCTGTGGAAGAATTGCATGAATTCTTACCTGACAGTAAGAAAATTCTTGGGCCATCCCAACACTTGCAAATTGCTCAATGGATGGCATCCATTGATGGAGAAGAAAAACATGATGCTTTTGACACTAGAATGGAGGAAAAACAACCCTCCACCACCCAAACCAGTGCCAAAAACAGCCCCAGTGGCCAGCAGCAGCAATTCCAACGTGAAAAAGCAGCCACAAACTCCAAACAAGGGCAAAGGGAAGGCACCAGCCCCAAACCTTACAGCCAGGGCTACAGAATCCCAAAGATTCAGCAGGATGCCATGGAAAATGTATTTCAGATGGCCAGAACCATGATGGAATTACAGAAGAAGGAGGAAGCCAGATTAAGGTTCCAGAAATGATTTCTGACATATTTGATTCCATCCCAGAGTTGTATAATGCTATAAATGACGTGAAAAAACATCTTTCTGATAAAAATGACACCATTTGTAACAACATTAAAACAAACAACCTGAGTCTGTGCCAAATTAATGAAACACTTATGTGTTTTGAAAAAGTTTTAAGAACAATTAAAAATTCTAATAATGACAATTCTTCTAACATTAAAATAAATGAACAATCTGCCATTATTAAAGAATTAACAGATAAATATTCTAAATTCAATATTGATGACATGATTGAAACAAGAATTAAACAAGCCATAAATATTATCAAAACAGATAACAAGAAAGTCCTTGATGACATTTCAAATTCATTTACTGAAGTAAAGACATATACCATTGCCTTGAAAAAGTGTTTTGATGCTTCACAAGAAGAAGTATCAAAATTATCAATGAAATTGAAACAAGTCACTGCTGATAATACAAGACAGACAGAGTTATGGCAAGAACTGACACATAAGGAAGACATGTATAAAATTGAAGTAATAAATTTAATACAAAGCTTCCAACATGGATACAGAAATTCCCAAAGGTGTAGCAACAGTAAAATGAATGACATTGAACAAATACTGAACACCTTACCAAGAATGTCTACACCTCTAAATCAAAATGAGGGCACAAGAATTCCAAATCCACAAGTATTGGATCCTGATAATTCACAATTAAAAAATGAATTATCCACTTCTTTTCATAACTTGGAACCATCAATGGGCCAAGCACTCTTGAAAGAAATTCCAAAACTTAAAGAATGGCCTCACTTCAGTGGTGAAGGAGAGTATGACCATATGGAATTCATTAGAGGTATTGACATGATCAAAGAGGATTTTGAATTACCAGACAGATTGGTAACAGCCAGGTTTAACACCTTGTTTACCAGATCAGCTCACAGATGGTACATCAAAATAAGACAAGCACATGGACACCAGAGTTGGACTGGGTGGAAAACCCAAATCATAAACAAATGGGCAAATGATGCTTGGAGGTTTAAAGTTGAAACAGCCTTTGAATCTGCCAAATTTAATGCTGATAAAGACAAAGCCTTACCATGGTTTTGCCAACAAAAGGACAGATTAACAGCATTATATCCTGACATGTCAGAATTTATGATCCATAGAAAAATTCTGAGACAATGTGGAGGTGACTTAGAGCATGCTGTCAAAAGCAGGACTACTGAACAATCTTCAGCAGAGGATATTATCAATATACTAGAAGAAGTAACCACCAGAACCAAAATTGGTTCTAGTAGGGTGAATCTTAAAACAAGGTTTAATACACCTTGGAAAGATTCTGTGGACAAAAACCCCAAAGAAAATTCTAGTAATATTAAATATAAATCTGCAGATACAGTCAGAAAATGCCATATTTGCCAAAGCACCACCCATTTAGCCAATACATGTCCAAAAAGGGGGAAAATCAATGAAATTGACATTGAAAAAGAACCAGATGTTGAAAAAGAAGACATAATTGAAGACAATTCAGATGATAAGTCATCCATATTCTCTGAATCTTCAAAAGATATAGAAAATATCAATGCCACTTTTGAAATCATGGAATCTTATTCCCACTTACCACAATTGAGCAATGGTCAAGTTGATTTATCAAAAGTTCAAGATGCACAACTTATGAAGACAAAACCAAACAGAGGAAAAGGTTATACAGCTGGTAACTCCTGTATAACAGAAGTGGTGATTGACAACAAACCCACCAAACTTTTGCTTGACCCAGGAGCCTTCTGCTCTTGTGTTGGAAAATCTTTTCTTAAGACTTGTGTACCAAATTTTGAAGACCAATTGTTACCAATTGATGGTATAAAATTCAACAGTGCAAGTAACCCAATGAAAGCATTAGGAATCTTTGAGACCAATGTCATATTCCCACACATAAATGGGAATTTAAGGATCACAGTTGAATTTGTTGTTATGGAAAATTGCTCTAGTACCCATTTTATATTGGGAAATGACTATTTAATCATGTATGGGATAGATTTACATAATAACAAAGACAGATACTTTACAATTGGAGACAATAAGCGCCAGAAATTTGCCTTTTTACCCTTTAAAAGACAAATTACAGTAAACAAAGTATCACCAGTCAACTTAGAGTTAGAGAAATTCAAGTCTGAACAGTTAAATGAGGCTGAAATAAGCCTTCATCTGACTGATAAGCAAGAAAATGAACTTTCTTCCCTTTTGTATGACCACAGAGGAGCATTTGCTACAGACAAAGAACCCCTGGGGGCAATTATTGGTCATGAAGTTGACATCATTCTTAATATTGAGAGACCTTATCCACCACTCTTAAGAAGACCTGCTTATCCAGCAAGTCCAAAATCAAGAGAAGCTCTAGAAATTCATATCAAAGAACTTCTAGACCTTGGTGTAATAAGAAAAGTAGGCCACAATGAGGAAGTAGAAATAACTACACCAGTCATAGTGGCATGGCATAATGGAAAATCCAGAATGGTTGGGGACTTTAGAGCTCTGAACACTTACACTGTTCCAGACAGATACCCAATACCAAAAATCCAAATTGCCCTTACTCAAATATCTCAAGCAGTGTATATAACCACTATGGATGCCCTTAAAGGATTCCATCAAAATGTAGTAACACCAAGAGCAAGAAAATACTTGAGAATTATTGTTCATTGTGGAGTGTATGAATACTTAAGGATGCCCTTTGGTATCAAAAATGCACCTTCACACTTCCAAAGAATGATGAATGAAATCTTCCCTGAAGAACTCTCAGAGGGATGGTTAATCATTTACATTGATGACATTATTATCTGTTCAAAGACTTGGGAGGAGCACATGTACAGATTATCAAGAGTTTTGACAAAAATCCAATCAGTAAACATGAAAATCTCCTTGAAGAAATTTCATTTTGGATTTAAAGAACTTAAGGCACTAGGACATGTTGTATCTGGTTTGTCCCTTGGAATTGATAAAAACAAAGTTGCAGCAGTATTGTTAAAACCCATGCCTCAGAATAAGAAGGAAATTCAGTCATTCTTAGGTTTTGCAGGATATTACAGGCAACACATTAAAGACTTTGCATCCATAGCAAGACCACTTTATAAGCTGTGTGACAAAGACACAGTATTTGAGATGACTGTTGACAGAGTCAAAGCTTTTGAGTCTCTAAGAGAAGCATTGACCACTGCTCCAATCTTACTGATGCCAGACTTTAAATTGCCTTTCAAACTGTATATTGATGCATCAGGGGATGGACTAGGTGCTGCACTTCACCAAGTTCAGATCATAAATGACAAACCTGTAGAAGGACCAATATGTTTCATATCCAGGCAAATCAAACCAACTGAAGCCAGATATGGAGCAAGTCAAATGGAATGTCTATGCCTTGTCTGGGCCTTAGAGAAATTGAACTATTTCTTAGAGGGATGTGTTTTTGAAGTAATAACAGATTGTACAGCTGTGAAATCACTTTTGAACATGAAAACACCTAACAGACACATGCTCAGATGGCAAATAGCCATACAAGAATACAGAGGCAATATGACTATTGTTCATAAGGATGGGAATATTCATAAGAATGCAGATGGACTAAGCAGATGGCCATTACCAAATAACATTGATAATCCTGCTTATGTTCCAGAAGAAGCTTCACCACAAATTCCAATAGAAGGAATAAGTGTTACAGACTTGAACACCACCTTCTTTGAAGAAGTCAGAAATAGTTACACTCAAGATAAGAATTGTAGCATCTTATGCCAATTACTTAACAAAGACTGTAAAGACAACTCTCTAATACATGCCTTGGATGAAGTATGGAGAAAATCTTATAATGAAGGGAGATTTCACCTACTGGCTGGTATAATTTACCACAGAACCAAGCACACATGTGTCATGACAGTTGTAGACAGGTCATTAATCAATCTTGTACTGAAAGAATGCCATGATAGTCCCTTTTCAGGACATCTTTCTGAGGACAGAACAAGAGAGAAAGTAAAGACCTGCATATGGTGGCCAATGTGGCAAAAAGATGTTGCAGAATATTGCAAAACCTGTGACAGATGCCAAAAAGCAAACAAATCCACTGGCAAAAGACTTGGAAATATGATGAAAATCCAAGAACCAAACAGACCTTGGGAAATTGTCCATATGGATTGGGTAACTGGCCTACCACCAGGAGGTGACAGGAGCTATAATGCTTGCCTAGTAATTGTGGACAGATTCAGTAAAACTCCAATCTTTTTACCATGTCACAAAGATGATACAGCCATGGATACCGCTCTTCTGATATGGAATAGAGTAGTGTCATGGACTGGGATATTTACAAATATCATCAGTGATAGAGATCCCAAATTCACTTCAGCTCTATGGACAAATCTTCACCAATTATTTGGCACAAAACTGTCTTTCTCTACAGCCTACCACCCACAAACTGATGGTCTGGCTGAAAGAATGATCCAAACCTTAGAGGACATGGTGAGAAGATTTTGTGCATATGGCCTTGAATTCAAAGATTGTGATGGATTTACCCATGATTGGTGTACTCTGTTACCAGCACTGGAATTAGCATATAAAACATCAATCCATTCCAGTACCAATCAGACTCCTGCTATTCTAGAAAAAGGATGGAACCCCAAGTTACCCCAAGATTCCTTGAGGAAAGACTTAATTGAAATACATCCCACAGCTGCTAGCTTCAAAGGAATGCTAGACAAAGCTAGAAAGCATGCAGTGAGATGCATGGAGGACTCTTTTGCATATGCTAAAGACAAATGGGATAAATCTCATGCAACTCCAGATTTCAAAGTGGGGGACCTAGTTCTTGTATCCACCACTAACTTCAATAACATCAAAGGATGTAAAAAGTTAAAAGAATCCTTTGCAGGACCTTTTGTGATTAAGGCCCTCCATGGAGAAAATGCTGTTGAAGTAGAGTTATCTGAAGAACTGAGCAATAAGCACCCTACATTTCCAGTAAGCTTGATAAAGCCATACAAATCTAGTGATGCTGAGAAATTTCCCTTGAGGAATAAGATTCCCCAAGTTATACCTCCTATTGAGACATCTGGTACTAAGAAAATAACCAAAGTTCTTAAAGAAAGGAAATTAAGAACCAAGAAAGTAAGGGAATACCTTGTTAGGTACAGTGACCCAACTTGTGAAGATGAATGGTTAGAAGAGAAAGATATACCAGAAGCCACCAAACTCCTGAGGAGATTCAGACACACTAGAAACACCAATATTACAAAGTAATATTCTTTTTTTAGGGGGAGGGAATGTGAGCCTTAGAGGTAATTTCATATACCCAAAAGACCACAAATATAAAAAATAACATATTAATATAAATAAAATAAATTTATTTATATTATTAAAATAAAAATAAAAAATATAAATATAAAATTATATTAAAAATAAAAAATTAATTATAATTTAAAAATAAAATTACTTTAAATTTTGTAAATATAAAATTACATTTATACTTGAAAAATTTAAGTAAAAATGAAATTTTAACAAAATTGTGAAAAAATAAATAAATTTGGAAAAAAGTTAAATAAAATTTATTATAACTTTTTATCCAATAAATAAACATATAAATTGTATTTCACCATTGGATTCCTCATAAAAAATCAGGTGGGGTCACCTCTGAGTGAAATTTTTGTAACTCAACTCTAAATAAGCTTAAATTAAGTTTTTAGTATTTTCAATACAAAAGTTGAAAATCCTCAAAACCTTAATTTAATTCACACCACATGTGGTGTTAACTATCAATTTTTGTGTTAAAATTGAGGTGTTGCGTTTAGTTTAGAAGTTATGAGTAATTGAAGTATTTTCAATTGAATTCAATTGAAATGTCAAAATGTGCACGTGTATTACATAAGTGAACTTTGATTTACATATGAGGTGTCAATTATTACTGTATTGTACTGTACAATTGAATTGAATTACATGTGTAAATTATAAGTATAATACATGATGAGGAATTAAAGGAAAAATAAATTGGAAAGATTAAATTTGGGGGGGAAAAGGAACTCCAGCTCTAAGGGGGAGCTAGACCCCCAAAATCCTTGCTGACAGGCGTGGGATGTCAAAATTCACGCAAAAGTTCATCACTTTTGGCCTGGAATTGAGTTACAGGGTCTGTGGACTCAATTGATGATGAGGTTTTGATACCAACTGGGGTAGTTTTAGCTGTTGCCAAGAAGGTAAAACTACCCTTAAGATAAAACAATCATAATAAAAACAGTTTTAACTGGTTTCTACGCCTCTGACACACATTCTGACGTGGTTTGAAGGCTCTAGGCCTGGTATTGCTATAGTAATGGCTGATTTAAGGGTCTAAAATGGCTAAAAATGGCTAAAAATGGCTTAAACCAGCCCTTTTTGGTCTAAACCAGGGTTCAATGATGCCATAATTGGCTTTTCTGTTGTCAGACTGTTTTTCACGACTGACAAGAGTAAATTTTACTTTTGGAGTAAGAGAATTGATGGCTATAAAAGAATGTCTTCTTTGCCCCACTTTTCTCTTCATGTTAGAATCTTTTCCTTTTATTAATTAGTTTAAAACTGTTAAACCAATCAATCAAAGATTCCAACCACCACTTTTAAATCATTTTAATCCTTTTAACCACGTGAAAAAATCATTATAATCATTGTTTGTAACTCTTATAATCATTTTTACCCCTGAACTACCCCAAAAGTGAATTAAAGCATCTTTCATCACTGTAAACTTTGTCACTTTGTTTCCAAATTCACTCTGGTCACTTTTGGGCGTGTTTTCTCTTTAATATTCTTTTTAAAGACTTTGTTCTTTAATTAATTGCTTGCAGTTCTTTGCTCAATTAATTCCAATTGAAATTGCTCTTGAAGAAATTTCTTTTGTAGCCTTAAAATATCTCTTGTAGAGTATTTTTTGGATAAATTTTTATTGTTGGTAAAACAATAAATTTTTATAATATTATTGTTTTATACTAATAAAGTTATAAACAATAAAATTGGCGTGTTTTCTCTTAAAAATAATATTTCATACTATTTTTAATTGATTTTTACCTTATACAAATTTTGAGGACAGGAAAAGTACTTGATTTTTAATCAAAGTTTCATATCCACACCTTACAGGAAACCTGAGGCCAATCAGTGTGGATTTGCTTCAGCCTCATCCACATTAGAATAACAATCCCAGCCTATGATTGCTGAGGCTGGTCATGTTTGCGTGGGTATCTCCCACCGCGGGTCATTTTCTTCACGTTCTCACACGCCCCACGCAGGTTGTGGCACGTGGCTTACAGCCAGAAATTCCCTTGGGTGGGTGGCCTCTTTCTCCGGAGTTTTGTATACGCGTGAGGCAAAGACCGTGATCCCAATCTCGGGGGATAAACTGCCTCCTCAAACGCAATAGGGGTGAATGTAGATGTGGATCATGCCTCACGGTCGGTGCCCCGTTTGATCATGCCACACTTCCCCCCCTGAAGCCCAGTTGGAATCTGTCATCAGAAAACTTCACGCAAAACCAAAGTCATGTTTGGTGGCACGCCACCGAACATATCTCACCCGCCCACACACAAACATCCCCACAGTGAGATTGCCCTTTGAAACGGCCAACATTGCCCAGTAGGTCCCTGTGCAACAATTAACCTGGGGAAGATATGCATCCATGTTCGCTGTCACACCAGCGAACATGACTGCATGCGTCTAATATGCCCTCCACAATAAGTTGCTACAACCCACCCAACTTCGGATATGCTAATGTCAACCTTGTTCGACCAAAGGATTTGTACCTTGCTGAAGATCCAGCAGTCATATCGGTGCACCCACATTTTGGCCACCTTGCCTTGATATATGCCCCAAATTGGATATGAAAATTATCAGCCCAAGATGCCCACCCCCATCAAGACCATGCACGTAACCACAGGCCATCCCCCTTTTGGCCTGTGGCTGCCACTCATATAAGTTTCCCACCTGCGCTTATTCCTCTTCATTCCCTTTAGCTAACCCCTCCCGATCATATAATTTCCAACTGTCCCCGAACAATTTCAAATAGCCATCATGTCAACCCCTTCACAACCACTTTGCATTGGGATGATTAATATTTGTATTCAAATAAATAGTGATATAGCCTTAAATCCTGAGGATTCCCACTTAGGTTCTTGGATTATCCTATGGCACAATCAACACAACATATTCGTATATCTCCCCAATCACCAGCATGCTATTGGCTCTCTCCCGGGAACCCTTTCCCAAACGTTGATACCATTCCTTGGGGCACCAAAAACGTTCATGCACTGTGGTCCTGGTGGGGCATGGATTGAAAATTGCCAATCCAATCCTACTCAAATATTATTTGTTGAGGGAGTATTTATGACTGATGCCAATGATCCCTCCTCATCTCAGAAACCCAATCTAGCATTGATGTTCTTCACATGGTATCCAAACATTCTATTCATAATGGAAAGCTTTCGAACACAAGATTTCAAGCTTAAAATGCCCAAAGAATACGACTGTAATACTCATTGTCAATGTCAAATCTTTACTCCGACCTTTCCCGCTTCAAACTCGACGCCTGCTTCATATCCTGCTGTTTCAACATTGATTTCCAAGCAAAAACTGATACAATTACCCAGTGGATCAGACCTCCCCATGATGACCCCGCCCCATTCCATTATTCAAACCCCCCTCCTCCCTCATCAAAAGACCGGACTAGCTTTTCTCTGGGATCGAGAAATCCCCAATGGCCAATCAGCCCGTAACCTTTGGGCCACCTCACCCCCAGGATCCACTTTCAATGCCAGGCACATCATTACAAACAGGGTCGTTAGCTCATTTGAATCCCTTTCGACCAATACCCCTCTTGGGGGACTGCTCGCGGATGATATGGGATTAGGTAAAACCATTCAGGCCATTGCTCTAATTGGTACCTCCAAAGAGCGGATGATTTCAAACCCCCATCGCTCCATGCCCACCATGATCATCTGCCCCCCTCGCTTAATTACCAACTGGCAATCAGAAATATCCAAGCATGCTCAGGCTGGAGCGCTGCATTCCAAAATCTACCATGGTCCCACTCGTCACTCATTATCCAAAGACGACATCTTAAAATATGATATCATCATCACTTCTTACAATACTATCACCCAAGAATTTAAGCAAACCAATCCCTCTACATCATTCATTTTTCAAATCAATTGGCATCGTATAATCTTGGATGAAGCACAGTGAGTGGCTGAGCTTAAATGATTCAAATTACCTTTTATATCCAATAACCCTTTCCCCCTCTTATAGCTATATTCGCTCTCAATACACTGCCACTCACCGTGCCATTAATAGCCTCCTTTCATCCCGTCGAATATGTTTAACGGGCACACCTATTCACAACACCATTTATGACCTTTTGGGCATAATATCATTCATCACTCAACCCCAGAGCGCCGAACAAGATAACTGGTCACCATTCATCCTGAGTAGTCTTTCCAAAGGTTGCAATGATATCTTGCATTTGGCATTGCGGCATTTAAGTTTGCGCCGCACCAAAACCACACATCTCGAATCCCTCCCCACTATTGGCCATCATTATGAGCTGCTCCCACTCAACCCAACCATGCAGCAAGAATATTCCATATTATATGAAGAATTCCTATCATCCAAAAGCAAAGGACCAGGAGAATTTTTCAGAAATATTAATAAGCTGCGAATATGTTGTAACCATCACATCATGCTTAACACAATTGCGGAGGCGGAGTTGGAAGACCCCGAGGGCAGGAGCACTCAGGATAACTCCCCAAGAATCACACGAACTATTGTGGATGTGGAAACATGCATGATGAGTAGTAAAATTGCACACCTCCTACAAAGCTTAATGAAGAACAAACAAACAAGGTGTGGTCCAACCAAATCGGTGGTTTACTCCCAATGGACCCAATTTCTAGATTTGTGCGTTAATTCTAATATGCATCCATTACCAATTGAATCCATCTGACTTTTTCATATTGTAGAATTGGTATTGCCCTTGCCCATCACTCTATCCTTTCAGCACGAATTGATGGAACAATTACAGCACGAGCACAGGAGAAGGCACTGGAGAATTTCTTCAATAATCCTGAATGTGAAGTACTGATTGCATCCATTGCCGCAGCTGGAACTGGCCTCAATATAACTTGTGCTAATACGGTCTATTTAATGGTGAGGGGACCCCCAAAATTCTGCCCTGATTTGCGGCCCCTGACATCCACATTTCCAGGAGCCCAATTGGAACCCAGCCATTGAGGCTCAGGCTGTTGATCGACTCCATCGTATTGGCCAACAACAACCTGTAAAGGTCATCCACTATATAACTCCTCATTCAGTTGAGGTCAACATGCGGAAGGTACCTTTCAAGATCATCTTTGACCCTAATTGTATTGCTATTCTAAAATCCTTCCTTATGGAAATGCCATTTTCCAAACACCAATAGGTCCAAGAAAAGAAAAAATCATTAACTGCGTGAGCCTTACTGATATTATATATTTTGTGATTGACAAAGTTGATAACTCCTGTTGACTCTGGCACAGGTCCACAATTATGAACACCATGAGCTGGATCGAACTCCTTCAATATTTTCTCAATGAAAATGAGCAATAGAGTATTATTTCTAAGGGAGACGGTGATACAGTCCAACTCATATTGTCTATATTCTGACATATTTAGCAAGTTGCATCTTTAAGGATTAATACTCAGATTGTATTACACCTGCACAAATAATTCACAAAATGTTAATTTGTAACGGTATTATACAGTACATTTATATTACTAAGTTATTGCAGAGCATCACCATTCGGCCTAATAACTGGCATGTCAAGTATCTTGAGGGCGCTAGTTTGCATCTTACTACAGCCTTTGAGCCACTCTTGATCAAATACCTGAAATGATAAGCCTTCTGGAATATCACCATCATCTGTCGATCGTAATTCTGGCAATCTATCAATAGTTTTTTTACCCTTTTTTTTAATGCGATTACAAAACTCTATGTCTCGATCCATTTTTAATACCAATTCATTAAATAACTGGGAGCGCCAGCGTAATCCCACTTTGCGGTAAACTTGACGGCCATTTTCCAGTACCTCCTCAGTATCTGAACATACTCGAGGGTCATTGAATTGTGATGCTAGAATGGGAAATTTAGCCGTATCACACCATTCACGACGGCGCTCACAGGTCTGCACATAATGAAGTAGATCATCATCAGTCTTTGCTCACAATGAAGAAGAGAGACATTAACTAACCCTTTGACAAATCTTTGCGAGCTTTTGATTCTCCTTCTTTTTAACCAAATACTCGGCATCCTTTTGAATAGACTTCCATTCTCTTTTCAAATAAGTGAAATATCGCTCCATTAAAGCCGCTACAACCCCATAGTTATTATGATCCTTGTTCCAACAGTAATGATGATACTCGGTGCTGACCAGTGCAAGACGGAATGTACGGTAAAACACCATAGACATCAGCTCATTGAACGGATGTTGCCATGAGCTCTCCCAGTCCCAAGTGAATCGCTTTAGTCCTAGCTTGTGGAGCTCATTTTCGCAGTAGCTTTGGAAACCCTGAGACTGAACCTGTGTTGATGGCTCATTGAAAACATCCTCGGGGACATATCCGAGATGACCAGCCACTTGAATTGCAATCTCACGCTCTTCTGTGCTTGGTGGTGCTGGTAGTGAGGAAAAATCCTTATCCCTAACTTTGAGTAGGAACAGGCAATGTGCGTGTACTGCTGATCTCATTCCATGGACATTCTCTGGAAGTTCTGCTTTCAGCCATTTTTGTTGCTCCTTCTGGCTTGCACGTTTCGCCACATTGTGAGCTTTATGAGCCTGGTTCCTTTGCTGTCTGACCTCGGATTGTTCAAGCATACTCTGGGCAAGGCCCATTTGAGGATGGGTGAACTCATTATTTGACTGAGTGCCATGATCATGCGCCGTGAAATTGTCACTCCTTGCTTCATCATTTGTTTCCATTTGAGTCGGAGACATGTTCTCATCCTCATCATCCACCATTTTTTCTCTTGATGAACTGGCATGAGCTGTTCTTGGTTTGGAGGAATATGGATGATGACGTCCAGTGACTTTCTCTTTATGGACCAGAGGTGAAGATGCATACAGTTCATCACCTGCCATGCACATCATCAGTTAACACATCAAAAAATGAATGAAGACTGGTCATACTCACAATCTTCAATTGGCTCCTGAGATCGGACTGACTTGCCTTTAGGTGCCATATCTAACCCATGAAACAAACATATCAAATTGTGAAAAAGGTTATACACCGAAATTAAAATGACTTACTTTGATGAAGCGTCAATCCTGGATTTCCCTCCGACAGACCACTCCAAGTTACATTCTCCAATGGTCTTTTTCGTCGTCCCCCATCCACGTGCCTTTCATGAACCACATGAACCTGAGATCCTGATGGAATATTGAGGGTTGGCTGTTTACTTTGGCCAAAGGGATCCTGGGATGCAACTGGATTCCGACCGGGATTAAGGAGGAACTCACGTGGATATTTTGATTGGGGATTAGCGTGTGATGAGATTTGAGGTGTGCCTTCCGGCCCCTCAGACACATGCATTTGTGTATTAGTGGGATTTGGGGGAATTGGAGTGACGGAAATATTTGGGATCGACCAAGTGCTTGAAGTTGGAGCCTTTGGATTGCCCACATCAATGTTAAGACCTGATACATTCATTGAGGATGCGATAGGGGTTGTGAGAGGAATGTTGGGGCTCAATGGTGACTGTGTTTGAACATATTCTATGCTAGATTCACTATTTGAGTCATGAACAGAACCTGAACGGGATTTATGTGACTTGAAAGATGACATAAGGGCCGAAAAAGTACAGTAATATTTTTAACTAGATAAAACACCTCAGTATTATGATAAAATAGAGTGATATGAGATGAAATCTTTTCAAATTTAGAATAGAGAAATTCTAGGAATAGTTGGAACTAAGTGTTGCGTGAAAGTCCAATAAGCCTCTTTTTAGGAGAATCCTCCCTGCCTCCTCTTGAGCTCCTCCACTTTTATCGGAAACCACCCGGCACGGCCTACCACCATATAATGTAATATTTCCTTGATCTCAAAGGGGACCCATCATCCATAAGTAATCATATTTGGTAACATTTCTGCCTCCCCATTGTCACATTTTGTGAATTATCCAAACTGCCAATATATGCATTGAAATTCCACAGCATTGTACATCTGTAAAGGGGTATATTCATGAAGGATTTACCCACAAAAGAGACATCACCTTTACAAGAAAGGCAAAACAATCCAAATCACACTCCAACCGATTAAAAGCCTGCTGCACTCAAACCAAATACCAAGACTTTAGGTACACTCCAACCTTTTATGTAATAGAGTTATATCGTTATGTCTGGAATAAGGTTCAAGCCATGTACGATGGCGTGCCAGCGTACATGGTTTGAATGTCAATCCCCTCAAATCAATGTTGACACATCCCTATTGGAACACCCCTCAAGGGTCAAAACCGCAGTATCGCCATGTGTAAATAAAATAGTATATGTATGAGCATTGAGCAGCATGGCATTTTACCCAATTAAACTCCTAACCAATTCCGCCATCCAGATGAGACATGTTACACTCCATCAGCTGCAGCTCACGCACCATTACAAATGGGATAAAATTCTCAGATGGCTCAAATCATCTCCCCCTTCATAAATACTCACTCAATTTTTTTGTCAATTAATAACACTCCTAAACACTTTCACATCAGCCATAGATATTTATACACAAACCAACTGTACTCCCAATTCCTGCAACAATGACAACCCGCCGCTATTCCTCAATGCGTATATGCATGTGTCAACACTGCTCAACTCAAACACACTCTTCCCCTGAGGGTGATAGGCCTGGAGTTGCCTTCACACCTTTCCAATATAAACAGCACATTAAAAAGCTCAAATCAACCATTGCACCCAAATCTCTTCCAAACATCCCTACTTCTGCATCAGGATCTGAGTGCCCACAACTTCTATTGGATCAAATCTTCCCAGCTGATTATTCACGTTTGACCCAAAGCACTTTCCCAACTCCAGCGGGTCTCAATTCAACTGCACAGAAACCATATAGTGGCAGTCAAACCCTTCCCCCACAAGACCTAGGAATGATAATATCTGCCATTCTATCATTAAGGTATAATATACCCCGCAGGGCTTCACGCATTCTCCACCCCTCCCTAAACCTGCTGATCAAGTCCAGCATCTCAAGCTCCGGTTGTCCCCCCATTCCTGCATTCCATATACCTCAAGATCTGAGTACCATATTTGAACATCTCCAATTGGAGCCAGTGATTCAAAACTATATATGTTGTCCTCAATGTTTCTCTCTTAATGGCCTTACTGAATCAGTCACAACTGACCAACCCCACTGTCAACGCCATAATGACCCAAATGATCATGATCCCCCTTGCACACAATCATTAGGCAAATTCATCTATTCATTTGAAGCCCACACCCAAAACACCACCAACATGAAGCAAAAATTTATACCAACAAAACATTTCATTTATCAACCATTCAAAAATTGGCTTGCCAGATTTGTCCAGCGGGCTGGAATTATGGAAATTCTGCATCAACATCAACAATCCCAAACTCCCGAAGATTCCCCAAAATGTGACGTCTGGGATGGATTGGTCTGGAGACGCTTCACTGGCACTAGAAATATCCATGACCCCCCATTCATGTCCATTCCTGGTGCATTGGCCTTCTCCATTTATGTGGACTGGTTTAATGCACATGGAAAGTCAACCCGGTTGGCCAGCATTGGACCTATCATGCTTATTTGTCTTAATCTCCCCCCAAGTGAAAGATTGAAGCCAGAGAATGTCTATGTTGCAGGAATAATCCCTGGTCCGAAGGAGCCAACTTCCCTTCAATTGAATTATTTATTAATGCCACTCATCAAGGAGCTCAAAGAGCTATGCCAAGGTTACCATTTTTCACCCACCTCAACAGGTCCATCAGGATCCTTTATCCGTGTTGCCATCCTCACAGCCATTGCGGATGTGGTTGCCATGCGCAAGCTTACTGGATTTATTTCCCATTCAGGCAACCAATTTTGTAATTTTTGCACCATTCACAAAGCTCAAATTGATGAAATTGGTCCTCAATTTCACTACACATGCTCATATCAAAATCATAAATCAACCATTGCCAAATGGCTTCGGGCAACCCCGCAACAAAGACCAGCAATTTTCTCTGAGTATGGAGTGCGATATTCAATTTTAGAAGACCTTCCGTATTGGGATGCCACCAGAATGGTTAATCTTGACATAATGCATAATTTAATACTTGGAATTTTGAAGGATCATGCAACTTTCAAATTGTGCATTCCAGAGTCCAAATCAAAAATTTACCTCAGGTCCCGCAGGAAATCCAATGACACCAACAGTTCAGACTCAGATTCCATGACCTCCAACAGCTCTCTTGATAAAATCACATTGAGAGAGGCCCGCTCCCTGAGAAGAGATGCAGCAAAAATAATAAATGAGCCACTCCCCACTACTTCCACCCGAAAAAACTACTTCCCAATGCCCACCCCTAACACAGAACATCCATCTAGTGGTTCTGCGGAGATTCCTTCATTTGATGCCAATTACATCCCCACTTCTGAAATCCCCTCTGAATTGGATATCACGGCACTGAGTGATCACCAGATCAAGGGTGAGGCTCTGGAGCATCTCCGACAAATCATATCTGAGACAATAATTCCCTCATCATGGACAAGAGTACCTCGCAACATGGGTTCCCCCTCTCATGGTAGCTTAAAAGCCGCTGAATGGGCTCTCTTATATAAGGTCTATATTCCATTTTTAATGCTCAGTCAACAGATGTCATTAGATGTACACCAATCCGCCAACATTCAAAGGCAAATGGGTCAGTCAGAAGAACTTGGAAATGAACTAACCAAGAATACATTCCATTTGATTAGTGCTATCAACATTGCCACAAGTTGGACTGTTTCAATAGGAGATGCGACTGCATTTGCTGAACATTGGAAAAAATTCCGCCTTTCCAATCAACTCCTGTTCCCAAAACAGAAAAGTAAACCAAATCATCATTTTGCTGACCATATTCCCGAACTCTTCCAACGTTGGTGCCCAGCACAAGCCTCAGCCACATGGGGTTATGAGCGCTTGATTGGAGTATTTGCAAAAATGCCAACAAATAACAAAATATGTACGTCAATTAATAAGATCAATATATTCAAATTGATTAAACACCTGAACTGAATAAGATTAACTTCTTGCAACTCTAAATAGATGATATAGATAAAACCTTACTTCAACATATCTGTCGATGTTCCAACCTTTCCGTTCTCCTGAAATCCCCATCCGTGCCATGTGAAATAAAACAGCTTTTCGAATCACAGCCACCTGCCCTGTTCAATGACCATAAATATAACAAACCATCCCATCATGACCAAGAAAATTATGATTGCCTGGTTGAGTACTTACAGAATTTTCATGCAACAAGGGAAATAGTTGATTGGATCAGCTTAGACACTACCGTGCAATCCACAAGTCATCTCACTTCAAGGATTGTCTCACCTTGGTATTTTCCAGTTTCAAACATTAATATTGGGAACAATATATTTTCAACTGAATCCAAAAATGTCAGCAACAGTGTGATATGTTTTCTGAGGGGCAACTCACGACGCTTTGGTATTATTAATAGCATTTTTAAATTCTCTGAGCCATCTAGCATACTGAACAATAACTTTCTGATCTTAAAAACTTTGAAGATTGATGTGAATTTCTTACCAGATTGACCGCATCTCAATATTTATAAAGCTGTTGGTTTTGATGATGGACACTTGATTATATCTGAAGAAGAAATATAAGGTAACTGTGGATTGTATGATAACAAAGTTCTATCATGTGGACTGCTTGTAATGATAAAGCCGTTATTTCATGAAATTTAGTCTACAGAAATGCAAATATCTCAGATTCATTAGCAATTTTGCTAGTGAAATAACTGCCTCAAAATTTAGTGACAGAGACATGCCATTGTGACAAGCAAAGCCCATTATTTCACATTGCCACAAAGAAGTTACTATTTTGACATTGGGTACAGTGTGAATAAGCCAAGTTCAATGATCAAATGACCCACACACTCACCTTTCACAGCATCCAAAATTTCTAACTGCGCCATCATCATGTTGGAAGGGGAAGCGGCCCTTGCACACACGCCAATGCACACGCAAGCGCACCCGGACCCACACACGCGGTATTGTGCGGCAGGCTCTACCAGTGTCACCTGCAAAACGACAATCCCGCTCAGGCGGAGTCCTTTCATGGACGACCTGGTGAAGTCAAACCCCCCGCCAAAATTTCTAACGGCGCCATCATCATGCAGGAAGGCGAAGCGACCCTTGCGCACCCGCACCCGCACCCGCAAGCGCAAGCGCACCCGCACCCGCACCCGCACACGCGGTATTGTGCGGCGGGCCCTACCAGTGTCACCTGCAAAACAACAATCGTGCTCAGGCGGAGTCCTTTTATGGATGACCTGGTGAAGTCAAACCCCCCGCCTACATCAAGACTGGCTGAAGGACCTCTTTGATGTGTGTGTTTGCAAACAGGCGGGTCTTGGGTAATTTCTACCAACCATTGGACGGTTGCGGGATGATCAGGTGGTGAGGAATCTTAGTTGAAGGCACAGCGGAACCAATATTGGTGGATGTCACAGGATTTGGTGTAAGACAAGAGTAGGACGTGTGCTTGACGTTCGCTTGATTTTTGCTTGACGTGAGCTCGACTTTTATCCTGCTTGACGTTTGCTTGACGTGAAGTCAATCGCCGACGATTGACACGAGATTCGCCCTGGTGAGAGGTTTAGTTTACCAATTGGGTCAAGATCATCAATGGAACCAAGCTTTGGAGCTATCCATGCCTCTGAGTCCTCAGAAGTTGGGTACCCTGGCTCTCTTTGATGTCTTTTGTCCCCCTTGCCTATTTTTTATGTCAAAATAGTAATTTAAGCTTAAAGTGAGATATCCACTATGGGTGTACCAAAATTCCATGTAAGAATACCATGATATTAAGTTCTCAAAACATGCATAACACTATTCTTAGTGTATATGTAACATGGGATTTCTCACTTTCCCATTATTTTGGCGTGAAATTAAGAAAAACAAAAATTTTCACAGATCTTTTATGTGGTATTGATGATGTGGTATTGAAGTATTTTCCATTTTACCACCTCAAATAGTTAATTTGAGCTTATTCACTCTATGGAGCTACCCTAGGTGAATTTTTGTGTAGAATCCAAATCTGGCCTTAAATCCATGGATTTACTTACTCAATAAAAAGTTATTCATCTTTTCTGAAATCAAAAATGATGAATTTTGAATATATGCATGATTTATGAGTTATTTATAATTCAAAATTTCTTTTTAAAATAATTGTGGCCTATTTGGGTATGTAAAATATACCTCAAGGCTCACATTCCCTCCCACCAAAAAATAAAATTGTACTACAATTTTATTAGTGATAAAAGAATAAGGCCCCAAAGGGGGTTAATGTCCACTGTCCAACCTCTTTACATTACTCAGATCAAGTAATTTAAAGCACATTTATAGACATATTCAGGTGTCACAGGGGCTCTTCGAAGTGAAGAGGGCCTGGCACTCAGTAAACTGGGACTCACTTATGGAGGGCTCAAAGATAAGATAAGATGAGATACACTTAAGAGTGTTAAAGATAAATTGCTAAAGAATAAATACAAGAAAAAGCAGCAACAAAAGATAAGAGTAAAAGAATAGAAGAGCCAACCACAAACAAGTCCAAGTCCACTGTTTCAACCTGTCAGAATGGAAAGAGAAGGGTTAATAAGGATATGGCCACCCAACTCATACTGTACAGGCGAAGAGAGAAAAGGCAAAGACTAACTTAAAATTAAATAATTATAATACCCAAAATAAGGATAAGAATAATTATGAAATGATAAATAAACTAAATTAATTAACTGGGGAAAAGTCCCCAGGGGGGAGAAAGAGGGGCTGGTATATGTGAGAATCACCAGCCCTGATCCAGAGGAAGAATTTTCATGAGAATAATTGATGATTGAATTGAGTCTGGCCAATACAGGTCCTTTACAGCTGTACAGAACCTGTACAAGAGGTGTGGTGTATTTGAGTGATCATACAGTTCCATATTGGTGTATTGAAACTGTATTGGGTGAATCCATCCTGTACAGGTATTGACAGGCTGTATTGAGGTACCAAGCTGTATGCATGTCCAGAATGAAGATTGCTGAAGTTGAATGCTGATACAAATGCTGGATCTGCTGATTTGGGGTGTTGAGTGGGCGTATGAATGAATACCCTTACCCCTGATGAGTGGTTGTTACATCAGGCTTGTGGCCTTCTTTCATGTGTAAATCTTCTCAAGAGTTTATCTGAGTCAGGTATTTCTGATTCTCCCATCCATTCATCTTCATGTACTGGATTTCTATATCTGACAAGATATTCTCTTTGATTTTTACCCCTAAGTCTCCTTTATTTAATGACTTTCTTTATCTTTTTGTCTTCATTCTGTTCCACAGGTGGTACAGTTAAAGGAGTTGGGTTTCTTAAAGGAAAAAATTCTTTATCAGCTGGTTGATAAGGATTTATCAAGCTGACTGGAAATGTGGGGTGTTTATTTTCCAATTCACCACTCAATTCCACTTGAACTGCATTGGTTCCATGTAAAGCAACAATAACAAAAGGTCCTACATAAGAATCTTTAAGTGTCCTTGTGCCTTTGATATTATTAAAATACAAGGTTGAAACTAAAACTAACTCCCCTACTTTGAAGTCTGGTACTTTATGACTCTTGTCCCACTTCTGTTTTGCATAATCAAAAGCATCATCCATAATTTGCTTTGCGTGGTGTTGTACTTTATCAAGCATTAATTTGAAGCTGGAAGCTGTAGGATTAATGTCAATCAAGTCTTTCCTCAGTGTTTCTGCTGGGAGTCTTGGATTCCATCCCTTTTCTAACATAGAAGGAGTTTGTCCTGTGGAAGAATGGACTGATGTCTTGTATGCCAGTTCTAGTGCAGGTATCAGGATACACCAGTCATGGGTAAAGCCATCTGAGTCTTTGAATTCTAATCCATAAGCACAGAATCTCCTGATCATATCTTCTAAAGTCTGAATCATCCTCTCTGCTAGCCTATCTGTTTGAGGGTGATATGCTGTAGAGAATGATAACTTAGTCCCAAACAATCTATGAAGATTGGTCCAAAGTGCAGATGTGAACTTGGGATCTCTGTCACTTATGATATTCTTAAATAACCCTGTATGAGAAATAACTCTACTCCATAAAAGAAGAGCTGTATCCATAGCAGTGTCATCTTTATGACATGGTAAGAATATGGGAGTTTTCCTATATCTGTCTACAATGACTAAACAAGCATTATAACATTTGTCACCACTTGGAGGAAGTGCTGTGACCCAATCCATGTGAACAACTTCCCATGGGGATTTCGGTTCTTGAATATGGATCATAAGTCCAAATTTCTTGCCTGTACTCCTGTTTGCGTTTTGGCATCTGTCACAGGTATGGCAATATTCAATGGTTTCTTTTCTCCAAGATGGCCACCATGCACAGTTCTTCACTTTTTCAAGTGTTCTATCTTCTGACAGGTGTCCAGAGTAGATACTATCATGACATTCATGAAGAATGGTATTGATAAGTAATCTACTGCACAATGTCATAACACAAGAATGTTTTGTTCTGTGGTAAATGATTCCATCAAACAAGTGAAATCTTCCTTCAGAATAGGAATTTTTCCAAACTTCATCAAGTGCATTAACTAAAGATGTATCTTTGCAGTCCTTATCTAATAAAGAAGTCAAGATATGGCAATTCTTGTCTTGTTTATAAGATTCTCTGACCTCCTCAAAGAATTCAGTCCCAATATCAGTTATGTTAATTCCTTCAATTGGAATCTGTGGTTCAGCTTCTAAAGGTACATAAGCTGGGTTATCAGGAGTGTTGGCTAAAGCCCATCTACTAAGTCCATCAGCATTCTTGTGAATGTTTCCTGCTTTATGAACTATAGTCATATTTCCTCTATATTCTGGAATAGCTATTTGCCATCTCAACATATGTCTGTTGGGAGTTTTCATGTTAAGAAGTGATTTTACTGCATTACAGTCAGTTATCACTTCAAAAACACTGCCATCAAGGTAATAGTGCAATTTCTCAAGTGCCCATACCAAACATAAGCACTCCATTTGGCTTGCACCATATCTGGCTTCTGTTGGTTTGATTTGCCTTGAGATATAACAAACTGGTCCTTCTGTAGGTTTGTCATCAATAATTTGGACTTCATGTAGGGCTGCCCCTAATCCATCTCCACATGCATCAATGTACAACTTAAAAGGAATATTCCAGTCAGGCATGAGGAGTAAAGGTGCTTCTGTAAGGGCTCTCTTTATCTTCTCATAAGCTTTAATTCTTTCCTGTGTCATCTCAAATACAGTCTGTTGATCACAGATTCTATAGAGTGATTTGGCTAGAATTGCAAAGTCTTTTAAATGTTGCCTATAGTAACTCGCAAATCCAACAAAAGACATCATTTCTTTTTTATTCTGGGGTATTGGCTTAAGTAGTACTGCTGCCACTTTATTTTTGTCAATACTCAAGCTTAAACCAGAAACAACATGTCCTAATGCTTTAAGGTCTTCAAAACCAAAGTTGCATTTCTTAAGTGAAATCTTCATATTCACTTCTGCAACTTTGTGAAGTACTCTTGTTAGTCTTTCAAGGTGCAAAGACCATGAGTAAGAACATATGATAATATGATCAATATAAATGATAAGTGTCACAGGGGCTCTTGGACAGAAATACAAGAGTGGCCTGGCACTCAGAAATCAGGGAACTCACTTGGAAGACTCCAAAAAGATAAAGAATAAAAGTAATAAGAATGAATTCCTCTAAAAGATATGCAGGTACAAGATGAGATGCAAAAGAGGAAAGGGAAGCCAAATGGCCAAAGAGCCAACCAAGTAAGTCCTTAATCACTGTTTCAACCTGCCAAAAATGAATAATGGAATTAGTAAGGATATGACCACCAAATATCCATTGACCGGCAAAGAAAGAGAAAAGACAAAGGTGCTAAATGACTGACTTAATAATATCAGTATTTGCTTAACTAAAATGAAAAGAAAATAGAGATAAAATAAAATCAAAATATATTAATTAACTGGGGAAAACCCCCCAGGGTGGAAAGGGTAGCCGGTATATGTGAAAAGTTGGGAGCTTGAGTTCTTCAGGCTGAAAACTGATCTGTATTGATCCTTGAGGCTGTATTGATTGTTTTGGGAATTGATACAGCTGCCCAATATTGAAATTGAATTGGGTTGAATGAATTTCCCATGATTGAAAATGAAATACAGTTCTTGATGGATCCAGACTGTATTGAAATGAATATGGTTGCCAAGATGGATTGAGTGGAGCTTTGACACTTGACAACTTCTTTTTGGCACTGCCTCTTGAATACACTTGAGAATGAATTGAAAGTATTCCCTTGGAATGAATACTTGGAGTGAGAATAACCAATGACTGCTTGATGGCGTCATTGGTCTTTGACGCTGAAACACTTGCTCTTGAGCCTTGATGATTCCTCTGAATGATTGGGTTCCTTGATGACGTGATGAGATGTTGGAATGTTGAAATGAACATTTGATATTGCCACCATTGAATTGCTGTTGAAAAATGATGCACAATGATATATAAAATCATTTATGGCATATTGGTTGATTGGCAAGAAGATTACGTCCAAAGGTCTTGAGATGGAAAGGCAGAGGGAAAAGGATGGATGTAATGGCTTCAGAGCTTGGAATGGTGTTTCTGAGCCTTTTGGGGTTTTTGGCCACTTTTGAGTTCTGAGCCAAAAACTGGCCCAAAAGGCGGGAAAGTGTCTTTTGGACACTTTGCGTCAAAGTGCGCAAAAATGCGCAAAATGCGCAAAGTGCGCAAAAATGCGCAAAATGCGCAAAAGTGCGCAAATATGCGCAAATGCGCAAAGTGCGCAAAAAGTGCGCAAATGCGCATTATGAGCCCAAATGGCCAAAAACAGCCATTTGGGCCATTTTCCCTGGTTTTGAGGGAAATGACCAGAAATACCCATTTGGGCATAAATTGCCGCTATGGGTTCTGGATTGAGGTGAAGGGCCATGAAGGCTCCAAAACACAAATGGCCATAAAAGGTCCATAAGATGATGACGTGGCCATATTGGCCACTGGTGATGGATATGGCCAATTGGCCATAAGAGAACTATGGCTTGATATGCCATATGGGGATCCAAGGAGGTGAATTGCCATGGTTGTGACAGTACCCCCCACCTTGGAATGGTGAGCTCCTGAGCACCAATACAAGGTGAAGCCTGTTGAGGCTATTGGAAAGATTTTGAGAGAGTGATTCAAGAGGATTGATTAAGATAAGAAATTTGAAGACTGATATTAAAAATTTGACATTTGACGCAGGACTTGCTTGATCTTCTTTTGACATTGGCTTCATGATTTGAATTTAATTTTGAAATGAATGAAACTTTTTGACGTGATAATTGACGTGATAAAAGAAAATTTAAAATGAAAATAAAATAATAATAAAGAATGAAAATGAAATTAAGAAAAGAAAAGGAAAAAGAAAAAGAGAAATGAATTGAATCTTGAGGAGGTTCCAATCTTCATCACGGAGGTTGATAACTGATTTTGAAATTGGCCAAGGACCTGGAAAGATAAATTTGATGCCAGGTGCTCACAAAGTGGCCAAGGTGATGTTTTGACAAGATTGTAGACCCCTCAGGGAAGTGCACACCAGGAGAGGAACTTACTTTTGGTAGTTACCACTCCCGCCAGTGCCATAAAAAATAAAACAAAACTGTTGAAGGAATGCATTTGAATTTGGAATCTTGGAAATGAATTGAAAAGTGAATGGCCCATTTTCCCAAGTGAAAATGGCCATAAGATTGGAAATGAAGTTGAAAGCCATGCCAAAGATCTGTGTCCAAAATTGCAAAGTGCTCACAGAGTGGCCAAGGTGATGCTTACAACAAAAAGAGTAGAATACCCCTAAAGGTGCATACCAGGAGTGGGACTTACGTTTGGTAATTCCTCTCCCCACCAAGCACCATAATGAATCAAGCTTTTGAAGAATTCGGGCCAGGCTTGTCAGGATATAATGAATGAAAATCTTTGACAAGTTCAGGACAATTCTTGAGGTTTTCGGTTGGTTCCCAAGTGGATCTTTCTGGGTCTTGACTGAAACCTTTCCATTCCACCAGATACCATAATTTTCCTCTCTTAAGCTTTGAGTCCAGTATTTGAGAGACTTCCCATTCTTCTTCTTCTTCAATGGTGATTGGAGGAGGAGGCTCTTGATGCCTATTTGGGATTGTTGACGTCTTGACTGGTTCCAAAAGGGAAATATGGAAAACTGGGTGGATGGATTTCCATTGAGATGGAAGCTTGAGGTGGTAGGCATGAGTGCTGACTTTCTTCAAGATTGGAAAAAGCCCCAGCCATCTTTCAGACAGCTTTTTGGTGGGTCTGGTTGATTTGATGTTCTTAGAAGAGAGCCATACCATGTCACCGGGATTGAAAACAGGTGGACTTGCTCTACTTTTATCTGCATACCTCTTAAACCTGTTTATGGCAACTTCAAGTTCTCTCTTGACATCTTGCTGTACTGATTGGATTTTTGTTGATAACTTTCCAGCAGGAGTATCTTGAGTGATGTGAACTGAGTCAAATTGAGGATCTCTTCCATAAACAGTGAAAAACGGTGATTGTTTTGTTGAAGAGTGGTCAGAGTTATTGTAGGCAAATTCAGCCAGAGGGAGCCAGGTGTTCCAATCATCTTGATGATAACTGACATACATCCGAAGGTACTGTTCTAGTATCTGATTTACCCTCTCTGTCTGTCCATCAGTTTCTGGATGATAAGCAGTTGACAAGTCTCTTGAAATCTTGAGCTGCTGACAAAGGTTGGTCCAAAAGGAAGAAACAAAAAGAGAACCTCGATCACTAACAATGCTTGAAGGAAGGCCATGCTTTGAGAAAATATTCTTGATGAATAAATGGGCCAAATCTAATGAAGTGATTGAAGCTATTGTTGGAATAAAAACCGCCATTTTTGAGAATCTGTCCACTATGACTAAAATTGAATCAAAGGAATTGGACAGTGGCAATTGAGTGATGAAATCCATTGAAAGACAAATCCAAGGACCACTTGGAATTGGAAGAGGCTTGAGGAGTCCAAACTTCTTGTGATGAATATTTTTGTTTCTTGAACACTGTTGACAGGATGAGACATAATCCTTGATAAATTGAGTCATGCCGGACCAGTGGAAATCCCGCTTGACAAGTTTGAGAGTCTTCTCTAGGCCAGGGTGTCCAGCTAGAGGAGAGTCATGCCGATTTTGAAGTATATTGAGTTGAATTGTGGGGTCATTTGGGACCACCACCCGATCTTTGAAAAGTAGAAGTTTGGAAGAGGAATCGAGAGAATAATCTTGGACAGATTTACCTTTACCCAAATCTTCAAGTACACTTCTATATTGAGAATCTTGCCACACTGCCTTCTGAATTGAATCAATCAAATTTGAAAATGAATCCACCTTGACTGCAAAAAACTTTGAGGCTTGAATTTCATCTTGCTTGATTATCTTCTGATAGTTCATTGGATTCTTGCTGATGAAATCCTCCCCCCTCTCCGGGTAAATGTCGTCCCGACGTGAAAAGGCATCTGGAAGGGTGGCCAAGCGGCCAGGGCGGTAAGTGATTGAGAAATGGAATTCAGATAGAAATTCAGCCCAGCGGGCTTGACGGCGAGTGAGAATCTTGGAAGACATAAAATATTGAAGAGATGAATGATCGGTGAGAACTTCAAAAGGGGAAGAAATAGAAAGAAGGAAAGCTCTCCAGCGCTTGAGAGCCCAGACTATGCCAAGGAGTTCCTTGTCATGAATCTCATAATTGAGCTCAGCTGGGAGAAGCTTGCGGCTATCAAATGCAATGGGATGTTTTCCTGAGTCAGAGACCTGACTCAGTACAGCACCCAAGGCATAATCTGATGCATCGGTCTCTACAATGGTGGGTAGAGAAGGATTGAAATGAGAAAGGATTGGAGCAGTGGTGAATGCCTCTTTGAGTTGATGAAACTGTCTAAGAGCTTCCTCATTGAGGGGAAAACGGGAATCTTTCTTGAGGAAACTTGTGAGTGAACTAATTTTCTTTGAATAATTCTTGATGAAACGGCGGTAAAAATTGGCAAAGCCAAGGAATGATTGAAGAGCCTTGAGGTTTCTTGGAGGTGGCCAATTGAGAATTTGCTGGACTTTTGCTTGGTCCATCTTGAGGCCTTCAGAAGAAACTACATAACCAAGATATTCCACACTAGAAACATGAAATAGGCATTTGGACGCCTTAGCAAAGAGGTTATTGGCTCTGAGCCTGGAAAGAACAGTGGACACATGAGTGACATGTTCTTCCTCAGATTTGGAAAAGACCATAATGTCATCCAAATAAACCACAACATAAACATCAAGAAGGTCATAAAAAATATCATTGACGAGATTTTGAAAAGAAGCAGGAGCATTGGTAAGCCCAAATGGCATAACCAAGTACTCATAACTACCATATTTGGTTCTAAAACAAGTCAAATGTTCATCACCTTCCTTGATTCTGAGCAGGTTATATGCACCACGCAAATCAATCTTGGAGAAGATAGAAGAACCATTGAAAACAGTGAGAAGCTGATTCATAGGAGGAACAGGATACTTGTTCTTCCTAGTAACAGCATTGAGCTTGCGGTAATCAACACACAAACGGAGGCCACCATCTTTCTTTTTGACAAAAAGAACAGGTGCTCCTGTAGAAGAGGAGCTTGGCCGGATGAAACCTTTCTCTACATTCTCTGAAATGTAGGCCCTGAGTGTATCTGACTCTTGGTTTGATAAAGAGTAGATCACCCCAACTGGAGGTAGAGACCCCTCCAGCTCAATATGATGATCACAGGCGCGGTGAGGAGGAAGTTTCTCTGCTTTCACCTTGAAGAATACATCCAAGTATTGGTGATAAATAGGAGGAACAACCTTCATCACGGTTTCTATTTCTTCTGGCTCTTCCTCTTCATCCCACAACTCCTCCAGGGAGTCATGATAAGATGAAGGAGGAAGGTCCATATTCCCAAAGAAGAGATGAAGTGAAGATACAGAATTATCTTCTCCAACATCTTGAATCTCTTTGAAGACTTCATCTCTAGATGATAGTAATGACTGATGGGAATTAAGGGAAGGAATATGGACAGAAGACGAAAATGATGGTGTTCTAGAATCACCAACCAGAGCTGCACATGATTTGGCAGAAGAAAAGTCATTACTAAAAGAAATTGAAGGATCATTATAGTCCTTATGATCAGAATTAAAGGTGATCAATCCTTGCCTCCAATCAATCGATGGATTAAAATGATTGAGAAAGTCAAAGCCCAATATGAGGTCTTCTCCCTTGGGAGTATCAATGACTAAAAAGTCCCATTCAAAGCTTGGGAAGGAAGGGAGCTCAACCATATATTTAGTATGGTGAGTCACAAATAAAGAAGGAGACTCAGAGGAGTCAAGAATAATAAGGGGAATCTTCTCCGGGAGTTCTGACATGGTCAAAGAATACTTGTGAACAAACTGCTTTGCAATAAATGAGTTGGTAGCACCAGAATCAATGAGAATACTGTAAAACATATCAGAGAGAGAAGAAAAAACAAAGAATTTAAGAGAATTTTTGACACCAGTATTCAGAATGCACAATTGTGCTCTGGATGGAAAACTGTGAAGACCATTGAACACAACATGATCTTCACTCAGGCTTTTCCCTGGCTGGGGAATTTGCCTGACGGTTGGGTAAGCTTGTTTTGAGGCCTTTTGAAACAGGACTCAAGACTATGCTTCCCACCACAATAGGTACAAAGACCCTCCTTGATTCTTCTTTCTTTTTCAGAATTTATGAGCTTGAAATCTTTATTCAACAAAGAAGAATGGGGCTTGTCCCTCTTCTGAAAATTCTTCTTCTTCTTTTGACTCGAGCTTGAAGAATTTTGAGGATGAGAAGAACTTGACTTTGAGGCTTCTGGCTTCTTCTCTTGATGATGACTCTTTTCATTTTGCCTCTCATGGTACCTGGTATCAAGTTCCAGGGTAATGTCCATTCAGTCTTGAAGAGAGTCAATTCTTGAAGGATGGGAGGCCAATTGATCCAAAATCCTGGATGGCAATCCCTTCCTGAAATGATGGATGAGAGCTCTTTCACCCCAATCCCCGATTCTTGAGACTAAGCTTCTGAAATCAGCAATGTATAAGGATACATGCCCACCTTCTTTCATTCTTAAAGAATCCAACTCAGCTTCTGCTTTTCTGAATTCATTCGGGTCACCAAATAAAGTGAAGAGTTGAGATTCAAATAAAAGCCAAGAATTGAGAAGGTAATTCAAATCTTGATTGGTGAGATTGGAAAGATAAGGCTCAATCCATTTTGCAGCCCTGCCAATGAGAAATGAAGTGGCATAAAGGACCTTCTTTCTGTCTTGAGTGAAGTTTGCCGGATCATTATGAAAAATCAATTGACAAGACTGAATAAAGCTTCTAACTTTGAAGGGCTGAGTCCCATCAAAGCATTCTGGTGCCTTCATAGATGGAGTCTTGAAGGCTGGTGGTCTTGATGCTTCAGAAGATGAAGCTGCTTGAAGATTGGCCATAATCTGAGTCATTTGCTGCATGATTGCCAATAAAGATGGTTCAGACTGATGAGAGACAGGCTGATTAGACTGGGCTAGAGTTGGCCCTCCAGTACCTTGGGATGCCTCCACCAGAGCAGGGACACCTTCAGTACCATCAGACTCTTCCTCTTCCACAGAATTCTCCTCCTCCTCTTCACCATCTTCACCTGGACCTTTGAAAATGGTCCTTGAAGTTCCTGGAAATCCGCCAACTACTCCTGAGAATGAACATGATCTTCTTGGCCCTCTTCCTTCCTTCCTGGATGGTGCTGCTCCTTCCATGCGGGGTCCTCTATCTAATTGGGCCCTCAGTTGAGGAACTGCTGGGGTGCCATCTAGAGGAGCTCTTGCAGTTGGAGTGAGAACAGCTTGAGCTCTGGCCTGAGATCTTGTCTGTCTTGCTGTAGGTGAGTGTTGAACAGGCATGATATCAGGAATAAAATGAAATAAATGAATTAAACATCAAAATTTGCTTGAAGTGAAAAGAGTCAACAATCAAATCTTGAGGAAGATGAATGAATCAAAATGAAAATCTTCAAGTACATCAATAAATCAAAATCAAATGAAGTCTTGAAGTCAAAAAATCAATGAATCAAATCAATCAAAATCAAAATCTTGCAGAAAATCAATCAATCAAATGAAATCTTGAAGAAAAATCAATTTATGTCAAAATTCTTGATGTGAAAAATCAGCAAAATCAATGAAATCTTCAGGTCAATCAATTTTCTTGAGGTCAATATCAAATATGTCAAATCAATCAATCAATCAAAATCAAGTGAATTATTCTTTAAAAACCAAAATTCTTGAAGAATGAATCAATTATGAATCTTGATGTGAATAACGTGTCGGAATATCTTGATGAAAAATTTGAAAATCAAAGAAAATCAAGATGACGCCTGAATTATGAATGAAATGAAAATTGATGATTTGAAAAGATTTTAAAAAGAATAACAAAAAAAAAAATGGGTCAGCTTTCAATTTTCAAAATGAAGAATGAATGAAAGAAAATTGAGAGGTGACGATGAATCATTAAGTTCATAAGCATAAAAGAATCATAATTTCAATGAAATGAGTGAATGAAATTATAAAGAAAGAATGAACAGAATGAAAAAGAAATTATGAGTTAATTAATATAATGTCACAGGGGCTCTTGGACAGAAATACAAGAGTGGCCTGGCACTCAGAAATCAGGGAACTCACTTGGAAGACTCCAAAAAGATAAAGAATAAAAGTAATAAGAATGAATTCCTCTAAAAGATATGCAGGTACAAGATGAGATGAAAAAGAGGAAAGGGAAGCCAAATGGCCAAAGAGCCAACCAAGTAAGTCCTTAATCACTGTTTCAACCTGCCAAAAATGAATAATGGAATTAGTAAGGATATGACCACCAAATATCCATTGACAGGCGAAGAAAGAGAAAAGAGAAAGGTGCTAAATGACTGACTTAATAATATCAATATTTGCTTAACTAAAATGAAAAGAAAATAGAGATAAAATAAAATCAAAATATATTAATTAACTGGGGAAAACCCCCCAGGGTGGAAAGGGTAGCCGGTATATGTGAAAAGTTGGGAGCTTGAGTTCTTCAGGCTGAAAACTGATCTGTATTGATCCTTGAGGCTGTATTGATTGTTTTGGGAATTGATACAGCTGCCCAATATTGAAATTGAATTGGGTTGAATGAATTTCCCATGATTGAAAATGAAATACAGTTCTTGATGGATCCAGACTGTATTGAAATGAATATGGTTGCCAAGATGGATTGAGTGGAGCTTTGACACTTGACAACTTCTTTTTGGCACTGCCTCTTGAATACACTTGAGAATGAATTGAAAGTATTCCCTTGGAATGAATACTTGGAGTGAGAATAACCAATGACTGCTTGATGGCGTCATTGGTCTTTGACGCTGAAACACTTTCTCTTGAGCCTTGATGATTCCTCTGAATGATTGGGTGCCTTGATGACGTGATGAGATGTTGGAATGTTGAAATGAACATTTGATATTGCCACCATTGAATTGCTGTTGAAAAATGATGCACAATGATATATAAGATCATTTATGGCATATTGGTTGATTGGCAAGAAGATTACGTCCAAAGGTCTTGAGATGGAAATGCAGAGGGAAAAGGATGGATGTAATGGCTTCAGAGCTTGGAATGGTGTTTCTGAGCCTTTTGGGGTTTTTGGCCACTTTTGAGTTCTGAGCCAAAAACTGGCCCAAAAGGCGGGAAAGTGTCTTTTGGACACTTTGCGTCAAAGTGCGCAAAAATGCGCAAAATGCGCAAAGTGCGCAAAAATGCGCAAAATGCGCAAAAGTGCGCAAATATGCGCAAATGCGCAAAGTGCGCAAAAAGTGCGCAAATGCGCATTATGAGCCCAAATGGCCAAAAACAGCCATTTGGGCCATTTTCCCTGGTTTTGAGGGAAATGACCAGAAATACCCATTTGGGCATAAATTGCCGCTATGGGTTCTGGATTGAGGTGAAGGGCCATGAAGGCTCCAAAAAATGAGATGGAGCATTTTTAATGCCAAATGGCATCCTAAGATACTCAAAAATACCACAGTGAGTGATAATCCTAAGTATTTTCTTAGCTTTAGGCGTCAAAACATTTTGATGGAAGCCTTTCAATGCATCCATTGATTTTATATACTTGGCTTTGGATAATTGAGTCAAGGTTTCTTGGATTCTAGGGATTGCATACCTATCTGGAACTGTGTAGGTATTCAAAGCTCTAAAATCTGCAGCCATTCTTGACTTATCATTATTCCAAGCAATGATAACAGGTGTTGTCACCTCAACCTCCTCATTATGGCCTACTTTCCTTAGTACACCAAGTTGAATTAACTCTTGGATATGTTTCTCCAAGGCTTCTCTAGCTCTGGGACTGGCTGGGTAAGCTGGTCTTCTAAGTACTGGGGGATATGGTCTGTCAATATTAAGAGTAATATCAACTTCATGTCCTCTTATAGGACCTAATGGTTCATTATCAAAGGCAAATGCAGTATAGTATGTGTAAAACACGTCAATAAGTTCATTCCTCATTTTTGGTGACAAAGATGGATTAATCTGTGCTTCAACAAGTTGATCAGACACCAATTCATCTTTATAAGTATCTTTGACAGAAGATATTACAGATATTTGTTTTGGCATATTGGAAAAGGCAAATTTTTGTCTTTTGTTATCCCCAATTGTGAAATATCTGTCTTTATGGTGATTGATGTCAATACCATAGATATTCAAGTAATCATTTCCAAGAATGATGTGCTGAGATGTGCAATTATCCATTACAACAATTTCATTTTTCATCCTTACACTTCCTGCTGGGTGTGGGAATACAAGATTAGTGTCTAATATACCCAAAGGGTACATATTGTTACTGGCACTACTAAATTGTACACCTTCTATTGGTAACAGATGGTTCTTCCATCCAGGAAGTATAATTTGGCGATAATATTTGCCCACACAAGTGCAAAATTCCCCTGTATCCAAATTTACTTTGGCTTCAATATCACCCATCAAAACTGATGTGATACAGGATCCTCCAGCAGTATAACCCTTTCCTCTAGCAGGTTTTGTTTTACACATTCTGCCATCTTGGATATTGGTCAGGTTGCAGAAATCCTCAGTGTACTGTGGCAAGTGGGTATGGACTTCTGTGACCTGAAAGAATTTGTATTGTTTTCAATGGGATAGTCCTCTATTGGTGTATCTTCAGAGACTGCAGAATCTTGATCAGAATCTTCCTTCTCTTCAGTACACTGAATTTCTTCAATGACTTGAACTTCATTGATTTTTGTATTTCTTGTGAAAGTGTTGGCTAAATGTGAAGTGCTTCCACATTTATTACACTTTAAGACAGGTTTTTCTGGTCTCTTATCCTCTCTGGGAATCTTAGAGGTCATCTTGGATTCTGTTGGGATTTTAGACCAAGTTTTACCAATTCTTGTTCTAGTAATGATATCTTCCATAGCATTAATGTAGTCTTCTGTTGAACAGGGTTCTACACATCTGCTTTTGATAGCATGTTCCAATTATCCTCCACACTTTCTTAATATTTTAATATTAATCATAGTGTCAGACATATCTGGTTGTAAAGCAGATGATCTGTCTTTTTTTTTGAAGAACCAAGTAAGTGGTTTATCTTTTTCTGAGTTAAAAATGGCATTTTCAAAGGCATTTTCTATTTTAAACCTCCAAGAATTATTGGCCCATTTGGTAATCACTTCAGATTTCCACCAAGACCAATCATGTTTATGATGATCAATCCTCATTTTGTAATACCATTTCTTTGCAGTTCTGGTAAACAAAAAGTGTAATTTCCCCACTATGATTTCATCAGGTATATTGAAGTCTTCTTGCAACATATCAATAGTCCTGATGAATTCAATATGGTTGTATTCTCCTTCACCAGAGAATGTTGGCCATTCTTCTATTTTGGGAATATCCCTTGTAGAGTAGGAATTTTCTCCTAAGAATGGGGTAATACTTTCTTTAATAGAAATTCTTTCTTCAGTTAAAAGTGTAGAATGTCTTGGCATATGTGGCTCATTATTCTTATGAATTTGTTCCACACTTGCAATTATTTCATTCTTCAACTTTTGCCTTTCACTGTCACTTTTTGCTAAGTGTATAGCAAATTGATTGGTGTTCTCAACTATCTTCAAGACATGGTCTTGCAAAGTCTTATGTTGATCATTCATTTTAAAGATGGAAAGATCTTCCATCTCTTCATGCTGAACTTGGCACATGTTTTCAATTCTTATGCAAGAATTGGTAATTGAGTCAAGTTTGGCATTTGTCACTTGGTGTAATTCAAGGTATTTCTTGTCATTTTTCTTTAATTCAAGTATATCTGATGTAATTTTAGTTAACTTTCCATCAATTTTACCAATTTCTACATTAATACTAGTCTGTACACCAATTATTTGCGTGGAAAGTTGCTGTTCATCCTTTCCTGCTCCTTGGCTGTGAATTCCATCAGAGTTCTGGCCATATTGAAGACACTGTCCGCGGCTGAAGGCTCCAATCTGGGGATCCTGTACCCTTGTGGGTAAGGTCTGTGCCAATTGGCTTTGCCTTTTCTTTTGCCTTGATGGTTCTTGGGACCTTTCTGCTTCTTCTGAGGTCCCTTGCGCTTGTCCTTGGACACTTCTGGAGCTGGTTTGGAGCTGGTAGACGCCACTGGTGCCTCTGTCTCCAAAGCTGGAGTCATTTCCAACTCTTTCTTCTGGTCTATGGATAAAAGACTTTGGTTCTTCAACCAATTCTTTATCCTTTTGACCTTGTATTTGCAAGACAGGGGGCTCCATCCTCCTAAGAGTTCTATGGTCTTCTCCTGACCCAGAAAGCTCTTGATGTGTAAGTAGGAGTTCATGGCCCCCTGCCAAAGGCTTGGGCATATTTCCCACTCTTCTTCTTTGGCTGCTCTGAACCAATTCTTGTACTGGCATTGATATATTTCTATCGCTACCACTTGAAAATGGTTCAGCCCTGGAAATAATATCATGAATTAGTTCAGGATCAGAATTCATGTCAAAATCTGTTGGTACAGACCTTGGGGAATGGGGGGCAACTCTGGCATCCTCCAGATGTGTCTTTCTTGTGGAAGATTTGGCACTTCTGGATTTGGCCTTGCTTCTTCCTTGTCCACATCCATCTGGTTGGACTGAATAGTTGCTTCCATTTCTGGTATGCACCATTTTCACGTCAATTTAAAGATAAAAAGTGAAAATATAAGATAAAATACACACCTTTGGGTGGTAATTTAGCTTTTTCTGAGTTAAATAAGGTGCCTCTTTTAGCAATCTGAACCTCAATACTGTCTTCAGATTTTGCTTCTGAAGATTCAGGACTATTGATGTATCTTTTACTGAGTCTGTTGCCAGCTGCACAGTATTTGATTAAAGACACTTAAAGAGAAAAATATGATAAAAGAAATTATTTTTATGATTTAAGATATTTTTAAAAGATTTTTTATAAGTTTTATATTTTTTAATATTAAAAAATTATTCGTTTTTAAAGAAAAAAAATTAAAATTTAAGATTTTGAATGAAAATTAATTCAGAGTAACTCAAAGAATAATTATATAAGTTTTTGGATGTGAAAAAGCCATGTGTAAAACAGTATAAAATTAAACCAAATTCCTCAATGAAAAAGATTTCCAAAGCAATTTCAGAAATAAGAATTATTTTAACTTTAAAATGAAAGAAAAAAATATTAAATTAATATATTTTAGAGCTTAAAAATATATTAATTAAGGGTACAAGGTTCAAAAAACACAGCCAGGCCCCCAAATGTAAGATGTGGGTAGGTATGGTAGTTTTTTAGAACAAAGAATGAAGTCTAGAATATGATTAAAGCCAAGTCTATGGATAAAATCACGGCCAGGCCCTCAAATGTAAGATGTGACTATGAAACTGATGATAATATTAATATTAATCAACAGTACTATGTCTGTTCTTATGAAATATAATAATAAAATATTATTATAACCACAATTAAATAATTAAAGAGCTATTTCTTTCACGTGTTAAGCACTACTAGTGATTTTAACAGTGAGCAAGTAATTGTCTACAAGAATCAATTACAAGAAGAATTTAACAATAAAAACTTCTTTTATTAAAATGATAAAATTATTTTAATATATAATTATCTTTTGCAAGAATAATTATAATGATAATTGTTGAAGAAAACTAATTTTAAGAAAAAAACTTTAAGAATTAAAAGTAAATCACTCACTAATATTCCAAAGAGCTTATTGAAAGATAAGATAGAGAGATTTGACGTATAATTGTGGATTTAGAGGATCAAAATGAATTTATAAATGTATTACAACAATATATAGTTGATTTCTATGATTTCACGTCCTTCTGATCGATTCTGAAAGAATAAAACACTTAAGAAAAGTTTTAACTAATACATACTTGTTGGTAATACTGATATAAATGATTAATAAGATGATGATGATGATATGGAAAAAACAGCAAGAGGGGGCTTCTTTTAAGTCAACAACAGCTCACAGAGGCATGCCATGAAGCAAACTGAAAACCAGTGAGTGAGAAAACAATAAACGTTTTTGGATTAATGATGTCATTATCTGTTGTCACGTAAGATTATCATAATTACATAATTGATACTTTTACGTGACTACCAACCCCAATATGGTTAAGAATAAAAGGAGGAACAGCAGTAAATATTATTTTTTTCCAAAATAATCATTGATTTCTCAAAGTTATCAATGTTATTGCCAATTTCATCACAGGTGTTAATTACTGTGAATTTTTGAAGATTCAGTGTTTCACGTAGAATGGTCAAAAATGGACTGTAAGTAAAACGTTTAATTTTACTAGTAAAACTGTAATTCTTTTTGGTTGTACCATAGATAATACAGTTGGCCATTGGTCCTGAAAGTTTCATAAAGATTGATTAAGAATTGTATTTTTAATGAATTTTTGAAGTTTTTACCTCATTTCTACGTAGAATTGCAAATATCAGTGTTTCACTGGTTGCTATGAGGTAAATCAATGGATACAAGTCCAAAAAGGGTTTTAATTACTCTTTTGGGCTTATCCATGGAAATTCATTAAGAATTGACGTGGGTACAGGAGTCTAAGTAGCTCTTTACCTCCTTGGCACGTCAAAATAGCAGGTTATTTGCTATTTTCTTAAGATTTACAGTAGTTGTGACATGATAACCAAGTTCCCAAAGAGGTTTAGTTTACCAATTGGGTCAAGATCAGCCATGGAACCAAGCTTTGAAGCTATCCACGCCTCTGAGTCCTCAGAAGTTGGGTACCCTGGCTCTCTTTGATGTCTTTTGTCCCCCTTGCCTATTTTTTATGTCAAAATAGTAATTTAAGCTTAAAGTGAGATATCCACTATGGGTGTACCAAAGGTCCATGTAAGAATACCATGATATTAAGTGCTCAAAACATGCATAACACTATTCTTAGTGTATATGTAACATGGGATTGCTCACTTTCCCATTATTTTGGCGTGAAATTAAGAAAAACCAAAATTTTCATGTATCTTTTATGTGGTATTGATGATGTGGTATTGAAGTATTTTCCATTTTACCACCTCAAATAGTTAATTTGAGCTTATTCACTCTATGGAGCTACCCTAGGTGAATTTTTTTGTAGAATCCAAATCTGGCCTTAAATCCATGGATTTACTTACTCAACAAAAATTTATTCATCTTTTCTGAAATAAAAAATGATGAATTTTGAATATATGCATGATTTATGAGTTATGTATAATTCAAAATTTCTTTTTAAAATAATTGTGGCCTATTTGGGTATGTAAAATATACATCAAGGCTCACAAAAACTTTATGTTCTTAGGGTATTTACCTTTGACTGTGCCTTGTACAAATTTGTTATCTGCTGATTTGGGCAGTTTGCCTTTGGAGGTTACAACTGGGTTAATAATTGTAATCTTCCCTGTACAAGTGGTTAAGGTGGGTTTACCTTGTATTGAAGCAGAGTTTCGTGGTTTTCTACTCCTCTGAGTGGCTATTGGTGTCCACTTTTTTGCTGTAATGAGGCCTTCACTAAGTCTTTTTCCTTTGCCCTTGCTGCCCTCTGGTTCTGAGGGTTTCACTGGTATGTTGGCCTGTGACTGGGTCTCAAGTGGTATAAAATTTTCTTCCACTGAATCAAACAGGAAAAAGAGGACTTATGTCAGTTAAGACTTCTTAAAAAGCTGGTTTTGCACGTCTAACAATGGCCTCTGGGCTTGTATATTATTAAAATATGCCCTTGTATTATGACAATGTAATTGAATTAACAATTCCACGTCAAAAAATATACCTTACTGATATGTGGTATACTGTTTGTATACCAATATCTCACAGAATACTTGTATTTAGCAAGTATAATCTGTCAAAGATGGTGCATTACAGGGTAATTGATTTAACAATGTACCCAAACACGCCTCAACTGTTGATTTATCAGTGTGAGCTGTCTCAATTCAATTAAGAATCAGGACTGTATTAGTGGATTAAAGTGTTTTTATATACAAAACACACCAAAAATACTGGTCTTGTGGTTATTAGCCACTTGACAAAGTACTCTTTAAAATATGAGTATAATAAGAATAAAAGAAACATATATATAAAATATATATTTCAAAAGGAACAAATGACGCCTAAAAAAAGATAAAACAGGTGTCAATAAATGATAAAAAGAGAAAAAACTTACTTGTAAAGGTCCAAAATAAGTTAAAAACATGGCCAGGCCCCCAAAATGTCAGGATGAGTCTATGTTGAAGAGGTAATAAAGCTATTTACAACTAAAACTATGACTGTGACACGTGAAAAATGGTTTTAAAAATGATTTATAAGGGTTAAAGATAGATTTAATTTAAAATAAAAGGGCTTTACTATAAGGGATATAGTGGTGGTGAGCGCTGTTGAAAGCCCTGGGTGCAGTTTTATCTGTTGGGTTACAATAATAAAAGACTACAATAATTAAATTTATAATTATACCTGATTATTAACCAAGAGTAAAACTGTTTTTGACAGTTTACTACGTAGGTTATTCAAGAGCAGGATGAGGAGTGTAAGGTGTGGATATGAAACTTTGATTAAAAATCAAGTACTTTTCCTGTCCTCAAAATTTGTATAAGGTAAAAATCAATTAAAAATAGTATGAAATATTATTTTTAAGAGAAAACACGCCAATTTTATTGTTTATAACTTTATTAGTATAAAACAATAATATTATAAAAATTTATTGTTTTACCAACAATAAAAATTTATCCAAAAAATACTCTACAAGAGATATTTTAAGGCTACAAAAGAAATTTCTTCAAGAGCAATTTCAATTGGAATTAATTGAGCAAAGAACTGCAAGCAATTAATTAAAGAACAAAGTCTTTAAAAAGAATATTAAAGAGAAAACACGCCCAAAAGTGACCAGAGTGAATTTGGAAACAAAGTGACAAAGTTTACAGTGATGAAAGATGCTTTAATTCACTTATGGGGTGGTTCAGGGGTAAAAATGATTATAAGAGTTACAAACAATGATTATAATGATTTTTTCACGTGGTTAAAAGGTTCAAAATGATTTAAAAAGGGTGGTTGGAATCTTTTATTGATTGTTTTAACAGTTTTAAACTAATTAATAAAAGGAAAAGATTCTAACATGAAGAGAAAAGTGGGGCAAAGAAGACATTCTTTTATAGCCATCAATTCTCTTACTCCAAAAGTAAAATTTACTCTTGTCAGTCGTGAAAAACAGTCTGACAACAGAAAAGCCAATTATGGCATCATTGAACCCTGGTTTAGACCAAAAAGGGCTGGTTTAAGCCATTTTTAGCCATTTTTAGCCATTTTAGACCCTTAAATCAGCCATTACTATAGCAATACCAGGCCTAGAGCCTTCAAAACACGTCAGAATGTGTGTCAGAGGCGTAGAAACCAGTTAAAACTGTTTTTATTATGATTGTTTTATCTTAAGGGTAGTTTTACCCTCTTGGCAACAGCTAAAACTACCCCAGTTGGTATCAAAACCTCATCATCAATTGAGTCCACAGACCCTGTAACTCAATTCCAGGCCAAAAGTGATGAACTTTTGCGTGAATTTTGACATCCCACGCCTGTCAGCAAGGATTTTGGGGGTCTAGCTCCCCCTTAGAGCTGGAGTTCCTTTTCCCCCCCAAATTTAATCTTTCCAATTTATTTTTCCTTTAATTCCTCATCATGTATTATACTTATAATTTACACATGTAATTCAATTCAATTATACAGTACAATACAGTAATAATTGACACCTCATATGTAAATCAAAGTTCACTAATGTAATACACGCGCACATTTTGACATTTCAATTGAATTCAATTGAAAATACTTTAATTCCTCATAACTTCTAAACTAAACACAACACCTCAATTTTAACACAAAATTTGATGGTTAACACCACATGTGGTGTGAATTAAATTAAGGTTTTGAGGATTTTCAACTTTTGTATTGAAAATACTAAAAACTTAATTTAAGCTTATTTAGAGTTGAGTTACAAAAATTTCACTCAGAGGTGACCCCACCTGATTTTTTATGAGGAATCCAATGGTGAAACAAAATTTATATGTTTATTTATTGGATAAAAAGTTATAATAAATTTTATTTAACTTTTTTCCAAATTTATTTATTTTTTCACAATTTTGTTAAAATTTCATTTTTACTTAAATTTTTCAAGTATAAATGTAATTTTATATTTACAAAATTTAAAGTAATTTTATTTTTAAATTATAATTAATTTTTTATTTTTAATATAATTTTATATTTATATTTTTTATTTTTATTTTAATAATATAAATAAATTTATTTTATTTATATTAATATGTTATTTTTTATATTTGTGGTCTTTTGGGTATATGAAATTACCTCTAAGGCTCACAAGGAGACAATTCTGGTTGTGAAAAGCCTCCTTTTTATCCTGAAATGGGGTGGAAAGGGTGCTACACCTTTCCACGTAGAGGAAGTGAAGATTTTTCACTCTCTAGGACTGACTTGTGGTTTGCAAACAGCCTGTATGCCCTGTATTGAGCTCAGATGTGGTTTTGAAACCACATCTGGGCGTTTTCACCAATACAGGGTGAAAATTTTCATTTGGGGACCTCACAGCCTGATTCTGACATGTATGACACGTAGAATGCTGTACAGAAACTGTATGGGACCCCAGTATTGACTGACATATGAGGTATTGAAGTAAAAACATGCTTCTTTGTCTATTTGACACCTTATATTCATGGTTATAGGATATTATCCCATGGTAAGGCTGTATATGACAGCAGGTGGGATTTTGACCTTAAACAGCCATAACTTTGTCAATTCTTGAGATATAAGCCTCAAAATTGGTTCAATGTGTAGCCCTGTATCTGCTCTACACAATGGTACCTCATTTGATATGGGTATCATTAAATATTGCAAAGTTATCCCATGTACAAGATTTTTGTACATTTGCGTGTTTTGGGCAAAAAGCTGTATTGAGCTTGTTTGCCCCATAACTTTTGTTCTAGTTGAGCTATGGGGAAATGGATGGCACCATCAGACAGCCCTGATTGTTCTCTTTCCAAAAATACCCCACTTCAGGTATCCCACACTAAAACTGTAGAAGCTAGATGGGAGGTGAATGTTTTGTTCACCCTTATTTGGCCTGAAATTGACCATAACTCCAGTAATATTGGTGCTAGCTCAGTTTGGCTGGTACCATTGGATAGCCCTGGCTTAGAGCTTCATTTTGAATAACCACTTGATGGGTTTAAGCCTCTCCTTCTAGATTTTAGATGAGAGGTGAAACTTAAGGTTTATACTCAGCAATAACTTTGAGCAGGAATAACTTTGTTATTTCTTGTCCTATGGTGATGGGACTTATATTTTCAGAAAGAGGTGAGTTTCCTCTTTCGTTTGATACCTTTTGAGCTTATTTGGCTCAGCTCCATGTTTTGGTGGTATCTTGGCTATACCATTGGATTATGGTATTTTGGCTGTCATGCTTGTGCTCTGGTTTTGAGTCACAGGCTGACATTGGGTGGCTATTCAAGCATTCCTCAAGGGCCTAGAAGCAGATCAGGGGAAGCTGAAGATGAAGAGGGGGGAATTCTGTGGAAGAGAAGGAGTCTGAAGAAACGGAAGTAGCAGCTGCCTTGGGAGGTGTCCCTGAGGCTTCTGAAGCTCCAAATCTAGCCCATTCTGATCAACCTCTTGTCTCTCAAGCTGAACCAAATTTTCTCAAAATGATGGAGGGACACTTCAAAAGACCCAGCATTCAACACTCCATCAATGAAGGCACCTGATTTTTTTGATGGTACTAAAGCTTATAAATTGAGATGATTTATTCAATCTTGTCAAATAATTTTCCATAATGACCCCGCAAACTTCTTCTCTGACAGGAAGAACGTCTTGTACTCAAATTCTTTTCTTACTGGTAGAGCTGGCAAATGTATTGAACCTTACCTCTCAAATATCTCCAATGAAGACCCTTCTTATCTCCTCAATAACTGCCAGCTGTTTGAAACTCAGTTATTCACTCTGTTTGGTGATCCTAATGAAGTCGGGAAAGCTGACCAAGAGTTAGACAATCTCAGGATGAAAGAAAGTGGTCAGATTTCCTTGTAAATAGCAAATTTCAGAAGCTTAATGTCAAGGATTGGAGACTGGGTGGAAAGGGCCTATATTCATGTGTATAGGAGAGGCTTTGCATCAAGATTCTTGGAACAATTGGCTTCTCACCCTGGAAACTTTGATAACCTTCAAAGACTCATGGAAATCACTTTGGAAATAGATACCAGATACCATGAGAGTCATAAGGAAAAGGGTAGTCATCAAGAGAAGAAGCCTCCAACCAGTGGATCCAACTCCTCCAAGCCCCCTCAAAGTTCATCATCAAAGAAGCCTTATCACCAGAAGAATAAGAAGGGGAAGAACTTTTAAGTGTCCAAAGACAAGCCTAATGCTGCTCTCCTCAACAAGGACAACAAATGAATTGGCTTTGAAAAGGAGAGGAGGATTAAAGAAGGCTTGTGAAATTATTGTGGTGGAAAGCACCCATTTTAAAAATGATTCAAGAGGCCTGAGAATAGGTAGGGGTCATCAAAAGGGCTCCCTAGCATGCAGGGAAAAGCCTGAGTGGGAATCATGATGTGTTCAATGGTTCTCACTTATTTCCTTCAAGAGAACAATTGTGCACTCTGAAGACTAGTGCCAAGAAATCTTTCAGATTTCTTATTTTCTCTTCTCTCTCTGATATTTTTTAGAGTATTCTCATTGATTCTGGGGCTACAGACTCTTTTATTGCAAAGAATTTTAGTCTCAAGTACTCATTGACCATGTCAGTACTGCCTGAAAAGATTCCTCTTTTCATTTTGGATTCCAATTAATCCACTTCCCTGTTCATCACCCATTATACCAAGTGGGTTGTTGACTTTCCTTCATTCCCAAGCTTTGAATGTGATTTCTTTATCATAGATTCACCCAAGGGAGAAGACCTAATTTGGGCTATGATTTTCTTTACCATTTTAAACCCATTTGTGATTGGAAAAATGGATTTATCACCTATGATTCTGGTCATAAGGATTGTAGTGGTATTATTTCTTCTACTAGTAATGACTTCCCCAATGCTGTCAACAGTGTTGCTCTGGTTGGTGAACTTAAGACACCTTCCCTTCCTCCTTCTGTCCATATCCCTTCCATCATTCCCTCTCAGTCATTACTTCCATCAAGAGATGAAGTCTTCAAATAGATGAAAGATGTTGGAGAAGATGTTGCTATATCTTCACTTCATCTCTTTCAAGGGGATATGGACCTTGCTCCTTTATCTTTTCATGCCTCCCTGGAGGAGCAGTGGAATGAGGAGGAAGAGCCAGAAGAGATTGAAACTGTGCTGAAGGTAGTCCCTCCTGCTTATCACATATATTTGAATTTATTCTCCAAGGTGAAAGCAGAGAAACTTCCCGCACATCGGGCCTGTGATCATCATATTGAACTGGAGGGTCTTCTACCTCCATTTGGTGTAATCTACTACTCATCAAAACTTGAGTCAGAAACACTGGGGGCCTACATTTCAGAAAATGTAGAGAAAGGTTTCATCAGGCCAAGCTCCTCTTCAACAGGAGCACCTGTCCTTTTTGTTAAGAAAAAGGATGGTGGACTTCATTTATCTGTTGACTACTGCAAACTTAATTCCGTCACTAGGGGGAACAGGTATCCTATTGCTCTCAGTAATTAGCTTTTTACCATGTTTAAGGGTTCTATTATCTTCTCCAAGATAGATTTGTGGTGCTTTTAACCTCTTGAGAATCAAAGAGGGGGATGAGCACTTAACTGCCTTCAGAACTAAATATGGTATTTATGAATATTAGGTTTGACCAATGCTCCTGCTTCATTCCAGAATCTTGTGAATGATATCTTTTCAGATCTCTTGAATATTTTTGTTCTAGTATACTTAGATGATATTATGGTCTTCTCTAGTTCTCAGGAGGTACATGTCTTTGAGCCTTGAGGTATATTTTGAATACCCTAATAGGCCACAATTATCTTAAAAATAAATTCTGAATTATGCATAACTCATAAGTCATGCATATATCCAAAAGTCATCATTTTTGATTTCAGAAAAGATCAATAACTTTTTATTGAGCAAGTAAATCCATAGATTTAAGGCCAGATTTGGATTCTACACAAAAGTTCACCTAGGGTAGCTCCATAGAGTAAATAAGCTCAAATTAACTCTTTGAGGTGGTAATATGGAGAATACTCCAATACCACATAAAAGATCCATGAAATTTTTTGTTTTTCTTTATTTCATGCCAAAATAATCAGAATGTGAGAAATCCCATGTTACATATACACTAAGAATAGTGTTATTCATGCTTTGGGCACTTGATATCATTGTATTCTTACATGGACCTTTGGTACACCCACAGTGGATATCTCACTTTAAGCTTAAATTTCTATTTTGACATAAAAAATAAGAAAGGGGGACAAAAGACATCAAAGAGAGCCAGGGTACCCAGCTTCTGAGGCCTCAGAGGCATGGAAAGCTCCAAAGCTTGGATCCATGGCTGATCTTGGCCCAATTAGTAAACTAAAAAACTTTGGGAACTTGGTTACCATGTTACAACTACAGTAAATCATAAGAAAATAGCAAATAACCTGCTATTTTGATGTGCCAAGGAGGTAAAGAGCTACTTGTACTCCTGTAACCATGTCAATTCTCAATTAATTTCGATGGAAAGAGCCTAAAAGATTAATTAAAACCCTTTTTGGACTTGTATCCATTGAATTACCTCATAGCAACCAGTTAAACATTGATAATTGCAATTCTATGTAGAAATGACCTAAAAACTTCAAAAATTCACTAAAAATACAATTCTTAATGAATCTCTCTGTAACTTTGGCAACAACTGGAGAACTCTATTATCTATTATAAAACCAAAAGGAATTATAGTTTTACCAGTAAAATCCAAAGTTTTACTTACAGTCAATTTTTGACTATTCTACTTGAAACACTGAATCTTTAAAAATTCACAGTAATTGCAATCTGTGATGAAATTGCCAATAACATTGATACCTTTGAGAAATCAATGATTATTTTGAAATAGAAGAAGATTTACAGATGTTACTCCTTTTATTCTTAACCATATTGAGGTTGGTAGTCAAGTAAAAGCATCAATTAAGTAATTATGATAATCTTATGTGTTAACAGATGATGCAATCAATAATCCAAAAGGGTTTATTGTTTTCTCACTCACTTTTTTTTTATTTTGCTCCATGGCACTCCTCTGTGAGCTGTTTTTGACTTAAAAGAGGCCTCCTCTTGCTGTTTTTTCCAGGAATCATCTTATTATCCATTTATATCATTTTTACCAACAATTAAGTATTAGTTAAACTACTCTTAAGTGTTTTAATTCTTTCAGAATAAATCAGAAGTACATGAAATTGCAGAATCCAACTATATATTGTTTTAATCCTGCTATAAATCACTTTGATCCCTCAAATCCACAATTCTACGTCAAATTTCTGTACTTATATCTTTCAATAAGTTCTTTGGAGTATAAGTGAGTCATTTAACTTTAATTCTTAAAGTATTTCTCTAAAAAGCTTTCTTCTTCAAGAATTATCTTGATAATTATTCTTGCAAGAGATAATTATATATTAAAATAATTTTATTATTTTAATAAAAGAACTTTTTATCATTAAATTCTTCTTGTAATTGATTCTTGTAGACAATTACTGCTCACAGTTAAAATCATTAGTAGTGTTTAACATGTGAAAGAAATAATTCTTTAATTATTTAATTGTGGTCATAATAATATTTTATTATTATATTTCATAAGAACAGACATAGTACTGTTGATCAATAGTAATAGTATCATCAGTTCCATAGTCAAATCTTACACTCTCCTGGCATGTACCTTTAATGGGGTATTCTACTCAAATATGTTGTAAGCATCACCTTGGCCACTTTGTGAGCACTTTCCAATCTCTTTGGACAGTTTTAGAAGGCCTTTCAACATCAATACCTCTGAATTTGGACCTTTAATTAATATATGGCCAAATTTCTTCTTTCCTTTTTATTCTTTTCCTTTCTTTCACAATTATTATTCCAAATTATGCCATTCAATATTATTCAAGACATTCTTTAGCTCAGATTCATTTATGGAAAAGTTTTCTATTCTTTTATGATGCTTGGTCAGGAGTGGAAGTTATGAGAGTAAGTTCCATCTCCTGGTATGCATCTCTGAGGGTTCTACTTCTTGTAAAACAACACCTTGCCACTCCGTGAGCATCAAATGTTTGGTTTTATTTTTTCAGGAAAATTATGGCCAAAATCAAGCAACTCACCACAAGAAGATCAATCCTCAGAAGTTTTCTTTATTCTATTTTATTTACTCTCTTTTTCTCTCAATTGTTTCTTTATTTTTATTTCATTTCATTTTCTTTTACTTTTATGATTTATTTTTTATTTCTTGTTTCAAAAGCAGTAGTCATCACTCCCATATCATGTGTGGGGAGTCAATTCATTCAATAATCAAAGAGCAAAACACTAGTAATGGTAAAGACCAGCTACAGGTAATCCTCATCAAAATGTTTTCAAGGCTTCTCTAAACTCAACAACCATGGCTTCTTCATAAGCAACTGCCTCCTTGACCAAAGCAATAGTGGGCTCCCCTGGAATAGCACTCTTCATAGCCTTATCAACAAACACCTCAGTCAAAGCATCAAATTTAGAAAATAAGGATGTGACCACCTTCTTTTCCACCCTTTTCTGATCAGTGAAGTTTCCAGTTATATTCCAGCGGAGACGGGTTGAAAAGATTGATTCAGGTTCTGGAGACATTTGGTCTCTGGAAGTTCTGGCCACAGGTGGTTGAATACTGGTAGAGGTAGAGGCAAGTGTTGATGTCCTGGTTGGGGATCTAATTGGAAGCTGAGGTGGTTGGGGGGACCTGATCACTTCATGATTGGTGCAACTGGATTGGACTGGGGATTGTGAAGGGGATTGGTTTCTTCTTTTCTGGATTGGCGTAGTCATTTCAAGCTCTTCTCCATCAATCTCATCATTGCCTTCAGCATCAGTATAAATTTCATCTTGAACCACCAAATTTCTCTTCAATTTTCCAAGTTTTGCATCTTTTCTGGTGACCAAAATGGGAACCTCTGGGGCCACTCCAATGGGATTTCCTTGGGGGTGAATGAATCCTCCAATGTTGGCCCAGGAACCTCTGGTATTCTTTCATTGGTGGACGCCCCTCATCCTTGAGCCAGTCACTGAAGAAGAAGAAAAGAAACCATAGAAGTCAGTAACACATCAGTTTTATGACCAATAAACTCACAATTGGAGCGACCAGAGGTGGCATCAGAGGTGGGGGGTTCATCAACAGGAGCTTCCAATCCAAATCTTCCACCCTTCTTCATGCTGCTCCATAATCTCCTGGGATTGTCAGCAAAGCTATAGTTGTCTTGAGAACAATTTCTTCTTCCAAGATTGCAAAATTGACACCTGGTAGACCTAGCAGTAGCATATTTAACACAAGGAATCTGTGAGCCTTAGAGGTAATTTCATATACCCAAAAGACCACAAATATAAAAAATAACATATTAATATAAATAAAATAAATTTGTTTATATTATTAAAATAAAAATCAAAATATAAATATAAAATTATATTAAAAATAAAAAATTAATTACAATTTAAGAATAAAAATACATTAAATTTTGTAAGTATAAAATTACATTTATACTTGAAAAAATTAAGTAAAAATGAAATTTTAACAAAATTGTGAAAAAAAAATAAATTTGGAAAAAACTTAAATAAAAATTATTATAACTTTTTATTCAATAAATAAACACATAAAAATTATTTCACCATTGGATTCCTCATAAAAAATCAGGTGGGGTCACCTCTGAGTGAAATTCTTGTAACTCAACTCTAAATAAGCTCAAATTAAGTTTTTAGTATTTTCAATACAAAAGTTGAAAATCCTCAAAACCTTAATTTAATTCACACCACATGTGGTGTTAACCATCAATTTTTGTGTTAAAATTGAGCTGTTGGGTTTAGTTTAGAAGTTATGAGGAATTGAAGTATTTTCAATTGAATTCAATTGAAATGTCAAAATGTGTGCGTGTATTACATAAGTGAACTTTGATTTACATATGAGGTGTCAATTATTACTGTATTGTACTGTACAATTGAATTGAATTACATATGTAAATTACAAGTATAATACATGATGAGGAATTAAAGGAAAAATAAATTGGAAAGATTAAATTTGGGGGGGAAAAGGAACTCCAGCTCTAAGGGGGAGCTAGACCCCCAAAATCCTTGCTGACAGGCGTGGGATGTCAAAATTCACGCAAAGGTTCATCACTTTTGGCCTGGAATTGAGTTACAGGGTCTGTGGACTCAATTGATGATGAGGTTTTGATACCAACTGGGGTAGTTTTAGCTGTTGCCAAGAGGGTAAAACTACCCTTAAGATAAAACAACCATAGTAAAAACAGCTTTAACTGGTTTCTACGCCTCTTACACACATTCTGATGTGTTTTGAAGGCTCTAGGCTTGGTATTGCTATAGTAATGGCTGATTTAAGGGTCTAAAATGGCTAAAAATGGCTTAAACCAGCCCTTTTTGGTCTAAACCAGGGTTCAATGATGCCATAATTGGCTTTTCTGTTGTCAGACTGTTTTTCACGACTGACAAGAGTAAATTTTACTTTTGGAGTAAGAGAATTGATGGCTATAAAAGAATGTCTTCTTTGCCCCACTTTTCTCTTCATGTTAGAATCTTTTCCTTTTATTAATTAGTTTAAACACTGTTAAACCAATCAATAAAAGATTCCAACCACCATTTTGAAATCATTTTAATCCTTTTAACCATGTGAAAAATCATTATAATCACTGTTTGTAACTCTTATAATCATTTTTACCCCTGAACCACCCCAAAAGTGAATTAAAGCATCTTTCATCACTGTAAACTTTGTCACTTTGTTTCCAAATTCACTCTGGTCACTTTTGGGCGTGTTTTCTCTTTAATATTCTTTTTAAAGACTTTGTTCTTTAATTAATTTCTTGCAGTTCTTTGCTCAATTAATTCCAATTAAAATTGCTCTTGAAGAAATTCCTTTTGTAGCCTTAAAATATCTGTTGTAGAGTATTTTTTGGATAAATTTTTATTGTTGGTAAAACAATAAATTTTTATAATATTATTGTTTTATACTAATAAAGTTATAAACAATAAACTTGGCGTGTTTTCTCTTAAAAATAATATTTCATACTATTTTTAACTGAATTTTACCTTATACAAATTTTGAGGACAGGAAAAGTACTTGATTTTTAATCAAAGTTTCATATCCACACCTCACATTTGGGGGCCCAGCCATGATATTTTACCTGTGACATATTTGTTTTTACTCTTTTTAAATCGTTTTTCTTATATTGAAAAATTCAAAAACATAAAAAAAATGCTTATAATCCAAAAAATCCATAAAAAATATTTTTTTTTCATATTACAAGTGAGGCTTATATTTTATTTCTTTTTTTGAAATAACCTTTTTTTTACTTAATTAATTGGCTTTTTCATTAATTTTAGTGTCTGAAAACGTGGTAAGACAAGAGAACATTGAAACAGCTTCAACAGTAACCAGAATTATCCCTGCCAGTACTGTTAATTCTGATCATAATAGTACTGTTATTGTGACTCAAAATAACCAACCTGAACCAATATCTTCTGAATTGATTAACTTGGACATAAGTAATACCCTTCAAAAAGCTAAAAATTTGGCCAATAGTAAGTTTTTTGACGTAAAATTGCTATTTTACGTCTTTTTAACCATAATTATGCCTTCAACCACATCAGGAGCCAGCTATAACGCCTCAACCAGCTTCCAGAAAGGTAATAGACGTGACTATGGCAGAGGCCAATCAGGTACAGAAGGAAAAGGGTCAGTTGATGACTACCAAACAACTAAATTAGGTCATTCTGAAGCTGATAATACTATTTTACCTTCAAAAAGAGCTGACACCGCCACAACAAGCCTCTGTGGACATATACAAAGCCAGCCACAGTGCATACAACAATGCACTTCAATTCAAGGAGTACCAGATCCTTGCAGACCTGTGGAAGAATTGCATGAATTCTTACCTGACAGTAAGAAAATTCTTGGGCCATCCCAACACTTGCAAATTGCTCAATGGATGGCATCCATTGATGGAGAAGAAAAACATGATGCTTTTGACACTAGAATGGAGGAAAAACAACCCTTCACCACCCAAACCACTGCCAAAAACAGCCCCAGTGGCCAGCAGCAGCAATTCCAACTTGAAAAAGCAGCCACAAACTCCAAACAAGGGCAAAGGGAAGGCACCAGCCCCAAAACCTTACAGCCAGGGCTACAGAATCCCAAAGATTCAGAAGGATGCCATGGAAAATGTATTTCAGATGGCCAGAACCATGATGGAATTACAGAAGAAGGAGGAAGCCAGATTAAGATTCCAGAAATGATTTCTGAGATATTTGATTCCATCCCAGAGTTTTATAATGCTATAAATGACATGAGAAAACATCTTTCTGATAAAAATGAAACCATTTGTAACAACATTAAAACAAACAACCTGAGTCTGTGCCAAATTAATGAAACACTTATGTGTTTTGAAAATGTTTTAAGGACAATTAAAAATTCCAATAATGATAATTCTTCTAACAATAAAATAAATGAAAAATCTGCCATTATTAAAGAATTAACAGATAAATATTCTCAATTCAATATTGATGACATAATTGAAACAAGAATTAAAAAAGCCATGAATATTATCAAAACAGATAACAAGAAAGTCCTTGATGAAATTTCACATTCATTTACTGAAGTAAAGACATATACCATTGCCTTGAAAAAGTGTTTTGATGCTTCACAAGAAGAAGTATCAAAATTAACAATGAAATTGAATCAAGTCACTGCTGATAATACAAGACAGACAGAGTTATGGCAAGAACTGACACATAAGGAAGACATGTATAAAATTGAAGTAATAAATTTAATACAAAGCTTCCAAAATGAATACAGAAATTCCCAAAGGTGTAGCAACAGTAAACTGAGTGACATTGAACAAATACTGAACACCTTACCAAGAATGTCTACACCTCTAAATCAAAATTAGGGCAAAAGAATTTCAAATGCACAAGTATTGGATCCTGATAATTCACAATTAAAAAGTGAATTATCCACTTCTTTTCATAACTTGGAACCATCAATGGGCCAAGCACTCTTGAAAGAAGTTCCAAAACTTAAAGAATGGCCTCACTTCAGTGGTGGAGGAGAGTATGACCATAAGGAATTCATTAGAGTTATTGACATGATCAAAGAGGATTTTGAATTACCAGACAGATTGGTAACAGCCAGGTTTAACACCTTGTTTACCAGATCAGCTCACAGATGGTACATCAAAACAAGACAAGCACATGGACACCAGAGTTGGACTTGGTGGAAAACCCAAATCATCAACAAATGGGCAAATGATTCTTGGAGGTTTAAAGTTGAAACAGCCTTTGAATCTGTCAAATTTAATGTTGATAAAGACAAAGCTTTACCATGGTTTTGCCAACAAAAGGACAGACTAACAGAATTATATCCTGACATGTCAGAATTTATGATCCATAGGAAAATTCTGAGACAATGTGGAGGTGACTTAGAGCATGCTATCAAAAGCAGGAATACTGAACAATCTTCAGCAGAGGATATTATCAATATACTAGAAGAAGTAACCACCAGAACCAAAATTGGTTCTAGTAGGGTGAATCTCAAAACAAGGTTTAATACACCTTGGAAAGATTCTGTGGACAAAAACCCCAAAGAAAATTCTAGTAATATTAATATAAATCTGCAGATACAGTCAGAAAGTGCCATATTTGCCAAAGCACCACCCATTTAGCCAATAAATGTCCAAAAAGGGGGAAAATCAATGAAATTGACATTGAAAAGGAACCAGATTTTTAAAAGGAAGACATCATTGAAGACAATTCAGATGATAAGTCATCCATATTTTCTGAATCTTCAAAAGATATAGAAAATATCAATGCCACTTTTGACATCATGGAATCTTATTGCCACTTGCCACAATTGAGCAATGGTTGACTTGACTTATCAAACGTTCAAGATGCACAACTTATGAAAACAAAACCAAACAGGGGAAGGTTTATACAGCTGGTAACTCCTGTTTAACAGAAGTGGTGATTGAAAACTAGCCCACTAAACCTTTGCTTGACCCAGGAGCCTTCTGCTCTTGTGTTGGAAAATCCTTTCTTAAGACTTGTGTACCAAATTTTGAAGACCAATTGTTACCAATTGATGGTATAAAGTTCAACAGTGCAAGTAACCGAATGAAAGCATTGGGAATCTTTGAGACCAATGTCATATTCCCACACATAAATGGGAATTTAAGGATCACAGTTGAATTTGTTGTTATGGAAAATTGCTCTAGTACCCATTTTATATTGGGAAATTACTATTTAATGATGTATGGGATAGATTTACATAATAACAAGGACAGATACTTTACTATTGGAGACAATAAGCGCAAGAAATTTGCCTTTTTACCATTTAAAAGACAAATTACAGCAAACCAAGTATCAACAGTCAACATAGAGTTAGAGAAATTCAAGTCTGAATAGTTAAATGAGGCTGAGATAAGCTTTCATCTGACTGATAAACAAGAAAATGAACTTTCTTCCCTTTTGTATGACCACAGAGGAGCATTTGCTACAGACAAAGAACCTCTGGGAGCAATTATTGGTCATGAAGTTGACATCATTCTTAACATTGATAGACCTTATCCACCACTCTTAAGAAGACCTGCTTATCCAGCAAGTCCAAAATCAAGAGAAGCTCTAGAAATTCATATCAAAGAACTTCTGGACCTTGGTGTAATAAGAAAAGTAGGCCACAATGAAGAAGTAGAAGTAACTACACCAGTCATAGTGGCGTGGCATAATGGAAAATCCAGAATAGTTGGGGACTTTAGAGCTCTGAACACTTACACTGTCCCAGACAGATACCCAATACCAAAAATCCAAATTTCCCTTACTCAAATATCTCAAGCAGTGTATATAACCACTATGCATGCCCTTAAAGGATTCCATCAAAATGTGGTAACACCAAGAGCAAGAAAATACTTGAGAATTATTGTTCATTGTGGAGTGTATGAATACTTAAGGATGCCCTTTGGTATCAAAAATGCACCTTGACACTTCCAAAGAATGATGAATGAAATCTTCCCTGAAGAACTCTCAGAGGGATGGTTAATCATTTACATTGATAACATTATTGTCTGTTCCAAGACTTGGGAGAAGCACATGTACATTTTGTCCAGAGTTTTGACAAAAATTCAATCAGTAAACATGAAAATCTCCTTGAAGAAATGCCATTTTGGACTTAAAGAACTTAAGGCACTAGGACATGTTGTATCTGGTTTGTCCCTTGGAATTGACAAAAACAGATTTTTGGCAGTATTTCTAGAGCCCATGCCTCAGAAGAAGAAAGAAATTCAGTCATTCTTAGGTTTTGCAGGATATTACAGGCAACACATTAAAGATTTTGCATCCATAGCAAGACCACTTTATAAATTGTGTGACAAAGACACAGTGTTTGAAATGACTGTTGACAGAGTCAAAGCTTTTGAATCTCTAAGAGAAGCATTGACCACTGCTCCACTCTTACTGATGCCAGACTTTAAATTGCCTTTCAAACTGTATATTGATGCATCAGGGGATGGACTGGGTGCTGCACTTCACCAAGTTCAGATCATAAATGATAAACCTGTAGAAGGACCCATATGTTTCATATCCAGGCAAATCAAACCAACTGAAGACAGATATGGAGCCAGTCAGATGGAATGTCTATGCCTTGTCTGGGCCTTGGAGAAATTGAACTACTTCTTAGAGGGATGTGTTTTTGAGGTGATAACAGATTGTACAGCTGTAAAATCACTTTTGAACATGAAAACACCCAACAGACACATGCTCAGATGGCAAATAGCCATACAAGAATACAGAGGCAATATGACTTTTGTTCATAAATATGGGAATATTCATAAGAATGCAGATGGACTGAGCAGATGGCAATTACCAAATAATATTGATAATCCTGCTTATGTGCCAGAAGAAGCTTCACCACAAATTCCAATAGAAGGAATAAGTGTTACAGACTTGAACACCACCTTCTTTGAAGAAGTCAGAAGTAGTTAGACTCAAGATAAGAATTGTAGCATCTTTTTCCAATTACTTAACAAAGACTGTAAAGACAACTCTCTAATACTTGCCTTAGATGAAGTATGGAGGAAATCTTATGATGAAGGAAGTTTTCACCTACTGGATGGTATAATTTACCACAGAACCAAGCACACATATGTCATGACAGTTGTAGACAGGTCATTAATCAATCTTGTAATGAAAGAATGCCATGATAGTCCCTTTTCAGGACATCTTTCTGAAGACAGAACAAGAGAGAAAGTAAAGACCTGCATATGGTGGCCAATGTGGCAGAAAGATGTTGCAGAGTATCGCAAAACCTGTGACAGATGCCAAAAGGCAAATAAATCCACTGGCAAAAGACTTGGAAATATGATAAAAATCCAAGAACCAAACAGACCTTGGGAAATTGTCCATATGGATTGGGTAACTGGCCTACCACCAGGAGGTGACAGAAGCTATAATGCTTGCCTAGTAATTGTGGACAGATTCAGTAAAACCCCAATCTTTTTACCATGTCACAAAGATGATACAGCCATGGATACAGCTCTTCTGATATGGAATAGAGTAGTGTCATGGACTGGGATATTTACAAATATCATAAGTGATAGAGATCCCAAATTCACTTCAGCACTATGGACAAATCTCCACCAATTATTTGGCACTAAACTGTCTTTCTCTACAGCCTACCACCCACAAACTGGTGGCCTGGCTGAAAGAATGATCCAAACCCTAGAGGACATGGTGAGAAGATTTTGTGCATATGGCCTTGGATTCAAATATTGTGATGGATTTACCCATGATTGATGTACTCTGTTTCCAGCACTGGAATTAGCATATAAAACATCAATCCATGCCAGTACCAATCAGACTCCTGCTATTCTAGAAAAAGGATGGAACCCCAAGTTACACCAGGATTCCTTGAGGAAAGACTTAATTAAAATACATGCCACAGCTGCTAGCTTCAAAGGAATGTTAGAAAAAGCTAGAAAGAATGCAGTAAGATGCATGGAGGACTCTTTTGCATTTGCTAAAGACAAATGGGATAAATCACATGCAACTCCAGATTTTAAAGTGGGGGACCTAGTTCTTGTATCCACCACTAACTTCAATAACATCAAAGGATGTAAAAAGCTGAAAGACTCCTTTGCAGGACCTTTTGTGATTAAGGCCCTCCATGGAGGAAATGCTGTTGAAGTAGAGTTATCTGAAGAACTTAGCAATAAGCACACTAAATTTCCAGTAAGCTTGATAAAGCCATATAAATCTAGTGATGCTGAGAAATTTCCCTTGAGGAATAAGATTCCCCAAGCTATACCTCCTATTGAGACATCTGGTACTAAGAAAATTACCAAAGTTCTTAAAGAAAGGAAATTAAGAACCAAGAAAGTAAGGGAATACCTTGTTAGGTACAGTGACCCAACTGGTGAAGATGAATGGTTAAAAGAAAAGGATATACCAGAAGCTACCAAACTCCTCAGGAGATTCAGACACACTAGAAACACCAATATTACAAAGTAATATTCTTTTTTAGGGGGAGGGAATGTGAGCCTTAGAGGTAATCTCATATACCCAAAAGACCACAAATATAAAAAATAACATATCAATATAAATAAAATCAATTTATTTATATTATTAAAATAAAAATCAAAATATAAATATAAAATTATATTAAACATAAAAAATTAATTACAATTTAAGAATAAAAATACATTAAATTTTGTAAGTATAAAATTACACTTATACTTGAAAAAATTAAGTAAGAATGAAATTTTAACAAAATTGTGAAAAAGAAAATAAATTTGGAAAAAACTTCAATAAAAATTATTATAACTTTTTATTCAATAAATAAACACATAAAAATTATTTCACCATTGGATTCCTCATAAAAAATCAGGTGGGGTCACCTTTGAGTGAAATTCTTGTAACTCAACTCTAAATAAGCTCAAATTAAGTTTTTAGTATTTTCAATATAAAAGTTGAAAATCCTCAAAACCTTAATTTAATTCACACCACATGTGGTGTTAACCATCAATTTTTGTGTTAAAATGGAGCTGTTGGGTTTAGTTTAGAAGTTATGAGGAATTGAAGTATTTTCAATTGAATTCAATTGAAATGTCAAAATGTGCGCGTGTATTACATAAGTGAACTTTGATTTACATATGAGGTGTAAATTAATACTGTATTGTACTGTACAATTTAATTGAATTCCATATGTAAATTATAAGTATAATACAAGATGAGGAATTAAAGGAAAAATAAATTGGAAAGATTAAATTTGGGGGGGAAAAGGAACTCCAGCTCTAAGGGGGAGCTAGACCCCCAAAATCCTTGCTGACAGGCATGGGATGTCAAAATTCACGTAAAGGTTCATCACTTTTGGCCTGGAATTGAGTTACAGGGTCTGTGGACTCAATTGATAATGAAGTTTTGATACCAACTGGGGTAGTTTTAGCTGCTGCCAAGAGGGTAAAACTACCCTTAAGATAAAACAACCATAGTAAAAACAGCTTTAACTGGTTTCTACGCCTCTTTGTCAGCCTGTGACTCAAAACCAGAGCACAAGCATGACTGCCAAAATACCATAAACCAATGGTATAGCCAAGATACCACCAAAACATGGAGCTGAGCCAAATTAGCTCAGAAGGTATCAAACGAAAGAGGAAACTCACCCCTTTCTGAAAATATAAGTCCCATCACCATAGGACAAGAAATAACAAAGTTATTCCTGCTCAAAGTCATTGCTGAGCATAAACCTTAATTTTCACCTCTCATCTAAAATCTAGAAGGAGAGTCTTAACCCCATCAAATGGGTATTCAAAATGAAGCTCTAAACCAGGGCTATCCAATGGTGCCAGCCAAACTGAGCTAGCACCAGTATTACTTGGGTTATGGTCAAATTCAGACCAAATAAGGGTGAACAAAACATTCACCTCTCATCTAACTTTTACAGTTTTAGTGTGAGATACTTAAAGTGGGGTCTTTTTGGAAAGAGCACAATCAGGGCTATCTGATGGTGCCATCTATTTCCTCATAACTCAACTACAACAGAAGTTATTGGCCAAACAAGCTTAATACAGCTTTTGACCAGACCACGCCAATGTACAAAAATACTTGCACATGGGATAACTTTGTCATATATAATGATAACCATGTCAAGTTGGGTACCATTGTGTAGAGCTCATACAGGGCTATTCAATGAACCAACTTTGAGCTTGATATCTCAAAAACTGACAAAGTTATGACCATTTTAAGGTCAAAATCCCACCTGCTGTCAGATACAGCCTTACCATGGGATAATATCCCATAACCATGAATATGAGGTGTCAAATAGACGAAGAAGCATGTTTTTACTTCAATACCTCATATGTCAGTCAATACTGGGGTCCCATACAGTTTCTGTACAGCATTCTACGCGTCATACACGTCAGAATCAGGCTGTGAGGTCCCCAGATGAAAATTTTCACCCTGTATTGGTGAAAACTGCCCAGATGTGGTTTCAAAACCACATCTGAGCCCAATACAGGGTATACAGGCTGTTTGCAAACCACAAGCCTGTCCTGGAGAGTGAAAAATCTTCACTTCCTCTACGTGGAAAGGTCTAGCAGCCTTTCCACCTCAATTTCAGGATAAAAGGAGGGCTTTTCACAGCCAAAACCCTTTCCTCATCCTGCTCTTGAATAACCTACGTAGTAAACTGTCAAAAACAGTTTTACTCTTGGTTAATAATCAGGTATAATTATAATCTTAATTATTGTAGACTCTATTATTGTAATCCAACAGATAAAGCCTGCACCCAGGGTTCTCAATAGCGCTCACCACCACTATTCCTCAATAGTAGAACCCTTTTATTTTATTATAAAACCCTTATAAATCTTTTTTAAATCATTTTCTGCGGTGTCAAATACACAGTTAAAGTTGTAATTAGCCTAGTTATACCTTTATCATAGTATCATCCTGACACTCTTACACACATTCTGACGTGTTTTGAAGGCTCTAGGACTGGTATTGCTATAGTAGTGGCTGATTTAAGGGTCTAAAATGGCTAAAAATGGCTTAAACCAGCCCTTTTTGGTCTAAACCAGGGTTCAATGATGCCATAATTGGCTTTTCTGTTGTCAGACTGTTTTTCACGACTGACAAGAGTAAATTTTACTTTTGGAGTAAGAGAATTGATGGCTATAAAAGAATGTCTTCTTTGCCCCACTTTTCTCTTCATGTTAGAATCTTTTCCTTTTATTAATTGGTTTAAACACTGTTAAACCAATCAATCAAATATTCCAACCACCATTTTTGAATCATTTTAATCCTTTTAACCATGTGAAAAATCATTATAATCACTGTTTGTAACTCTTATAATCATTTTTACCCCTGAACCACCCCATAAGTGAATTAAAGCATCTTTCATCACTGTAAACTTTGTCACTTTGTTTCCAAATTCACTCTGGTCACTTTTGGGCGTGTTTTCTCTTTAATATTCTTTTTAAAGACTTTGTTCTTTAATTAATTTCTTGCATTTCTTTGCTCAATTAATTCCAATTGAAATTGCTCTTGAAGAAATTTCTTTTGTAGCCTTAAAATATCTCTTGTAGAGTATTTTTTGGATAAATTTTTATTGTTGGTAAAACAATAAATTTTTATAATATTATTGTTTTATACTAATAAAGTTATAAACAATAAACTTGGCGTGTTTTCTCTTAAAAATAATATTTCATAGTATTTTTAACTGACTTTTACCTTATACAAATTTTGAGGACAGGAAAAGTACTTGATTTTTAATCAAAGTTTCATATCCACACCTTACAGAATCCCTTTCCTCTGACAATTGGTGCAGGGTGTCTCAATAACTCTGACAGACTTGAAACCATTGTAATTTCTAGTTATGTCATAAATCTCTGGAGGGGCCATACTCTCTTCAGAAAGCTCCCTCAAGTTATCAAAAACACCAGGACCATAAATTACAGAAGTTGGGGAATCAGAGTAGCTGAAATCACAAAGGGAAGTCAGCCTTGAACTCATCTTCAAGTCAAATTTCAAAGTCAAGACCAAGAAAGTTATGGACAATTGCAAGTCAGCAAGTCAATTACGGCAATTTGAACTGCAAGAGTGGGCTGAAGCACAAGAAAAACAGAAGAAAATCATGAGAAAAAACTGTTCATAGGCCAAATTGGCCATTTCTATGCATTTGCGCATTTTTGTGCACTTTGACACAATTGGTGCACTTTGACACATCTGGCTTCATTCTCCTTAAAAAACTTTGTTTTATTCAATTATTCACCAAAATATGCCATTTTAATCATATTGGCATATTTGCTCACTTTGACGCATCTGGATTCATTCTCCTTCAAAACCTTCAAAACCTTCAAAACTTTTGTTTTATTCAATTATTCACCAAAATATGCCATTTTAATCATATTGGCATATTTGCAAACTTTGATGCAGTTTGGCTTCAGTCACCTTCAAAAGCTTCAAAACCTTTGTTTTATTCCTTTTTTCACCAAAATATTCCATTTTAATCATATTGCCATATTTGCGCACTTTTGCACATTTTGGCTTGTTTGGCCAAAAAACTCCATAAAACAACAATTTTGGGAACTTGATGGTAACAATGATATAATTGAATAATGTGATGATGATGATTTGGAAAAAACAGCAAGAGGAGGCCTCTTTTAAGTCGGCAACACCTCACAGAGGCGTTCCATGGAGCAAACTGAAAAACCAGTGAGTGAGAAAACAATAAACCCTTTTGGATTATTGATTGCATCATCTGTTGTCACATAAGATTGTCATAATTACTTTAATTGAGTTTTCTACATGACTATCAACCAATTTATGGCTAAGAATAAAAGCAGTAACACCTGTAAACTTCTGTTATTCCAAGCTAATCATTTATTTCTCAAAGGTATCAATTTTATGGGTAATTTCATCACAGGTTGTATTTACTGTGAATTTTTGAAGATTCAGTGTTTCACGTGGAATAATGAAAAATGGACTGTAAGTAAAACTTTGAATTTTACTAGTAGAACCATAATTCTTTTTTGTTGTACCATAGATGATACCTTTATCCATTGGTCCTGAGAGTTTCAGAGAGATTCATTCATAATTGTATTTTTAATGAACTTTTGAAGTTCTTACCTCATTTCTACGTATAATTGCAAATATCAGTGTTTAGCTGGTTGATATGAGGTAAATCAATGGATACAGGTCCAAAAAGGGTTTTAATTACTCTTTTAGGGTCTATCCATGGAAAGTCATTAAGAGTTGACATGGTTACAGGAGTATAAGTAGCTCTTTACCTCCTTCGCACGTCAAAATAGCAGGTTAATTGCTATTTTCTTAAGATTTACTGTAGTTGTAACATGGTAACCAAGTTCCCAAAGTGTTTTGTTTTACTGATTTGGCCAAGATCAGCCATGGATCCAAGCTTTGGAGCTGTCCATGCCTCTGAAGCCTCAGAAGTTGGGTACCCTGGCTCTCTTTGATGTCTTTTGTCCCCCTTGCTTATTTTTCACATCAAAATAGAAATTTAAGCTTCAAGTGAGATATCCACTATGGGTGTACCAAAAGTCCATGTAATAATACCATAATATTGAGTGCTCAAAGCATGCATAACACTATTCTTAGTGTATATGTAACATGGGATTTCTCACTGTCACAACCACAAGTTTGACCCTCCTCCTTGATGGTTGCGGCAATCCAACCTGGAGCCAAGTTGGGGCCAATTGGGCCCATCATATCATTTATGGCCAATTGGCCCCCTTGGGTGTTCTATTGCTCTTATGCCATAACCCATTCCAATGGCTATTTATGGCCTCAGGCCATATCCTACTGTCATTGACCTTCTTGGCCAATTTCCACCTCACCAACCCCCACGCCTTCATCTTTCATTTTGGGCCTGGGGGGGTCCTTTTGTCTTCTAGGGGCCTCCAGGCTCCCTAGCCATCTCCATCCAATCTGGGAAACCTTTTTTCATCAAGGAGGTTCAGGCCTAAATGGCCTTTTTGGGCCATTTAGGCCCCCTACGGCTCCTACGGCCTGTGCGCTGCGGTCCACGGTCCGCAGCCCAATGAGGCCAAAAGGGGGCAACCATCTAGCCCTCAAGGCCAGGTGGGTTCCAAACCACAATTGGACCCACCTTAGCCAAAATTGGTCACCAATCCCTTGGACCCAAAATTGGCCAAAGACCCTCTGGACACCAATTTGGCCATAAATCCCGTAGGACCACCATGGACTATGGCAACGACCAGAGGCCACCAGACCAGCTCAGCAGGCGTTTCCCCTCAACCTCTGGGGAATTCTTTCCATTCCTTCATGCCATCCGTACTTGACGTTGCAGGCATGGTGCATATATGGTATTATATACAATTATGCACCATTTTTGCTCAGCAATCCAATGGTGATGCTTTCAGGACCCATTTCCATCTTTCCATATCAAGGTCTCAAAATCAAACCCCCATTTCCAAGGAGGATTATTCAACTCATCAGTCTGACAAGTTATGGCGGCAATCAGAAGACTCTTCAAGGATGCCAAGCACCTGTATCCGCAAGTGTTGGGTTGGTACATTATTCAGGATTATTCAAAAGGGGGAAATTCTCAAGAGGTATTACATCAATTAAATCATTTGTCAAGGCATCAAGTACTTCAATACTCCTTGGACAACTCAATTCATCCGTACAGGCCTCATTCAATCAACCTGTATGGCCCAGGCCCAATTGGGCCATTTCACATTTCACTGTGTGAATTCCATCACACAGTTCAAATTTCAAGATGGCCAGAGCTGTATTTCCCAATTTGGACAATACAGTCAATTGATTCACCTTGCAGGATCAATCTTTCAAGTTTTCACATATAACAGCCACCTTTCATCACCTGGGGACTTTTTCCCCAGTTAATAAATATATTGGATTTATTTTTATCTTTATTTTCTTTTACCTTATTAAAGTTAAGACTGATAATCTTAAGTCAGTCATTAGCACCCTTTCTCTTTTTCTTCCTTGCCTGTCAGTGGATATTGGTGGTCATATCCTCTACTAATTCCATTCCTTTTCTGGCAGGTTGAAACAGTGAATTGAGGATTCACTTGGTTGGCTTCTTGGCCTTTGGCTTCCTTTATTATCTTTGGCCTTTGGCTTCTTATACTTTTCTTTTATCTTTGGCATACTTGTCTTTTCCATTCTTCTTCTTTAAAGAAATTAAATCTTTATTATTCTTTTATCTTTGGAGCCCTCCAAGTGAGTTCTTGATTCCTGAGTTTCAGGCCCTCTTTCTTCCATAAGAGCCCCTGTGACACTCACATTACCATTATTTTGGCGTGAAATTAAGAAAAACAAAAATTTTCACGGATCTGTTATGTGGTATTGAAGTATTTTCCATATGCCCACATCCAAGAGTTAATTTGAGCTTATTCACTCAATAGACCTACCCTAGGTGAATCTTTGTGTAGAATCCAAATCTGGCCTTAAATCCATGGATTTACATACTCAATAAAAAGCTATTCATCTTTTCTGAAATCAAAAATGTGTCACAGCCATGGAGACAGGCAGGACATTACAACTCATTACTAATGGAAAATCTTCCAACACCTAATCAGCAAGGGGTTTCATGGAAGATTCACCAAATACAGTTCCAATCCTCAATCCAGCTCAATACAGGCAAAACCCAAATACAGGATTCACCAAATACAGGCCTTTCCTCAATACAGGTGCAAATACCTGTATTGGATACACCAATACAGTTTCACATCTCAAATACAGGTTCCTCAATCGTACAGTCATGGTTTCTCAACACTCAAACTCCAGGCTGGCACTTTTTCACATATACCAGCCCCCTTTCACCCACCTGGGGGTTTTTCCCCCAGTTAATTAAAATATTGGATTTATTATTTAATATTATTTTATTTCCTATTAAGAAATATTATTTCTTTAATTATTAAGTTAGTCTTTGCCTTCCCTCACCTGTTCAGTAGAGTCCTGGTGGCCATATCCTTTATTAATCCTTTTCTCTTTTCTGAACAGGTTGAAACAGTGGTACAGGATTATTTGTGGTTGGCTCTTTACTATTGCTTTTGTTTTTCTCTCATATCTTTTAATGCCTATTATTTAATGACTAGGAATTTATCCTCTTATTTCATTACTGTTATCAATTGAGTCTTTTCTTCTGAGCCCTCCATAAGTAAGTCTGTTCACTGATGGCCAGGCCCTCTTCATTTAGAAGAGCCCCTGTGACATTATTTTAATTAACTCATAATTTCTTCTTTTCTTTCATTCATTCTTATTCATTTCTCTCATTCTCAATTATGATTTTTTCATGACTTTATGATTTTTATGATTTCATTATCTCTCATCAATTTTCATCTCATTCATTTCATTCAAATGAAAATTTATTCTCTTTCTCATTTCAAAAATTTGGCTGACCATTTCATTTTCTTCTTAATTCTCAATCAAGTTTCATTTTCATTCTCTGTCTGAATTCAGGTTCTTTTATCAGGTTTAATTGATTGGAATTTGGCATTAATTGATTCATCATTTCATGATTTTATTGAATTGGGGTTATCATTGTAGATTTGAAATTCTCAAGTATTGATTGATTCATCTGATTATTCAAGAAATTGACTTTACCTCAAGACTCTGATTTCATTTAATTGATTGATCTGATGTGATTCCTCAAGATGGCTGATTTATCCTCAAGATTTTATTTAACTGATTGATTTTAATTTGATTCTTCAAGAAAAGTGAATTGAATTTTGAAGATATTGATTGAATCCCTCAATACACAATTGATTTGATTTTGAATTGACTTGATTTATTTTATTTGATTGATTGATTGACTTGATTTGACTTATTGATTGAAATTGATTATTCATAAGAATTCAACTTTTTCATCTTCACTCTTCAAGATTTATTCATATTGATTCACTTCAAGACTATTGATTGATTTCTCAAGTTCATCAAGATTCTCATTTGATTGTTTTGGTCAAGCCTTGTTTATTCTCAAGTACCATCAAGTTTTATTTTCTTTCTTCAATAATGCCAGTTCAGCATAGCCCCCCAGCCAAGAATACAAGATCTCAGAGACATCAAGCTCTTCTCACTCCTACAGCAAGGGCGCCTCTTTACTGCACACTAACAGTTAATCAACTGAGTTAAAAGTTGGACAGAGGACCACCAATGGAAGCAGCAGCACCCTCCAGAAGAGGAGGTGTGAAGTCAAGAAGATCAAGATTATTCTCTGGCTTCTTGGGTGGCTATCCGAGCATTCTTCAAGGGCCTAGAAGCAGATTAGGGGAAGCTGAAGCTGAAGAGGGGGAGGATTCTGAAGAAACTGAAGTAGCAGCTGCCTTGGCAGGTGCCCCTGAGGCTTCTGAAGCTCCAAATCTAGCCCTTTCTAATCAACCTATTGTCTCTCAATTTGAACCAAATTTTCTCAAAATGATGGAGCAGATGACTCAATTCATGGGTCAGCTCACTCAAGCAGTTGCCCCAAGGGACACTTCAAAAGCCCCTGCATTCAAGACTCCATCAATGAAGGCACCTGATTCTTTTGATGGTACTAAAGCTTATAAATTGAGAGGATTTATCCAATCTTGTCAATTAATTTTCCATAATGACCCAGCAAACTTCTTCTCTGACAGGAAGAAGGTCTTATACTAAACTTCCTTTCCTACTGGTAGAGCCATCAAATGGATTGAACCTTACCTCTCAAATATCTCTAATGAAGACCCTTCTTATCTTTTCAATAACTGGCAGTTGTTTGAAACCCAGTTATTCACTATTTTTGGTGATCCTAATGAAGTCAGGAAAGCTGAACAAGTGTTAGACAATCTCAGGATGAAAGAAAATGGTGAAGTTTCCTTGTACATAGCAGATTTCAGAAGTTTAATGTCAAGAATTGGAGACTGGGGGGAAAGGGCCTATATTCATGTGTATAGGAGAGGCTTGTAATCAAGATTGTTGGACCAATTGTTTTCTCACCCTGGAAACTTTGATAGCCTTCAAGAGCTCATGGACATCACTTTGGAATTAGATACCAGATACCATGAGAGTCAGAAGGAAAAGGGTAGTCATAGAGAGAAGAAGCCTCCAACCAGTGGATCCAACTCCTCCAAGCCCCCTCAAAGCTCATCATTAAAGAAGCCTTATCACAAGAAGAATAAGAAGGGGAAGAACTTTCAAGTGTCCAAAGACAAGCCTCATGCTGCTCTCCTTAATAAGAACAACAAATTAATTGGTTCTGAAAAGGAGAGGAGGATTAAAGAAGGCTTGTGCAATTATTGTGGTGGTAAGCACCCATTTGGACAATGCTTCAAGAGGCCTGAGAATAGCCAAGGGTCATCAAAAGGCTTCCCTAGCAAACAGGGAAAAGCCTGAGTGGGAATCATGATGTGTTCAATGGTTCTCACTTATTTCCTTCAAGAGGACAATTGTGCACTCTGAATACTAGTGTCAAGAAATCTTGAAAATTTCTTATTTTCTCTTCTCTCTCTGATATTTTTTATAGTATTCTCATTGATTCTGGTGCTAAAAACTCTTTTATTGCAAAGAATTTTGTTTTAAAGTATTCATTGACCATGTCAGAGCTTCCTGAAAAGATTCCTTCTTTCATTTTGGATTCCAATGAATCCATTTCCCTTTTCATCACCCATTATACCAAGTGGGGTTTTGACTTGCCTTCATTCCCAAGCTTTGAATGGGATTTCTCTATCATAGATTCACCCAAGGGAGAAGACCTAATATTGGGATATGATTTTCTTTACCATTTTAATCCCATTATTGATTGGAAAAATGGATTGATCACCTATGATTCTGGTCATAAGGATTGTAGTGGTATTATTTCTTCTACTAGTAATGACTTCCCCAATGCTGTCAACAGTGTTGCTCTGGTTGGTGAACTTAAGACACCTTCCCTTCCTCCTTCTGTCCATATCCCTTCCATCATTCCCTCTCAGTCATTACTTCCATTAAGAGATGAAGTCTTCAAAGAGATTAAAGATGTTGGAGAAGATGTTGCTATATCTTCACTTCATCTCTTTCAAGGGGATATGGACCTTCCTCCTTTATCTTTTCATGCCTCCCTGGAGGAGCAGTGGGATTAGGAGGAGGAGCCAGAAGAGATTGAAACTGTGCTGAAGGTAGTCCCTCCTGTTTATCACAAATATTTGGATGTATTCTCCAAGGTGAAAGCAGAGAAACATCCTCCACATCGCGCCTGTGATCATCATTTTGAACTGGAGGGTCTTCTACCTCCAGTTGGTGTTATCTACTCTTTATTTAAGAATGAGTCAGGAACACTGCCGGCGTACACTTCAGAGAATGTAGAGAAAGGTTATATCAGGCCAAGCTCCTCTTCATTAGGAGCACCTATCCATTTTGTTAACAAAAAAGATGGTGGCCTTCATTTGTGTGTTGACTACTGCAAACTTAATGCTGTCACTAGGAAGAAAAGGTATCCTGTTCCTCCAATAAATCAGCTTCTTACTGTTTTTAACGGTGCTACTATCTTCTCCAAGATAGGTTTGTGTGGTGCTTATAACCTCTTGAGAATCAAAGACAGGGATGAGCACTTAACTGCCTTTAGAACTAAATATGGTAGTTATGCCATTTGGCGTGACCAATGCTCCTGCTTCATTCCAGAATTCTGTGAATGATATCTTTTCAGATTTCTGGGATATTTTTGTTGTAGTATACTTAGATGATATTATGGTCTTCTCTAGTTCTCAGGAGGAACATGTCAAACATGTGGCCTCTGTCCTCCAAAGACTGAGGGACAATAATTTGTTTTCCAAAGCCTCAAAGTGTGTATTCCATTCCTCAAGTGTGGAATACTTGGGCTATTTTGTTTCAAGTGAAGGCCTCAAGATGGATTCTTTCAAAGTTCAGAAAATCCTCAATTGGCCTCAGCCAAAGAACATAAAAGCATTTCAATCTTTCCTTGGCTTTGCCAACTTTTATCATCATTTCATTGGAAATTATTCCAAAAAAATCTCTGATCTCACTTCCCTCCTTAAAAAAGATTCTCCTTTAATCTTCAATGAGGAAGCTCTTAGTCAGTTTCAAATACTCAAAGAGGCTTTCACCACTGATCCTATCCTATCACATTTCAATCCTTCTCTACCAACTATTGTAGAGACTGATGCTTCTGATTACCCCTTGGGTGTTGTACCGAGTCAGGTGAATGACTCAGGAAAGAATACCATTGCATTTGATAGTCACAAGCTCCTCCCAGCTGAGCTCAACTATGAAATTCATGACAATGAACTCCTTGGAATAGTTTGGGCTCTCAAATGCTGGAGAGCCTTTCTTCTTTCTCTTTCTGATTCCTTTGAAGTCTTGACAGACCACTCTTCCCTTCAATATTTTATGTCCTCCAAAGTCCTTACTCGCCGTCAAGCCCGTTGGGCTGAGTTTCTATCTGAATTTCATTTCTCTATCACTTACCGCCAAGGAAGACTGGCCACTTTACCAGATGCCTTGTGATGCTGGGACGACATGTACCCAGAGAGGGGGGTGGACTTCATCAGCAAGAATCCTCAAAACTTTCATCAAGTTCTCAAGCAAAATGAAATTAAAGGGTCAAGATTTATCTCAATAAAAGTTGAAGTTTTCTCAGATTTAGTTGATCCAATTCAAAAGGCAGTATGGCAAGGCAAAAATTATAAGGAAATTCTGAAGCAATTAGCAAGAGGTGAATCAATCTCAGATTATACTCTTGAACCTCAAGCCAAATTGTTATTATTCAAAGATAAATTAGTCATCCCAAGAAATCATGAACTTGAATTGGATATCCTTCAAAAGCATCATGACTCACCATTGGCTGGCCACCCTGGCCAGGAGAAGACCCTCAAGCTCATCAAGAGGGATTTTTATTGGGCTGGCATGAATCAAATTATCAATGACTATGTGTCCTCATGTCAGAAATTTTCAAGAAACAAGAACATTCACCATAAGTAGTTTGGATTACTCAAGCCTCTTCAAATTCCATCTGGTCCTTGGAATTCACTATCAATGGACTTTATCACTCAATTGCCCTTGTCAAGCAACTTTGACTCAATTTTAGTAGTTTTAGACAGATTTTTAAAAATGGCAATATTTATTCCAAATTATTCAAAAATCACTGCTTTGGACTTAGCTCAAATCTTTATTAGTCAAGTCTTTTCCAAACATGGTCTTCCAATCAGTATTGTTAGGGATAGAGGTTCATTATTTGTTTCATCATTTTGGACTCAATTGTGTCAGCAGCTCAAGATATCAAGAGATCTTTGAACTACCTTTCACCCTGAAACAGATGGACAGACAGAGAGGGTAAATCAGACTTTAGAACAGTATCTTCAGATGTATGTCAGTTACCCTCAAGATGACTGGCACACCTGGCTCCCTCTGGCTGAATTCACCTATAATAATGCAGAACATTCATCAACAAAACAGTCACCATTTTTCACCATTTATGGAAGAAATCCCCTCTTTGACTCAATTCACATTTCTCAAGATACACCTGCTGGAAAGGTATCAACAAAACTCCAATCAGTACAGAAAGTTGTCAAAGAAGAATTAGAGTCAGCAATAAAGCGTTTTAAGAAGTATGCAGATAGAAATAGAGCCATTCCACCTCATTTCCAACCTGGGACAAAGTATGGCTAGCTTCCAAGAACATCAAGACAACAAGACCCACCAAGAAACTTTCAGAAAGATGTTTGGGACCCTTTGAAGTTCTCAAGAAGATTGGCAGCCATGCATATCACCTCAAGTTACCTCAACAGTGGAAGTAAGTTCACCCTGTCTTCCATGTGTCCTTGTTAGAACCAGTGAAGCAATCAACTATCCCAAATCGACACCAATTTCTACCACCTCTAATAATAGTGGAAGAGCAAGAAGAATGGGAAGTGGCTCAGGTTCTGGACTGAAAACTCAAGAGAGGTACATTATGGTATCTAGTGGAGTGGAAAGGATTCAATGAAGACCCAGAAAGAACAACTTGGCAACCAGCTTCCAGCCTTACCAACTCCCCAGACCTTGTCAGGGATTTTCACACTTTGTATCCAGACAAGCCTGGCCCAAATGCCTCAATAGTTTGATTTATGGTGCTTGGTGGGGATTGGAGTTTATGAAAGTAAGTTTCTCTCCTGGCATGCAACTTTAAGGGGGTATTTTACTTAAATATGTTGTAAGCATCATCTTGGCCACTTTGTGAGCACTTTTCAGTTTCTTTGGACAAGTTTAAAAGGCCTTGCAACATTAATACCCCAAATTTTGACCTTTCATCAAGATACGGCCAAATTCCCTTTTTTCTTTTCATTCTTTTTCCTTCTTTCACAATCATTATTTCAAATTATGCCATTCAATATTATTCAAGACATTCTTTAACTCAAATTCATTTATGGAAAGGTTTTCTATTCTGTTATGATGCTTGGTGGGGAGTGGAAGTTATGAAAGTAAGTTCCATCTCCTGGTATGTATCTCTGAGGTTTCTACTTCTTGTAAAACAACACCTTGGCCACTCTGTGAGCATCAAATGTTTGGTTTTATCTTTCCAAGAAAAATTATGGCCAAAATCAAGCAACTCACCACAAGAAGATCAATTCTCAGAAGTTTTCTTCTTTCTATTTCTTTACTCTCTTTTTCTCTCAATTATTTTTCATTTTTATTTTATTTCATTTTCTTTTACTTGTATGTTTTATTTTTATTTTTATTTCTTGTTTCAAAAGCAGTAGTCATCCCTCCCATATCATGTTTGGGGAGTCAATTCATTCAATAATCAAAGAGCAAAACACTAGTAATGGTAAATACCAGCTACAGATAACCCTCACCAAAATTTCTTGAAGTCAGCCTTGAACTCATCTTCAATTCAAATTTCAAAGTCAAGACCATGCAAAACATGGAAAAATCCAAGTCAGCAAGTCAAATATGGAAATTTGAACTTCAAGAACAGAGTGAAGCACAAGAAAATAGAAGAAATTATCATCAAAAACTGTTTCATAGGCCAAATTGGCCATTTTCATGTATTTGCGCACTTTTGCACATTTTGCGCATTTTTGGCTTCATTCTTCTTCGAACCTCAAAATCTATGTTTTATTCAATTCTTCAGCAAAATATGCCATTTTGACAATATTGGCATATTTGCACATTTTGGCGTCATTTCTCTTCAAAACCTTCAAAAACTCATTTTTATTCAATTATTCATCAAATATGCCATTTTAATGATATGGGCATATTTGTGGATTTTTGTGCAATTGGCGCGTTAATGGCTATTTCAACTCAAAATCATGTGAAAAAAGGCAAAAACACCAATTTCAATCAAAAATCATCAAAAACTTCATTATCTTGCATTTTGCGCACTTTTGCACATTTTTGCGCATTTTGGCCATTTTGACCAAAAAAACCATAAAACAACAATTTTGGGGAACCATTCAAGGACTTCTGAAATTTTCCAAGCAAGAAAAAAGGCCAATTTGGCCTCATCTCCAAATGAAGACAAAATTGATGGAATGGCAGTGGGTTCTTAGGACATGGACCTGAAATCACTTTTTATCATTAGGCATGAGTACTCAAGAGAAAATGAGTGAAGAACTCTGCAATGAGAAGAAGATAAAAGAAATAGCAGAAAAAATTGATTAAGTGAAGACAGTTATGAAGTGAAGAAGAATCAGAATCAAGACAAAGAAGAAGGACCTTCAAGTTATGAAGCTGAAAGGGGTTGAAATTATGATTTATGTAGAGGAACTTTGAGAGATGAAAATTGGGAATTGGGGGGAAGAACAAATCAGTTGATCTTATCAAGAGTCATTACTTTTATGGTGCGCAGAGCTCACACCTTTCAAGAGGGGGATAATGTCACAGCCATGGAGAAAGGCAGGGCATTACCACTCAATACTAATGGAAAATCTTCCAACACCTAATCAGCAAGGGGTTTCATGGAAGATTCACCAGATACAGTTCCAATCCTCAATACAGCTCAATACAGGAAACCCCTAAATACAGGATTCACCAAATACAGGCCTGTCCTAAATACAGGCACAAATACCTGTATTGATTCAAATAACTGTATTGGATACACCAATACAGTTTCACATCTCAAGTACAGGTTCCTCAATCATACAGTCATGGTTTCTCAACAATCAAACACCAGGCTGGCACTTTTTCACATATACCAGCCCCCTTTCACCCACCTGGGGGTTTTTCCCCCAGTTAATTGAAATATTGGATTTATTATTTAATATTATTTTATTTCTCATTAAGAAATATTATTTTATTGATTATTAAGTTAGTCTTTGCCTTCCCTCACCTGTTCAGTAGAGTCCTGGTGGCCATATACTTTATTAATCCTTTTCTATTTTCCAAACAGGTTGAAACAGTGGTACAGGATTATTTGTGGTTGCCTCTTTATTATTGCTTTTGTTTTTCTCTCATATCTTTTAATGCTTAATATTTTATGACTAGGAATTTATCCTCTCATTTCATTACTCTTATCAATTGAGTATTTTATTCTGAGCCATCCATAAGTAAGTCTGTTCACTGAGTGCCAGGCCCTCTTCATTTAGAAGAGCCCCTTTGAAAAAATGATGGATTTTGAATATATGCATGACTTATGTGTTATGCATAGTTCAGAATTTGTCTTTAAGATAATTGTGGCCTATTTGGGTATGTAAAATATACCTCAAGGCTCACATTCCCTCCCACCAAAAAAAGATTTTATTACAATTTTATCAATGGTATAAAGAATAAAATCGCCAAAGGGGGGTTAATTTCCACTGTCCAACTCTTTACATTACTCAGATCAAGCAATTCAAAGCACATTTATAGACATTTTCAGGCTTGTGGCCTTCTTTCATGTCTAAATCTTCTTAAGAGTTTATCTGAGTCAGGTATTTCTGATTCTGCCATCCATTCATCTTCATGTACTGGATTTCTATATCTGACAAGATACTCTCTCTGATTTTTACCCCTAAGCCTCCTTTCTTTAATGACTTTTTTATCTTTTTTTCTTCATTTTGTTCCACTGGTGGTACAGTTAAAGGATTTGGGTTCCTCAAAGGAAAGAATTCTTTGTCAGCTGGTTGATAAGGCTTTATCAAGCTGACTGGAAAAGTGGGGTGTTTATTTTCTAATTCACCACTTAATTCCACTTGAACTGCATTGTTTCCATGTAAGGATATAATAACAAAAGGTCCTACATAAGAATCTTAAAGTCTCTTTGAGCCTTTGATATTATTTAAATTCAAGGTTGAAACTAGAACTAAGTCCCCTACTTTGAAGTCTGGTACTTGTGACTCTTGTCCCACTTCTGTTTTGCATAGTCAAAAGCTTCATTCATACTTTGTTTTGCATGATTTTTCACTATATCAAGCATTAACTTGAAGCTGGAAGCTGTAGGATGAATGTCAATGAAGTCTTTCCTCAGTGTGTCTGCTGGGAGTCTTGGATTCCACCCTTTTTCTAATGTAGGAGTTTGACCTGTGGATGAATGGACTGATTTCTTATATCCTAATTCTAACTCTGGTATAAGAGTGCACCAGTCACGGGAAAGCCATCTGAGTCTTTGAATTCTCACCCATAAGCACAAAATCTCCTGATAATGTCTTCTAAATTTTGAATCATTCTCTCTGCTAGCCCATCTGTTTGAGGGTGATATGCTATAGAGAATGATAACTTAGTCCCAAAAAATCTATGAAAATTGGTCCAAAGTGCAGATGTGAGATTGGGATCGCTGTCACTTCTGATATTCTTAAATAATCCTGTATGAGAAATAACTCTACTCCATAGAAGAAGAGCTGTATCCATAGCAGTGCCATCTTTATGAAATGGTAAGAATATGGGAGTTTTGCTATATCTCTCTACAATGACTAAACAGGAACTATAACTTTTGTCACCGCTTGGAGGAAGTTCTGTTACCCAATCCATCTGAAGAACTTCCCAAGGGGATTTTGGTTCTTGAATATGGATGATAAGTCCAAATTTCTTGCCTGTACTCCTGTTTTCTTTTTGACATCTGTCACAGGTATGGCAATATTCAATGGTCTCCTTTCTCCAATATGGCCACCATGCACAGCGTTTCACTTTTTCAAGTGTTCTGTCCTCTGACAGGTGTACAGAGCATATGCTATCATGGCATTCATGAAGAATAGTACTTATAAGCAACCTGCTACATAATGCCATCACACAGGAATGTTTTTTTCTATGGTAAATAATCCCATCAAACAAGTGAAATATTCCTTCAGAATAGGAATTTTTCAAAACTTCATCCAGTGCCTTTTGTGACCCTTAGACATAATTTCATATACCCAAAAGACCACAAATACAAAATTCACATATAAATATAAATAAAATAAATTTATTTATATTATTAAAATAAAAATGAAAATATAAATATAAAATTTTATTCAAAATTAAAAATTTAATTACAATTTAAAAATAAAATTACATTAAATACTGGAATTATAAAATTACATTTATACTTGAAAAAATTAAGTAAAAATGAATTTTTAACAAAATTGTAAAAAAAAATAAACAAATTTGGAAAAAAAATAAATAAAAATCATGATAACTTTTTATCTAATCAATAAACATATAAGAATTATTTCACCATTGGATTCCTCACAAAAAATCAGGTGGGGTCTTGTCTGAGTTAAAATTTTGAAACTGATCTCTAAATAAGCTTAAATTAAGTTTTTAGTGTTTTCTGAATGAAACTTGAAAATCCTCAAAATTTTAATTTAATTCACATCACATGTAGTGTTAATCACCAAAGATTATGTTAAAATTGAGGTGTTGTGTATATCTTAGATGTTATGAGGAATTGAAGAATTTTTAATTGAATCCAATTGAAATGTCAAAATGTGCGCGTGTATTACATAAGTGAGCTTTGAATTACATATGGGTTATCAATTATTACTGTATTGAACTGTACAACTCAATTGAATTACATATCCAAATTATAAGTATATTACATGATGAGGAATTAAAGGAAAAATAAATTGGAAAGATTAAATTTGGGGGGGAAAGGAACTCCAGCTCTAAGGGGGGCTAGACCCCCAAAGTCCTTGCTGACAGGCATTTGGTGTCAAATTTCACACAAAAGTTCATCACTTTTGGCCTGGAATTGAGTGACAGGGTCTGTGGGCTCAATTGATGATGAGGTTTTCATACCAACTGAGGTAGTTTTAGCTGTTGCCAAGAGGGTAAAACTACCCTTAAGACAAAACAATCAAAGTAGAAACGGTATTAACTGGTTTCTACGTCTCTTACAAACACTATGACGTTTTTTGAAAGCTCTAGACCAGGTATTGCTATAGTAATGGCTGATTTAAGGGTCTAAAATGGCTAAAAATGGCTCAAAATGGCTTAAACCAGCCCTTTTTTGTCTAAACCAGGGTTCAATGATGCCACAATTGGCTTTTCTGTTGTCAGACTGTTTTTCACGACTTACAAGATTAAATCTTACCTTTGGAGTAAGAAAATTGATGGCTATAAAAGAATGTCTTCTTTGCCCCACTTTTCTCTTCATGTTAGAATCTTTTCCTTTTATAATTAGTTTAAACATTGTTAAACCAATCAATGAAAGATTCCAACCACCTTTTTTAAATCATTTTAAACTTTTTAACCACGTGAAAAAATCATTATAATCATTGTTTGTAACTTTTATAATCATTTTTACCCCTGAACCACCCCAAAAGTGAATTAAAGCATCTTTCATCACTGTAAACTTTGTCACTTTGTTTCCAAATTCATTGTAAGGTTTGACTATGAAACAATAAGTAAAAATTACTAATTTATCACTTATTGTACTCTGAATGTCCTTATAAAATGAATAAATAAGATTAAAATAATAATAATAATAAAGAAATATTATTATTATGGCGTAAAATTATTATATTATTAAATAAATATAATAATATAATTAATATTATATAAAAATATAATATTATAAATAATATATTAATATAAAATAATTAATATATTATAAAGCTCTTTATTATTGTTACCAACAAATAATAAAGGCGTAAAAAATTGTTTTTTATAAATAAAAAACAATTAATAACAATAATATTACTAATATTAAAGTTATAAATTAATATAAATACTATTTATATTAAATAAGAATTATTATGAGTAATAATAAGAGAGAAATTATTATAATAAGATGAAATAACCTACTTTTAACACTTAAGATAATAATTTTGAGTTGTTTTACGCCAAAAGAATATAATGCAACCTTTTCAAATTGTATTTACAATAAAAATAAAGAGAATTTACTAAATTTCTTGATTTTACGTGGAAATGAGCTTTTTAGAGAGATTTATAGCAAAAACAATTAAAGAATTGATTTAATCACGTAAAAATGGTGATTAATGACAAGATGGTTATTGGTCTTTAAGAATATAAGAGTTTTATATTTAAAGAATAAAGAAATTACCTTTTATTTAATTGATTTAATGTTTTTGATGCGTCTGAGGGGAAAACAGAGTAAAAAGAGCTCTATTTATAGTAAATACCTCCCTCCTAGAGTCCAACAGGCTTCTAGTAGACGTGTACTGATCATATCCACTGGAATTGATCAATATTTTAAGGTTTGAGGGTGATTACATCATGATCAAACCATATTACATCATTATTACACCATTATTTAGAGTTATCACTATAACTCTAAGTGTGATGACATCAGAGGCTTGGCAGAACCCCAAATTTCGTGGATTTTATTAGTTTTAATCATAAACTAATAGTATTCACCAATTTTATCACTATTAAGACTGTTAAACTTAATTTAAGGTTACAGTATGTGATCATAACAGCTCAATTTAAGCTCAAACTTTGATCCTCAATAACTTTTAAGGTTTTCACGCTACGGCAATTCAGAGAGTGAATTCTGATAGCCTGACATAACCTTATTATGCTGCCAAGAGCTTTTCATTACATCATCAAAACTCTAATTTTGATGATTTTTCTTGTAACTCATCTTTTCTGTCGAAATTCAATATTTTAAACTTCAAACCTTGATTTCAGGGGGTTATACCCTGAATTTAATAATAAAAATTACATCATTCTTCACGAATGAACTAGGAGAATCCAACTGTGTACTTTTTTTTAAGTTTGGACTACTTTCACAACAAAGTGGTCAACAGCTCTGTTGATTTTTATCAATATTTCCTCATAAGTCTTAACCTTGTTTATAATTTGCAAAATAAAGTTCATATCTGTGTTCCTACAGTAATTACGTGGTAACTTTATTTTTGGTTCATCATTCTAGCATGTATAGTTTAGAAGATATTAGCTATGATCACTGAATATATGCGTTGACCAAAAAAGTGCATATATTCAGGATAATTCCTTAAGTATTGATTTTGAGAATTAGCTTATTAATTGTTTTATGTGTGGATTTGTATGGGGAATCCACTGGTACAATTTATTTCACATGTTGTTTCATTGGTTTCTGAGATAAATAGGATTTTATGGTTTTTATAAGGTATTATACCTTATAATTCATTAAATATTGACTTTACAGATATTCCATAAAAATGGTATATGTGTATTTTTCCATGAAGAATCCAATGGTATAATTTATTTCACATGTTCATTCATTGGTTTTTAAGTTAAACCAATTTTAGTACCAATTTATGGTATTTTTGGTATATTTGAGTAATTATTTTTAGTGTATAATTATTCTAATTAATTTTAATATAATTATATTAAAGATATAATTATTCTGAGTATTTTTTGTGACCTTATTGGGTATGTGGTCATATCTCAAAGGCTCACATTCCCTACCACCAAAAAAGATTGTACCACAATCTGATATATGTGATTAGGGTATCATCCACTGTCCTACCTCTTCAATAGACTTTGTTAGTCTTGAAGCTCAATAATGCTTAACTTTTTTATTTTTCAGGTTTTCTTTCATGTCTGAACCTTCTTAGTAGTTTATCAGCATTTGTTATATCTTTCTCAAGTAGCCATTCATCTTCTTGAGTTGAATTTCTATACCTTACAAGGTATTCTCTTTCTTTTTTGTTTCTTGTCCTTCTTTCTTTAAGGACTTTTACTATTTTCTTTTCCTCTCCTTCTTCCAAGGGGGGAATCTCAAGTGGGGGTTTATTTCTTAGTAGAAATAACTCTTTGTCACTTGAACTGTAAGGTTTTATCAGACTTACAGGGAAAGTTGGGTGTTTGTTCATTAGTTCACCTGTGAGTTCTAATTGCACAGCATTGGGTCCATGAAGTGCTTTTATCATAAATGGTCCTGCAAAGGAATCTTTCAATTTCTTTGGGCCTTTTATGTTATTGAAATTAAGGGTTGATACTAAAACCAAGTCCCCTATTTTGAAATCAGGTGGCTTATGACTTTTATCCCATCTTTCTTTTGCATATTTAAAAGAATCTTGCATGCATCTGTTTGCATGGTGTCTTGCTTTGTCAAGCATTATCTTGAAACTGCTTGCTGTTGGATGTATATCCACCAAGTCCTTTTTGAGGGTATCATAAGGAAGTCTTGGATTCCAACCTTTCTCTAGCATTGCTGGTGTTTTGCCAGTAGAAGAATGGATTGATGTCTTATATGCCAGTTCAAGTGCTGGTATTAGTGTACACCAATCATGGGTAAAACCATCAGAATCTTTGAATTCTAGCCCATAAGCACAGAATCTTCTGATCATATCCTCTAGGGTCTGTATCATTCTTTCTGCTAGACCATCAGTTTGAGGATGATAAGCTGTTGAGAATGATAATTTTGTCCCAAACAAGTTATGGAGATTTGTCCATAATGCTGAAGTAAACTTTGGGTCTCTATCACTTATAATATTTTGGAATAAGCCTGTGTGGCTAATGACTTTATTCCATATCATTATGGCTGTATCCATAGCTGTGTCATCTTTATGACATGGTAAGAACATGGGAGTTTTACTGTACCTGTCAACTAATACTAGGCATGCATTATAACTCCTGTCTCCTCCTGGAGGTAAAGCTGTTACCCAGTCCATATGAACTATTTCCCATGGGGATTTTGGTTCTTGGATTTGGATCATCATTCCAAATTTCTTTCCTGTGGCTCTGTTGGCTTTTTGGCATCTGTCACAGGTTTGGCAGTACTCTGCAACATCTTTCTTCCAATTTGGCCACCAAGAGCAGGTTTTCACCCTCTCTAGTGTCCTATCTTCTGAGAGATGTCCAGATGCAACACTATCATGACATTCATGTAAAATAGTGTTTATTAGTGTTCTGTCTGTTAAGGCCATAACACATGTGTGTTTTGTTCTATGGTAAAGGATTCCATCAAGGAGGTGGAATCTTCCTTCATCATATGCTTTTTTCCATATTTCATCTAGTTTTGATGAAAGTGATGGGTCTTTGCAGTCTTTCATTAGAAGTTGGCTTAAGATATGGCAATTTTTGTCTGTCTTATAGCTTTCTTTAACTTGGTTAAAGAATTCTGTGCCAATGTCTGTAACACATATTCCTTCTATATGGTGCTCTTCTTGTGGTACCCATGCTGGATTGTCAGGGGTATTTGCTAGAGCCCATCTGCTAAGACCATCTGCATTTTTATGAATATTTCCAGATTTATGAACAATAGTCATATTTCCCCTATATTCTTGGAAAGCAATTTGCCATCTCAGCATATGTCTATTTGGAGTCTTCATATTTAATAGTGATTTCACAGCATTACAGTCTGTGATTACATCAAATACTGTGCCATCCAAATAATAATGCAGCTTTTCTAAAGCCCACACTAGGCATAAGCATTCCATTTGGCTTGCTCCATACCTTGCTTCTGTTGGCTTTATCTGCCTTGAAATGAAACAAATTGGTCCTTCCACTGGTTTATCATTGATAATTTGTGTTTGGTGAAGTGCAGCACCTAGTCCTTCTCCACAAGCATCAATGTACAGTTTGAAAGGTAGTTTCCAATCTGGCATTAGAAGAAATGGGGCATTTGTTAAAGAATTTTTCAATTCTTCATATGCCTTGACTCTTTCTTCTGTCATCTCATAGACTGTTTGTTGGTCACATAGCTTATACAAGGATTTAGCAATCTTTGCAAAGTCCTTTATATGCTGTCTATAGTAACCAGCAAATCCTAGAAATGATTGCATTTCTTTTTTAGTTTGAGGCATTGGTTTAAGTAGTACTGCTGCTACTTTATTTTTGTCTATGCCTAGACTAAGTCCAGATACTACATGTCCTAGGGCTTTCAATTCACTATATGCAAAATGACACTTTTTCAATGAAATTTTCATATTTACTTGGACTATTTTCTGTAGTACCCTTTCTAGTCTTGTCAGGTGATTTTCCCAGGTTTCTGAGCAAACTATGATATCATCAATGTAGATTATTAACCATCCTTCTGATAATTCTTCAGGAAATATGGTATTCATCATTCTTTGATAATGGGAAGGTGCATTTTTTATCCCAAATGGCATTCTTAAGTATTCAAAAATTCCACAATGGACTATTATTCTTAGTAGTTTCTTGGCATTGTCTGTTAAGACATTTTGATGAAAACCCTTAAGAGCATCCATAGTTGTGATGAACTTAGCTTGTGACAATTGGGTCAATGTCTCATGGATTCTGGGTATTGGATATCTGTCTGGAATGGTATAGGTATTCAGGGCTCTGAAGTGTCCTACCATCCTTGATTTTCCATTATGCCAAGTTATAATGACAGGTGTAGTAACTTCTACTTGCTCATTATGTCCAACCTTTCTTAATACTCCAAGGTCCATTAATTCTTTAATGTGCACCTCTAGGGCTTCTCTAGCTCTTGGACTGGCTGGATAAGCAGGTCTTCTTAATAAAGGTGGGTAAGGTTTTTCTACATTAAGAATTATATCCACTTCATGTCCAATTATGGCACCTAGTGGCTCTTTGTCAGTTGCAAAGGCATTTTTATACTTAAATAAGAGGTCAATCAATTTTTCTTTCATTTTTTCTGTTAATTCTTGATTGAATTCTGCCTCTTTGAGTTGTTCAGATATAAAAAGTTCTTTTTCTGGAATTTTTTCCTCATTCTTAATAACTGTGATTTGTTTTTTGTTATTTAAGAATCCAAACTTTTGTCTTTTATTATCCCCTATGGTAAAATATCTATCCTTTTGGTTGGAGATATCTATACCATAGATTGATAAGTAGTCATTTCCAAGTATGAAATGACTACTAGTACAGTTGTCCATTACTACAAACTCTACTTTGATTCTGACACATTGTGAGGGATGAGGAAAAATTAGTGTTAAATCAATTATTCCAAGGGGCTTCATGCTCTCACTTGCACTACTAAATTTGACACCTTGTATTGGCATAAGTTTTTCTTACCAGTCTGGGACAATGGTTTTTAAATAATTTCTGCCAACACAGGTGCAATATGCTCCTGTATCTAAGTTAACCTTTCCTTCTTGGTTATCAACCATAACAATACTAATACTTGATTTTCCAGCTGTATATCCCATTCCTCTTGCAGGTTTGGTTCTATACATTTTGGCATCTTGTATGTTTGTCAGATTTGTGTCAGATGTTCCAACTTGTGGCAAGTTTGAGTTAACATCCAGTACTTCATAAATTATATCAATATTATTAATTTGTGCATTAATTATATTGATTTCATCACTTTCAGAGCTTTCTGATTCTTCTGTCTCTTTTTCAGAGTCAGATTCTTCTTCTTTGTCATTGTGGTTTTCTGTTTCCACAATTTCATTAATCTTTGCTTTTTTAAGGCAATTATTGGCTAAGTGTCCAATACCTCCACATTTATGGCATTTTCTTTGCTCATTATTGTTGGATGTATTGGGTTTGAAGGATTCTTTTGATTTATCTTTCTTGATAAATGGTTTGTTTGGGCTTTTAATGTCCAATTTTTTCCAAGTCCTGCCAATTTTTGTCCTTGTCACTATATCTTCTAGTGCATTTATATACTCTTCTGTGGAGCATGGTTCTATACACCTGCTTCTTAGGGCATGTTCTAGTTCCCCTCCACATTTTTTAAGTATTTTCATATGCACCATCTTTTGTGACATTTCTGGGTACAGTGCATTAAGCCTTTCAACTTGTTTTAGGAACCAAGTTAAAGGTTTATCTTTCTCTGGGTCAAAGAAAGAGTTTTCAAATGCATTTTCTATCTTATACCTCCAGGCATCATTTGCCCACTTGGTGATTATTTCTTGTTTCCACCAAGACCAGGTATTTTTACCATTTGTCTGTCTTATGCCATAATACCATCTTTTTGCAGATTTCTCAAATAATGAATGTAATCTTGCAGTGATTAATTCATCTGGTATGGCATAGTCTTCTTGTAACATGTCAATTGTTTTAATAAATGACATGTGGTCATATTCACCTTCTCCTGTGAATGTTGGCCATTCCTTCAATTGAGGTGCTTCCTTCATTAAGACTTGGTTATTGTCTTGGTGACTCAAGTCTGTTATGAAAGGATTTGACAATTCCTCTTTTGTTTTAATAGGGCTTCTTATATGGGAAAATGGTGTTGATAACTTTGGCATATTTAAATTAGCCTCATTAATTTTATCCATTTTTTCAGTAATAAGCCTTATTTCACTTTGAATATCATCTTTCAGATGCATTCTTGCTTCATCACTTTTTTCCACATGGTCCAAAAGTAATTTTTGGTGTGATGAAGTCTTTTCTTCAAATTTTTCTACAGAAATACTTAATTTATTTAATTTTTCTGTAAGATTGTCAATACTCACATCATAATTGATTGTCAAAGTCTTGTCTTTGATATCTTTTATGTATTTATACAATTCTTGTTGTCCTTGTATTAATTTTTGAGTATTGTCAATTAAATTTTTTGGTTTATTATTTTCAACAATAAACTTAATGTTGTCAATTTCTTTCTTGTTTTGTACAACAATTTTTGTTAAAGAAGATAAATTGTTATTTATTTCTTGTAGTGATAATAAACTGTCTTTAATTTCTTTTAGAGGTAATATACTATTTTTAATTTCTGTTAAAGTATTTACAACATCTTTGGACAAGGTTATTTCTTTGGGAAATGAGGTTGTCTCATTCTTTGCTCTTCCTTGTCCTTGAATTCCATCAAGGTTCTGGCCATGTTGAAAACATTGTCCATGGCATCCTTTTGGATTCTTGGGATTCTGTAGCTTGGGGAATATGGTTTCCTCCAATGCTTTTTCTTGTTCTTCTTCCCTTCTTGGGGAAGTGGGTTGGCTTGAGGCTTGCTGGTAGAAGCTACTGGGGCTTCTTCCTTGGTTGCCTCCCTCTTTTTGGCATGATAATCCTTGATTTTTTTGATTTGAGGTTTGGATGACAGTGGATTCCATCCATTGGAGTATCTCACTATCTCCTCCTCTTTGAGGAACTTTTTCAGGATGTGCCAGGAGTTCATCACTCCTTGGTGTATTTGAGGCAGCATTTCCCAGTCTTTGTCCTTGTATACTGTGTAATACTGCTTGTACTGGCTCATGTAGATGTCTATTTGAGCCCTCTGAATGTGATTTGTACCTGTTTGAGTTACTCATACTTAGTTCCAATTCAGGCTCAGATATCATGGGCATTTCTGGGACTTGCCTTTGGGATAAGGCACTTCCTTGTGTGGATTCTGTTCCACTGGGGATATTGCCCTTTCTTTTCCCTTTTGAGGGATCAATTCTACTTCTGAGTCCAGCTCCATCTGATTGGATGGAGTATTGGGAACCTCTTCTGGTAGTCATAATTAAAGAATAAGAAAAAATAAGAGTATTTTAGAATAAAATTCTTTTATGGCAATTTAAAAAGAGGTGCTCACCTTCAGAGTCTTGAATGGTGGGCCCTGGAAAGTCTAATTTCTTAGCTTTCTTTCTTTTGGTGATAACTGGTGTTGGAGAACTTTGACAAGTTTCTTCCACCAATCTCTCAACAGTAGCTTGGTTGTCTTCTGTTGGGTTATCTTCAAACACTAAAAAAGACAAATAAATATAAGTCTTTTTATAAGAAGTGTTATTTTTGGCAAGATATGGCAATTTTCCACGTAGAAATTGCTTTTATATCTTAAAAAAAATGAAATAAATAAAGAAATGAATAAAAATGAATAAAAATAACTTTTTTTATTGGTTTTTAATATTTTTTCATATTTTTTATGTATATTTTTATTTTTAAAGAATAAAATAAAAAATGAATATGATTCTTATAAAATTAAATTATAATAAAAATTATTTTTAATTTATAAATTATGTTTTTTAATCACTAGAGTCACTCAAAGAAAGTTCTTGCAAGTCTAAGGATGTGAAAAACCACGTGTAAGACAGTACAATTGCTTTCCAAATGCCTCAATAGCTTTTAAAATCAATAAAATATAAAATTATTATATAATTTTATGATTATAAATATAATTTATTATTGGATAAACCCAAATAGAATCTTTTTAAAGGTCTTTTAAGTAAATATCACGGCCAGGCCCCCAAATGTAAGGTTTGACTATGAAACAATAAGTAAAAATTACTAATTTATCACTTATTGTACTCTGAATGTCCTTATAAAATGAATAAATAAGATTAAAATAATAATAATAATAAAGAAATATTATTATTATGGCGTAAAATTATTATATTATTAAATAAATATAATAATATAATTAATATTATATAAAAATATAATATTATAAATAATATATTAATATAAAATAATTAATATATTATAAAGCTCTTTATTATTGTTACCAACAAATAATAAAGGCGTAAAAAATTGTTTTTTATAAATAAAAAACAATTAATAACAATAATATTACTAATATTAAAGTTATAAATTAATATAAATACTATTTATATTAAATAAGAATTATTATGAGTAATAATAAGAGAGAAATTATTATAATAAGATGAAATAACCTACTTTTAACACTTAAGATAATAATTTTGAGTTATTTTACGCCAAAAGAATAGAATACAACCTTTTCAAATTGTATTTACAATAAAAATAAAGAGAATTTACTAAATTTCTTGATTTTACATGGAAATGAGCTTTTTAGAGAGATTTATAGCAAAAACAATTAAAGAATTGATTTAATCACGTAAAAATGGTGATTAATGACAAGATGGTCTTTGGTCTTTAAGAATATAAGAGTTTTATATTTAAAGAATAAAGAAATTACCTTTTATTTAATTGATTTAATGTTTTTGATGCGTCTGAGGGGAAAACAGAGTAAAAAGAGCTCTATTTATAGTAAATACCTCCCTCCTAGAGTCCAACAGGCTTCTAGTAGACGTGTACTGATCATATCCACTGGAATTGATCAATATTTTAAGGTTTGAGGGTGATTACATCATGATCAAACCATATTACATCATTATTACACCATTATTTAGAGTTATCACTATAACTCTAAGTGTGATGACATCAGAGGCTTGGCAGAACCCCAAATTTCGTGGATTTTATTAGTTTTAATCATAAACTAATAGTATTCACCAATTTTATCACTATTAAGACTGTTAAACTTAATTTAAGGTTACAGTATGTGATCATAACAGCTCAATTTAAGCTCAAACTTTGATCCTCAATAACTTTTAAGGTTTTCACGCTACGGCAATTCAGAGAGTGAATTCTGATAGCCTGACATAACCTTATTATTCTGCCAAGAGCTTTTCATTACATCATCAAAACTCTAATTCTGATGATTTTTCTTGTAACTCATCTTTTCTGTCGAAATTCAATATTTTAAACTTCAAACCTTGATTTCAGGGGGTTATACCCTGAATTTAATAATAAAAATTACATCATTCTTCACGAATGAACTAGGAGAATCCAACTGTGTACTTTTTTTTAAGTTTGGACTACTTTCACAACAAAGTGGTCAACAGCTCTGTTGATTTTTATCAATATTTCCTCATAAGTCTTAACCTTGTTTAGAATTTGCAAAATAAAGTTCATATCTGTGTTCTTACAGTAATTACGTGGTAACTTTATTTTTGGTTCATCATTCTAGCATGTATAGTTTAGAAGATATTAGCTATGATCACTGAATATATGCGTTGACCAAAAAAGTGCATATATTCAGGATAATTCCTTAAGTATTGATTTTGAGAATTAGCTTATTAATTGTTTTATGTGTGGAGTTTTATGGGGAATCCACTGGTACAATTTATTTTACATGTTGTTTCATTGGTTTCTGAGATAAATAGGATTTTATGGTTTTTATAAGGTATTATACCTTATAATTCATTAAATATTGACTTTACAGATATGCCATAAAAATGGTATATGTGTATTTTTCCATGAAGAATCCAATGGTATAATTTATTTCACATGTTCATTCATTGGTTTTTAAGTTAAACCAATTTTAGTACCAATTTATGGTATTTTTTGTATATTTGAGTAATTATTTTTAGTGTATAATTATTCTAATTAATTTTAATATAATTATATTAAAGATATAATTATTCTGAGTATTTTTTGTGACCTTATTGGGTATGTGGTCATATCTCAAAGGCTCACATTCATTCTGGTCACTTTTGGGAGTTTTTTCTCTTTAATATTCTTTCTAAAGACTCTTTTCTTCAATTAATTTGTTGCAGCTCTTTGCTCAATTAATTCCAATTGAAATTGCTCTTGAAGAAATTTCTTTTGTAGCCTTAAATCTCTCTTGTAGAGTATTTTTGGATAAATATTTATTGTTGGTAAAGCAATGAATCTTTTCAATATTATTGCTTTATACTAATAAAGTGATAAACAATAAATTTGGCGTGTTTTCTCTTAAAAAAAATATTTCATACTATTTTTAATTGATTTTTACCTCTTACAAATTTTGAGGACAGGAAAAGTACTTGATTTTTAATCAAAGTTTCATATCCACACCTTACATTTGGGACCCCAGCGGTGATATTTTACCTGTGACATATTTTTTTACTCTTTTTAAATCTTTTTTCTTATAATGAAAAATTTAAAAACTTATAAAAAATACTTATAATTCAAAAAATCAATAAAAAAATAATTTTTTTAATATTATAAGTGAGGCTTATATTTTAATTTATTTTTTGAAATATTCTTTTTTAATGAATTAATTGGTTTATTCTTTGATTTTAGTGTCTGACAACATGGTAAGACAAGAAAACATTGAAACAGGCTCAACAGTAACCAGCATCATTTCTGCCAGTACTGTGAATTCTGATCACAATAGTACTATTATTGTGACTCAGAATATTAAACCAGAGCCAATTTCTTCTGGATTAGTAAACTTGGAAATAAGTAATACTCTTCAGAACGCCAAAGATTTGGCTAATAGTAAGTTTTTTGACGTAAAATTACTATTTTAAGTCTTTTTAACCATAATTATGCCTTCAACCACATCAGGAGCCAGCTATAACGCCTCAACCAGCTGCCAGAAAGGTAATAGACGTGATTATGGCAGAGGCCAATCAGGTACAGAAGGAAAAGGGTCAGTTGATGACTTCCAAACACCTAAAATGGGTCATTCTGAAGCTGATAATACCATTTTACCTTAAAAAAGAGCTGACACCACCACAACAAGGCTCAGTGGACATATACAAAGCCAGCCACAGTGCATACAACAATGCACTTCAGTTCAAGGAGTACCAGATCCTTGCAGACCTGTGGAAGAATTGCATAAATTCTTACCTGACTGTGAGAAAATTCCTGGGCCATCCCAATACTTGCAAATTGCTCAATGGATGGCATCCATTTATGGAGAAGAAAAACATGATGCTTTTGACACTAGAATGGAGGAAAAACAACCCTCCACCACCAAACCCAGTGCCAAAAACAGGCCCAGTGGCCAGCACCAGCAATTCCAACGTGAAAAAGCAGCCACAAACTCCAAACAAGGGCAAAGGGAAGGCACAAGCCCCAAAACCTTACAGCCAGGGCTACATAATCCCAAAGATTCAACAGGATGCTATTGAAAATGTATTTCAGATGGCCAGAACCATGATTGAATTACAAAAGAAGGAGAAATCCAGATGAAAATATCAAAAATGATTTGTGATACTTTTGATAGTATTCCAGAGTTGTATAAAGCTATTTCTGACATAAAAAGTCATCTTTCTGATAAAAATACATCAATTTGTGACAATCTTAAAACAAATAACTTGAGTTTCAGCCAAATAAATGATACACTTAAATCCTTTGAAAGAGTTTTAAGCACAATCAAAACTTCCAATAATGATAATTCTTTTGGCATTAAGATAAATGAACAATCTGCCATTATTAAAGAATTAACAGACAAATATTTTAAACTCAATATTGATGACCAATTGAAACAAGAATAAAACAAGCCATAAGCACTATCAAAGAAGATAATAAGAAAGCTCTTGATGATATTTCAAAATCATTTGCTGAAGTAAAGACAAATATAGTTTTGCTGAAAAAGCATTTTGATATCCCAAGAGAGGAAATATCAAACTTAACAACAAAGCTAAATGAGGTTATATCTGATAATACTAAACAAACAGAATTATGGAATGAGCTAATGTATAAAGAGGATGATCATAAAAAGAATGTCATAAACTCTATAAAAAACTTGAAACATGAATTAAGAAATTCACAAAGGTGTAACAACAGTGAAATGAATGATATTAAACAACTGCTAAAAACTTTACCAATAATGTCTACACCTATGAATCAAAATGAAGATGCAAGAATTCCAATCCACAAATATTGGATATTGAAAATTCACAGTTAAAAATGAATTTTCTGCTTCTTTTCATAACTTAGAACCATCAATGGGCCAAGCACTCTTGAAAGAAGTTCCAAAACTTAAAGAATGGCCTCACTTCAGTGGTGAAGGAGAGTATGACCATATGGAATCCATTAGAGGCATTGACATGATCAAAGAGGATTTTGAATTACCAGACAGATTGGTAACAGCCAGATTTAACACCTTGTTTACCAAATCAGCTTACAGATGGTACATCAAAAGAAGACAATCACATGGACACCAGAGTTGGACTTGGTGGAAAGCCCAAATCATCAACAAATGAGCAAATGATGCTTGGAGGTTTAAAGTTGAAACAGCCTTTTAATATGCAAAATTTAATGCTGATAAAGACAAAGCTTTACCATGGCCTTGCCAACAAAAAGACAGATTAACAGCATTATATCCTGACATGTCAGAATTTATGATCCATAGAAACGTTCTGAGACAATTTGGAGGTGACTTAGAGCATTCTATCAAAAGCAGGACTACTGAACAATCTTCAGCAGAGCATATTATCAATATATTAGAAGAATTAACCACCAGAACCAAAATTGGTTCTATTAGGGTGAATCTCAAAACAAGGTTTAATACACCTTGGAAAGATTATGTGGACAAAAACCCCAAAGGAAATTCTAATAATATTAAGTAGAAATCTGCAGATACAGTCAGAAAGTGCCATATTTGCCAAAGAACCACCCATTTAGCTAATACATGTCCAAAGAAGGAGAAAATCAATGAAATTGATATTGAAAAGGAACCTGATGTTGAAAAAGATGACATAATTGAAGACAATTCAGATGATAAGTCATCAATATCTTCTGAATCTTCAAAAGATATAGAAATTATCAATGCCACTTTTGACATCATGGAATCTTATTGCCACTTGCCACAATTGAGCAATGGTTGACTTGACTTATCAAACGTTCAAGATGCACACCTTATGAAAACAAAACCAAACAGGGGAAAGGTTATACAGCTGGTAACTCCTGTATAACAGAAGTGGTGATTGACAACTAGCCCACTAAACCTTTGCTTGACCCAGGAGCCTTCTGCTCTTGTGTTGGAAAATCCTTTCTTAAGACTTGTGTACCAAATTTTGAAGACCAATTGTTACCAATTGATGGTATAAAATTCAACAGTGCAAGTAATCCAATGAAAGCATGAGGAATTTTTGAGACCAATGTCATATTCCCACACATAAATGGGAATTTAAGAATCACAGTTGAATTTGTTGTTATGGAAAATTGCTCCAGTACCCACTTTATATTGGGAAATCACTATTTAATCATTTATGGGATAGATTTGCATAACAACAAAGACAGATACTTTACTATTGGAGACAATAAGTGCAAACAATTTGCCTTTTTACCATTTAAAAGGAAAATTAAAGTAAACAAAGTATCACCAGTCAACTTAGAGTTAGAGATATTCAAGTCTGAACAGTTAAATGAGGCTGAAACAAGCCTTCATCTGACTGATAGACAAGAAAATGAACTTTCTTCCCTTTTGTATGACCACAGAGGAGCATTTGCTTCAGACAAAGAACCTCTAGGAGCAATTATTGGTCATGAAGCTAACATCATTCTTAACATTGAGAGCCCTTATCCACCACTCTTAAGAAGACCTGCATATCCAGCAAAACCAAAATCTAGAAAAGCTCTAGAAATTCATATCAAAGAACTTCTGGACCTTGGTGTAATAAGAAAAGTAGGCCACAATGAAGGAGCAGAAATAACTACACCAGTCATAGTGGCATGGCATAATGGAAAATCCAGAATGGTTGGGGACTTTAGAGCTCTGAACCCTTACACTGTTCCAGACAGATATCCAATACCAAAAATCCAAATTTCCCTTACTCAAATATCTCAAGCAGTGTATATAACCACTATGGATGCCCTTAAAGGATTTCATCAAAATGTGGTGACACCAAGAGCAAGAAAATACCTGAGAATTATTGTTCATTGTGGAGTGTATGAATACTTGAGGATCCCCTTTGGTATCAAAAATGCAGCTTCACACTTCCAAAGAATGATGAATGAAATCTTCCCTGAAGAACTCTCAGAGGGATGGTTAATCATTTACATTGATAACATTATTGTCTGTTCCAAGACTTGGGAGAAGCACATGTACATTTTGTCCAGAGTTTTGACAAAAATTCAATCAGTAAACATGAAAATCTCCTTGAAGAAATGCCATTTTGGACTTAAAGAACTTAAGGCACTAGGACATGTTATATCTGGTTTGTCCCTTGGAATTGACAAAAACAAAGTTTCAGCAGTATTTCTAGAGCCCATGCCTCAGAAGAAGAAAGAAATTCAGTCATTCTTAGGTTTTGCAGGATATTACAGGCAACACATTAAAGATTTTGCATCCATAGCAAGACCACTTTATAAATTGTGTGACAAAGACACAGTATTTGAAATGACTGTTGACAGATTCAAAGCTTTTGAGTCTCTAAGAGGAGCCTTGACCACTGCTCCACTCTTAATGATTCCAGACTTTAAATTGCCTTTCAAACTGGATATTGATGCATCAGGGGATGGACTAGGTGCTGCACTTCCACAAGTTCAGATCATAAATGATAAACCTGTAGAATGACCCATATGTTTCATATCCAGGCACATCAAACCAACTCAAGCCAGATATGGGGCCAGTCAAATGGAATGTCTATGCCTTGTCTGGGCCTTGGAGAAATTGAACTACTTCTTAGAGGGATTTGTTTTTGAGGTGATAACAGATTTTACAGCTGTCAAATCACTTTTAAACATGAAAACACCCAACAGGCATATGTTTAGATTGCAAATAGCCATACAAGAACACAGGGGCAATATGACTATCCTTCATCAGGATGGGAATATTCATAAGAATGCAGATGGACTGAGCAGATGGCCATTACCAAATAATATTGATAATCCTGCTTATGGTCCGGAAGAAGCTTCACCACAGATCCCAATAGAAGGAATAAGTGTTACAGACTTGAACACCACCTTCTTTGAAGAAGTCAGGAAAAGCTACACTCAAGATAAGAACTGTAGCATCTCATGCCAATTACTTAACAAAGACAGTAAAGACAACTCTCTAATACATGGCTTGGAGGAAGTATGAAAGAAATCTTTTAATGAAGGAAGATTTCACCTACTGGATGGTATAGTTTACCACAGAATCAAGAACACATGTGTCTTGACAGTTCTGGACAGGTCATCAATCAATCTTGTACTAGAATAATGCCATGATAGACCCTTTTCAGGACATCTGTCTGAAGACAGAACAAGAGAGAAGCTAAGGACCTGCATATGGTGGCCAATGTGGCAGAAATATGTTGCAGAGTATTGCAAGACCTGTGACAGATGCAAAAAGGCAAATAAATCCACTGACAAGAGACTTGGAAATATGATAAAAATCCAAGAACCAAGCAGACCATGGGAAATTGTCCATATGGATTGGGTAACTGGCCTATCACCAGGGGGTGACAGAATCTATAATGCTTGCCTAATAATTGTGGACAGATTCAGTAAAACTCCAATTGTTTTACCATGTCACAAGGATGATACAGCCATGGATACAGCTCTTCTGATATGTGATAGAGTATATATCATGGACTGGGATATTTACAAATATCATTAGTGATAGGGAACCCAAATTCACTTCAGCACTATGGACAAATATTGTGAGCCTTGAGGTATATTTTACATACCCAAATAGGCCACAATTATCTTAAAAAGAAATTTTGAATTATGCAAAACTCATAAGTCATGCATATATCCAAAATTCATCAGTTTCAATTTCAGAAAAGATGAATAACTTTTTATTGAGTAAGTAAATCCATGGATTTAAGACCAGATTTGGATTCTACACAAAAATTCACCTAGGGTAGCTCCATAGAGTGAATAAGCTCAATTTAAGTATTTGAGGTGGTAAAATGGAAAATACTTCAATACCACATCATTAATACCACATAAAAGATCCGTGAAAATTTTTGTTTTTCTTGATTTTTAGCCAAAATAATAGGAAAGTGAGAAATCCCATGTTACATATACACTAAGAATAGTGTTATGCATGTTTTGAGCACTTAATATCATGGTATTCTTACATGGACTTTTGGTACACCCATAGTGGATATCTCACTTTAAGCTTAAATTACTATTTTGACGTAAAAATTGGGCAAGGGGGACAAAAGACATCAAAGAGAGCCAGGGTACCCAACTTCTGAGGCCTCAGAGGCGTGGATAGCTCCAGAGCATGGATCCATGGCTCATCTTGGCCCAATTGGTAAACTAAAACTCTTTGGGAACTTGGTTACCAAGTTACACCTACTGTAATCATAAGAAAAATAGCAAATAACCTGCTATTTTGACGTGCCAAGGAGGTAATAAGCTACTTAGACTCCTGTAACCACGTCAATTCTTGATGACTTTCCATGACTAGACCCTAAAAGAGTAATTAAACCCTTTTGGGATCCATATTCATTGATTTACCTCATAGCAACCAGCAAAATACTGCTATTTGCAATTCTACGTAGAAATAAGGTAAAAACTTCAAAAATTCATTAAAAATACAATTCTTAATGAATCCTTCTGAAACTTTCAGGACCAATGGAGAACTGTATTATCTATGGTACAACCAAAAAGAATTATGGTTTTACTAGTAAAATTAAAAGTTTTACTTACAGTCCATTTTTGACCATTCTACGTGAAATACTGAATCTTCAAAAATTCACAGTAATTACAACCTGTGATGAAATTGGCAATAACATTGATAAATTTGATAAATCAATGATTATTTTAGAATAAAAGAAGATTTACAGATGTTACTCCTTTTATTCTTAACCATATTGGGGTTGGTAGTCACGTAAAAGCATCAATTAAGTAATTATGATAATCTTACGTGACAACAGATGATGCAATCATTAATCCAAAAGGGTTTATTGTTTTCTCACTCACTGGTTTTTCAGTTTGCTCCATGGCACGCCTCTGTGAGCTGTTGTTGACTTAAAAGAAGCCTATTCTTGCTGTTTTTTCCGAATAATCATCTTATAAATTTATTAAACCATTATTACCAACAAGTAAGTATTAGTTCAACTATTCTTAAGTATTTTAAATCTTTCAGATTCAATCAGGAAGACGTGAAATCATAGAATCCAACTATATATTGTTGTAATACTGTTATAAATCATCTTGATCCCTTAAATCCACAATTCTACGTCAAATTTCTCTACTCTTATCTTTCAATAAGTTCTTTGGAGTATTAGTGAGTCATTTATCTTCAATTCTTAAAGTTTTTCTCTAGTAATAGTTTTCTTCAAGAATTATATTTATAATTATTCTTGCAAAAGATAATTATATATTAAAATAATTTTATTATTTTAATAAAGAAGTTTTTTATTATTAAATTCTTCTTGTAATTGATTCTTGTAGACAATTACTTGCTCAATGTTAAAATCACTAGTAGTGCTTAACACGTGAAAGAAATAATTTTTAATTATTTAATTGTGGTTATAATAATATTTTATTATTATATTTCATAAGAACAGACATAGTACTGTTGATTAATAGTAATATTATCATCAGTTTCATAGTCACATCTTACATTTGGGGGCCTGGCCGTGTTTTTTGAACCTTGTACCCTTAATTAATATATTTTTAAGCTCTAAAATATATTAATTGAATATTTTTTTCTTTCATTTTAAAGTCAAAATAATTCTTATTTTTGAAATTTTTTTGGAAATCTTTTTCATTGAGGAATTTGGTTTAATTTTATACTGTTTTACACGTGGCTTTTTCACATCCAAAAACTTATAAAATTATTCTTTGAGTTACTCTGAATTAATTTTCATTCAAAATCTTAAATTTTAATTTTTTTTCTTTAAAAAGAATAATTTTTTTAATATTAAAAACTAATAAGATTTATAAAAAATCTTTTAAAAATATCTTAAAACACAAAAATAATTTCTTTTATCATATTTTTTTAAGTGTCTTTAATCAAATACTGTGCAGCTGGCAACAGACTCAGTAAAAGATACATCAATAGTCCTGAATCTTCAGAAGCAGAATCTGAAGACAGTATTGAGGTGCAAATTGCTAAAAGAGGCACCTTATTTAATTCTGAAAAGAATAAATTACCACCAAAAGGTGTGTTTTTATCTTTATTTTTACTCTTTATCCTTAAATTGACGTAAAAATGGTGCATACCAGAAATGGAAGCAACTATTCAGTCCAACCAGATGGATGTGGACAAGGAAGAGGAAAGACCAAATCCAGAAGTGCCAAGTCTTCCACAAGAAAGACACATTTGGAGGATGCCAGAGTTGCCCCCCATTCCCCAAGGTCTGTACCAACAGATTTTGACGTGAATTCTGAGCCTGAACTGATTTATGGAAATATTTCCAGGGCTGAACCACTTTCAGGTGGCAGCAATAGAAATATATCAATGCCAGTACAAAAATTGGTTCAGAGCAGCCAAAGAAGAGGAGTGGGAAATCTGCCCAAGCCTTTGGCAGGGGGCCATGAACTCCTACTTACACATCAAGAGCTTTCTGGGTCAGGAGAAGACCATAGAACTCTTAGGAGGTTGGATCCCCCTGTCTTGCAAAGACAAGGTCAAAAAGATAAAGAATTGGTTGAAGAACCAGAGTCTTTTATCCATAGACCAGAAGAAAGAATTGGAAATGACTCCAACTTTGGAGACAGAGGCACCAGTGGCATCTACCAGCTCCAAACCAGCTCCAGAAGCATCCAAGGACAAGCCCAAAGGACCTCAAAAGAAACAGAGAGGTCCAAAGAACCATCAACGCAAGGGCAAAGGCAAAGCCAATTGGCACAGACCTTACCCACAAGGGTACAGGATCCCCAGATTGGAGCCTTCAGCCGTGGACAGTGTCTTCAATATGGCCAGAACTCTTATGGAATTCACAGCCAAAGAGCAGGAAAGGATGAACAGGACTTTTCCACGCAAATAAATGATGTACATAGAAGTATTAGTGTAGAAATTGGCAAACTTGAGTCAAAGTTGAAGCAAATTACATTAGACATCAATGATTTAAAGAAAAATGACAAGCAACATTCTGATTGGCATAAATTGACAACTGTCACCCTTGAGTCAATTAGCAATGCTTGTGAAAGAATTGAGAACCAATGTCAAAATAATGACACAGAGGATCTTTCCATCTTTAAAGTAAATGATATACTTAAAACTCTTGAAGACCATGTCTTACAAATAGTTAAGAACACCAATCAATTTGCTATACATTTAGCAAAAAGTGACAGTGAAAGGCAGAAATTGAAGAATGAAATAATTGCAAGTGTGGAGCAAATTCATAAGAATCATGAACCACATATGCCAAGACATTCTACACCTTTGACTGAAGAAAAACTTTCTGTCAAAGAAAGTTTGACTCCATTCTTAGGAGAGAATGTTATTTCTGCAAAGGATATTCCCAAATTAGAAGAATGGCCAACATTCTCTGGTGAAGGAGAATACAACCATATTGAATTCATCAGGACTATTGATATGTTGCAAGAAGACTTTAATATACCTGATGAAATCATAGTAGGAAAATTACATTGTTTGTTTACCAAGACTGCAAAGAAATGGTATTACAAGATGAGAATGGATCATGGAAGACGTGACTGGTCTTGGTGGAAATCTGAAGTGATTACCAAATGGGCCAATAATTCTTGGAGGTTTAAAATGGAGAATGCTTTTGAAAGTGCCATTTTTAACTCAGAAAAAGACAAACCACTTACTTGGTTCTTCAAACAAAAAGACAGATTATCTGCTTTACACCCAGATATGTCTGACACTATGATTAATATGAAAATATTAAGAAAGTGTGGAGGAGAACTGGAACATGCTATCAAAAGCAGATGTGTGGAACCCTGTTCAACAGAGGACTACATTAATGCTATGGAAGATATCATTACCAGAACAAGAATTGGTAAAACTTGGGTTAGAAACCCAATAGAGTCCAAAATAGTCTCAAAGATTCCTAGAGAGGAAAGAAGACCAGAAAGACCTGTCTTGAAGTGTCATAAATGTGGAAGTACTTCACATTTAGCCAACACTTGCCCTAAGAAGACAAAGATCAATGAAGTTCAAATCATTGAAGACATTCAGTGTACTGAAGAGAAAGAAGAGTCTGATCAAGATTCTGCAGTCTCTGAAGATACACCAGTAGAGGACTATCCCATTGAAAACATTTCAGCTTTCTTTGAGGTCACAGAAGTCCATACCCACTTGCCACAGTACAGTGAGGATTGCTACAACCTGATCAATATCCAAGATGCCAGAATGTGTAAAACAAAACCTGCTAGAGGAAAGGGTTATACTGCTGGAGCATCCTGTATCACATCAGTTCTAATGGGTGATATTGAAGCCAAAGTAAATCTGGATACAGGGGCATTTTGCACTTGTATTGGCAAGGATTATCTCTAAATTATACTTCCTGAATGGAAAAACCATCTATTACCAATAGAAGGTGTACAGTTCAGTAGTGCCAGTAACAATATGTACCCCTTGGGCATATTGGATACTAATATTGTATTCCCACATCCAGCAGGAAGTGTAAGAATGAAAACTGAGATTGTAGTAATGGATAATTGTACATCTCAGCATATCATTCTTGGAAATGATTACTTGAATATTTATGGTATTGATATAAAAAACCATAAAGACAGATATTTCACAATTGGAGATAACAAAAGGCAAAAATTTGCTTTCTCCAATATGCCAAAACAGATATCTGTAGTATCTTCTGTCAAAGATACTTACAAAGATGAATTTGTGTCTAAACAACTTGTTGAAGCACAAATTAATCCATCATTGTCACCAAAGATGAGGAATGAACTTATTGATGTATTATATACATACAATAATGCATTTGCATCTGATAATGAACCATTAGGCGCTATAAGGGGACATGAAATTGATATTACTCTTAATATTGATAGACCATATCCTCCAGTACTTAGAAGACCAGCTTATCCAGCCAGTCCCAGAGCTAGAGAGGCCTTGGAAAAACATATCCAAGAGTTGATCCAACTTGGTGTGCTAAGGAAAGTAGGCCATAATGAGGAAGTTGAAGTGACAACACCTGTTATTATTGCATGGCATAATGATAAGTCAAGAATGGTTGGAGATTTTAGAGCTTTGAATACCTACACAGTTCCAGATAGGTATCCAATCCCTAGGATCCAAGAAACCTTGACTCAATTGTCTAAAGCCAAGTATATAACATCAATGGATGCATTAAAAGGCTTCCATCAAAATGTTTTGACGCCTAAAGCTAGGAAATTACTTAGAATTATCACTCACTGTGGTATTTATGAGTATCTTAGAATGCCATTTGGCATTAAAAATGCTCCATCTCATTATCAAAGGATGATGAATACCATCTTCCCCACAGAACTGTCTGAAGGATGGCTTATCATTTATATTGATGATATTATTATATGTTCTGACTCATGGTCTTTGCACCTTGAAAGACTTGCAAGAGTACTTCATAAAGTTGCAGAAGTGAACATGAAAATTTCACTTAAGAAATGCAATTTTGGTTTTGAAGAACTCAAAGCATTAGGACATGTTGTTTCTGGTTTGAGCTTGGGTATTGACAAGAATAAAGTAGCAGCAGTGTTACTTAAGCCAATACCCCAGAATAAAAAAGAAATGATGTCTTTTCTTGGATTTGCTAGTTACTATAGGCAACACTTGAAAGATTTTGCAATTCTAGCCAAGTCACTTTATAGAATCTGTGATCAACAGACTGTATTTGAAATGACACAGGAAAGAATTACAGCTTATGAGAAGATAAAGGAAGCCCTTACAGAAGCACCTTTACTCCTCATGCCTGACTGGAATATTCCTTTTAAATTGTACATTGATGCATGTGGGGATGGATTAGGGGCAGCCCTACACCAAGTCCAAATTATTGATGACAAACCTACAGAAGGACCAGTTTGTTATATCTCAAGACAAATCAAACCAACAGAAGCCAGATATGGTGCAAGCCAAATGGAGTGCTTATGTTTGGTATGGGCACTTGAGAAATTACACTATTACCTTGATGGCAGTGTTTTTGAAGTGATAACTGACTGTAATGCCGTGAAATCACTTCTTAACATGAAAACTCCCAACAGACATATGTTGAGATGGCAAATAGCCATTCAAGAATATAGAGGAAACATGACTATAGTTCATAAAGCAGGAAACATTCACAAAAATGCTGATGGACTTAGTAGATGGGCTTTAGCCAACACTCCTGATAACCCAGCTTATGTACCTTTGGAAGCTGAACCACAGATTCCAGTTGAAGGGATTAACATAACTGATATTGGGACTGAATTCTTTGAAGAGGTCAGAGAGTCTTATAAACAAGACAAGAATTGCCATATCTTGACTTCTTTATTGGATAAAGACTGCAAAGACACATCTTTGGTTAATACACTAGATGAAGTTTGGAAAAATTCCTATTCTGAAGGAAGATTTCACTTGTTTGATGGGATTATTTACCATAGAACAAAACATTCTTGTGTGATGACATTGTGTAGTAGATTGCTCATCAATACCATTCTTCATGAATGCCATGATAGCATTTACTCTGGACACCTATCAGAAGACAGAACACTTGAAAAGGTGAAGAACTGTGCATGGTGGCCATCTTGGAGAAAAGAAACCATTGAATATTGCCATACCTGTGATAGATGCCAAAAAGCAAACAGGAGTACAGGCAAGAAATTTGGATTAATGATCCATATTCAAGAACCAAAATCCCCTTGGGAAGTTGTTCACATGGATTGGGTCACAGCACTTCCTCCAAGTGGTGACAAAAGTTATAATGCTTGTTTAGTCATTGTAGACAGATATAGCAAAACTCCCATATTCTTACCATGTCATAAAGATGACACTGCTATGGATACAGCTCTTCTTTTATGGAGTAGAGTTATTTCTCATACAGGGTTATTTAAGAATATCATAAGTGACAGAGACCCCAAGTTCACATCTGCACTTTGGACCAATCTTCATAGATTGTTTGGGACTAAGTTATCATTCTCTACAGCATATCACCCTCAAACAGATGGGCTAGCAGAGAGGATGATTCAAACTTTAGAAGACATGATCAGGAGATTTTGTGCTTATGGATTAGAATTCAGAGACTCAGATGGCTTTACACATGACTGGTGCACTTTGATACCTGCATTAGAATTGGCATACAAGACATCAGTCCATTCTTCCACAGGACAAACTCCTGCTATGTTAGAAAAAGGATGGAATCCAAGCCTCCCAGCAGACACACTGAGGAAAGACTTGATTGACATTCATCCTACAGCTTCCAGCTTCAAATTAATGCTTGATAAAGTAAAACACCATGCAAAACAAAGTATGGATGATGCTTTTGATTATGCAAAACAGAAGTGGGACAAGAGTCATAAAGTACCAGACTTCAAAGTAGGGGACTTAGTTCTAGTTTCAACCTTGAATTTTAATAATATCAAAGGCCCAAAGAAACTTAAAGATTCTTATGTAGGACCTTTTGTTATTGTTGCCTTACATGGAACCAATGCAGTTCAAGTGGAATTGAGTGGTGAATTGGAAAATAAACACCCCACATTTCCAGTCAGCCTGATAAAACCTTATCAACCAGCTGACAAAGAATTGTTTCCTTTAAGGAACCCAACTCCTTTAACTGTGCCCCCTGTGGAACAGAATGAAGACAGAAAGATAAAGAAAGTCATTAAAGAAAGGAGACTTAGGGGTAAAAATCAAAGAGAATATCTTTTCAGATATAGAAATCCAGTACATGAAGATGAATGGATGGCAGAATCAGAAATACCTGACTCAGATAAACTCTTAAGAAGATTTAGACATGAAAGAAGGCCACAAGCCTGAATATGTCTATAAATGTGCTTTAAATTACTTGATCTGAGTAATGTGAAGAGGTTGGACAGTGGACATTAACCCCCTTTTGGGGCCTTATTCTTTTTATCACTAATAAAATTGTAGTACAATTTTATTTTTTGGTGGGAGGGAATGTGAGCCTTGAGGTATATTTTACATACCCAAATAGGCCACAATTATCTTAAAAAGAAATTTTGAATTATGCAAAACTCATAAGTCATGCATATATCCAAAATTCATCAGTTTCAATTTCAGAAAAGATGAATAACTTTTTATTGAGTAAGTAAATCCATGGATTTAAGACCAGATTTGGATTCTACACAAAAATTCACCTAGGGTAGCTCCATAGAGTGAATAAGCTCAATTTAAGTATTTGAGGTGGTAAAATGGAAAATACTTCAATACCACATCATTAATACCACATAAAAGATCCGTGAAAATTTTTGTTTTTCTTGATTTTTAGCCAAAATAATAGGAAAGTGAGAAATCCCATGTTACATATACACTAAGAATAGTGTTATGCATGTTTTGAGCACTTAATATCATGGTATTCTTACATGGACTTTTGGTACACCCATAGTGGATATCTCACTTTAAGCTTAAATTACTATTTTGACGTAAAAATTGGGCAAGGGGGACAAAAGACATCAAAGAGAGCCAGGGTACCCAACTTCTGAGGCCTCAGAGGCGTGGATAGCTCCAGAGCATGGATCCATGGCTCATCTTGGCCCAATTGGTAAACTAAAACTCTTTGGGAACTTGGTTACCAAGTTACACCTACTGTAATCATAAGAAAAATAGCAAATAACCTGCTATTTTGACGTGCCAAGGAGGTAATAAGCTACTTAGACTCCTGTAACCACGTCAATTCTTGATGACTTTCCATGACTAGACCCTAAAAGAGTAATTAAACCCTTTTGGGATCCATATTCATTGATTTACCTCATAGCAACCAGCAAAATACTGCTATTTGCAATTCTACGTAGAAATAAGGTAAAAACTTCAAAAATTCATTAAAAATACAATTCTTAATGAATCCTTCTGAAACTTTCAGGACCAATTGAGAACTGTATTAACTATGGTACAACCAAAAATAATTATGGTTTTACTAGTAAAATTAAAAGTTTTACTTACAGTCCATTTTTGACCATTCTACGTGAAATACTGAATCTTCAAAAATTCACAGTAATTACAACCTGTGATGAAATTGGCAATAACATTGATAACTTTGAGAAATCAATGATTATTTTAGAATAAAAGAAGATTTACAGATGTTACTCCTTTTATTCTTAACCATATTGGGGTTGGTAGTCACGTAAAAGCATCAATTAAGTAATTATGATAATCTTACGTGACAACAGATGATGCAATCATTAATCCAAAAGGGTTTATTGTTTTCTCACTCACTGGTTTTTCAGTTTGCTCCATGGCACGCCTCTGTGAGCTGTTGTTGACTTAAAAGAAGCCTATTCTTGCTGTTTTTTCCGAATAATCATCTTATAAATTTATTAAACCATTATTACCAACAAGTAAGTATTAGTTCAACTATTCTTAAGTATTTTAAATCTTTCAGATTCAATCAGGAAGACGTGAAATCATAGAATCCAACTATATATTGTTGTAATACTGTTATAAATCATCTTGATCCCTTAAATCCACAATTCTACGTCAAATTTCTCTACTCTTATCTTTCAATAAGTTCTTTGGAGTATTAGTGAGTCATTTATCTTCAATTCTTAAAGTTTTTCTCTAGTAATAGTTTTCTTCAAGAATTATCTTTATAATTATTCTTGCAAAAGATAATTATATATTAAAATAATTTTATTATTTTAATAAAGAAGTTTTTTATTATTAAATTCTTCTTGTAATTGATTCTTGTAGACAATTACTTGCTCACTGTTAAAATCACTAGTAGTGCTTAACACGTGAAAGAAATAATTTTTAATTATTTAATTGTGGTTATAATAATATTTTATTATTATATTTCATAAGAACAGACATAGTACTGTTGATTAATAGTAATATTATCATCAGTTTCATAGTCACATCTTACAAATATTCACCAATTAGTTGGCACTAAATTGTCTTTCTCTACAGCCTACCACCCACAAGCTGATGGCCTGGCTGAAAGAATGATCCAAACCTTAGAGGACATGGTGAGAAGATTTTTGGAATATGGCCTTGAATTCAAAGATTGTGATTGATTTACCCATGATTGGTGTACTCTGTTGCCAGCACTGGAATTAGCATATAAAACATCAATCCATGCCAGTACCAATCAAACTCCTGCTATTCTAGAAAAAGGATGGAACCCCAAATTACCCCAAGATTCCTTGAGGAAAGATTTGATTGAAATACATCCCACAGCTGCTATTTTAAAAGGAATGCTAGAAAAAGCTAGAAAGCATGCAGTAAGGTGCATGGAAAACTCTTTTGCATATGCTAAAGACAAATGGGATAAATCACATGCAACACCAGATTTCAAAGTGAGGGACCTAGCTCTTGTATTCACCACAAACTTCAAGAACATCAAATGATGTAAAAGGTTGAAAGACTCCTTTGCAGGAACTTTTGTGATTAACGCCCTCCATGGAGAAAATGCTGTTGAAGTAGATTTATCTGAAGAACTTAGCAATAAGCATCCTACATTTCCAGTGAGCTTGATAAAGCCATACAAATCTAGTGATGCTGAAAAATTTCCCTTGAGGAAAAAGATTCCCCAAGTTATACCTCCTATTGAGACATCTGGTACTAAGAAATTTACCAAAGTTTTTGAAGAAAGAAAATTAAGAACCAAAAAAGTAAGGGAATACCTTGTCAGGTACAGTGACCCAACTTGTGAAGATGAATGGTTAGAAGAAAAAGATATACCAGAAGCTACCAAACTCCTCAGGAGATTCAGACACACTAGAAATACCAATATTACAAAGTAATATTCCTTTTTAGGGGGAGGGAATGTGAGCCTTAGACGTAATTTCATATACCCAAACGACCACAAATACAAAATTAACATATAAATATGAAATAAATAAATTTATTTATGTTATTGAAATAAAAATAAAAAATATAAACATAAAATTATATTCAAAATTAAAAATTTAATTACAATTTATAAATAAAACTACATTTATACTTGAAAAAATTAAGTAAAAATGAATTTTTAACAAAATTGTAAAAAAATAAATAAAGTCGTAAAAAAGTTGAATAAAAATTCTTATAACTTTTTATCCAATAAATAAACATATAAAAATTATTTAACCATTGGATTCCTCACAAAAAGTCAGGTGGGGTCACCTCTGAGTGAAAATTTTGTAGCTCAACTCTAAATAAGGTTAAATTAAGTTTTCAGTATTTTCTGTATGAAAATTGAAAATCCCAAAACTTTGATTTAATTCACATCACATGTAGTGTTAATCACCAAAGATTGTGTTAAAATTGAGGTGTTGTGTATATTTTAGAAGTTATGAGGAATTGAAGAATTTTCAATTGAATTCAATTGAAATGTCAAAATGTGCGCGTGTATTACATAAGTGAACTTTGATTTACATAGAAGGTATCAATTATTACTGTATTGAACTGTACAACTCAATTGAATTACATATGTAAATTATAAGTATAATACATGATGAGGAATTAAAGGAAAAATAAATTGGAAAGATTAAATTTGTGGGGGAAAAGGAATTCCAGCCCTAATGGGGAAGCTAGACCCCCAAAATCCTTGCTGACAGGCATGTGGTGTCAAACTTCACGCAAAGGTTCATCACCTTTTGCCTGGAATTGAGTTACAGGGTCTGTTGACTCAATTGGTGATGGGGTTTTGATACCAACTGGGGTAGTTGTAGCTGTTCCCAACAGGGTAAAACTACCCTTAAGATGAAACAATCATAGTAGAAGCAGTCTTAGCTGGCTTCTACGTCTCTTACACACATTCTGACGTGTTTTGAAGGCTCTAGACCAGGTATTGCTATAGTAATGGCTGATTTAAGGGTCTAAAATGACTAAAAATAGCCAAAAATGGCTTAAACCAGCCTTTTTTGGTCCAAACCAGGGTTCAATCATGCCATAATTGCCTTTTCTTTTGTTAGACTGTTTTTCACCACTGAAAAGAGTAAATTTTACTTTTGGAGTAAGAAAATTGATGGCTATAAAAGAATGTCTTCTTTGCCCCACTTTTCTCTTCATGTTAGAATCTTTTCCTTTTATAATTAGTTTAAACATTGTTAAATCAATCAATAAAAGATTCCAACCACCTTTTTTAAATCATTTTAAAGTTTTTAACCACGTGAAAAAATCATTATAATCATTGTTTGTAACTTTTATAATCATTTTTACCCCTGAACCGCCCCAAAAGTGAATGAAAACATCTCTCATCACTGTAAACTTTGTCACTTTGTTTCCAAATTCACTCTGGTCACTTTTGGGCGTGTTTTATCTTTAATATTCTTTCTAAAGACTCTGTTCTTTAATTAAATTCTTGCAGTTCTTTTCTCAACTAATTCCAATTGAAATTGCTCTTGAAGAAATTTCTTTTGTAGCCTTAAATATCTCTTGTAGAGTATTTTTGGATAAATTTTTATTGTTGGTAAAACAATAAATCTTTTTAATATTATTGCTTTATACTAATAAAGTTATAAAAAATAAATTTGGCGTGTTTTCTCTTAAAAATAATATTTCTTACTATTTTTAATTGATTTTTACCATATACAAATTTTGAGGACAGGAAAAGTACTTGATTTTTAATCAAAGTTTCATATCCACACCTTACACCTTTACTAAGAATGTATCTTTGCAGTCTTTAAATAACAAAGAATTCATGATATGGCAATTCTTGCCTTGCTTATAAGATTCTCTGACTTCTTCAAAGAATTCAGTCCCAATATCAGTTATGTTCATTCCTTCAATTGGAATCTGTGGTTCAGCTTCCAAAGGTACATAAGCTGGGTTATCAGGAGTGTTGGCTAATTCCCACCTGCTAAGCCCATCAGCATTCTTGTTAATGTTTCCTGCCTTCCTAATTATATTCATTTTTCCTCTATATTCTTTAATGGCTATTTTCCATCTCAACATATTGCTATTCAGAGCTTTCATGTTAAGAAGTTATTTCACAGCATTACAGTCAGTTATCACTTCAAAAACACTGCCATCAAGATAATGGTGTAATTTCTCAAGTGCCCATACCAAACACAAGCACTCCATTTGGCTTGCACCATATCTGGCTGCTGTTGGTTTGATTTTTCTTGAGATGTAACAAACTGGTCCTTCTGTAGGTTTTTCATCAATAATTTGGACTTGATGAAGGGATGACCCTAATCCATCTGCACATGAATCAATGTACAATTTAAAAGGTATATTGCATTCAGTCATGAGGAGTAAAGGTTCTTCTGTAAGAGCTTTCCTTATCTTCTCATAAGCTTTTATTCTCTCCTGTGTCATCCCAAATACTGTCTGTTGATCACAGATTCTTTACAGTGACTTCGCTAGAATTGCAAATTCTTTCAAGTTCTGTCTATAATAACTAGCAAAGCCTAGAAAAGACATCATTTCTTTCTTATTCTGGGTTATTGGCTTAAGTAACACTGCTACTACTTTATTTTTGTCAATACCCAAGCTTAAACCAGAAACAACACATCCTAATGCTTGGAGTTCTTCAAAACCAAAATTGCATTTCTTAAGTGAAATTTTTATGTTCACCTCTGCAACCTTGTGAAGTATTCTTGCAATTCTTTCAAGGTGCAAAGACCATGAATCAGAACATATGATAATATCATCAATATAAATGATAAGCCATCCATCAGACAATTCTGTGGGAAAGATTGTATTCATCATTCTTTGATAATGGGATGAAGCATTTTCAATACCAAATGGACTTCTAAGATACTCATAAAGACCACAGTGAGTGATAATTCTAAGTAATCTCTTAGCTTTAGGTGTCAAAATATTTTGTTGAAAGCCTCTCAATGCATCCATTGATGTTATATACTTCGCTCTAGACAATCAGGCCAAGGTTTCTTGAATTGTAGGACTTGGATACCTATCTGGAACTGTGTAGGTATTCAATGCTCCAGAATCTCCAACCATTATTTCTTTATCATTATGCCAAGCATTAATAACAGGTGTTGTCACTTGAACTTCTTCATTATGGCCTACTTTCCTTAGCACACCAAGTTGGATCAACTCATGGATATGTTTTTCCAAGGCTTCTCTAGCTCTGGGACTGGCTGGCTAAGCTGGTCTTCTAAGTACTGGAGGATATGGTCTGTCAATATTAAGATTAATATCAACTTCATGCCCTTTTATAGCACCTAATGGTTCATTATCAGAGGCAAAGGCATTATTATATGTGTATAACACATCAATAAGCTCATTTCTCATTATTGTTGACAATGATGGATTAATTTTTGCTTCAACAAGCTGATTAGCCACAAATTCTTACTTATAAGTATCTTTCTTGGAAGATACTATGGATATTTGTTTGCACATATTGGAAAAAGGAAATTTTTGTCTTTTGTTTTCTCCAATGGTGAAGTATCTGTCTTTATGGTGATTGATGTCAATACCATATATATTAAGATCATCATTTCCAAGGATGATATGTTGAGATGTGCAATTGTCCATTACTACTATCTCTTTCTTCATTTTTATGCTTCCTGCAGGGTGTGGGAACACAATATTAGTGTCTAATATGCCCAAAGGGTACATATTGTTGCTGGCACTACTAAATCGCACACCTTCTATTGGTAATAGATGGTTTTTCCATTCAGGAAGTATGACTTGGAGATAATCTTTGCCCACACAAGTGCAAAATGCCCCTGTATCCAAATTTACTTTGGCTTCATTACCATTCATCAGAATTGATGTGATACAAGATGCTCCAGCAGTATAACCCTTTCCTCTAGCAGGTTTGGTATTACAAATTCTGGCATCTTGGATATTGATCAGGTTATGACAGTCCTCACTTTACTGTGGTAAGTGAGTATGGACTTCTGTGACCTCAAAGAAAGCTGTAATGTTTCCAATGGTATAGTCCTCTACTAGTGTATACTCAGAGACTGCAGAATCTAGGTCAAATTCTTCTTTTCCTTCAGTACAATGAACTTCTTCAATGACTTGAAATTCATTGATTTTTGTCTTTTTGGTGCAAGTGTTGGTCAAATATGAAGTGCTTCCACATTTATGACACTTCAAGATGGTTTTTTCAGGTTTTCTGTCCTCTCTGGGAACCTTTGAGATTATCTTGGATTCCATAGGGATTTTAGTCCAAGTTTTACCAATTCTTGTTCTGGTAATGATATCTTCCATTGCATTAATTTAGTCTTCTGTTGAACAGGGTTCTAAACATCTGCTTTTGATAGCATGTTCCAGTTCTCCTCCACACTTTCTTAATATTTTCATATTAATCATAGTGTCAGACATATCTGGGTGTAAAGCAGATAATCTATCTTTTTGCTTGAAGAACCAAGTAAGTGGTTTATCTTTTTCTGGGTTAAAAATGGAATTTTCAAAAGCATTTTCCATTTTAAATCTCCAAGAATTATTGGCCCATTTGGTAATCACTTCAGCTTTCCACCAAGACCAGTTATGTTTTCCATGATCTATTCTCATCTTGTAGTACAATTTCTTTGCATTTTTGGTAAACAGACAGTGTAATTTTCCCACTATAATTTCATCAGGTATATTAAAGTCTTCCTGAAACATATCAATAGTTCTGATGAGCTCAATATGGTTGTATTCACCTTCACCACAGAATGTTGGCCATTCTTCCAATTTGGGAATATCTTTTGCAGAGATAACATTTTCCCCTACGAGTGGGGTAAAGCTTCCTTTAACAGAATGCTTTTCTTCAGTCAAAGGTGTAGAATGCCTTGGCATATGTGGTTCATAATTTTTATGAATTTGTTCTACATTTGCAATAATTTCATTCTTTAACTTCTGCCTTTTACTGTCACTTTTTGCCAAATGTGTAGCAAACTGATTGGTATTTTTGGCTATTTCTAAGACATGGTCTTTCAGAATTTTAAGTTGATCATTAATGTTTAAAATGGAAACATCTTCCATTTCATCAATTTGAGCTTGAAATTTACTCTCATTTCTGTCACATGTATTGGTAACTAATTCCAGTGTGGTGATTACAGACTTATGCATTTCAGCAGACTTTTTGTCATTCTTTTTTAAGTCATTGATGTCCAATGTTATTTTAGTTAGCTTTGCATCAAGTTTACCAATTTTTACATCAATATTGGATTGAACAAGATGTATTTCATCCATTATTTGCATGGAAATGTTCTGTTCATCCTTTCCTTCTCCTTGGCTGTAAATTCCATAAGAGTCCTGGCCATATTGAACACACTGTCCACGGCTGAAGGCTCTAATTTGGGGAATCCAGTACCCTTGTGGGTAAGGTCTGTGCCGAGTGGCTTTGCCTTGATGGTCCTTGGGACCTCTCTGTTTCTTCTGAGGTCCTTTGGGCTTGTCTTTGGACACTTGTGCAGCTGGTTTGGAGCTTGTAGACGCCACTGGGCCTTCTGTCTCTGTGAGCCTTAGAGGTATTTTCATATACCCAAAAGACCACACATGATAAATTAAGATACAAATATAAATAAAATAAATTTATTTATATTATAAAAATAAAAATTGAAATATAAATACAAATTTATATTTAAAAATCAAAATTTAATTATAATTTAAATATAAAATTACAATAAAATTTCAAATTATGAAATTACAGTTTTACTTGTAAAAATTAAGTAAAAATGAATTTTTAATAAAAATTGTGAAATTAAAATATTTTTGGTAAAAATTTATATAAAATATTTTTTAACTTTTTATCCAATACATAAACATAAAGAAACTATCACACCATTGGATTCCTCATAAAAAAGTAGGTGGGGTCACCTCTGGATGAAATTTCTGTAACTCAACTCTAAATAAGCTTAAATTAAGTTTTTAGTATTTTTGTACAAAAGTATGAAAATCCTCAAAATCTTAATTTAATTCACACCACATGTGGTGTTAATCATCAATTTTTGTGTTAAAATTGAGGTGTTGTGTTTAGTTTAGAAGTTATGAGGAATGGAAGTATTTTCAATTGGGTTCAGTTGAGATGTCAAAATGTGCGTGGGTATTACATAAGTGAACTTTAATTTACATATGAAGTATCAATTATTACAGATGTGTAATCAAAACCTCAATTGAATTACATGTGTAAATTACAGTTGTATTACATGATGAGGAATTAAAGAAACAATAAATTGTAAAGATTAATTCTGGGGGGGAAAGACACTCTAGCTCTAATGGGGAGCTAGACCCCCAAAATCGTTTCTGACTGGCGTGAGATGTCAAAATCTACGCAAAAGGTCATTACTTTTGGCCTGGAATTGAGTCACAGGGTCTGTGACTCAATTGATGATGAGGTTTTGATACCAACCAGGGTAGTTTTAACTGCTGCCAAGAGGGTAAAGCTACCCTTAAGCTAAAACAATGTGAGTAAAAATGGTTTTAACTAGTTTCTACGCCTCTTACACACATTCTGACGTGTTTTGAAGGCTCTGGATCAGGTATTGCTATAGTAATGGCTGATTTAAGGGTCTTAAATGACTAAAAATAGCCAAAAATGGCTTAAGCCAGCCCTTTTTTGGTCCAAACCAGGGTTCAATCATGCCATAATTGGCTTTTCTGTTGTCAGACTGTCTTTCACAACTGACAAGAGTAAATTTTACTTTTGGAGTATGAAAATTGATGGCTATAAAATAATGTCTTCTTTGCCCCACTTTTTTGCTTCATGTTAGAATCTTTCCCTTTTATAGTTAGTTTAAGCAATGTTAAACCAATAAATAAAAGATTCCGAACACTTTCCTTGAATCATTTTAAACCTTTTAACCACTTGAAAAAATCATTATAATCATTGTTTGTAACTCTTATAATCATTTTTTGCCTGAACCACCCCAAAAGTGAATTAAAGCATCTTTCATCACTGTTAACTTTGTTACTTTTTTTCCAAATTGCCTCTGGTCACTTTTTGGTGTTTCTTCTCTTTAAATATCTTTTTAAAAAGACGTCGTTCCTTAATTAATTTTCGCAGTCCTTTGCTCAATTAATTCCAATTGAAATTGCTCTTGAAGAAATTTCTTTTGTAGCCTCAATATCTCTTGTAAAGTATTTTTGGATAAATCTTTATTGTTGGTAAAACAATAAATATTAATTATAATATTTTTTTATAATTATAAAGTTAAAAACAATAAAATTGGCATTTTTTCTCTCTAAAATTACTATTTCTTACTATTCTTAACTAATTCTACCTTATACAAATGTTGAGGACAGGAAAAGTACTTGATTTTTAATCAAAGTTTCATATCCACATCTTACATTTGGGGGCCCAGCCATGATATTTTACCTGTGACATATTTTTTTTACTCTTTTTTCATCCTTTTTCTTATATTGGAAAATTTAGCAAACATATAAAAAATACTTATAATTCAAAAAATCCATAAAAAAATTTTTTTTTCATATTATAAGTGAGGCATATATTTTTATTTCTTTTTTTTGAAATACCTTTTTTTTACTTAATTAATTGGCTTTTTTGTTAATCTTAGTGTCTGACAACCAGGTAAGACAATAAAACATTGAAACAGCCTCCACAGTTACTAGCATTATTCCTGCAAGCACTGTGATTTCTGATCATAATAGCACTGTTATTATAGCTCAGAATAACCAACAAGAGCCCCTTTCTTCTGAATTGATCAACTTGGATATCAGTAATGCTCTTCAGAAAGCTAAAAATTTGGCAAATAGTAAGTTTTTGATGTAAAATTACTATTTTAAACCTTTTTTGAACATAAAATATTCCTTCAACCAGATCAGGAGCAAGCTATAAGCCCTCATGCAGCTCCAAAAAAGGTCATAGACGAGATTATGGCAGAAGCCAATCAGATACAGAAGGACAAGGGTCAGTGAAACACTTCCACAACAATAAATTGTCCAATTCTGAAGCTGATTACACTATTTTACCTTTAAAAAGAGCTGACACTGCCACAAGAAGCCTCAGTGGACATCTACAAAGCCAGCCAGAAGGCTTACAACAATGTACTGCAACACAAAGAGTACCAGATCCTTGCATATCTGTGGAAAAACTGCATGAACTCATACCTTACTGTAAGAAAATTCCTGGGTTATCCCAACACTTGCAGGTTACTCAATGGATGGCATCCATTTATTGAAAAGAAGAATATGGTTCTTTTAAGAGAAGAATGGAGGAAAAACAACCCTCCACCACCAAAGAAACTTCCAAAACCAGCCCCAGTGGCCAGCAGCAGCAATTCCAACGTGAAAAAACAGCCACAAGCTCAAAACAAGGGCAAAGGGAAGGCACCAGCACCAAAGCCTTACAGCCAGGGCTACAGGATTCCAAAGATTCAGCAGGATGCCATGGAAAATGTGTTTCAGATGGCCAGAACCATGATGGAATTACAGAAGAAGGAGGAAGACAGATTAAGATTCCAGAAATTATTTCCGATATATTTGATTCCATCCCAGAGTTGTATGAAGCTATAAATGACTGAAACCATTTGTAACAACATTAAAACAAACAACTTGAGTCTGTCCCAAATTAATGAAACACTTATGTGTTTTTAAAACGCTTTAAGAACAATTAAAACTTCCAATAATGATAATTCTTTTGGCAATAGAATGAATGAACAATCTGCTATTATTGAATCGTCAACAGACAAATATTCTAAATTCAATATTGATGACATAGTTGAAACAATAATTAAACAAGCCATAAATATTATCAAGAAAGATAACAAGAAAGTCCTTGATGACATTTCAAATTCAGTTACTGAAGTAAATACATATACCATTGCCTTGAAAAAGTGTTTTGATGCTTCACAAGAAGTATCAAAATTAGCAATGAAATTGAATCAAGTCACTTCTGATAATACAAGACAGACAGAATTATGGCAAGAGCTGACATACAAAGAAAACATGTATGAAATTGAAGTAATAAATTTAATACAAGCCTTCCAACATGAATAAAGAAATTCCCAAAGGTGTAGCAACAGTAAAATGAATGATATCAAACAAATACTGAACACCTTACCAAGAATTTCTACACCTCTGAATCAAAATGAGGGTACAAGTATTGGATCCTGATAATTCACAGTTGAAAAATGAATTATCCACTTCTTTTCATAACTTGGAACCATCAATGGGCCAAGCACTTTTGAAAGAAGTACCAAAGCTTAAATAATGGCCTCACTTCAGTGAAGGAGAATATGACCATATGGAATTCATCACAGGAATTGACATGATTAAAGAAGATTTTAAATTACCATACAGATTGGTAACAGCAAGATTTAACACCTCGTTTACCAGATCAGCTCACATGTGGTATATCAAATTAAGACAAGCACATGGACACCAAAGTTGGACTTGGTGGAAAACCCATATTATCAACAAATGGGCCAATGATGCTTGGATATTTATACTGGAGACAGACTTTTAATCTGCCAAATTTAATGCTGATAAAGACAAAGCTTTACCATGGTTTTGCCAACAAAAAGACAGACTAACAGCATTATACCCTGACATGTCAGAATTTATGATCCACAGAAAGATTCTGAGACAATGTGGAGGTGACTTAGAGCATGCTGTCAAAAGCAGGACTACTGAACAATATTCAGCAGAGGATATTATCAATATATTAGAAGAAGTAACCACCAGGGCCAAGACTGGTTCTAGTAGGGTGAAAACCCCCAAAGAAAATTCTAATAATAAATATAAATCTGAATATACAGTCAGAAAGTGCCATATTTGCCAAAGCACCATCCATCTAGCCAATACATGTCCAAAAAAGGGGAAAATCAAGGAAATTGATATTGAAAAGGAACCTGATGTTGAGAAAGATGACATAATTGAAAACAATTCAGATGATAAGTCATCAATATTTTCTGAATCTTAAAAAGATATAGAAAATATTGATGCCACTTTTGACATCATGGAATCTTATTCCCGCTTGCCACAATTGAGCAATGGTCAACTTGATTTATCAAAAGTTCAAGATGCACAACTTATGAAAACCAAACCACACAGGGGGAAAGGTTATACAGCTGGTAACTCCTGTATAACAGAAGTGGTGATTGACAACTAGGCCACTAAACCTTTGCTTGACCCAGGAGCCTTCTGCTCTTGTGTTGGTAAGTCTTTTCTTTAAGCTTGTGTACCAAATTTTGAATACCAATTGTTGCCAATTGATGGTATAAAATTCAATAGTGCAAGTAATCCAATGAAATAATTGGGGATTTTTGAGACCAATGTCATATTCCCACACATTAATGGAAATTTAGGAATCACAGTTGAATTTGATGTTATGGAAAATTGCTCTAGTACCCATTTTATATTGGGAAGTGACTATTTAATCATGTATGGAATAGATTTGTATAACAAAAAAGACAGATACTTTACTATTGGAGACAATAAACATCAGAAATCTGCCTTTTTACCATTTAAAAGACAGATTACAGTAAATAAAGTATAGCCAGTCAACTTAGAATTGGAAAATTTCAAATCTGAACAGTTGAGGGAGGCTGAAATAAACCTTCATCTGACTGATAAACAAAAAATTGAACTTTCTTCCCTTTTGTATGACCACAAAGGAGCATTTGCTTCAGACGAAGAAACTCTAGGAGAAATTATTGGACATTAATTTGACATCATTCTTAATATTGAGAGACCTTATCCACCACTCTTGAGAAGACCTGCATACCCAGCAAGTCCCAATTCAAGGGAAGCTCTGGAAACTCATATCAAAGAACTTCTGGACCTTGGTGTAATAAGAAAGGTTGGCCACAATGAAGAGGTAGAAATAACTAGACCAGTCATAGTGGCATGGCATAATAGAAAATCCAGGATGGTTGGAGACTTTAGACCTCTGAAGACTTACACTGTTCCAGATAGGTACCCAATATCAAAAATCCAAATTGCCCTTACTCAAACATCTCAAGAAGTGTATACATCTACTAGGGATGCCCTCAAAGGATTCCATCAAAATTTGGTGACACCAAGAGCAAGAAAATACTTGAGAATTATTGTTCATTGTGGGGTGTATGAACATTTAAGAATGCCCTTTGGTATCAAAAATGCACCTTCACACTTCCAAAGAATGATGAATGAAATCTTCCTTGAAGAACCTTAAGAGGGATGGTTAATCATTTACATTGATGACATTATTGTCTGTTCCAAAACTTGGGAAGAGCAATGTACAGATTGTCCAGAGATTTGACAAAAATTCAATCAGTGAACATGAAAATCTCTTTGAAGAAATTTCATTTTGTATTTAAAGAACTTAAAGCACTAGGACATGTATCTGCTTTGTCCCTTGGAGTTGACAAAAACAAAGTTGCAGCAGTATTTCTAAAACCCATTCCTCAGAACAAAAAGGAAATTCAGTCATTTTTAGGTTTTGTAGGATATTACAGGCAGCATATTAAAGACTTTGCATCCTTAGCTAGACCACTTTATAAATTGTGTGACAAAGACACAGTATTTGAAATGACTGTTGACAGAGTCAAAGCTTTTGAGTCTCTAAGAGAAGCCTTGACCACTGCTCCACTATTACTGATGCTAGACTTTAAGTTTCCTGTTAAATTGTATATTGCTGCATCAGGGGATGGGCTTGGTGCTGCACTTCACCTAGTTCAGATCATAAATGATAAACCTGTGGAAGGACCCACATGTTTCATATCCAGGCAAATGAAACAAACTGAAGCCAGATATGGAGCAAGTCAAATGGAATGTCTATGCCTTGTCTGGGCCTTAGAAAAATTGAACTACTTCTTAGAGGGATGTGTTTTTGAAGTGATAACAGATTGCACAGCTGTCAAATCACTTTTGAACATGAAAACACCAGACACACATATTCCCAGATGGCAAATAGCCATACAAGAAGAAAGGGGCAATATGACTATTGTTCATAAAGATTGGAATGTTCACAAAAATGCAGATGGACTAAGCAGATGGGTATTACCAAATGATATTGATAATCCTTCTTATGTGCCAGATGAAGCTTCACTACAGATCCCAATAGAGGGAATAAGTGTTACAGACTTGAATACCACCTTCTTTGAAGTAAGAAACAGTTACACTCAAGATAATAATTGTAGCATCTTATGCCAATTACTTAACAAAGACTGCAAAGACAACTCTCTAATACATGCCCTGGATGAAGTATTGAAGAAATCCTATGATGAAGGAAGATTTCACCTACTGGATGGTATAATTTAACACAGAACCAAGCACACATGTGTCATGACAATTGTAGACAGGTCATTAATCAATCTTGTACTAAAAGAATGCCATGACAGCCCCTTTTCAGGACATCTGTCTGAAGACAGAACAAGAGAATAAGTAAAGACCTGCATATGGTGGCCAATGTGGCAGAAAGATGTTGCAGAGTATTGCAAAAACTGTTACAGATGCCAAATGCCAAACAAATCCACTGGCAAGAGACTTGGAAATATGATGAAAATTCAAGAACCGAGCAGACCTTGGGAAATTGTCCATATGGATTGGGTAACTGGCATACCACCAGGAGGTGACAGAAGCTATAATGCTTGCCTAGTGGCTGTAGACAGATTCAGTAAAACTCCAATCTTTTTACCATTTCACAAAGATGATACAGCCATTGATACAGCTATTCTGATATGGAATGGAGTAGTGTCATGGACTGGCATATTTACAAATATCATTAGTGACAGAGATCCCAAGTTCCCTTCAGCACTGTGGACAAATCTTCACCAATTATCTGGCACTAAGCTGTCTTTCTCTACAGCCTACCACCCACCAACTGATGGTCTGGCTGAAAGGATGATCCAGACCTTAGAGGACATGGTGAGAAGATTTTTTGCATATGGCCTTGAATTCAAAGATTGTGATGAATTTACCCATTATTGGTGTACTCTGTTACCAGCACTGGAATTAGCATATAAAACATCAATCCATGCCAGTACCAATCAAGCTCCTGCTATCCTAGAAAAGGGATGGAACCCCAAATTACCCCAACATTCCTTGAGGAAAGATTTGATTGAAATACATCCCACAGCTGCTAGCGTCAAGGGAATGATGGACAAAGCTAGAAAACATAAAGTAAGGTGCATGGAAGACTCTTTTTCATATGCTAAGGACAAATGGGATATATCACATGCAACTCCAGATTTCAAAGTGGGGGATTTAGTTGTTGTATCCACCACTAACTTCAATAACATCAAAGGATGTAAAAAGCTGAAAGACTCCTTTGCAGGACCTTTTGTTATTAACGCCCTCCATGGGGAAAATGCAGTTGAAGTAGAGTTATCTGAAGAACTTAGCAATAAGCATCCTGCATTTCCAGTGAGCTTGATAAAGCCATAAAAATCTTGTGAGCCTGTGAGGTATGTATAACATACCCATAAGGCCACAAATGATTTTATAAACAGTTAAATATTTCTTAAACAGACTTTTTAGTTAAAATTAAAATAAAAAATAACAAAAAATAAGTATAAATGTTTTTGGATAACAAAGTTATTGTCAGCCTGCGACTCAACACAGAGCACTAGCATGACATCCAACATACCATAAATAATGGTATGACAAGTATTGAACAAACATAGTCAATACAGGTAATAAATAAGAGGAAAAAACTCCTCTTCAATTAAATACCAACCTTATCCAGCAGAATAAGGAAACCTAGAGGAGAATAAACAAGTCAAAACCCTTATTTTCACCTCTCATCTAGCTTATGCATATTTAAGTTATTCTATACCAAAATGGTATTTTTCTTAAATCTCACATAGAGAGATACACAATGGTATCATCCAAGTTGCTGTAACACCACTACAACTGGAGATACCATATGACCTTCATTTTAAAACCAAGACCCCCCTGAAAGTCAAAGAGGGCTTGTACAAAACTGTACAAAAGTATAACCAAATTAAAGATATAAACAAGAGCTTTAATTTGAGACACCTTATACCTCTGTATCTCTTAAATTCACTGAGGGATCTTGGTTCAAAGGTTTAACAACCAAAATACAGATATTCTGAAAACAACAATGTAAACAAACCCCTGTATCTTTGGCATACACTCATACAACTGTATAGTGTAATATACCAAACTGTAGAGCTAATCAAGCCCTACAGGACTGTATCATTAGAATACAGATATCTTCCAAATTGAAGAAGATATCTGGTATGGAAGTTTTTGAAGCCTCATACTAATGTACAAAAATACATCCAAAAACTTAAAACCCTTATAGCTTTTGCTATTTTAAAGAAGGGTAAACACAAAGCATACCAAATTGAAGAGCTTATTAAGCCCTTCAATTCTGTTCTCTTGGTATCTTGATATCTTAAGCACTTACTGAGATATCTTGATTGGAAGGTTTTTCTAGCAATACATGACTGTATCAAACTTGTATCAAGCAGTATTGCTCTCATACTTAAAATAATATACTTATGAAGATATAACCTCTCTAAAATCATCATTATTGATCATACAGACACCAGAACAACGTCATCCAAGTGCTGAGGTGGCAGGTGAAACGTTCTTTCACCCTGTATTGATCCAGAATGATCATTTGTGGTTCCAAAACCACAATTATGCCTCTATTGACGTCAGAATTGACAATCCAGAACGACAGACTGATCATTGGAGTGAAATTTTTCACTCCTGTGACGCGTGAAGAGTTAATAACTCTTGACAGTCTTGAAAGATATAAAAAGAAGGGTTTTTTCCTTGAAAACCCATCATCTTTATCTTATTATCCATATTTTTATGTGACAAAACTGTTATCAATCAGTAGTGTCCTTAGAATTATCATTAAAGATATAATTAGAATATAATTATTGTAGTACTTCTTTACAGTCAAAGATATTAGAGTATTGCAACCCAGGTCCTCAACAGACTCATCACCACTGTTACCATGTAGCAGTAGGACCTGAAGATTTAAATTTATTTGTTTTTTGACGTGTCACAGTCATAATACTAGCTTGTAACTACATTTTATAGCTATTATATAGATTCACCCTGACAGTTATAAATATTATGTCATTTTTGGATTCTACACCAAAAATGACCTAGGGTACATCCATAAGGTGTTATACCCAAAAACACTTATTTCTTGTGTTATTAGAAGATTTAAGAATCTCACAGTACTAATGTAACTTTTCTAACATTTTTTTAAAATTGTCAAATTTAAGCTTAAATAAGCTTAAATTTAAAGTTGCATAAGGTTAATGCAAACTTAGAAAAATTTTAGTTAGAATTGAGGTGTGGTGTATATTTACTGAATTGGCTGAGGATTTGCCATACAGAATGTAAATCCTGCGTGAGCTCAATTTAAAAGGGTTTAAAGCCATGGTATGGCTTTAAATAAATAAAAGGGCAAAATCCACGCAAAAAGGTGGGACAAAGGAAAAAGACCAAATAGAGCTGGGGTACCCAACTTTTTGGATCTGCAATGATTCAATTAAGGTTGTCCACCTGTATTGGAAAATTTTCAACCTTATTTCAACTTTAAGATTAGACTTTGATCCAACCTTAAGGTTTAAACTGGTTTTATCCCAATTTGGACAGGAATTTAAAGCTGCCAAAGGGTAAATCCCAATATGCAGGCTTGAAATCAAGGGTTTAAGAACAGTCAAAGCTTAATCAAGCTTAAAAACCTTAAATAAGCTTAAAATTTTAAAGTTACAAGCATCAAAACCTTATCAAAAGCTAAGGTTTGGTGTGTGTTGCTATTTTGCGTGGAAAAATAGCAATAACTTCAAAAATTCATTAAAAATCCAAATCTTAATGGATTTGCTTGAAATTTTCACACAGCTTACAATTTAATATTATCTACATATAAATGAAATTTTAAGTATCTTTTATAAATAAATTTACTTGGTAATTAGCCTCGAAATTTACTCTTTCAATTAAGCTCAAGTAAAATTATGATTTCTTTAAAAATTAATCAAAAATTGAGTTTGAGAGATTTCTGCTTGAAACTCTATTTTTAAGTTGTTCATGTGATGAACCTTAATATAAATAAATTCATTTATATTGAAAACTTAAAATAATTAGTTTAAATGAGGATTAAAGTTACATGGAGTTAAGAATAACACTGGTAACTTTAAATTGGAATTAAAAACAAGTTGCCTTAAGTTAAGAACTTTGTTTTTAAGTATGGTTTTTCAGTTTTGACCTGAACACGCCCTCTATATTCATTATGAATCATGAGAGCTGCTCTGAAGACATAAAAAGAGTCTTTTCATCACTGTTTTTGTCCATCATTCATTATCAATCCAATCATATTATAAATTTAAACAGGTAAAGTTTTATTATTTATGAAATATTATTATCAAAGTAATTCTTAAGTTATTTTATTCTTTATTAATTCCAAATTAAAGAATTGAAATCATAGAATTCAGATTAATGTTGTAATCATCAATTATATATTTTATATTATAAAATTATCATCTTAAATATCTTTTAGAATCCACAAATTCCTCTTAAAAACTCTTTAATCTTAAATTTTATTATAAAAAGTTGTTTTATCTTTAAAATTATTGATTTTAGGCGTGTTTTTGACTTATAATCATTATTTAATATAATAGCTGTTGTCCTTTGACTTGTTATATTAAATAAATATTATAAGTAATTTTTTCTCTAAAGTTCTATATCTTTTTTATCTAGTATTAGTTTTTTTATATAGAATTTTTCTTCTATAAGAATTATTTCTGCACAGTGTGTGTTATAATTCTTTTATAAATAATATTTATATTACTTATAAGTGGTTAATATTCATATTTCCATGTGTAATTGTCTCATTAAGAGCTTTACACTTCTTATTCTTATAACTGTCAGTGACTATAACAATAATAGAATAATTATAATTTATTATAGTTATTATATTTTTTTCTTATTATTATATTTTCATAATAGTAATTAAATTTATTTTTTTATATAATTATTTTTAATAATTATATTTAAATTTGTGGTTATAATATTTTGTTATATTATACATTTCTACTGAGGACAGTCATAGTACTCTTGATTCTGCTACTCTTATCAAGAGTTTCATAGACAAACCTTACATTTGGGGGCCTGGGCGTAATTTTAAACCAATTTTGGGACATAAATCATATTCTAGACCTTATTTTACTGTTTTTTGACGTAAAATTGCCATATTTATCTTAATATTGGCTTTTTTGGGACTTATCCCTTATAAATAATCTTTATAATATTAATAAAGTTATTTTTTCTTAAGAATATTGTTTGAAACAATAAACTATTGAGTTACTTGGAATAAATTTCTTTTGTCTAACTAGTGGCTTTTTCACATCACAGACTTGAAATTTATTCTTTGAGTTATTCTAGTATAAAGTGAATAATAATACAATTTTCATTAATTAACTTGTTAATTGCATAATTATTATTTCTTTAAAGAAAATAATCAATCAAATAAAAAAATTAAAAAATTCAAAATCTTTGCTAACAACATTTTTCTTTTATCTTAGACATTTTTTCTTTATTTTTGACGTAATTTTCCATAAAATTACATTAAAACAACTTTATTTAATAAGTTGAGTTTATAAGTTATTTTTATTATTTGATAAAATAACTTATATTTTTAATTTTCTCTACTGTCTCCCATCAGAGAAAATTATTCAGACTCTGAAGCCTCAGATTCCAGTATTGAAATTCAAACCAGCCCACCACCAAGGGGTTGATAACAAAGAGCCCTTTAAAGGTCCTGCAGGTGAATTCAATTCAATTTTACTCTATTTTTTTATTAAAATTGACGTAAAATGGCTCCTACTAGAAGTGGAAGTAACTACTCCATCCAATCAAATGGATCTCGACCAGGAAATTCCAGCCACAAATCCAAAAGGCAAGAATGTCTTCCCAGAGGAGAGGCACAAATGGAGGATGCCAGAACTTCCACCAGTTCCCAAAGGTTAGCCAGCACCTTTGAACCTCTTATTGAGAGTCCAGAAGCTGACATAACTGCTATTGCTGTTAGACCTGAACCATTTCCAACAGGCAGCTGTGGAAATTTATCAATCTCAATGGAAGAACTGGTTCTTGGCGTCAAAACAACAAGAGTGGGAACTTCCCCCAAGTCTTTGGATAGGAACCATGAACTCTTATCTTCAAGTGAAGAAGTTCATGGGACCAGAAAAGACACAACATCTTCTGGTGGGTTGGACACCCATGTCTGTCAAAGGACAAGTCCAACAGATAAAAGCTTGGTTGAAAAACCAAAGCATGTTATCAGAGGATCAGAAGAAGAATTTGGCCCAAGGCAAGGAAACCAGCCCAGTGGAAGCTCCCCAAGCATCCACCAGCAAACGTCCGCCTCAACAAGTGCCAAACAAGCCCAAGCAAGCCCAAAAAACCAACCAGAAGGGCAAGCAAAAGGCAAAGCCCAAGTGGAACAAGCCTTACCCTAAGAATTACAGAATCCCAAAGAAGGAAAAGACAGCCATGGACAATGTGTTCAATATGGCAAGAACCTTGATCGAATTCAAAAACAAGGAGGAGGAAAGATTGAACCAATCTTTCCCAAAGAAATAGATCTTGTGAAACTTGTGACTCACTTTGAATCTTGTAATAAAGAAATTATGGCAAAATTTAAAACATTTGATTATGTCCAACAGAAGTTGGGTAATGAGATATTAAAAGTGAAAGAACAACAAAAGACCATTATTGGCCTTGAAAATGTTAATAAAGACAATATTGTGTCTTTGACACAAATTTGTGAAAGACTAGAGTCTAAAGTTACCTTACTCAATCAACCAGATGAGAACTCAATTTCTTTTATAACTGGACAGTTAAGGGAATCGAAAATACAAGTTCAAAACTTGGAAAATTCTACTGGTCACAATGCAGCTCTTTTTCAAGAACAATTGGAAAAAAGTGATAAAGCAAGACTTGAATTGAAAGAAGACATTCAATCAAGTATTAATAATATATCACTAAAAAATGAATTGCCAAGGCAATCCACACCAATTCTTGACAGAAATGTTCTTAAATTGAATAATGATTTACATCATACAATTTCAAGACATGATGTAGAAACTGCTTGCAATTTTAAGGACATTCCAAGATTAGAGGAATTGCCAACCTTCAGTGGTGAAGCAGAATATAATAATATGGAATTTATGAAAACAATTAATATGTTCAAAGAAGACTTTAACATACCAGATGAATACATAAGTGCCAGATTACACTCATTATTTACCAAATCAGCAAAGAAATGGTATTATAAAATGAGACAAGACCATGGTAAACATTCTTGGCCTTTGTGGAAAGAACAAATTATTTCCAAATGAGCAAATGATTATTGGATATTTAGAATGGAAAATTCTTTTGAAGAAGCCATTTTTAATATTGAAAGGGACAGGCCCATGACTTGGTTTCTTAAACAGAAGGACAGGTTAACTGCCCTTCATCCTGATATGTCTGATACAATGGTACATAAAAGGATATTAAGAAAATGTGGTGGTGACCTTGAGCATGCTATAAGAAGCAGATGTATTGAGCCTTGCTCTACAGAAGATTATATCAATGCTATGGAGGACATCACTACTAGAACAAAAATTGGAAGAAATTGGTCCAAACCCCAATAGACAACAAGACTAGTGGTAAACCAATTTCAAAAGCAAATAAACCACATGACAGACCTCCTTTGAAATGTCATAAATGTGGAAGCACATCTCATTTGGCAAACACTTGTCCAAAAAAGACAAGAGTCAATGAGATAAATGTTGAAAAAGTGGAAGACACAAAAGAAACTGATGTATCTTTACATGAAAGTGATTCTGAGCCTTCAGAAGAAGAAGAAGTATCAGAAGAACTTGGTATAGAAAATATTAATGTTTCTTTTGAAGTTACTGAGGTACATACTCACTTACCACAGTACAGTGATGAATGTATGGATCTCATACATGTGCAAGATGCCAAAATGCAAAAAACCAAACCTGCCAGAGGTAAAGGTTATACAGCTGGGTCATCTTGTATCACTAATATTGTGATAAATAACACAGAAGCCAAGATACATCTTGACTCAGGTGCTTTTTGCACTTGTGTTGGAAAATATTATCTTGACAAAATTTATACCAATTGGCAAGATAAATTAATGCCAATTGATGGTATAACATTCGGCAGTGCTAGCCTAAATATGCACCCCTTGGGTATATTTGAAGCAGCAATCATATTTCCTCATCCTGCAGGAGGTATAAGATTGAAAGTTGAAATTGTTGTTATGAATAATTGTACTTCACAACACTTTATACTTGGGAATGATTATCTCAATATTTATGGTATTGATATTAATAATCATAAAGACAGGTATTTCACTATAGGGGAAAATAAAAGACAAAAATTTGCTTTTCCTCTAGAAAAGAGATAAATTACTGTCATTAAACAAGTAAAAAATGTTAATAAGGAAAAATTTGTGTCAAGTCAATTAATTGAAGCACAAACTAGTCCTGAATTAACACTGGAAATGAAGGAAGAGCTTATTGAAATTTTATTTCAATACAGGGAAGCCTTTGATTCAGATAATGAACCACTTGGGGCTATAAAAGGCCATGAGGTGGACATTATGCTTAATGTGGAAAGGCCTTATCTGCCACTATTAATAAGACCAGCTTATCCAGCTAGCCCTATGGCTAGAGAAGCATTAGAAAATCATATTAATGAACTAATGAAACTGGGAGTTCTTAGAAACGTTGGACACAATGAGGAGGTAGAAGTCACAACTCCAGTAATCATTACTTGGCATAATGATAAGGCAAGGATGGTTGGTGATTTTAGAGCACTGAATACCTAAACTATCCCAGATAGGTATCCAATCCCTAGAATTCATGAAGCTTTGACTCAATTATCCAAAGCAAGATTCATCACTTCTATGGATGCTCTAAAAGGCTTTCACCAGAATGTTTTGACACCTCATGCTAGGAAATTATTGAGAATAATTGCTCATTGTGGGATTTAGGAGTATTTGAGAATGCCTTTTGGTAATAAAAATGCACCCTCTCATTACCAAAGAATGATGAATACTATCTTCCCACATGAATTATCAGAGGGATGGTTAATCATTTATATTGATGACATTTTCATTTGTTCAGAAACCTGGCAATTACATTTAGAGAGACTTTCATTAGTACTTGAGAAAATTCTACAAGTGAACATGAAAATTTCTCTTAAAAAATGTAATTTTTGGTTTCATGAGTTAAAAGTGCTAAGACATGTAGTCTCAGGATTGAGCCTTGGTTTTGATAAGAACAAAGTGGCTGCAGTTTTACTGAAACAAATGCCCCAGAACAAAAAAGAAATTATGTCTTTCTTAGGGTTTGCCAGTTATTACACGCAACACCTTAAAGATTTTGCAATCCATGCCATATCATTATACAGAATTTGTGATCAACAAACTGTTTTTGAAATGATGCAGGAGAAAATTCAAGCATATGATAAAATCAAGTATGCCTTGACCAATGCACCATTATTACTGATGCCAGACTGGAAACTTCCTTTCAAGCTGTATATTGATGCATGTGATGAAGGTTTAGGAGCTGCTCTTCATCAAGTACAAATTGTCAATGACAAGCCTTATGAAGGTCCAATTTGTTTTATTTCAAGACAAATTAAACCTACTGAGGCCAGATATGGAGCTAGCCAAATGGAGTGCCTTTGCCTTGTTTGGGCTCTGGAAAAACTTCATTACTATCTTTATGGTAGTGTGTTTGAAGTAATTACTGATTTTAATGCAGTAAAATAACTTCTTAACATGAAAACTCCAAACAGACACATGTTAAGATGGCATATTGCTATACAGGAGTATAGAGGCAATATGACCATAGTACATAAAGCTGGAAATATTCACAAGAATTCTGATGGCTTAAGTAGATGGGCATTGCCCAATAAACCTGAAAATCCTGCCTATGTTCCTACAAGTGCAGAACCTCAAATCCCAATTGAAGGAATTAACATCACAGATGTGGGAACAGGATTCTTTGAGGAAGTTAGAGAAAGCTATAAGCAAGATAAAAATTGCCATATACTTACTGCTCTACTTGACAAAGATTGCAAAGATGCAGAATTGGCTAATTCTGTGGATGATATTTGGAAAAAATCTTACGATAATGGAAGATTCCATTTGTTTGATGGTATACTATATCATAGATCTAAACACACATGTGTCATGGTCCTATGTAGTAGAATGTTGATTAACACAATACTACTAGAATTCCATGATAACATTTATTCTGGACATATGTCTGAAGACAGAACAATGGAAAGAATTAAGACATGTGCCTGGTGGCCATCTTGGAGAAAAGATGTCATTGAGTACTGTCATAGTTGTGATAGATGCCAGAAAGCCAATAAAGCTACTGGTAAAAGATTTGGTCTGATGATCCATATCCAAGAACCAAGTACCCCATGGGAAGTGGTTCACATGGATTGGGTAACTGCATTACCACCTGGAGGTGATAAAGGTTACAATGCATGTCTTGTTATTGTAGAAAGATATAGCAAAACAACAATCTTTTTACCATGTCACAAAGATGACACAGCTATGGATACAGCTCTTTTGATCTGGAATAGAGTAATATCCCATACTGGTCTCTTTAAAAACATCATTAGTTACAGAGACCCAAAATTTACATCAGCCTTATGGACTAATTTACATAAGCCTTTGGGTACAAAATTATCATTCTCAACAGCATACCATCCACAAACAGATGGGTTAGCAGAAAGAATGATTCAAACCCTTGAGGACCTGATCAGAAGATTTTGTGCTTATGGCCTGAAGCTTAAAGATTCTGATGGCTTTACCCATGATTGGTGTACTCTTATACCAGCATTGGAATTAGCCTACAAGACCCCCATCCATGCTTCAACAGGCAAGACCCCTGCAATGTTGGAAAAAGGATGGAACCCCAAACTTCCAATTGATACTTTGAAAAAAGATCTGGTTGACATTCATCCAACTGCTTCAAGCTTTAAACTATTGCTTGATAAAGTGAGACATCATGCAAATCAAAGCATGAATGATGCCTTTGAATATGCTAAGCAGAAATGGGATAAAAGTCATAAAACCCCAGAATTCAAAGTAGGGGACTTAATACTAGTTTCAAACTTGAACTTTAATAATATTAAAGGTCCAAAGAAATTGAAAGAATCTTTTGCAGGACCATTTATTATTAAAGCCCTTCATGGGACAAATGCAGTACAAGTAGAACTGTCAGGAGAACTGGAAAATAAACATCCAACTTTCCCTGTCAGTCTAGTAAAGCATTACACTTCAAGTGATAAGGAATTATTTCCTTTAAGAAATGAAACACCCTTAGAAGTACCCCCACTAGATCAAAGTGAGGAGAGAAAGGTACTAAAAGTCTTGAAAGAAAGAAGACTTAGGGGAAAAAATGAAAGAGAATACTTAGTCAGGTATACAAATACACAACATGAAGATTAATGGATTGTAGAAAGCAAAATACCTGATTCCCAAACATTTCTCAGAAGATTCAGACATGAGAGAATACCAATTGCTCAATAAAAAGCTTGAATTGTGTGCTTTACATACTTGAAAGTATAAGTAGAGAGGTTGGACAGTGGATTATACCCCCCCCCAAATAACTTGGGGGTAAACTACAAAAGAAAAATTGTGGTACAATTTTTTTTGGTGGTAGGGAATGTGAGCCTGTGAGGTATGTATAACATACCCATAAGGCCACAAATGATTTTATAAACAGTTAAACTTGTCTTAAACAGACTTGTTAGTTGAAATTAAAATAAAAAATAACAAAAAATAAGTGTAACTTTTTTTTGGATAAACAAAGTTATAAATATTATGTCATTTTTGGATTCTACACCAAAAATGACCTAGGGTACATCCATAAGGTGTTATACCCAAAACCACTTATTTATTGTGTTATTAGAAGATTTAAGAATCTCACAGTACTAATGTAACATTTTTAACATTTTTTTAAAATTGTCAAATTTAAGCTTAAATAAGCTTAAATTTAAAGTTGCATAAGGTTAATGCAAGCTTACCAAAATTTTGGTTAAAATTGAGGTGTGGTGTATATTTACTGAATTGGCTAGGGATTTGCCATACAGAATGTAAATCCTGCATGAGCTCAATTTAAAAGGGTTTAAAGCCATGGTATGGCTTTAAATAAATAAAAGGGCACAATCCACGCAAAAAGGCGGGACAAAGGAAAAAGACCAAATAGAGCTGGGGTACCCAACTTTTTGGATCTGCAATGATTCAATTAAGGTTGTCCACCTGTATTGGAGAATTTTCAACCTTATTTAAACTTTAAGATTAGAATTTGATCCAACCTTAAGGTTTAAACTGGTTTTATCCCAATTTGGACAGGAATTTCAAGCTGCCAAAGGGTAAATCCCAACATGCAGGCTTGAAATCAAGGTTTTAAGACCTCTCAAAGGTTAATCAAGCTTAAAAATTTAAAGTTACAAGAATCAAAACCTTATCAAAAGCTAAGGTTTGGTGTGTATTGGTATTTTACGTGGAAAAATAGCAATAACTTCAAAAATTCATTAAAAATCCAAATCTTAATGAATTTGCTTGGAATTTTCACACAGCTTACAATTTAATATTATCCACATATAAATTAAATTTTAAGTATATTTTATAAATACACTTCCTGGTTAATTAGCCTGGAAATTTACTCTTTTAATTAAGCTCAAAGAAAATTATGATTTCTTTAAAAATTAATTAAAAATTGAGTTTGAGAGATTTCTGCTTGAAACTCTATTTTCAAGTTGTTCATGTGATGAACTTGAATATAAATAAATTTATTTGTATTGAAAACTTAAAATAATTAGTTTAAATGAGTATTAAAGTTACATGGAGTTAAGAATAACACTGGTAACTTTAAATTGGAATTAAAAACAAGTTTCCTTAAGTTAAGAACTTTGTTTTTAAGTATGGTTTTTCAGTTTTGACCTGAACACGCCCCCTATATTCATTATGAATCATGAGAGCTGCTCTGAAGACATAAAAAGAGTCTTTTCATCACTGTTTTTGTTCAACATTCATCATAAATCCAATTATATTAGAAATTTAAACAGGTAAAGCTTCATTATCTATAAAATCCTATTATTAAAGTAATTATTAAGTTATTTTATTCTTTATTGATTTTAAATTAAAGAATTCAAATCATAGAATTCAGATTATTGTTGTAATCATCAATAATATATTTTATATTATAAAATTATCATCTTAAATATCTTTTAAAATCCACAAATTCCTCTTAAAAACTCTTCAATCTTAAATTTTATTATAAAAAGTTTTTTTATCTTTAAATTATTGATTTTAGGCGTGTTTTTAACTTACAATCATTATTGAATATAATAACTGTTGTTGTTTGACTTGTTATATTAAATAAATATTATAAGTAATTTTTTCTCTAAAGTTCTATATCTTTTTTATCTAGTATTAGTTTTTTTATATAGAATTTTTACTCTATAAGAATTATTTCTGCACAGTGTGTATTATAATTTTTTTATAAACAATATTTATATTATTTATAAGTTGTTAATATTCATATTTCCACGTGTAATTGTCTCATTAAGAGCTTTACACTTCTTATTGTTATAATTGTCAGTGACTATAACAACAATAGAATAATTATAATTTGTTATAATTATTATATTTTTATAATAATAATTAAATTTATTTTTTTATATAATTATTTTTAATAATTATATTTAAATTTGTGGTTATAATATTTTGTTATATTATATATTTCTACTGAGGACAGTCATAGTACTCTTGATTCTGCTACTATTATCAAGAGTTTCATAGACAAACCTTACAAATCTAGTGATGCTGAAAAATTTCCCTTGAGGAATAAAGTTCCTCAAGTTATACCTCCTATTGAGTCATCTGGTAGTAAGAAAATTACCAAAGTTCTCAAAGAAAGAAAGTTGAGAACCAACAAAGTAAGGGAACTCCTTTTTAGGTACGGTGACCCAACTTGTGAAGATGAATGGTTGCCAGAAAAAGACATACCTGAAGCTACTAAACTTCTCAGAAGGTTCAGGCACACTAGAAATAGCAATATTACAAAATAATATTCTTTTTTTAGGGGGATGGAATGTGAGCCTTGGAGGTATTTTCATATACCCAAAAGACCACAAATGATAAATTAAGATACAAATATAAATAAAATAGATATATTTATATTATAAAAATAAAAATTGAAATATAAATACAAATTTATATTTAAAAATCAAAATTTAATTATAATTCAAAAATAAAATTACAATAAAATTTAAAATTATGAAGTTACATTTTTACTTGTAAAAATTAAGTAAAAATGAGTTTTTAATAAAAATTGTGAAATTAAAATATTTTTGATAAAATGTTATATCAAATATACTATAGCTTTTTATCCAATACATAAACATAAAGAAATTATCACACCATTGAATTCCTCATAAAAAATAAAGTGGGGTCACCTCTGGATGAAATTTATGTAAGTCAACTCTAAATAAGTTTAAATTAAGTTTTTAGTATTTTTGTACAAAAGTATGAAAATCCTCAAAATTCAATTTATTTCACACCACATGTGGTTTCAATCATCAATTTTTTTGTTAAAATTGAGTTGTTGTGTTTAGTTTAGAATTTATGAGGAATTGAAGTATTTTCAATTGAATTCAATTGAAATGTCAAGATTGGCATGTGTATTACATAAGTGAACTTTAATTTACATATGAGGTATTAATTATTACAGATTTTTTATCAAAAACTCAACTGACTTACATGTGTATATTACAGTTGTATTACATGATGACAAATTAAAGAAAAAATAAATTGGAAAGATCAATTCTGGGGGGAAAGACACTCTAGCTCTAAGGGGGAGCTAGACCCCCTAATTCCTTGCTGACTGGCGTGAGATGTCAAACTCCACGCAAACATTCATTCATTTTGGGCTGGTATTGAGTCACAGGACCTGTGACTCAATTGATGATGAGGTTTTGTTACCAACCAGGGTAGTTTTAACTTCTGCCAAGAGGGTAAAACTACCCTTAAGTTAAGACGATGTTAGTAAAAACATTTTTAACTGGTTTCTAAGCCTCTTAAACACGTTCTGACGTGTTTTGAAGGCTCTAGAACAGGTATTGCTATAGTAATGGCTGATTTAAGGGTCTAAAATTGCTAAAAATGGCTTAAACCAGCCCTTTTTTGGTTTAAACCAGGGTTCAATGATGCCATAATTGGCTTTTCTGTTGTCAGACTGTTTTTCACGACTGACAAGAGTAAATTTTACTTTTGGAGTAAGAAAATTGATGGCTATAAAAGAATGTCTTCTTTGCCCCACTTTTCTCTTCATGTTAGAATCTTTTCCTTTTATAATTAGTTTAACTATTGTTAAACCAATCAATAAAATATACCAACCACCTTTTTTAAATCATTTTAAACCTTCTAACCACGTGAAAAAATTATTATAATCATTTTTTGTAACTTTGATAATCATTTTTACCCCTGAACCACCCCAAAAGTGAATTAAAGCATCTTTCATCACTGTAAACTTTGTCACTTTTTTTCCAAATTCACTCTGGTCACTTTTGGGCGTGTTTTATCTTTAAATATATTTTTAAAGAATCTGTTCTTTAATTAATTGCTTGCAGTCCTTTGCTCAATTAATTCCAATTGAAATTTCTCTTGAAGAAATTTCTTTTGTAGCCTCAAATATCTCTTGTAGAGTAATTTTGGATAAATCTTTATTGTTGGTAAAACAATAAATTTTAAATATATTATTGTTTTATAATTATAAAGTTAAAAACAAGAAAATTGGTGTGTTTTCTCTTTAAAAATACTACTTCTTACTCTTTTTAAATAATTCTACCTTATACAAATTTTGAGGACAGGAAAAGTACTTGATAGTTTATCAAAGTTTCATATCCACACCTTACATTCTGAAAAGATGGAGTCATTTCCAGTTCCTTCTTCTGGTCTATGGATGAAAGACTTTGGTTCTTCAACCAATTCTTTATCTTTTTGACCTTGTCTTTGCAATACGTTGGGCTCCAAACTCCTAAGGGTTTTATGGTCTTCTCCTGACCCAGAAATCTCTTGATGTGTAAGTAGGAGTTCATGGGCCCCTTCCAAAGGCTTGGTAATATTTCCCACTCCTCTTCTTTGGCTGCTCTGAACCAATTTTTGTATTGGCATTGATAAATTTCTATTCCTTCCACTTTAAAGTGGTTCAGCCCTCAAAATATTATCATGAATTTGTACAGCTTCAGAATTTGCATCAAAGTTTGTGGGTACAGACCTTGGGGAATGGGGGGCACCTCTGGCATCCTCCATATGTGTCTTTCTTGAGGAAGATTTTACACTTCTGGATTTGGTCTTGCCTCTTCCTTGTCCACATCCATCTGGTTGGACTGAATAGTTGCTTCTATTTCTGGTATGCACATTTTCACATCAATTATAAGATAAAAAGTGAAAATATAAAGATAAACACACCTTTTAGTGGTAATTTAGTCTTCTCAGAGTTTCATAAGGTGCCTCTTTTTCAATTTTCACCTCAATACTGTCCTCAGATTCTGGACTGGTGATATATCTCTTACTGAGTCTGTTACCAGCTTCACAGTATTTGATTAAATACACTAGAAAAAAATTATAAAAGGAAAGATATTTTTTATACTTTTAAAAATATTTTTAAGATTTTTTATATTTTTTAATAGTAAAAAAAATTATTCTTTCAAAGCAAAAAAAATTAAGATTTTGAATCAAAATTAATTCAGAGTAACTCAAAGAATAATTTTATAAGTTTTTGGATGTGAAAAAGCCACATGTAAAAAAAGTATAAAATTAAACCAAATTCCTCAATGAAAAATATTTTTAAAACAATTTCAAAAATAAAATTATTTCAACTTCGAATTGAAAGAAAAAAAATATTATTAAATTAATATATTTTAGAACTTAAAAATATATTACTTAAGGGAACAAGGTTCAAAAAACACAGCCAGGCCCCAAAATGTAAGATGTGGAAGGTATGGCGGTTTTTAGAACACAGAAATGAAGTCTAGAATATGATTAAAGCCAAACCTCTGGTTGAAATCAAGGCCAGGCCCCCAAATGTAGGATGTGTCTATGAAAGTGTTGATAATATTACTATTAATCAACAGTACTCTGACTGTTCTTATGAAATATAATACTAAAGAGTTATTATAACCACAATTAAATAATTAAAGAATTATTTCTTTCACGTGTTATACACTACTAGTGATTATAACAGTGAGAAGTAATTGTCTACAAGAATCAATTACAAGAAGAATTTAATAATAAAAACTTCTTATATTAAAATAATAAAGTTATTTTAATATATGATTATCTTTTACAAGAATAATAATAAAGATAAATCTTGAAGTGAACTAATTTCAGAGAAAAACTTTAGGAATCAAAGATAAATCACTCACTAATACTCCAAAGAACTTTTTAAAGATACAATTAGAGAGATTTGACATAGAATTGTGGATTTAATGGATCAAAATGATTTTATAGTAATATTACAACAATATATAGTTGTTTTCTATGATCTAACGTCTTTCTGATTGATTCTGAAAGAATAAAACACTTAAGAAAAGTTTTAACTAATACTTACTTGTTGGTAACCATGATATAAATGAATAATGTGATGATGATGATTTGGAAAAAAACAGCAAGAGGAGCCCTCTTTTAAGTAAAAAACAGCTCAAAGAGACGTGCCATGGAGCAAACTGAAAAACCAGTGAGTGATAAAATAAAAAACCCTTTTGGATTATTGATTTCATCATCTGTTGTCATGTAAGATTGTCATAATTACTTTAATTGAGGTTTCTATGTGACTACCAACCCATTTATGGTTAAGAGTAAAGGGAGTAACACCTGGATATCTCCTGTTATTCCAGACTAATCATTTATTTCTCAAATTTATCAATTTCATTGGTAATTTCATCACAGGTTGTATTTACTGTGAATTTTTGAAGATTCAGTGTTTCACGTGAAATAATCAAAAATGGACTGTACGTAAAACGTTTAATTTTACTAGTAGAACCATGATTATTTTTGGTTTTACCATAGATGATACAGTTCTCCATTGGTCCTGAGAGCTTCAGAGAGATTCATTAATAATTTTATTTTTAATGAATTTTTGAAGTTTTTACCTCATTTCTACATAGAATTGCAAATATCAGTGTTTAGCTGGTTGCTATGAGGTAAATCAATGGATACAAGTCCAAAAAGGGTTTCAATTACTCTTTTAGGGTCTAGCAATGGAAATTCATTAAGAATTGACATGGTTACAGGAGTCTAAGTAGCTCTTTACCTCTTTGGCATGTCAAAATACCAGGTTATTTGCTATTTTCTTAAGATTCACTGTAGTTGTAACATGGTAACCAAGTTCGGAAAGTGTTTTAATTTACTAATTGGGCCACATCAGCCATGGATCAAAGCTTTGGCACTTTCCACGCCTCTGAAGCCTCAGAAGTTGGGTACCCTGGCTCTCTTTGATGTCTTTTGTCCCCCTTGCTTATTTTTCATGTCAAAATAGGAATTTAAGCTTCAAGTGAGATATCCACTATGGGTGTACCAAAAGTCCATGTAAGAATACCATGATATCAAGTTCCCAAAATATGCATAACACTATTCTTAGTGTATATGTAACATGGGATTTCTCACATTCCCATCATTTTGGTGTGAAATTAAGAAAAACAAAAGTTTTCAGGGATCTTTTATGTAGTATTTATGATGTGGTATTGAAGTATTTTCCATATTACCACATCAAAGAGTTAACCTGACCTTATTCACTCTATGCAGCTACCCTAGGTGAATTTTTGTGTAGAACCCAAATCTGGCCTTAAATCCATGGATTTACCTACTCAATAAAAAGTTATTCATCTTTTCTGAAATCAAAAATGATGAGTTTTGAATATATGCATGACTTATGGGTTATGCATATTTCAGAATTTGTCTTTAAAATAATTGTGGCCTATTTGGCTATGTAAAATATACCTCAAGGCTCACAGGGTTGGTGAGGTGGATTATTGGCCAAGGAGGCCAATGAGAGCAGGATACAGCCTGAGGCCATGCGAGGGAAGTGAAAATGGATATGGCTTAAAAGCCATTAGACATCCATAGATCCCATTTGGCCATAGAAGGGGTTCAGGCTTGATTTGCCGCAAACACCCATTGGGGTCATTACACATGGTTGTGACATGGGAATTCTTCAAGCTTGATTTTCACCCTTGACCATAAGTCTTTTTCAGAACCTTCTTTTTTCTTGTGGCTATTGGCCACTAAGGAAGTATGAAACTACCCTTTTTGATTTTTCTTGAATGGGGTCTCACCATGATATGGGAGGGTATATGGCAATGATGCTTTGTTGGCCTTTGTCTCACATCCAAATTTTTAGCTTCTAACCATGGCTGAAACTCTCAGAAAGAATGCTTCCAACCTCCTGTCATTAAAGGTGTTTTCTTGGAATTACATTATACTACAGGTAATTGAAACAACCCTAATTTATTTTGTGGTTTCTGACTGGTAGTGTCACAGGGGCTCTTCAAAGTGAAGAGGGCCTGGCACTCAGTAAACTGGGACTCACTTATGGAGGTCTCAAAGATATGGTAAAAAGGAATACAATTAAGAGTGCAAGAGATGAATTACTAAATAAAGAATATAAGAAAGCAGAAACAAAAAGAAATAAGAGTAAAGAATAGTAGAGCCAACCACAAACAAGTCCAAGTCCACTGTTTCAACCTGTCAGAATGAAAAGAGAAGGGTTGATAAGGATATGACCACCCAACTCATACTATACAGGCAAAGAGAGAAATGAAAAGACTAACTTAATATTAAATAAATATAATACCCAAAATAAGAATAAGAATATTCATAAAATAATAAATAACTAAATTAATTAACTGGGGAAAAGTCCCTAGGGGGGAGAAAGAGGGGCTGGTATATGTGAGAATCACCAGCCCTGATCCAAAGGAAGAATTTTCATGAGAGTATTGAATGATTGAATTGAGTCTGGCCAACACAGGTCCTGTACAGCTGTACAGAACCTGTACAAGAGGTGTGGTGTATTTGAGTGATCATACAGTTTAATGCTGGTGTATTGAAACTGTATTGGGTGAATCCAACCTGTACAGATGTTGACAGGCTGTATTGAAGTACCAAGCTGTATGCATGTTTCAGCAAGGAAGGTTGCTGAAACTGAATTCTGATTCAGATAGTGGATCTGCTGATTTGAGGTGTTTGAGTAGGTGTATTGATGAATACCCTTACCCCTGGTGAGTGGTTGTTACAGGTAGCCTGAGGCTTCCCATCATGAAAATGAATTAAGTAAAGGATTTACCTCAATTCTCTCCATTAATTCAAGCATTGGTATTTGTTAAGTGGTTTTATTGACGTGTACCGCTTAATTTCCATCTCGAAAAGAAGTTGAATTATATCTTCAATGTTAGTGCATTACAAACAGAATGTTAAGTTACAAGTCATCTACTCATTTTCCTACCCTGAGAAACAAAATGTGCCTATACAACCGCTTCCCATATTTTGCTCTTGAATTCACATTGGAATCACTTGTTGGTTTACAATGAAAACAAACCATTGTCAAACTAGCAGTACAAAATTTTACTAAAATATGAGAGTGAATATAGTAGAAACCAACTGTACACATAGCAGTGTTGTAACATATCCCCAACCATTTTACAAACTTTTCTGTGGCTCACATTCTGTAAACCTGTTTTACAGAATATGTTGTTGCAAACAGGAAATCCCTCATAATAGTATTCAATTTTAGAAGATCTATGATTCAATAACTTGTGTTATAGACCCCCTACACAATTATCTCAATCAGTTACAAAATCATGAATTTTATTTGTAAAAACCTGTAGCACTCTTTGAAGATGATTATGTGGAGCTTGATTTTTGACACAATATGATGAAAATTGTTTATCAAATAAAACACAAATTGTAAATTCTAGTAACAATGTATTTTACTAAAAGAATTTTGAAAATTTTTATTATTCTATTTACTCTATTCATCAATATATAAAAAGAAAACTCTTCTCTTATAATTTTAAAACAAAAACAAAGTTTTCAATTTTTGTCTTTTGCTTGTAACAAATATTTTGACTCTTTTAATGGTTAAAATATTTCTCTTGATTTGAAATTATTTTGTTCATTATGATTTTATTAGTAATGATCAATTTAAAATTAATGCAGATGAAACCCTTTTTGAGAGAAATTCAAATAAAATAACTTAACTTGAATGAGGAAGAGATATAAATTAATTGAAGAACTTAGAAGTATAGAGAGAATGAAAAAGAAAAGACAAGTAAAGTATACAAATATTACTTGTCAAAAAACAAACTTAATATAAATATCAAATCTTGAGGATTTTATTGATTTTACAAAAAAATCTTTTTTTTGAGAAAGAAAAAAGAGATGATTATGTAATTTATTAAATCAGTTCCTTTTTTATATGCTGGTAGCTGGAGATCTTGAAAAAGTGTCAGTGAAGATTTAAGATATCTTATGAAAAGAAATTTTCTCACCATTTTGATTGTATCAAGCAGGTAACTCAACTAGAGACATTCGGAGATCGGCTGGAGGGCACTGGGTGAGTGTGTGGTGTGCACTATCTGTTATACCATGCAACGTAACTGATATACCATATGGAAAAACAGTTAAAATTTGCAGCATGAGGTACCTGGTAGTCAGGGTGCCCCCCGTGGAAATTTTCCCCTTTTCAGAAATTCCAAACACCGTCCCGGCCTGACCCCTGTGTGAAAACCTACCCCAACGTAAATTTCCAATCCCTGCCCGGGACAATCCCATGGACTCCCTCTGGACTTTTTGTTTCATTATTTCTTCTTCAATTTTTCTTTTTTGTATTTTTACCAGGACCTCATGTCCTTTTGAAACTCCTATTTCTAATCTTATCATCTGATCATTGCATCAATCCCACCAAATTTCCACCAACCTCTTCTTAATCACCTATTCCAATGTCAACCGCACCCACCTCACAAATTTCAACACCATGAGAAAGCAATCAAGCTACTCAGACCACCAATAGTGAGCCAACTGGTGGTCACAAGCATTCTTTGCTGAAAGCGATGAAGCCTTTGTTCAATGTCCGGTGAATGACCAAGCTGGTAATCCTTGTAACAGGAAGCTGAAGCGTGATCAGACAGGGAGTACAAAGGGCATGAGCAATCATCTCAATGTCACTCATAGATTGACCAGCTCAAAAAGCTCAAATCTTTCAGACAAGCCCAAGGAGACATTGGATAAATTTATCCACAGATTGGTCATGAAAAAGGTCTGTTCTCTTATATTTATTTTGTTTTATGCTCTTCATCACAGACTTTTTAGCTTTGCTTTCTCAGGTCTTCAGTGTTGAAACACTCAAAACAGCCCTCATATATTCTATTTTCAATTGTGACTTACCGTTATCAATAACCAAATCACCTTCATTTCATAGGCTTCTTGAGCTTTGTAACCCTTTGGCCTTGAACATCTTAGTATGGAGGACAGCATTGACAGCACACTTATCCAGAATCTACTATTACCATGAGAAGCACATCCGATTGACCCTTTCTGAAAGCAATCAGGATGTTTCTTTTACCACCAATACCTGGACAAGCCCCAATGTGACTGCATTTATGTCTGTAACTGGGCACTTTATGGACCGCAACTTCAAGCTCCATTCAATATTATTAGGACTAACGGAGATTTAAGGTTTTTAATGAATAACTCACATCTAGCACTTCAATTGCTGACCTTGTTTTTGATTTAGGTGATCACTCCGGCCATTCACTTGCAAATCAATTCCTAAAAGTAATCCAACGATATGAACTAGAAAAACAAATTATGTGCATTACAACAGATAATTCATCAGCAAATAATCAAATGGCTCAAGAAATCCAATTCAAATGCCCAACATTCATTTCTGAAACAAACACAATAGGGTGCATGGCCCATGTCAGCCATCTTTCAGCACGCGACGGCCTGAAAGCATTAGCACATTCAAATGGGCCCACCCAAACTGAAGCACAGGAGCCCCAAGGACGAATGGATCTCTACAACCTCATTGACAAGGCTGATGGTTTGTATTTAAAGTACAATTCACTTGTTTCACAAATTGCCTGCCTTGGATCATATCTTTGCCAAGGTCTGCAATGCCAAGAAAAGTTTATTGCTATGGTAAATTTCATTTATGATGAAGGCAAGAATACAAGGGCATCAACTCTTCTCACTCATGTAGCTACAAGATGGAATTCAATGTACAAGATGCTGGTTTGGGCCTTGCAATTGAAAGATGCCTACACCCAATTTTGTTTGCCAGAAAGCCTGCAAGCTTATTGACTGACCCCACTTGAGTGGGATAAAGTCCAAATTATGATCAACTTGCTCCATCCACTATACAAAGCAACCCTCATAATTTGTCAAAGCCAATATCCCACCATTAACCAGGCTTTGCCAATGTATATATTATTAATAAAACGGATTCAACAGGTATGTCTTTGGAATTGTTTCCTCTGAATTTTTTTTGCTAATGGACTTTGGTTATTAATCTAGGCTTCTCAGCAATATGACGTAGCTCCAATGACACCAGCCATAACAGCGATGACAGCAAAACTCTCAAAATACCTCCGAATCTTACTTCGGAAGACTCCAGTAATATGTGCAACAAATCTGGACCCTTGCTTTAAAGTGCAATTCTTTATGGGTCATTAGACCATATTGAGTCAATATGGGACCTCAAGTAGGTTTCTTTCAGATATCTTTGAAGAAATCACTAGGCATCATTTTGATGCAAATAATTCACCAAATGAACCAATCAATCGGCCAAACGAGGCACTGGAAGTCAACACCAATGTGACCAATGTGCAGGGGTTGGATGACAAGAGGTAACTACATTGGAGAATGAACTCCAACAATTTTTGGCAGAACCTCTGGAATGCAAAGACACAAATATTCTTGAATTTCGGAAGTCAAGACATGCAATCTTCCCAACTCTCTACACAATGGCTCACAAGTATCTGGCAATACCAGCTTCAAGTGCTCCCTCCGAGGGAGTATTTTCAGGAGGTCGCAAGATCCTTACTTATCAAAGATCAATGCTCTCAAGCATGCACATTGAACAATTAGCATGTGTTAAAGACTGGGCCCGTAAATTTGGCCCAATTTATTCAACTTAATTTTTTTTTTTTTTTGATTTTCCGTTGGTGTCTTTTACTCACAATGAAATAAATAAGTCTGGCTCTCTATTTTGTTTTCGGGACCCCCAGTGGGATGACCAATTCCCGTACCCTGTGCCCATTGGGATTCCCAATTTTTTAGCTGAGAATCTGAGTTCCCGTTCCCTGGTTCCGATGGACCTTCCCGCGGGAAAAACGGGAAAAACAGGAATCGGGCGGCACCCTGACCTGGTAGCACTGGCCCACAGGCGATAGCAGAGATGCATTGGGCTTGGTATTTTACTGTTTCTCATGTACGTAACGTCCGGGATTTTATGTAAGAGATTCCGGTGTGCTAGACAAAAGTTTATCCTCAACGAGACTTTCTTCATGAGTCTTCAGTTTGAATCCACTGAGGCTTCGACTCTTGAGAAAACACTTTACCCCTTTGCAACTTTTAGATGTTGCGTTTTAGAATCGTAAATTTTATCCGCCCGAGGGCTACCTTCGCCTGGACCCAACGGCTCCCGTAGGCTTCAAGCAGACCTAGTCTATTGTAACGTGGCGTTTTGAGCCAGGACCCCACAGAGGTTTGGATGCGTCAGCCTCGTCCGGACCTCGGCAGACATCACTTTTCCTGCCGAACTCTGGTTTTCATATCGTATATCTGGTTTGCCACGCCTCTTTCATTGAAAATTCAACTCACTTTTGAAAGTGCATATATGTGTCACCTCAGGACGTCCTTGGTGTGGTTCAAACTCATCTTTCTACTAGCATTTATCCGTGCCGCATTGGAGAAAAATGGAGTTGTCGACCGCATCCCGCAGGATTGTAGCAACTTCCATGACTTCTTGGGGATTTCTCCAGCCCTGACCAACTTAGACTCTAACCAATTACATAGAGTCTCTCAAGATAATCCCTCATTAATGAACTTGAAACGGTTGGTGTCAGAGAGCTATCTCACCCTGAATAATGAATTTCAAAGCGATGGCCCATCTTATTTTGAAAGCTCAAGTATTGTAGAGCAATCTTCCAGTGACCACTTGGCGAAAAGTCCTAAGCGTCAACGTTCACTTAAAGCAACTGGAAGGAAAGCTTGGATACGTTTCAACGAGGAAGAGCTTACCGCGGCCTTTCTCGAAGCCCGGAGTAGTGGAAGACGCGAGCGTGACCGACAAGCAGCTCTTTCTCAGGTAAAATTTCCGCCGCTCATTTTCCGCTCGGCTTGCGTCATCAAAAAATTGAAGGTTAAATTTCCGATATAGTTTAGTAATCTACCACAGGCCGGTTCAAAACCTGCTATTCTTGACGAACAATACGCTCACTGCCAGCTTGTAGCCCGTCAAACTGCCATTATCCGTCTTCAGCGACAGATCTCGAAGAGACTTTTTGACGAATACGAACTTGAGACAGGCTTCATGAGCTTTGTAAACTCTGTGGTGAATAAGTACAGGTCAGGTGAACGCCTTACATTACAAATTTCTTACGTTAGAACCGTCGTGGCGTACTCTTTGAGGGGATCCTTTGTTCTAGCCTATATACTCATGTTCCTAGAGCGCAAGCTTCATGGTGAGGTTTTGAAAGATGCTTTTCAATTTTTAGTGGACTTTTGGACATCGGTTTTAACTGAGGTAGTACAGCTGGGAGCCGAGAACCAACCCATTGAGTGGCTGGATATTGAAGACAAGCGCCGAAAAACTGCAATAGTTTCTGCTCAGAAGAAATTAGCAGCTCGTAATGGACATGTCCGAGATAGGCATCTTGCAATGCCGTGGGTCGCAGCTGAGCTTTGGGTTCTGACCAAGCAACCCATTGGGTCCGTCAAAATAGTTTCCGATGAAGCCACCACCTTTAATGGCCGCACCAAGGGTGACATTCAGGACGCACTTATTAAATTTGCAATTGATTCTGAGATTGACGTATCTCTCGATCTTAAAAAATTGCTTCTACCAAGCCACTCAGCAAGAAATATCTTCAAATCAAGAGAAGTTAAAAAAAGCCAAAAGAGCACAAAAATAGAAAAGGGAAAATAATAAATGCAAACGTTGAAAGAATATGAAAACTGAAGGTTCATATCAACGTGAGTTTAACAGACTAGAAAATATTTTAGTAAGACAATAAGTACCTGAAGGTGAACAACAAATGTAATACACAAAGCAATAGATGGTTGACAACAACGAAGCTTAGAATAAGAGACTAAAGTAATAATTAATACAATGATAAATGAAAAACTTCCTTAATGAAACTCTGAGGCATGTTCATCATCATAAACACTCCTAAAAAGGCACATAATACTCAAACATCTGAGTATACTAAAAATTGCCGTGATGGTCTGTCATAATGAAAAGATCAACCATGTAGAGCAATATGGAGATACTTTCTCCCCAGAGGAACATAATAACGACTTCATCACAAACTTACAAGAGCTCTGCTGCCAAGAGCATGAATAAAAAACACTGAAATAGTCACAAGGAAATAACCAAATCCCTTGAATAAGTTAAGGGATAAACAGGATAACTTGGAGAGGAAAAAGCTCTTACAATTATCTGATCCTTGTCATTGTATCTTATTTTAAAGACTCATATAAATATTACAAAAACTTCTGTTTCATTAAATCATTATCTTGTATAAATCACTCTCACAATATATCACCCTGTGAACCTTAGAGGTATTTTCATATACCAAAAAGACCACAAATAACAAAAGTAAGTTATAATTATAAATAAATAAATGTATTGATATTATACAAACAAAAATCAAAATATAAATATGAACTTTATATGCAAAAATGAAATTTAAATTATAATTTAAAATTGAAATTACACTGAAATCTCAAACTGTGAGAATACACTTTCACTTGAAAAGATGAAGTAAAAATAAATTTTCACCAAAAATGTTGAAATTAAAATATTTTTCAAAAAAAAACTAATAAAAATGATTATAGCTTTTTTCCAATAAGTAAACTTATGACAATTATTTCACCAAGCCTGTGTTCTCATATTAATTGCTGTCACAGCCACTATCAGGGGTTATGGCATTCAACCTTAAATCCACTCAAACTCACCAAACAAGCAATCCAGTATGTATATCAGTAATCAGTTTCAGAAAATCTTCTTGCTGAAACATGAATACACCTTGGTTCATCAATACAGCCTGCCAACACTTGTACAGGCTGGATTCACCAAATACCATTTTGGATTCACAAGTCTGAAACTGTATTATTGTAAGGTTTGTCTATCAAACTCTTGATAATAGTAACAATATCAAGATTGCTATGACTGTCCTCAGTAGAAAAATATAATGTAATAAAATATTATAACCACAAATTTAAATATAATTATTAAAAATAATTATAAAAAAATAAATTTGATTATTATTTTATAAAATAATAATAATAATAATATAATAATTCTAATAAATTATAATTATTCTACTATTGTTGTAGTCACTGACAATTATAACAATAAGAAGTGTAAAGCTCTTAATGAGACAATTACACATGGAAAATATAAATATTTGACCACTTAGAAATAATAAAAAGAATTATAACACACACTGTGCAGAAATAATTCTTATAGAAAAACTCTATATGAAAAAACTAATAATAGATAAAAAAAGATATAGAATTTTAGAGAAAACTTACTTATAATATTTATTTAATACAACAAGTGAAACAACAGCATTTATTATATTAAGTAATAATTATAAGTTAAAAACACTCCAAAAATCAATATTTTTAAAGATAAAACAACTTTTTATAATAAAACATTATGATTAAAGAGTTTTTGAGAGGAATTTGTGGATTTTAAAAGATATTTCAAAGACAATAATTTTATAAAAGAAAATATATTATAGGTAATTACAACAATAATCTAATTGCTATGATTTCAATTCTTTAATTTAAGATTTATAAAGAATAAGATAATTAAGAAATAATTTAATAGTAAGATTTTATATATAATAAAACTTTACCTGTTTAAATGTCTAATATGATTAGATTGATAATTGATGATGATGGACAAAAATCAGTGGGGATAAGACTCTTTTTATGTCTACAGAGAAGCTCTCATGATTCATAATGGATGTAGAGGACGTTCTCAGGTAAAAACTGAAAAACCATGTATAAAAATAAGGTTCTTAACTTAGGGTAACTTATTTTTAATCCCAATTTAAAGTTACCAGTGTTAATCCTAACTCCAAGTAGCTTTAATTCTCATTTAAGTTAATTATCTTATGTTTTGATATGAAATGAGTTTATTTATATTGAAGTTCATCACATGAACAACATAAAAATAGAGTTTCAAGCAGAAATCTTCTAAACTCAATTTTTAATTCATTTTTAAAGAAATCTTAATTTTCTTTAAGAATAATTGAAGAAGTAAATTTCCAGGCAAATTACCCAGCAAATCTGCTTTTAAAAGATGCTTCAAATTTAATTTATATATAGATAATACTAAATTTTAAGCTGTGTGAAATTTTCAAGCAAATCCATTAAGAATTAGATTTTTAATGAATTTTTGAAGTTATTACTATTTTTCCAAGTAAAATAGCAATACACACTAAACCTTAACTTTTGATAAGGTTTTAATGCTTGTAGCCTTAATTTTTTAAGCTTATTTAAGCTTTGACAGGTCCCAAAAGGTTAATATCAGGCTTACATATTGGGATTTACCCTTTGGCAGCTTGAAATTCCTGTCCAAATTGGGTTAAAACCAGTTTAAGCTTTAAGGTTGGATAAAAAGTCTAATCTTAAAGTTTGAATAAGGTTGAAAATCCTCCAATACAGGTGGACAAACTGAATTGAATCCTTGCAGATCCAAAAAGTTGGTACCCCAGCTCTGTTTGGTCTTTTTCTTTTGTCCCACCTTTTTGTGTGGATTTTGGCCCTTTTATTTATTTAAAGCCATACTATGGCCTTAAACCCTTTGAAACTGAGCTCATGCAGGATTTACATTCTGTATGGCAAATCTTCAGCCAATTCAGTAAATATACACAACACCTCAATTTTAACTAAAGTTTTGGTAAGTTTGCATAAACCTTATGCAACTTTAAATTTAAGCTTATTTAAGCTTAAATTCAACAATTTTAATTTTTTTTTAGAAAAGTTACATTAGTACTGTGAGATTCTTAAATCTTCCAATAACATAAGAAATAAGCCTTTTTGGGTATAACACCCTATGGGTTTACCCTAGGTCATTTTTAGTGTAGAATACAAAAATGACATGATATTTCTAACTTTGATTATCCAAAAAAGGTTATACTTATTTTTTGTTATTTTTTATTTTAAGTTCAATTGAAAAGTCTGTTGAAGACTAAATCAGCTGTATATAATATTATTTGTGGCCTTATGGGTATGTCATATATACCTCACAGGCTCAAAATGGCGGCTACCAGAAGACCATTTGAGGACCCCAACCACCTGGCCCTGCAGGAGTTGTGTTGTACTTTCTTTCAGGATTCTTCCAAGGGAAATTTCATGAGGTTATCAAGCATTCAATCAGTTGTCAAGGCATAAAGTACTTCAGTATTCTTTGGGCAACTCAATTGGTCCATACAGGTTGTTTTCAAGCAGGCTGTATGGCCTTGGCCCATTTGGGCCAATTCACATTCCACTGTGGGAATTCCATCACAAAGTTCAACTCTCAAGATGGCCAGATCTGTATTGACCCAAAAGAGTCAATACAGATGGGGATCAACCCTCCAGGATTGATCTTTCAGCTTTTCACATATACTCGCCACCTTTTCTTCCCTGGGGACTTTTTCCCCAGTTAATTAATATATTTAATTTATTTTTATCCTTATTTTATTTCCATTTATTAAAGTAAATACTGATAGTCTTAAGTCAGTCATTCGCAGCTTTTCTTCTTTGCCTGTCAGTGGATAGTGGTGGTCATATCCTTTACTAATTCCATTGTTCTTTCTGGCAGGTTAAAACAGTGAATTGAGGATTAATTTGGTTGGCTCTTTGGCTTTTGGCTTTCTTATTATTGTAAGGTGTTGATATGAAACTTTGATTAAAAATCAAGTACTTTTCCTGTCCTCAAAATTTGTATAAGGTAAAAATCAATTAAAAATAGTAAGAGATATTACTCTTAAGAGAAAAAATTCCAATTTTATTGCTTATAACTTTATTAGTATAGAAAAATAATATTATAAAGACTTATTGTTTTACCAACAATAAAAATTTATCCAAAAATACTCTACAACAGATATTTAAGGCTACAAAAGAAATGTCTTCAAGAGCAATTTCAATTGGAATTAATTGAGCAAAGAAATGCAAGTAATTAATTAAAGAACAAAGTATTTACAAAGAATATTAAAGAGAAAGCATGGAAAAACGTGACCAGAGTGAATTTGGAAACAAAGTGACAAAGTTTACAGTGATGAAAGATGATTTAATTCACTTTTGGGGTGGTTCAGCAGTAAAAATGATTATAAGAGTTAAAAACAATGATTATAATGATTTTTTCACGTTGTTAAAAGGTTTGAAATGATTTAAAAAAGGTGGTTGGAATATTTGATTGATTGGTATAACAGTGTATAAACTAATTATAAAAGAAAAAGATTCTAACATGAAGAGAAAAGTGGGGCAAAGAAGACATTCTTTTATAGCCATCAATTTTCTTATTCCAAAAGTAAAATTTACTCTTGTCAGTCGTGAAAAACAATCTGACAACAGAAAAGCCAATTATGGCATCATTGAACCCTGGTTTGGACCAAAAAAGGGCTGGTTTAAGCCATTTTTAGCCATTTTAGACCCTTAAATCAGCCATTACTATAGCAATACCTGGTCTAGAGCCTTCAAAACACGTCAGAATGTGTGTAAGAGGCGTATAAATCAGTTAAAACTGTTTTTACTAACATTGTTCTAACCTAAGGGTATGTCACAACCATGGCAATTCACCTCCTTGGATCTCCATATGGCATATCAAGCCACAGTCCTTTTATGGCCAATTGGCCATATCCATCACCAGTGGCCAGTATGGCCACGTAATCATCTTATGGACCGTTTATGGCCATTTGTCTTTTGGGGGCTTCATGGCCCTTCACCTCAATCCAGAAGCCATAGCGGCAATTTATGCCCAAATGGGTATTTCTGGTCATTTCCCTCAAAACCAGGGGAACTTTCCCGCCCTTTGGGCCAGTTTTTGTCTCAGAGCCCAAAAGTGGCCAAAAACCCCAAAGGACCCAGAAACACCTTTCCAAGCTCTGAAGCCATCACATCAATCTTTTTCCCCTCTGTCTTTCCATCTCAAGACCTTTGGATGTAATCTTCTTTCCAATGAACCAGTATGCCATAAATGATGTTATATATCATTGTGCATCATTTTGCAACAGCAATTCAATGGTGGCAATATCAAATGGTCATTTCAACATTCCAACATATCATCTCATCATCAAGGCACCCAATCATTCAGAGGACTCATCAAGGCTCAAGAGCAAGTGTTTCAGCATCAAAGACCAATCACGCCATCAAGATGTCATTGGATAATTCCATTCACAGTATTCCTCCAAGGCAATACTGTTCAACAATTCTCAAGGGATTCAAGAGGCAGTTCATTCATTTAATCAATTGTCAAGTGTCAAAGCTGCACTCAATCCATCGTGGCAGCCATATTCATTTCAATACAGTCTGGGTCCATCAAGAACTGTATTTCATTTTCAAGCATGGGAAATTCATTTAACCCAATTCAACTTCAATATTAGCCAGCTGTATCAATTATCAAAACATCAATACAGCCTCAAGGATCAATAGAGATCAGTTTTCAGCCTGAAGAACTCAAGCTCCCAACTTTTCACTTATACCAGCTACCCTTTCCACCCTGGGGAGTTTTCCCCAGTTAATTAATATACTTTGATTTTATTTTATCTTTATTTATCTTATCATTTTTTTAAGTGAATATTGATAGTATCAAGTCAGTCATTTAGCACCTTTTCTCTTATTCTTTATTCGCCTGTCAATGGATATTTGGTGGTCATATCCTTACTAACTCCATTGTTCATTTTGGCAGGTTGAAACAGTGATTAAGGACTTACTTGGTTGGCTCTTTGTCCATTTGGCTTCTCTTTCATCTCATTGCATCTCATCTTGTACCTGCATATTTCTTAGAGGAATTTATTCTTTATTTTTATTTCTTTATTCTTTGGAGTCTTCCAAGTGAGTTCCCTGATTGCTGAGTGCCAGGCCACTCTTGTATTTCTGTCCAAGAGCCCCTGTGACAGGGTAGTTTTACCCTCTTTGCAACAGTTAAAACTGCCCTGGTCGGTATCAAAACCTCATCATCAATTGAGTCACAGACCCTGTGACTCAATTCCAGGCCAAAAGTGATGAACGTTTGCGTGAATTTTGACATCTCATGCCTGTCAGAAAGGATTTTGGGGGTCTGGCTCCCCCTTAGAGCTAGAGTTCCTTTTCCCCCCAATTTTAATCTTTCCAATTTATTTTCTCCTTCAATTCCTCATCATGTATTATACTTGTAATTTACATATGTAATTCAATTGAATTGTACAGTACAATACAGTAATAATTGATACCTAATATTTAAATCTAAGTTCACTTATGTAATACATGCACACATTTTGACATTTCAATTGAGTTCAATTGAAAATACTTCAATTACTCATAACTTCTAAACTAAACGCAACACCTCAATTTTAACACAAAAATTGATGGTTAACACCACATGTGGGGTGAATTGAATTAAAGTTTTGAGGATTTTCAATTTTTGTATTGAAAATACTGAAAACTTAATTTAAGATTATTTAGAGTTGTGTTACAGAAATTTCATCCAGAGGTGACCCCACTTTATTTTTTATGAGGAATCCAATGGTGTGATAATTTCTTTATGTTTATTTATTGGATAAAAATTTATAATATATTTTATATAACTTTTTACCAAAAATATTTTAATTTTATAATTTTTATTAAGAATTTGTTTTTACTTAATTTTTACAAGTAAAAATGCATTTTCATAATTTTAAATTTTATTGCAATTTTATTTTTAAATTATAATTAAATTTTGATTTTTAAATATAAATTTGTATTTATATTTCAATTTTTATTTTTATAACATAAATAAATTTATTTTATTTATATTTGTATCTTAATTTATCATTTGTGGTCTTTTGGGTATATGAAAATACCTCTAAGGCTCACAATTATCTTGGCCATCGGCTTCTTTTTTTCTTTTATATTTGGCACACTTGTCTTTACTCTTATTCTTCCTTGAAGAAATATATTCCTTTTTATTTCTTCATTCTTTTGGAGCCCTCCAAGTGAGTTCTTGATTGCTGAGTGCCAGGCCACTCTTGCTTCCATAAGAGCCCCTGTGACAAAGTATCATGTAAGAGTTTCAAATATTCCAATAACAGAAAAATAGTCAATTCTTAGTATAAAACTTTGTTGGTTTATCATAGATTATTCTTGATTTAGAATTGAAGAATGAGAGAATACATATGAATTTTTCATCCAAAATAAATTGATAGTCATTTTCTGTTCTTTTTATTTTAAAGTGATTTAACAAGTCAGTTATTGACTAAATGCAATGTATAAAATATTATTTTTGGCCTTATGGGTGTGTCAGGCATACCTAACAATCTCACAAATGACCTTGTTTTATTTTTGATTGCTGATTTTTAATTTCCATAACATGGAAAACTTTCATGGTGAAATAAATTTTAGAAAGAAAAAATAGAGCACTAATAATTTGTATTACCTTCAAAACCAAACCATTGCAGTTTTGTTCAAACTAGTAAAAGCTTCATGAAAAAAGAGCCCATTTTCTTGGATTTTTATACCGTACAAAAGCCATCTTGCCCTTTCCCCCCAAAGAAAAGACAGCAATTCTTTTTCAGGTAAAAATTATTGAAAGAATTGAGGTAAATTTATTTTGAAATTAATCAAAGTACTCATTCTCTAAAGTATGAATTTTGAAGGAAAATAAGGTAGAACCAGTTTTTGTAAATAAAGCAATAAAAACTAATAAACCTCAGAGGAAAATCAGAGAGAGTATTTTCCTTTGATTAGTAACATGTTATTTAGAAAATAATTATTTGAATTATGCAAATGTAAATTGTGACAATGAAAAATGTCTGATCACAGTGACCAAATTTAGAAGATCAGGTGTCAGCCTGTGACTGTTACAGGGGCTCTTGGACAGAAACACAAGAGTGGCCTGGCACTCAGTAATCAGGGAGCTCACTTGGAATACTCCAAAAGAATAAATACAATAAAAATAAAGAATTTAATTTCTATAAGAAGAATGCAAGTACAAGGATGAGTTGCAATAAGAGAAATGAGAAGCCAAATGGCCAAAGAGCCAACCAAGTAAGTCCTTAACCACTGTTTCAACCTGCCAAAATGAACAATGGAATTAGTAAGGATATGACCAGCAAGTATCCATTGATAGGTGAAGAAAGAAAAAAAAGTAAGGTGCTAAATGACTGAATTGATAATATCAGTATTCACTTAACAAAAATGGTAAGATAAATAAAGATAAAATAAAATCAAAATATATTAATTAGCTGGGGGAAAAAACTCTCAGGGTCAAAGGATGCTGGTATATGTGAAAAGGTGAGAGCTTGACTCCTTCACGCTGACAGCTTGTCTGTATTGAATCCTTGAAGCTTTATTGACACCTTGATGAAGTGTATACCTTGCCAGATTGGGAAATGAACTGTGTTGAGTGATTTTCCAATGATGTATGATTGAAATACAGGTCTTGATGAATCCAGACTGTATTGAAATGAATGTGGTTGCCAAGTTGGATTGATGGAGCATTGACACTTGAAAACTTGTTTGGAACTGCCTCTTGAATACACCTTGGGAATGACTTGGAAGTATTCCCTTGGAGGGAATACTTGAAGTGAGAATATCCAATGAATTCCTGATGGTGTCATTGGTCTTTGAGAAATGACACCTGCACTTTGGCCTTGATGGGTTGTCTGGATGATATGACACTTTGGTGACTTATGGAATGTTGAATTACCCCTCTGATATTGACACCATTGAATTTCTGGTGAAAAAAGGTGCAGAATGGTGTATAACACCATTTATGACAATTTGAGTTGCTGAAAGGTGAAAGTGGCCAAAGGTCTTTGTGAGTGAAGTCAGGAGGATGAGAGTGAAAATTGGGTTTTAGGTGACTTCAGAGGTGAGAAGGTGTTACTGGGTGTATTGGCCAAATACAGCTTATACATCTTTAAAACTGTATGTGCGCAAAGTGCCCAGAAATGCGCAAAATTCACAGAACAGACAATTTAGCCCCAAAAGCCTGAGATGGCCTTTTGGACATATTTCCTATAATACATGGGAAAATGGCATCTACAGCTGTAAACAGAAAAAATGTGCAAAGTGCGCAAAATGCGCAAAACTGTGTTTAAAGCTCAAAAAGCCAAATACAGGCTTTTGGGCTATATTTTCCCTGTTGACTGGAACATACTTGAAAGTTCCCAAAAGCAGAGAATGGTGTGGAAAGGCCCGATGATAGTGAAGGGGCCAGGTTGGCCCCAGGAGTGAAATGACCATAAAAGGCCAGAAAAGATGAGAGGGCCAATTTGGCCAGTGATTATGGATATGGCCAAATTGCCATAAGATTGATATGGCACTGATATTCCATATGGAGTCCAGGAGGGTAATTGCCATGGTTGTGACAGTACCCCCCACCTTGGAATAGTGAGCTCCTGAGCACCAACACAAGGTGAAGCCTGTTGATGCAACTGGAAAGGATTTAAGACAGGGATTTGAGAGGAGTTATGAAGCAAACAATAATTGGATACTGATATTGAAAAGCTGACATGTGATGCAGGATTTGCTTCATCTTCTTTTGACATTGGCTTCAGAATTGATGTAAATTTAAAATGAATGACGTTGGTTCATGAATTGATTTGGCAGAAGTAAAGAAAATTAAACATGAAAATAAAAGAAAATTAAAGAATGAAAATGAAATTAAGAAAAGAAAAAATAAAAGAGAAATGAATCTTGAGGAGGTTCCAATCTTCATCACAGAGGTTGGTAGTTGATTTAGGAATTGGCCAAGGACCTGGAAAGGAGAATTTGATTCCAGATGGTCACAGAGTGGCCAAGGTGATGTTTTGATAGATTGTAAACCCCTCAGGGAAATGCACACCAGGAGAGGAACTTACTTTTGGTAATTACCACTCCGGCCAGTGCCATAAAAACAAAATAAATTTGCTGAAAGAATGACTTGGAATTGGAAAGACTTGGAAAGAAATTAATAAAAGGAATGGTTCATTTGCCCAAGTGAAGATGGCAATGATTTTTTGAATTGATGTTGAAACCCAGGCCAAAGCTCTGTGTCCAAAAATTGCAGATTGCTCACAGAGTGGCCAAGGTGATGCTTACAACAAGAAAGGGTAGAATACCTCTAAAGGTGCATACCAGGAGTGGGACTGGCTTTTGGTAATTACTCTCCCCACCAAGCACCATAAAAAAATTAAGCTCTTGAAGAATTTGGTCTTGGCTTGTCAGGATATAAAGAATGAAAATCCTTGACCAGTTCAGGACAATTCTTGAGGTTTTCAGTTCATTCCCAAGTGGATCTTTCTGAGTCTTGACTGAAACCTTTCCATTCTATCAAATACCATAATTTGCTTATCTTAAGCTTTGAGTCCAGTAGTTGAGAGACTTTTCATTCCTCTTCTTCTCCAATGATGATTGGAGGAGGAGGCTCTTTATGCCTATTTGGAATTGATTATTTCTTGACTGGTTCTAAGAGTGAAATATGGAAGACTGGGTGGATGGACTTCTATTCAGATGAGAGCTTGAGGTGGTAGGCATGAGTGCCAACTTTCTTCAAGATTGGAAAAGGACCCAACCATCTTTCAGACAGTTTTTTGGTGGGTCTAGTTGATTTGATGTTCTTGGAAGAAAGCCATACCATTTCACCAGGATTGAAAACAGGTGGACTTGGGCTACTTTTATCTGCATACCTCTTAAACCTGTTTATGGAAACTTCAAGTTCTCTCTTGATATCTTGCTGTAATGATTGGATTTCTGTTGATAACTTTGAAGCAGGAGTATCTTGAGTAATGTGAGCTGAGTCAAAATGAGGATCTCTTCCATAAACAGTGAAAAATGGTGATTGTTTTGTTGAAGAGTGGTCAGAGTTATTGTAGGCAAATTCAGCCAGAGGGAGCCAGGTGTTCCAATCATCTTGATGATAGCTGACATACATCCAAAGGTACTTGTCTTGGATCTGATTTACCCTCTCTGTCTGTCCATCAGTCTCTGGATGATAAGCAGTTGACAGTTCCCTTGAAATCTTGAGCTGCTGACAAAGATTGGTCCAAAAGGAAGAAACAAAAAGAGAACCTCTATCACTAACAAGGCTTGTAGTAACGCCATGCTTTGAGAAACTATTATTGATGAATCAATGAGGCAAATCCAGTAAGATTATTCAAGACGTTGTTGGAATAAAAACTGCCATTTTTGAGAATCTGTCCACTATGACAAGGATTGAGTCAAAAGAATTGGACAGTGGCAATTGAGTGATGAAATCCATTGAAAGACAAATCAAAGCACCATCTGGAATTGGAAGAGGTTTGAGGAGTCCAAACTTCTTGTGGTGAATATTTTTGTTTCTTGAACACTGTTGACAGGATGATACATCATCCTTAATAAATTGAGTCATTCCAGGCAAGTGAAAATTCCGCTTGACAGGTTTGAGAGTCTTCTCTTGGCCAGCGTGTCCATATAGAGGAGAGTAATGCCTCCTTTGAAGTATACTGAGTTGAAATGTGGGGTCATTTGGGACCACCACCCGATCTTTGAACAGGAGAAGTTGGGAAGAGGAACCAAGAGAATAATATTGAACAGATTTACCTTTACCCAAATCTTGAAGAATACTTCTATATTCAGAATATTGCCATAATGCTTTCTGAATTTAGTCAATAAAACTTGAAAATGATTCCACCTTGACTGCAAAGAACTTTGAGGATTGATTATTTTTTGATAATTTATTGGATTCTTGCTGATGAAATCTTCGTCCCCACGCTGTGTAAACGTCTTCCTGATGTGACAATGCATCTGGAAGGGTGGCCAGGAAGCCAGGGGGGTAAATGATTGAAAATTGAAATTCAGAGAGAAACTTAGCCCAGCAGGATTGACGGTAAGTGAGAATATTTGATGACATGAAGTATTGAAGCACAGAATGATTGGTGAGAACCTCAAAGGAGGAAGAAAGAAAAAGGAGAAAAGCTCTCCAGAGCTTGAGAGCCCAGACTATGCCAAGGAGATGCTTGTCCTGAATATCATAACTGAGCTCATCTGGGAGAAGCTGGCGGCTATCAAATGCAATGGGATGTTTTCCTGAGTCAGAAATCTGACTCAGTACAACACCCAAGGCATAATCTGACACATCAGTATCTACAATGGTGGGTAGAGAAGGATCAAAGTGATAAAGGATTGAAGCAATGGTGAATTCCTCTTTGAGTTGATGAAACTGTCTAAGAGCTTCGTCATTGAGGGGAAAACGGGAATCTTTCTTGAGGAAGCTTGTGAGTGAACTAATTTTCTTTGAGTAATTCTTGATGAAATGGCGGTAAAAGCTGGCAAAGCCAAGGAATGATTGAAGAGCCTTGAGTTTTCTAGGAGGTTGCAAATTGAGAGTTTGCTAGACTTTTGCTTGGTCAAGCTTGAGGCCTTCAGAAGAAGCAACATAAACTAAGTACTCTACACTAGAAACATGAAATAGGCACTTGGAGGCCTTAGCAAAGAGGCTATTGGTTCTGAGTCTGGAAAGAACAGTGGACACATGAGTGACATGTTATGATCCTTGAGGTATATTTTACATACCCAAATAGGACACAATTATCTTAAAAATAAAATTTCTAATTATGCATAAATCATAAGTCATGAATATATCCAAAATTCATTATTTTTGATTTCAGAAAAGATGAATAACCTTTTATTGAGTAAGTAAATCCATTGATTTAAGGCCAGATTTTGATTCTACACAAACATTCACTTAGGGTAGCTCCATTGAGTGAATAAGCTCAAATTAACTCTTTGAGGTGGTAATATGGAAAATACTTCAATACCACATCATTAATACCACATAAAAGATCCGTGAAAACTTTTGTTTTTCTTAATTTCATGCCAAAATAATGGGCATGTGAGAAATCCCATGTTAAATATACACTAGGAATAGTGTTATGCATGTTTTGGGCACTTGATATCATGGTATTCTTACATGGACCTTTGGTACACCCATAGTGGATATCTCACTTTAAGCTTAAATTTCTATTTTGACGTGAAAAATAAGCAAGGGGGACAAAAGACATCAAAGAGAGCCAGGGTACCCAACTTCTGAGGCCTCAGAGGCATGGACAGCTCCAAAGCTTGGATCCATGGCTGATCCTGGCCCAATTAGTAAACTAAGAGACTTTGGGAACTTGGTTACCATGTTACAACAACAGTAAATCAAAAGAAAATAGCAAATAACCTACTATTTTGATGTGCCAAGGAGGTAAAGAGCTACTTAGACTCCTGTAACCATGCCAATTCTTAATGACTTTCCATGGATAGAACCTAAAAGAGTAATTAAAAGGCTTTTTGGACTTTTATCCATTAATTTACCTCATAGCAACCAGTTAAACACTGATATTTGCAATTCTATGTAGAAATGATGTAAAAACTTCAAAAATTCATTAAAAATACAACTCTGAATGAATCTCTCTGAAGCTTTCAGGACCAATGGATAGCTGCCTTATATATGGTAAAATCAACAAAAACTATAGTTTTACTAGCAAAATTCAAGCTTTACTCACAGTCCATTTTTAACTATTCTACGCAAAACACTGAATCTTCAAAAATTCACAGTAATTACAACTTGTGATGAAATTGCCAATAACATTGATAACTTTGAGAAATCAATTATTATTTTGAAATAAAAGAAGATTTACAGATGTTACTCCTTTTCGTCTTAACCATATTGGGTTTGGTAGTCACATAAAAGCATCAATTAAGTAATTATGATAATCTTACGTGATAACAGATGATGCAATCAATAATCCAAAAGGGTTTATTGTTTTCTCACTCACTGGTTTTTCAGTTTTCTCCATGGCACGCCTCTGTGAGCTGTTGTTGTTTTAAAAGAGGTCTCTTCTTGCTGTTTTTTCCAATAATCATCATCTTATTATCCATTTATATCATTGTTACCAACAGGTAAGTATTAGCTAAACTATTCTTAAGTGCTTTAATTCTTTCATAATCAATCATAAAGACGTGAAATCATAGAATCCAACTATATATTGTTATAATCCTGCTATAAATCAATTTGATTCCTTAAATCCACAATTCTATGTCAAGTTCCTCTACTTATATCTTTCAATAGGTTCTTTGGAGTATAAGTGAGTCATTTATCTTTAATTCTTAAAGTTTTTCTCTAAAATTTGTTTTCTTCAAGAATTATCTTTATAATTATTCTTGCAAAAAGATAATTATATTTTAAAATAATTTTATTATTTTAATAAAAGAAGTTTTTATTATTAAATTTGTCAGCCTGTGACTCAAAACCAGAGCACAAGCATGACAGCCAATATACCATAAATCAATGGTATAGCCAAGATACCACCAAAACATGGAGCTGAGCCAAATTATCTCAAAAAGTATCAAAAGAAAGAGGAAACTCACCTTTTTCTGAAAATGTAAGTCCCATCACCATAGGACAAAGAATAACAAAGTTATTCATGCTCAAAGTTACTGGTGAGCATAAACCTTAATTTTCACCTCTCATCTGAAATACAGAGGAAGAGGCTTAACCCCATCAAATGGGTATGCAAAATAAAGCTCTAAGCCAGGGCTGTCTAATGGTACCAGCCAAACTGAGCTAGCACCAGTATTACTGAAGTTATGGTCAAATTCAGGCCAAATAAGGGTGAACAAAACATTCACCTCTCATCTAACTTCTACAGTTTTAGTGTGAGATACCTAAAGTGGGGTCTTTTTGGAAAGATCACAATCAGGGCTATCTGATGGTGCCATTCATTTCCTCATATATCAACTAGAACAAAAGATATGGGGCAAAAAAGCCCAATACAGCTTTTGGCCAAAACATACATATGTACAAAAGCCTTGTGCATGGAATAACTTTGCCATTTTTGATGATAGTAGTATCAAATGAGGTACCATTGTGTAGAGCACATTCAGGGCTACACACTGAACCAATTTTGAGGTTGATATCTCAAAATCTGACAAAGGTATGGCTGTTTTAAGGTCAAAATCCCACAGTTTGGCCAATACAGCCGTATAGTGGGATACTATCCCATAATTATGATTATGAGGTGTCAAACAGATGAAGAAGCTTATTTATACTTCAATACCTCATAATTAAGTCAAATACAGAGGTCCATACAGGTTCTGTACAGTTGCTGACGCGTCAGGAGCACCAGAATACACCTGTAAACTCCATTGGTGAAGATTTTCACCCTGTATAGGGTAAAAATGACTACTTGTGGTTCTAAAACCACATTCCAACCCAATACTAGCCTGTATTGAGTGTATAGAACCACAAACCAGCCCACAGTAGTGAAAATTTTCACTCTGTGGTCGTGTGCAGAGGTAAACCACCTCCTACTACCCCAGAACAAGATAAAAGGAGGCTTTGCCTCACCAGGAAGGAAATCCAGCATCCTGTTCTTGATATTCTTACATGGCATAACTTCTTAAAAGAAGTGGTACTCTTAGAATTTAACAGGTATAATATAAGTTTAATTATTGTAGGGTTTGTTATTGTAAACCAACAGACAAAAATGCACCCAGGGCTATCAGCAGCACTCACCATCACTAAATTATTTTAGTATAGCCCTTTTACTCATATTCTCACTTTAAAATATCATCAACATTTTCGTGTCACACTCAGAGTTACAGTTTCTATTATCATTTTGAAGCTATATCATAGAGTCACCCTGACATTTTGGGGGCCTGGCCAGGTTTTTTTACCTATTTTAGACGAAATTCTAGCTTGTTTTCACTATTTTTAGCTTATATTCATGCATTTTAGAGTTATTATCCTTGTTTCATTGTTTATTTTCACTTTTTTAAACCATAAGAAGCCCTGAAGGGGATTAATTTCGTGATTTTTCTCTATTCTGATTTTTCTCTTTACTCAAAAAAGAAAAATATATAAAAAACATAATAAAAAAAAACTGTATACATATCCTTTTTTGAAAAATAATATTTTTCACTTTTGAAGAGCTATAAATATATAATTTATATTTATAAAATATTCTCTTTTTATAATAAAGTAAAAACCATATTTTATTATTGTTTTTTTTTCATAATATATACAAAGTATATATTATTTGAATTTTTCTTGAAGAAAACCTCTGATAAATCTTTTTTTCACCCAAATTGGTGTGAGAAATTGATTATTATCATTATTATTGATAATACCAATAATAATACTTCATAATAAAATAAAAACCATATTTCTTTATTGTTTTTTTTCATAATATATACAAAGTATATATTATTTGAATTTTTCTTGAAGAAAAACTCTGATAATTCTTTTTTTCACCCAAATTGGCGTGAAAAATTGACTATTATCATTATTATTGATAATGCCAATAATAATAGTTCATAATAAAAGAAAAACCATATTTTATTATTGTTTTTTTTCATAATATATACAAATTATCTATTATTCGAATTTTTCTTACATAAAAACTGTGATAATTCATTTTTTCACCCAAATTGGCATGAAAAATTGATTATTATCATTATTATTGATAATTCCAATAATAATACTCAATAATAAAATACAAATCATATTTTATTATTCATCTTTTTTCATAATATATACAAAGTATATATTGCTTGAATTTTTCTTACAGAAAAACTCTTATAATTCATTTTGTCACCCAAATTGGCATGGGAAATTGATTATTATCATTATTATTGATAATTTCAATAATAATACTTCATAATAAAAGACAAACCATATTTTATTATTAATCTTTTTTTTAATATATACAGAGTATATATTGGGGAGAGCTGATTGATATTTATTCTTGATATTTTCAATAATAACTTGTCCAAAGTGACTTATAAATTCCTAACAAAAAAGGGATTCAATCAACTAGCTAAAACTCTCACTTTAAAAATCAGAAATGATACCACCTCATTCCAAAGACTTTGGATTTCCAAGGGATTATTCCTTACAAAGAGAAACAACCATCAGTTGGAATAGAGGCCTGGAAAAGAGAGAAGTTAAAGTTGTTCAAAGTTATAATACACGGCAAAATGAACCTTCCTAAACCTTCCAAGATGGGTTTCAACAGAAAACCTCCAGGAATGGCTTGCATAGAAAAGTTTGTTCTAACCCATCAAATCTTCCAAGAACTTCTCCAATGGGGAATGGCAGACAGGGAATTCAAACCAGATTCCCACTACAAAGAGCTTGTAGAAAGTATTCAGAAGATTTCCCTCAAAGAGATATTCTTCAAAGAACTTATTTTAGACAAGAAATGGAACAAGAGATAACACACTCTGACCCCTTCAGGCTCATGAGGACTGGTAACCCAACCAGACTCCCTAGTGGCTTCACACCACTCAGGAACCAGCAGATCAGTGACCAAGAGTCACTATACTTTCCAATCCAAGATAGAATCCAGGAGAGGAAGAGGATCATAAGGCAAGAACAAGACTTCTTTCAACCAGAGGCTGAAAGAGTCAGATCCTATGATCCAGAAATTGTTGGACCTGTTGCAAGAAGTATAAAGAAACAACAAACAGTTGTAAATACTTCTAATGCACCTAGCAGCCCTATGATAAGGAATGATATCTCCACTCAGATGAAACACAATGTTGTGATACCTGAGGATACCATAAGTAGTAATACTCTATGGTTACAATTTTCCCAATTTGTAGAACAAACTCCAAAAGAGTATGAAAGACTCCATGAAAGTATTTTGAGTTTACAAGAGGTTTGTACCTTACAAACCAAAACTATTCATACTCTTCAAGAGGACTATATTGAATTGTATAAAGCCTCAGAATATTCCAAAAGAAGACTAAATCAAGTCTTAGAGGAGCAAAATCACTGCAAAAGGGACAGGGAATACCTGGATCAAGATATTGACAAATCATTCAATTTCTGCCAAAAAATGAAACCCCAAACACAAGAGCATGTTTCTGGAAACAGCCCATACCACAGGAAGACATCAAACCAGATTCTTTATTGGTGAATAAGGAAGGGTCTCCATCAAAATACCAAGATGGAGATAATATGTCCTATACTGACAAGGAAGCTGTAAAACAGCTTCCTGAGGCCTCAAGCTGGCCCAAATTCTCTGGAACTGGAGGGTATGATCATACGGAACTCATAGATTATATTGATGGACTGTTCACTGATGTACCAAGTATACCAGATTACTGGATTACTGCCAGATTAAATACAGCTTTTAAAGGACATGCTAGTATTTGGTACACACAAATGAAAGAAATCCATGGAAGAAGAAACTGGCCATGGTGGAGGAGCCAAATAATCTAAAAGTACAGAAATGATACATGGATATGGCAGAAAACCCTTTCATTTGGAAATGATAGATACACAGTGGACAAAGATCCATATGATTGGTGTCTGAGACAGTCAAAAAGGTTAATAGCCATTGACCCTCACATAACAACAGAAATGAGAAATCACAAACTGTTGACCAAACTACCAGGAGACTTAGAACATGCAGTAAAATGCAGATGCTCCAAAGAATCCACCTTGGATCAAATATCCAATAATTTGCAAGAAGTAAGGATTAGAACATCTATTGGTAGATACAATAACCATAGTACTGGTGATAACAGGGATAATCCAACCCTGGAAGCCAAAGAAACTCATGATTCAAAATCTGAAATCACAACAGGATTTCACAACTGTGAATCACCCAATCACTATGCAGAAAATTCTCCCAAAGACAGAGAAGAGATATTTTCAAGGGAGGAAGAAACAAGAAAAGACCAAGAAGGTCATGAATCTGACTCTGATAGTGTGGGGAATGGCTATGGAAATAATTCATACAGTGAACCCAACCCCCATGAGGAATATTTGGTGGGATTGAAGAGCCATGGAATAGAGGAAATTGGTTCAGTCCACTCCCAATGGAGGAAACCAATGACCAAACACCCGGATGGTTTGAAACATAAGCCACCAGACAGGGAGGGTATGACCACAAGAAAGTTGTTGGCTCAAGGTAAAATGAACCCTGCTAATACCTCCAAGAAGAGAGGAAAGTCTCATCAATGATGAGCCTTTTTTTAGAGGGAGGGTATGTCAGCTTGTGACTCAAAACCAGAGCACATGCATGACGGCCAATATACCATAAATCAATGGTATAGCCAAGATACCACCAAAACATGGAGCTGAGCCAAATTAGCTCAAAAAGTATCAAAAGAAAGAGGAAACTCATCTTTTTCTGAAAATGTAAGTCCCATCACCATAGGACAAAGAATAACAAAGTTATTCATGCTCAAAGTTACTGGTGAGCATAAACCTTAATTTTCACCTCTCATCTGAAATACAGAGGAAGAGGCTTAACCCCATCAAATGGGTATGCAAAATAAAGCTCTAAGCCAGGGCTGTCTAATGGTACCAGCCAAACTGAGCTAGCACCAGTATTACTGAAGTTATGGTCAAATTCAGGCCAAATAAGGGTGAACAAAACATTCACCTCTCATCTAACTTCTACAGTTTGAGTGTGAGATACCTATAGTGGGGTCTTTTTGGAAAGAGCACAATGAGGGATATCTGATGGTGTCATCCATTTCCTCATATCTCAACTAGAACAAAAGATGTGGGGCAAACAAGCCCAATACAGCTTTTGGACAAAACATACATATGTACAAAACCCTTGTGCATGGAATAACTTTGCCATTTTTGATGATAAACATATCAAATGAGGTACCATTGTGTAGAGCACATTCAGGGCTACGCACTGAGCCAATTTTGAGGTTGATATCTCAAAAACTGACAAAGTTATGGCTGTTTTAAGGTCAAAATCCCACAGTTTGGCCAATACAGCCTTATAGTGGGATACTATCCCATAATTATGATTATGAGGTGTCAAACAGATGAAGAAGCTTATTTATACTTCAATACCTCATAATTAAGTCAAATACAGAGGTCCATACAGGTTCTGTACAGTTGCTGACGCGTCAGGAGCACCAGAATACACCTGTAAACTCCATTGGTGAAGATTTTCACCCTGTATAGGGTAAAAATGACTACTTGTGGTTCTAAAACCACATTTCAACCCAATACTAGCCTGTATTGAGTGTATAGAACCACAAACCAGCCCACAGTAGTGAAAATTTTCACTCTGTGGTCGTGTGCAGAGGTAAACCACCTCCCACTACCCCAGAACAAGATAAAAGGAGGCTTTGCCTCACCAGGAAGAAAATACAGCATCCTGTTCTTGATATTCTTACGTGGTATAACTTCTTAAAAGAAGTGGTACTCTTAGAATTTAACAGGTATAATTATAAGTTTAATTATTGTAGGGTTTGTTATTGTAAACCAACAGACAAAAACTGCACCCAGGGCTATCAGCAGCACTCACCATCACTAAATTATTTTAGTATAGCCCTTTTACTCATATTCTCACTTTAAAATATCATCATCATTTTCGTGTCACACTCAGAGATATAGTTTCTATTATCATTTGAAGCTATATCATAGAGTCACCCTGACAAAATTCTTCTTGTAATTGATTCTTGTAGACAATTACTGCTCACTGTTAAGGTAACTAGTAGTTTTAACATGTGAAAGAAATAATTCTTTAATGCTTTAATTGTGGTTATAATAATATTTTATTATTATGTTTCGTAAGAACAGACATAGTACTGCCGATTGATAGTAATATTATCATCAGTTTCATAGTCAAATCTTACATTTGGGGGCCTGGCCATGATTTTAACCATAGACTTGGCTTTAATCATATTCTAGACTTCATTTTTTGTTCTAAAAACTACCATACCTACCCATATCTTATATTTGGAGGCTTGGCCCTGTTTTTTTGAACCTTTTGCAATTAATTAATATATTTTTAAGCTCTACAATATATTAATTTAATAATTTTTTTCTTTCAATTTGAAGTTAAAATAAATTTTTATTTTTGGAATTTTCTTAACATCTTTTTCATTGAGGAATTTGGTTTAATTTTATACTGTTTTTACAAGTGGCTTTTTCAGATCCAAAAACTTATAAAATCATTCTTTGAGTTACTCCGAATTAATTTTGGTTCAAATTCTTAAATTTCAATTTTTTTCTTTAAAAAGAATATTTTTTTAATATTAAAAAATATAAAGCTTTTTAAAAATGTTTAAGAATATTTTAAAAAAAGTATAAAAAATAATTTTTCTCTTTTATAATTTTTTCTAGTGTCTTTAATCAAATACTGTGCAGCTGGCAACAGACTCAGTAAAAGATATATCACTAGTCCAGAATCTGAAGACAGTATTGAGGTGCAAATTGCTAAAAGAGGCACCTTATTTAACTCAGAAAAAGCTAAATTACCACCAAAAGGTGTGTGTTTTATCTTATATTTTTACTTTTTATCTTTAAATTGACGTGAAAATGGTGCATACCAGAAATGGAAGCAACTATTCAGTCCAAACAGATGGATGTGGACAAGGAAGAGGCAAGACAAAATCCAGAAGTTCCAAATATTCCTCAAGAAAGACACATCTGGAGGATGCCAGAGTTGCCCCCCATTCCCCAAGGTCTGTACCCACAGATTTTGACCTGAATTCTGAGTCTGAACTTATTCATGGCAATATTTCCAGGGCTGAACCATTTTCAGGTGGCAGCAATAGAAATATATCAATGCCAGTACAAAAATTGGTTCAGAGTAGCCAAATAAGAAGAGTGGGAAATATACCCAAGCCTTTAGCAGGGGGCCATGAACTCTTACTTACACATCAAGAGCTTTCCGGGTCAGGAGAAGACCATAGAACTCTTAGGAGGTTGGAGCCCATTGTCTTGCAAAGACAAGGTCAAAAAGATAAAGAATTGGTTGAAGAACCAAATTCTTTTATCCATAGACCAGAATAAAGAGTTGGAAATGAATCCAGCTTTGGAGACAGAGGCCCCAGTGGCGTCTACCAGCTCCAAACCAGCTCCAGAAGTGTTCAAGGACAAGCGCAAAGGACCTCAGAAGAAGAAGAGAGGTACCAAGCACCATCAAGGCAAGGGCAAAGGCAAAGCCAATTGGCACAGACCTTACCCACAAGGGTACAGGATCCCCAAATTGGAGCCTTAAGCCGTGGACAGTGTATTCAACATGGCCAGAACTCTGATGGAATTCACAGCCAAGGAGGAGGAAAGGATAAACAGGAATTTTTCATGCAAATAATACAACAAACAAATTTTGTAAAACGTAGTATTGATGTGGAACTTGATAAATTTGATTCAAAGATAAATAAAATTACATCAGATATCAGTGAATTGAAAAGAAATGACAAGAAGCATACTGAATGGTATCAATTGACAAATGTCAGCCTTGATTCCATCATCAATACATGTGACAGAATTGAGAGTAAATTTCGAAGTGATGAAATGAAGATCTTTCCATTTTTAACATTAATGATCAACTTAAAATTCCAAAAGATCATATATTAGAAATAGCTGAGAATACCAATCAATTTGCTACACATTTAGCAAAAAGTGACAGTGAAAGGCAGAAGTTAAAGGATGAAATCATTGCAAATGTGGAATAAATTCATAATAATTATGAACCACATATGGCAAGACATTCTACACCTTTGACTGAAGAAAACATTTCTGTTAAAGGAAGTTTGACCCCACTCTTAGGAGAAAATGTTATCTCTGCAAGACATATTCCCAAATTACAATAATGGCCAACATTCTCTGGTGAAGGTGAATACAACCATATTGAGTTCATCAGAACTATTGATATGTTGCAAAAAGAGTTTAATATATCTGATTAAAGCATAGTGGGAAAATTACACTGTCTGTTTACCAGAACTGCAAAGAAATGGTATTACAAGATGAGAATTGTAAGGTTTGACTATGAAACAATAAGTAAAAAGTACTAATATTTTACTTATTGTACTATGAATGTCCTTATAAATGGAATAAATAAGATAAAAATAATTATAATAATAATGAATTATCATAATTATGGCGTAAAAGAATTATATTATTAAAAAAAATAGAATAATGTAATTTATATTATAAAAAAATAATATATACAAAATAAATATATTAATATAAGAGAATTAATATATTTAAAAGCACTTTATTATTGCTACCAACAAATAATAAAGGCTTAAAAATTTGTTTTTTATTAATAAAAAACAATCAATAACAATAATATTACCAATATTAAAGTTATAAATTAATTAGAATACTATTTATATTAATTATAGAATTATTAAAAGTAATAATACAAAAAATTATTATAATAAGAGAAATAACATACTTTTAATGCTTAATATAATAGTTTTGAATAGATTTACACCTAGAAATGTAAATAAAACTTGTTTACATTGGAGTTACAATAAAGTTTAAGAGAAATTACAAATTTTCTTGATTTTACGTGGAATTGAGGTTTTTAAGAGAAATTTAAACAAAACAATTAAATAATTGTAATAATCACGTCAAATATGAAAATTATTAGAAGATTGCCTTTGATCTTTAATAATATAAAGGCTTTATATATAAATAATAAAGAAATTACCTTTTTATTTAATTATTCAATGTTTTGTAAGTGTCTGAGGGGAAAACAGAGTAAAAAGAGCTCTATTTATAGAGAACACGTCCCTCCTAGAGTCAAACAGGCTTCTACTAGTGGCGTGCACTGATCATATCCACTGGAATTGATCAATATTTTAAGGTTTGGTGATGATTACATCATGATCAAACCATCTTGTCTCATTATTATGCCAATATTTAGAGTTATCACTACAACTCTAGGTTTGATGATGTCAAGGCTTGAAAGAACCCCAAGATTCATGGATTTTATTAGTTTTAATCATAAACTAAGAGTATTCACCAATTGTATCACTCATATGACTGTTAAACTTAATTTAAGGTTACAGTGAGTGATCATAAATGATCAAATTAAGCTCAAACTTTGATCCTTAATAACTTTTAATATTTACACGCTACAGAAATTCAGAGAGTGATTTCTGATAGCTTGGCATAACCTCATTATGCTTCTAAGAGAATTTCATTACATCATCAAAACTCTATTTCTGATGATTTTTCTTGTAACTCATGTTTTCGTCAAATTTTAATATTTTAAACTTCAAACCATGATTTCAAGGTGTTATACCTTTTCAAGGTGTTATACCTTGAATATTACAATAAAACATACATCATTGTTCATAAATGAACTAGTAGAATCTAACTGTCTACTTTTTTTCAAGTTTGTACCACTTTCACAACACAGTGGTCAACAGCTTCATTGATTTTAATCAATAATTCCTTACAGGATTTAACCTTGTTTATAACTTTTGAAATAAACTTCATTTCTGTATTACTAAATTAATTACGTGATGACTTTATCTTTGGTTCATCACTCTATCATGCATATTTCAAAAGATATTAGCTAAAATCCTTGAATATATGTGTTGACCAAAAAAGTGCATATATTCAGCTTAATTCCTTAAGTATTGACTTTCGAGCTTAGCTTCTTAATGGTTTTATATGTGGATCTTTATGGAGAGTTTAATGGTACGATTTATTCCACATGTTGTTCCATTGGTCTTTGAAATAAATAAGGATTTATGTTTTTTATAAGGTATTATTACTTATAACTCATTAAATATTGACTTTACAGATATGCCATAAAAATGGTATATGTGTATTTTACCATGGGGAATCCAATGGTATAATTTGTTTCACATGTTTATTCATTGGCTTTTCTTTTACACCAAGTTTTATGCCAATTTATGGCATTTTTGTAGCTTTAAGGTAATTATTTTTAATGTATAATTATTTTAAATATTTCTTGTGACCTTTATGGGTATGTGGTCATATCTCAAAGGTTCACAAGAATGGACCATGGGAAACATTATTGGTCTTGGTGGAAATCAGAAGTGATTACTAAATGGGCAAATAATTCCTGGAGGTTTAAAATGGAAAATGCTTTTGAAAGTGCCATTTTTAACTCAGAGAAAGATAAACCACTTACTTGGTTCTTCAAGAAAAAAGACAGATTATCTACTTTACACCCATATATGTCTGACACTATGATTTATATAAAAAGCAGATGTGCGGAACCCTGTTCAAAAGAGGACTACATTAATGCAATGGAGGATATCATTACCAGAACAAAAATTGGTAAAACTTGGACTAAAATCCCTATGGAATTGTCACAACCACGAGTTTGACCCTCCTCCTTGATGGTTGCGGCAATCCAACCTGGAGCCAAGTTGGGGCCAATTGGTCACATCATATCTTTTATGGCCAATTGGCCCCCTTGGGTGTTCCATGGCACCCACGCCATAACACCTTCCAATGGGCATTTTATGGCCTCAGGCCATATCCTGCCGCCATTGGCCTTTTTGGCCAATTCCTACTTCACCAACCCCCAGGCCTTCATCTTTGATTTTGGGCCTGGGGGGTCATTTTGTCTTCTAGGGGCCTCCAGGCCCCCTAGCCCCCATCCTTGGATTCAAGGCCATCCCTTTCATTATTGGGGTTCTGGCCTAAATGGCCTTTTGGGGCCATTTAGGCCCCTTTTGGCCTGATCCAATGAGTCCAAAAGGGGCCAAAGGGGCCAGCCACCTAGGTCCCAAACCACAATCGAGCCCACCTGAGCCATTTTTGGCCACCACCTCCTTGGACCCAAAAATGACCAAAAACCTCATGGACACCTTTTTGGCCATAAATCCCATAGGACCAATCTTTGGCCATGGACCACCATGGCCTCTGGCAACCACCAGATCAGCTCAGCCCGTCTTTCCCCTCAACTCCAGGGGATTTCTTCCTTTCCCTCATACCATCCGTACTCAAGGTTGCAGGCATGGTGCATATATGGTATTATATACCATTATGCACCATTTTTGCTCAGCAATCCAATGATGAAGTTTTCAGGATCCAATTCCACCTTCTCAACTCAAGGTCTCAAATCCCAACACCCATTTTGAAGGAGGATTAATCAGCTCATCAGTCTGACAAGTTATGGCGGCAATCAGAACACTCTTCAAGGATTCCAACCACGTGTATCTGCAGGAGTTGGGTTGGCACAATTCATTCAGGATTATTCAAGGGAAATTCTCAAGAGGTATTACACCATTTCAATCAGGTGTCAAGGCAGCAAGTATTCAATATTCCTTTGGACAACCCAATTCATCTGTACAGGCCTCATTCAATCAACCTGTATGGTCTTGGCCCAATTGGGTCATTTCATATTCCTCTGTGGGAATTCCATCACACAGTTGAAAATTCAAGATGGCTAGAACTGTATTTCCCAATCCGGACAATACAGCCATTGATCCACCTTCCAGGATCAATCTTTCAGTTTTCACATATACCGGCTACCTTTCATCACCTGGGGACTTTTTCCCCAGTTAATTAATATATTGGATTTATTATTATCCTTATTTTCTTTTATATTATTAAGGTTAATACTGATAATTTTAAGTCAGTCATTGGCACCCTTTCTCTTTTCTTTCCTCGCCTGTCAGTGGATATTGTTGGTCATATCCTTTACTAATTCCATTGTTCTTTCTGGAAGGTTGAAACAGTGAATTGAGGATTCACTTGGTTGGCTTCTTGGCTTTTGGCTTTCTTTTATCTTTGGCCTCTGGCTTCATTCTTATTATTCGTTGTTATCTTTGGAATTTTTTGTCCTTTCTCTTATTCCTGCTTAAGAAATATATTCCGTAGTATTTCTTATCATCTTTGGAGCCCTCCAAGTGAGTTCTTGATTCCTGAGTGCCAGGCCCTCTTGCTTCCATAAGAGCCCCTGTGACAGGAATCTAAGATGGTCTCAAGGATTCCCAGAGAGGACAGAAGACCAGAAAGACCTGTCTTGAAGATTCATAAATGTGGAAGCACTTCACATTTAGCCAAAACTTGCACCAAAAAGACAAAAATCAATGAAGTTCAAGTCATTGAAGAAATTCAGTGTACTGAAGAGAAAGAAGAATCTGATCAAGACTCTGCAGTCTCTGAGGATACACCAGTGGAGGACTATCCCATTGAAAACATTACAGCTTTCTTTGAGGTAAAAGAAGTCCATACCCACTTGCCACAGTACAGTGAGGATTTCTGAAACCTGATCAATATCCAGGATGCTAGGATGTGTAAGACCAAACCTGCTAGAGGTAAGGGTTATACTGCTGGAGCATCCTGTATCACATCAATTCTGATGAATGGTATTGAAGCCAAAGTAAATTTGGATACAGGGGCATTCTGCATTTGTGTAGGAAAAGATTATCTCCAAGTTATACTTCCTGTATGGAAAAATCACCTATTATCAATAGAAGGTGTACAATTTAGTAGTGCCAGTAACAATTTGTACCCTTTGGGCATATTGGACACTAATATTGTGTTCCCACACCCTGCAGGAAGTATAAGAATGAAGACAGGGATAGTAGTAATGGATAATTTCCCATCTCAGCACATCATTCTCGAAAAGGATTACTTTAATATTTTTGGTATTGAAATCAGTAACCATAAAGACAGATATTTCACAATCGGGGATAACAAGAGATAGAAATTTTCTTTTTCCAATATGCCAAAACAAATATCTGTAGTATCTTCTGTTAAGGATACTTATAAAGATGAATTTGTGTCTAATCGACTTGTTGAAGCACAAATTAATCCATCATTGTCACCAAAGATGAGGAATGAACTTATTGATGTGTTATACACATACAATAATGCATTCGCCTCTGATATAGAACCATAAGGTGCTATAAAAGGACATGAAGTTGATATTACTCTTAATATTGAAAGACCATATCCTCCAGTACTTAGAACCCAGCTTATACAGCCAGTACCAGAGCTAGAGAAGCCTTGGAGAAACATATCCAAGAGTTAATTCAACTTGGTGTACTAAGAAAAGTAGGCCATAATGAAGAAGTTGAAGTGACAACACCTGTTATTATTGCTTGGCATAATGATAAATCAAGAACGGTTGGAGATTTTAGAGAATTGAATACCTACACAGTTCCAGATAGGTATCCTATTCCCAGAATACAAGAAACCTTGACCCAATTATTTAAAGCCAAGCTTATAAAATCAATGGATGAATTTAAAGGCTTTCATCAGAATGTTTTGACTCCTAAAGCTAAGAAATTACTTAGAATTATCACTCACTGTGGTATTTATGAGTATCTTAGAATGCCATTTGGCATTAAAAATGCTCCATCTCATTTTCAAAGAATGCTGAATACCATCTTCCCTACAGAATTATCTGAAGGATGGCTTATCATTTCTATTGATGATATTATCATATGTTCTGATTCATGGTCTTTGAACCTTGAAAGACTTGCAAGAGTACTTCACAAATTTTCAGAAGTGAATATGAAGATTTCACTCAAGAAATGCAATTTTGGTTTTGAAGAACTCAAGGCATGAGGACATATTGTTTCTGGTTTAAGCTTGGTTATTGACAAAAATAAAGTAGCAGCAGTGTTACTTAAGCCAATAACCCACAATAAGAAAGAAGTGATGTATTTTCCTTGATTTGCCAGTTATTGCAGGCAACACTTGAAAGATTTTGCAATTCTAGCCAAGTCACTCTATAGAATCTGTGATCAACAGAAATTATTTGAGATTACACAGGAGAGAATTAAAGCTTAGGAGAAGATAAGGAAAGCACTTACAGAAGCACCTTTACTCATCATGCCTGACTGGAATATACCGTTTAAATTGTACATTAATGCATGTGGAGATGGATTAGGGGCAGCCCTACATCAAGTCCAAATTATTGATGAAAAACCTACAGAAGGACCAGTTTGTTACATCTCAAGACAAATCAAACCAACAGCAGCCAGATATGGTGCAAGCCAAATGGAGTGCTTATGTTTGGTATGGGCACTTGAGAAATTACACTATTATCTTGATGGCAATGTTTTTGAAGTGATAACTGACTGTAATGCAGTGAAATCACTTCCTAACAAAACTCAAAAGTATCCTATATATTAAATGCAATTCCTAATATGTGCAGGTAATAGCTGTTCAGCTTTTGAAAATTTCTAAAATGAGAAATGAAAAGCTTTACATAAACCAATCATTGACCATGGCCAGCCTATAAAGGAAGGAGGTACGTCAGCTTTCCCAAAAAATCATCAATAACTCACCTACAATCTCCCAAATCCAAACCAACATCATAGGCATCAAACTTAGTACTCACCAGTCAAAACATCTTTGGCCTCCCATCCTGACCAACTTTAAGAAAATCCATAAGCATTACAGCTGTAGGGAGGGGAAATGTCATCTATAAAACAACCAAGCCATCCGTTTGAAATTACTACCATTTCAGAAGTTTTGGAAGAGGTTGGAACTTTGTTGACTGTTCTTGCCAAGTTCTAGCTAATTGTTCCTCATTCTTCAGTCTCCTCCTGATCTTTCCCCAGGTTGGTTGTATGGGTCCTTTGACTGCACTGTTGCAATATCATGCGTGTCAGCCTGTGACTCAAAACCAGAGCACAAGCATGACAGCCAAAATACCATAAACCAATGGTATAGCCAAAATACCACCAAAACATGGAACTGAGCCAAATTAGCTCAAAAGGTATCAAAGGAAAGAGGAAACTCACCTCTTCCTGAAAATATAAGTCCCATCACCATAGGACAAGAAATAACAAAGTTATTCCTGCTCAAAGTCATTGCTGAGCATAAACCTTAATTTTCACCTCTCATCTAAAATCTAGAAGGAGAGACTTAACCCCATCAAATTGGTACTCAAAATGAAGCTCTAAGCCAGGGCTATCCAATGGTAGCAGCCAAACTGAGCTAGCACCAGTATTACTTGAGTTATGGTCAAATTCAGACCAAATAAGGGTGAACAAAACATTCACCTCTCATCTAACTTTTACAGTTTTAGTGTGAGATACCTGAAGTGGGGTCTTTTTGGCAAGAGCACAATCAGGGCTATCTGATGGTGCCATCCATTTCCTCATAACTCAACTACAACAGAAGTTATTGGCCAAACAAGCTTAATACAGCTTTTGACCAGACCACGCCAATGTACAAAAATACTTGTACATGGGATAACTTTGTCATATTTAATGATAACCATGTGAAGTTGGGTACCATTGTGTAGAGCCCATACAGAGCTATTCAATGAACCAACGTTGAGCTTGATATCTCAAAAACTGACAGAGTTATGACCATTTGAAGGTCAAAATCCAACCTGCTGTCAGATACAGCCTTACCATGGGATAATATCCCATAACCATGAATATGAGGTGTCAAATAGACGAAGAAGCATGTTTTTACTTCAATACCTCATATTTCAGTCAATACTGGGGTCCCATACAGTTTCTGTACAGCATTCTACGCGTCATACACGTCAGAATCAGGCTGTGAGGTCCCCAGATGAAAATTTTCACCCTGTATTGGTGAAAACTGCCCAGATGTGGTTTCAAAACCACATCTGAGCCCAATACAGGGTATACAGGCTGTTTGCAAACCACAAGTCTGTCATAGAGAGTGAAAAATCTTCACTTCCTCTACGTGGAAAGGTCTAGCAGCCTTTCCACCTCAATTTCAGGATAAAAGGAGGGCTTTTCACAGCCAAAAACCTTTCCTCATCCTGCTCTTGAATAACCTATGCAGTAAACTGTCAAAAACAGTTTTAATCTTGGTTAAATAATCAGGTATAATTATAATCTTTAATTATTGTAGACTTTATTATTGTAATCCAACAGATAAAGCCTGCACCCAGTGTTCTTAATAGCGCTCACCACCACTATTTCTCAATAGTAGAGCCCTTTTATCTTATTATAAAACATTTATAAATCTTTTTAAATCATTTTTCTGCCGTGTCACATACACAGTTAAAGTTGTAATTAGCCTAGTTATACCTTTATCATAGTATCATCCTGACATTTTGGGGGCCTGGCCGTGTTTTTGACTTTTTTTTGGACCTTACAGGTAGGTTTTTTCTCTGTTTTATGACTTATTAACCATTGTTTTATCCTTTTTTAGGCGTAATTTCTATTTAAAAATATATATTTTATATATTTTACCTTTTTTTATACATACTCATATTATAAGAGTATTTTTTTACGTGGTTAACACCCACAGTAACTTATTATTTTTGGCGTGTTTTGCATATAAAAACACATAAGCCACTAATAAAGTCCTGTATTCTTGACTGAATAAGGACACCTCTGACTGAAAAACCATCAGTTGAGGCGTGGTCAAGTGTATTGTTAATTCAATAACACTTGTATACAAACCACTTTTTACAGAATACACTTGCAAACCACAAGTGTATCTGAGGGATACTGACACACAAACAGTGTGACAGGACAACATAAGCTGTATTTTTGACGTGAAATTGTTAATTCAATTAAACTGTCATTATACAAGGGCATACTGTAATAATATACAAGCCCAGAGGCCATTCTTAGACGTGCAAAACCAGCCTTTTAAGAAGTCTTAACTGACATAAGCCCTCTTTTTCCTGTTTTGATTCAGTGGAAGAAAACTACATCCCACTTGAAACCCAGTCACAGGCCAACACACCAGTGACACCCTAAGAACCAGAGGGCAGCAAGGGTAAAGGAAAAAGGATTAGTGAAGGCCTCATTACAGCCAAGAAGTGGACACCAATAACCACTCAAAGGAGTAGAAAACCACAAAACTCTGCTTCAATACAAGGTAAACCAACCTTAACCACTTGTACAGGGAAGATTACAATTATTAACCCAGTTGTAACCTCCAAAGGCAAACTGCCCAAATAAGCAGATAACAAATTTGTACAAGGCACAGTCAAAGGTAAATACCCTAAGAACAAAAAGTTTTTGACTGCTTGCAAACACTGATATGTCCCCTGCATACCTCAGAGACCTTGGCTTCCAAAGGAACCAGCCAGAGGATAGAGCAGGAATGTCTAGAACCAGAAGACCTGAAAGAAGACACATTGGACACAGTGGTGGATGGCAAAACAATGAGGGAGATAATATCAACCTTGCCATTCACACTCCAATTCAACAGAAACCTCAAACCAGAGGACTGGAAGGATATGGATCAAGTTCTTCAAATCCACCAACTCCTCAAAGATTTGTTTCAATGGAGCATGGACAACAAGAGGTTCAACCTAGCAGCTCACTGGGCAGAACTGGGATCAAGTTGCCAGAAGATCTGTCTCAAAGAGATAGACTTCAAGGACCTTATGGTAATCACCAAGGGTTGGAACCCTACCAGGCAGCACAGACTGCTGGAGGCAAGGGCACAGAGGATAAGGGAGAACCAAGCCACTATCCAAGCTATAGAAGAACAGTTAACCCAGACAGGGCCTACTCAGATTCCTTCAGGTTCACAAGGAGCAAGCCAAATCAGCTCTCAAGTGGCTTCACACCATTCAGAAACCAGCAGATCAGTGGCCAAGAGTCACCATTCTTCACAATTCCAGGAAGTTTCCAGGAGAAGACAAGGAAACAAGGGCAAGAACAAAGCCTCCTTCAACCAGAGGAGGAAAGAGTCAGACCCCATGATCCAGAAGCTGTTAGATTTGGTAAAAGAAGTACACAAGAACCAGAAGTAGTTGTAAACCACTCTAGAATCAGTAGTCCTAGTAATAGAAACATTACCCCCACTCAGACTGAAAATACCATTATCACATCTGAGAGCAACATCAACAGTGACACACTGTGGTTGCAAATGTCCCAATATGCTGAGCAATCTGCAAAGCAGGCTGCAGAATTCGCAGCTGCCCAAGAGAGGATGAGAAAAACTCAAGCCTCATTGGAGCAGATAGTTAAAAACCTTCAGGAAGGATATGCTCAACTGAGCAAAGCCTCTGAAGAAACCAACAAGAGACTGAATCAAGTCTCTGAAGAACAACACCATAGCAGCAGGGACAGGGAGTGTCTGAACCAAGACATCAACAAATTGTTTGATGCCTACCATAGCTTAAAGCCCCAACCACAAGGACAAGCTATGGAGAATCCATATCAACCAGATGCCATGTTGTTGAATAAGGAAAGATCTCCATCACAATAACAGGATGGAGATGGCATTTCTTATTCAGAGAAGGAAGCCTTGAAACAGCTTCCTGAGGCCTCAAACTGGCCCAAATTCTCTGGATCAGGAGAATATGATCATATGGAACTCATAGATTATATTGATGGACTCTTAATTGATGTACCCAGAATACCAGATTACTGGATTACTGCTAGACTGAATACTGCATTTAAAGGTCATGCAAGTATATGGTACACAGAAATGAAAGAAATCCATGGCAGAAGAAATTGGCCATGGTGGAAGAGTCAAATAATCCAAAAGTACAGTAATGGACCTTGGATATGGCAAAAGACCATGTCATTTGAAAATGACAAATACTCTGTGGACAAAGATCCATATGAGTGGTGTCTCAGACAGTCTAAAAGACTTAAAGCCATTGATCCTCAAATGAACATTCAAATGAGGAATCATAAACTTCTGACACAACTGCCAGGAGAACTAGAGCATGCAGTAAAGTGCAGATGCAACCAACATTGCACTCTAGATGATATAGCCAATACCTTACAAGACATAAGGAAAAGGACTAATATAGGGAAATTCACCCCATATAGAAGCAATAGTTTCAAAGAGAAACAACCTTTCAGGGTAGAGTTTAAAGACAAACCCAGAGAAAGAGTGACAGAAGTGGCAAAGAAGAAGAATTCTTGTCACAATTGTGGTTCAACAGACCACTATGCCAACAACTGTCCAAAAGCAAAGAAGAAAGTCTATGCTATAGAAAAAGTCCCTGAAGAAGAACCTCCAACAGAGGATTCTGAATCAGAATCTATGGGAGATGCCATCAGAGAACTATCTGATGATGATCTAGACCCAAGAGAGGAACTTCTAGTGGAATACCAAGAGGAAACCCCATTGGAAATCCAGGATATACAGTTGGAAGCAGGCATGCCACAAGACACTGCCAACAAGAACTTGTGTAAACATACACAAGATGCACAAACATTCCTGGTTACACCAACCAAAGGAATGGCATATATACATGGAACAGCCACAAAAATGACTGTATGTATTGACAATGCTCAGCACCCACTGATCATTGACAGTGGAGCACATTGCTCCATAGTGGCCAGAAATTATCTGGATAGCCACTTCCCAAACTGGGAAAAACAGCTCTTGCCCACTAAGGCAAAGAACTTTAAGAGTGCATCTGGAAAGATGACCTCTATTGGGACAATTATCGAGGAGATAATTATACCCCACAGAAAAGGTAATATCAGACTCAACCCAGAGTTTGTAGTGCTTGAAGATGCCCACATCCAAGGGTTTTTACTGGGAACAGATTACCAGAGGATGTATGGCATAGATATTTACAATAGTAAAAATAGGCATATTACCATTGGTACTAACAAGGAAAAGAAATTTTCTCTTGATATATACCAGATATCTTCCCAGGACCCACTGGAAGAACTTCTGAAAGAATTCAGAGAGGGACAGTTTAGCACTACCCTCACCAGTAAACAAAAGCTAAGTTTACTGAAGATGCTGAGGAAGAATAGACCAGCATTTGCCATTGGTGAAGAACCATTAGGAAAGATCAAAGGCCATGATATAGAACTATATCTGGATGTAGAAAGGCCTTATCCACCCATGTTAAGGAGACCTCCTTACCCAGCAAGTCTGGAGACCAGGAAAGAGATTGAGAAACATATCAATGAACTCCTGGACATGGATGTCATTAGGAAGATTGGACATAATGAAATAGTGGAAATCACCACTCCTGTCCTAATCACCTGGCATGATGGCAAGTCTAGATTGTGTGGAGATTTCAGAGCCCTGAATAACTACACAAAAGCAGACAGGTACCCTATACCAAGGATACCTCATGCCTTGGATAAGCTAGCCAAAGCCAAATACATAACCAAGATGGATTGTATGAAAGGCTTCCACCAAAATGGAGTTAAACCAAACTCCATGAAGTTTCTCAGAATAATATGCCATATGGGCATATATGAGTACACCAGAATGCCATTTGGCATCAAGAATGCACCAGCCCACTTCCAAAGGATGATGGACACAATATTTCAAGATTAAATATTGGAAGGCTGGATGGTAGTATATATTGATGATATCATTATATACTCAGAGACATGGGAAGACCATGTACAATACATAGACAGAGTGCTAAGTAAATTTACACCCATCAATCTGAAAATTTCACTTAAAAAGTGTAATTTTGGCCAACAAGAGCTACTAGCTCTAGGACACAAAGTCTCAGGCAGTATGTGAGCCTTTGAGATATGACCACATACCCAACAAGGTCACAAAAAGACTCAGAATAATTATAACTTTAATATAACTATATTAAAATTACTTAGAATAAATATACACTAAGAATAATTACTTAAATATACAAAAAATACCATAAGTTGGTATAAAAATTGGTTTAACTTAAAAACCAATGAATCAACATGTAAAATAAATTATACCGTTGGATTCCCCATGGAAGAATACACATATACCACTTTTATGGAATATCTGTAAAATCAATATTTAAGGAATTATAAGGTATAATACCTTATAAAAACCATAAAACCTTATTTATCTCATGAACTAATGAAACAACATGTGAAATAAATTGTACCAGTCGATTTCCCATGAAGCTCCACACATAAAACAATTAATAAGCTAATTTCCAATGTTAATACTTAAGGAATTATCCTGAATATATGCACTTTTTTGGTCAACGCATATATTCAAGGATCATAGCTAATATCTTCTAAACTATACATGATAGAATGATGAACCAAAGATAAAGTTACCACGTAATTACTGTAAGAACACAGATATGAACTTTATTTTACTAATTATAAACAAGGTTAAAACCTATGATGAATTATTGATAAAAATCAACAGAGCTGTTGACCACTTTGTTGTGAAAGTGATCCAAACTTAAAAAAAAGTATACAGTTGGATTCTCCTAGTTCATTCGTAAAGAATGATGTATTTTTTATTATTAAATTTAGGGTATAACCCCCTGAAATCAAGGTTTGAAGTTCAAAATATTGAATTTCAACAGAAAAGATGAGTTACAAGAAAAATCATCAAAGTTAGAGTTTTGATGATGTAATGAAATGCTCTTGGCAGCATAATAAGGTTATGCCAGGATATCAGAATTCACTCTCTGAATTGCTGTAGCGTGTAAATCTTAAAAGTTATTGAGGATCAAAGTTTGAGCTTAATTTGAGCGGTTATGATCACATACTGTAACCTTAATTTAAGTTTAACAGTCTTAAGAGTGATAAAATTGGTGAATACTATTAGTTTATGATTAAAACTAATAAAATACACGAAATTTGGGGTTCTGCCAAGCCTCTGATGTCATCAAACTTAGAGTTATAGTGATAACTCTAAATAATGGTGTAATAATGATGTAATATGGTTTGATCATGATGTAATCACCCTCAAACCTTAAAATATTGATCAATTCCAGTGGATATGATCAGGACACGTCTACTAGAAGCCTGCTGGACTCTAGGAGGGAGGTATTTACTATAAATAGAGCTCTTTTTACTCTATTTTCCCCTCAGACGCATCAAAAACATTAAATCAATTAAATAAAAGGTAATTTCTTTATTCTTTATATATAAAACTCTTATATTATTAAAGACCAAAGACCATCTTAATATTAATCACTATTTTTACGTGATTAAATCAATTCTTTAATTGTTTTTGTTATAAATCTCTCTATAAACTCATTTCCACGTAAAATCAAGAAATTTAGTAATTTTCTTTATTTTTTATTGTAAATACAATTTGAAAAAGTTGTATTATATTCTTTTGGCGTAAAATATCTCAAAATTATTATTTTAAGTGCTAAAAGTAGGTTATTTCATCTTATTATAATAATTTCTCTCTTATTATTACTCTTAATAATTCTTAATTAATATAAATAGTATTTATATTAATATATAACTTTAATATTAGTAATATTATTGTTATTAATTGTTTTTTATTTATAAAAAACAGTTTTTTACGTCTTTATTATTTGTTGGTAACAATAATAAACAGCTTTATAATATATTAATTATTTTATATTAATATATTATTTATAATATTATAATTTCATATAATATTAATTTATATTATTATATTCATTTAATAATATAATATTTTTACGCCATAATAATAATATTTCTTTATTATTATTATTATTTTAATCTTATTTATTTCAATTATAAGGACATTCAGAGTACAATAAGTAATAAATTAGTAATTTTTACTTATTGTTTCATAGTCAAACCTTACATTTGGGGGCCTGGCCATGATATTTACTTAAAAGACCTTTAAAAAGATTCTACTTGGGTTTATCCAATGATAAATTATATTTATAATCATAAAATTATATAATAATTTTATATTTTATTGATTTTAAAAGCTATTGAGGCATTTGGAGAGCAATTGTACTGTCTTATACGTGGTTTTTCACATCCTTAGACTTGCAAGAACTTTCTTTGAGTGACTCTAGTGATTAAAAGAGATATTTTATAAATTAAAAATAATTTTTATTATAATTTAATTTTATAAGAATCATATTTATTTTTTATTTTATTCTTTAAAAATAAAAAAAAAAATATAAAAAATATTAAAAAAAAAAAATATTAAAAACCAATAAAAAAGTTATTTTTATTCATTTTTATTCATTTCTTTATTTATTTCAATTTTTCAAAGATAAAAAAGCAATTTCTACGTGGAAAATTGCCATATCTTGCCAAAAATAACACTTATTATAAAAAGACTTATATTTATTTGTCTTTTTTAGTGTTTGAAGATAACCCAACAGAAGACAACCAAGCTACTGTTGAGAGATTGGTGGAAGAAACTTGTCAAAGTTCTCCTACACCAGTTATCACCAAAAGAAAGAAAGCTAAGAAATTAGACTTTCCAGGGCCCACCATTCAAGACTCTGAAGGTGAGCACCTCTTTTTAAATTGCCATAAAAGAATTTTATTCTAAAATACTTTTATTTTTTCTTATTCTTTAAATTATGACTACCAGAAGAGGTTCCCAATACTCCATCCAATCAGATGGAGCTGGACTCAGAGGTAGAATTGATCCCTCAAAAGGGAAAAGAAAGGGCAATATCCCCAGTGGAACAGAATCCACACAAGGAAGTGCCTTATCCCAAAGGCAAGTCCCAGAAATGCCCATGATATCTGAGCCTGAATTGGAACTAAGTATGAGTAACTCAAATAGGTACAAATCACATTCAGAGGGCTCAAATAGACATCTACATGAGCCAGTACAAGCAGTATTACACAGTATACAAGGACAAAGACTGGGAAATGCTGCCTCAAATACACCAAGGAGTAATGAACTCCTGGCACATCCTGAAAAAGTTCCTCAAAGAGGAGGAGATAGTGAAATACTCCAAGGGATGGAATCCACTGTCATCCAAACCTCAAATCAAAAAGATCAAGGATTATCATGCCAAAAAGAGGGAGGCAACCAAGGAAGAAGCCCCAGTAGCTTCTACCAGCAAGCCTCAAGCCAACCCACTTCCCCAAGAAGGGAAGAAGAACAAGAAAAAGCATTGGAGGAAACCATATTCCCCAAGCTACAGAATCCCAAGAATCCAAAAGGATTCCATGGACAATGTTTTCAACATGGCCAGAACCTTGATGGAATTCAAGGACAAGGAAGAGCAAAGAATGAGACAACCTCATTTCCCAAAGAAATAACCTTGTCCAAAGATGTTGTAAATACTTGAACAGAAATTAAAAATAGTATATTACCTCTAAAAGAAATTAAAGATAGTTTATTATCACTACAAGAAATAAATAACAATTTATCTTCTTTAAAAAAAATTGTTGTGCAAAACAAGAAAGAAATTGACAACATTAAGTTTATTGTTGAAAATAATAAACCAAAAAATTTAATTGACAATACTCAAAAATTAATACAAGGACAACAAGAATTGTATAAATACATAAAAGATATCAAAGACAAGACTTTGACAATCAATTATGATGTGAGTATTGACAATCTTATAGAAAAATTAAATAAATTAAGTATTTCTGTAGAGAAATTTGAAGAGAAAACTTCATCACACCAAAAATTACTTTTGGACCATGTGGAAAAAAGTGATGAAGCAAGAATGCATCTGAAAGATGATATTCAAAGTGAAATAAGGCTTATTACAGAAAAAATGGATAAAATTAATGAGGCTAATTTAAATATGCCAAAGTTATCAACTCCATTTTCTCATATAACAAGCCCTGTTAAAACAAAAGAGGAATTGTCAAATCCTTTCATAACAGACTTGAGTCACCAAGACAATAACCAAGTCTTAATGAAGGAAGCACCTCAATTGAAGGAATGGCCAACATTCACAGGAGAAGGTGAATATGACCACATGTCATTTATTAAAACAATTGACATGTTACAAGAAGACTATGCCATACCAGATGAATTAATCACTGCAAGATTACATTCATTGTTTGAGAAATCTGCAAAAAGATGGTATTATGGCATAAGACAAACAAATGGTAAAAATACCTGGTCTTGGTGGAAACAAGAAAAAATCACCAAGTGGGCAAATGATGCCTGGAGGTATAAGATAGAAAATGCATTTGAAAACTCTTTCTTTGACCCAGAGAAAGATAAACCTTTAACTTGGTTCTTAAAACAAGTTGAAAGGCTTAATGCACTGTACCCAGAAATGTCACAGAAGATGGTGCATATGAAAATACTTAAAAAATGTGGAGGGGAACTAGAACATGCCCTAAGAAGCAGGTGTATAGAACCATGCTCCACAGAAGACTATATAAATGCACTAGAAGATATAGTGACAAGAACAAAAATTGGCAGGACTTGGAAAAAATTGGACATTAAAAGCCCAAATAAACCATTTATCAAAAAAGATAAGTCAAAAGAATCCTTTAAGCCCAATACATCCAACAATAATGAGCAAAGAAAATGCCATAAATGTGGAGGTATTGGACACTTAGCCAATAATTGCCTTAAAAAAGCAAAGATTAATGAAATTGTGGAAACAGAAAGCCACAATGACAAAGAAGAGGAATCTGACTCTGAAAAAGAAACAGAAGATTCAGAAAGCTCTGAAAGTGATGAAATCAATATAATTAATGCACAAATTAATAATATTGATATAATTTATGAAGTACTGGATGTTAATTCAAACTTGCCACAAGTTGGAACATCTGACACAAATCTGACAAACATACAATATGCCAAAATGTATAGAACCAAACCTGCAAGAGGAATGGGATATACAGCTGGAAAATCAAGTATTAGTATTGTTATGGTTGATAACCAAGAAGGAAAAGTTAACTTGGATACAGGAGCATATTGCACTTGTGTTGGAAAAAGTTATTTAAAAACCATTGTCCCAGACTGGCAGGAAAAACTTATACCAATACAAGGTGTCAAATTTAGTAGTGCAAGTGAGAGCATGAAGCCCCTTGGAATAATTAATTTAACACTAATTTTTCCTCAACCCTCACAATGTGTCAGAATTAAAGTAGAGTTTGTAGTAATGGACAACTGTACTAGTAATCATTTCATACTTGGGAATGACTACTTATCAATCTATGGTATAGATATCTCCAACCAAAAGGATAGATATTTTACCATAGGAGATAACAAAAGACAAAAGTTTGGATTCTTAAATAACAAAAAACAAATCACAGTTATTAAGAATGAAGAAAAAATTCGAGAAAAGGAACTTTTTATATCTGAACAACTCAAAGAGGCAGAATTCAATCAAGAATTAACAGAAAAAATGAAAGAAAAATTGATTGACCTCTTATTTAAGTATAAAAATGCCTTTGCAACTGACAAAGAGCCACTAGGTGCCATAATTGGACATGAAGTGGATATAATTCTTAATGTAGAAAAACCTTACCCACCTTTATTAAGAAGACCTGCTTATCCAGCCAGTCCAAGAGCTAGAGAAGCCTTAGAGGTGCACATTAAAGAATTAATGGACCTTGGAGTATTAAGAAAGGTTGGACATAATGAACAAGTAGAAGTTACTACACCTGTCATTATAACTTGGCATAATGGAAAATCAAGGATGGTAGGAGACTTCAGAGCCCTGAATACCTATACCATTCCAGACAGATATCCAATACCCAGAATCCATGAGACATTAACCCAATTGTCACAAGCTAAGTTCATCACAGCTATGGATGCTCTTAAGGGTTTTCATCAAAATGTCTTAACAGACAATGCCAAGGAACTACTAAGAATAATAGTCCATTGTGGAATTTTTGAATACTTAAGAATGCCATTTGGAATAAAAAATGCACCTTCCCATTATCAAAGAATGATGAATACCATATTCCCTGAAGAATTATCAGAAGGATGGTTGATTATCTATATTGATGATATCATAGTTTGCTCAGAAACTTCGGAAAATCACCTTACAAGACTAGAAAGGGTACTACAGAAAATAGTCCAACTAAATATGAAAATTTCCTTGAAAAAATGTCATTTTGCATACAGTGAATTAAAAGCACTAGGACATGTAGTATCTGGCCTTAGTCTAGGAATAGACAAAAATAAAGTAGCAGCAGTCCTACTTAAACCAATGCCTCAAACCAAAAAAGAAATGCAATCATTTCTAGGATTTGCTGGTTACTACAGACAGCATATAAAGGACTTTGCAAAGATTGCTAAATCCTTGTACAAGCTATGTGACAAACAAACAGTCTATGAGATGACAGAAGAAAGAGTCAAGGCATATGAAGAATTGAAAAATTCCATAACAAATGCCCCATTTCTTCTAATGCCAGATTGGAAACTGCCCTTCAAACTGTACATTGATGCTTGTGGAGAAGGATTAGGTGCTGCACTTCACCAAACACAAATTATCAATGATAAACCAGTGGAAGGACCAATTTGTTTCATTTCAAGGCAAATAAAGCCAACAGAAGCAAGGTATGGAGCAAGCCAAATGGAATGCTTATTCTTAGTGTGGGCTTTCGAAAAACTGCATTATTATTTGGATGGCACAGTATTTGATGTAATCACAGACTATAATGCTGTGAAATCATTATTAAATATGAAGACTCCAAATAGACATATGCTGAGATGGCAAATTGCTATCCAAGAATATAGAGGAAATATGACTATTGTACATAAATCTGGAAATATTTATAAAAATGCAGATGGTCTTAGCAGATGGGCTCTAGCAAATACCCCTGACAATCCAGCATGGGTACGACAAGAAGAGCATCATATAGAAGGAATATGTGTTACAGACATTGGCACAGAACTCTTTAACCAAGTTAAAGAAAGCTATAAGACAGACAAAAATTGCCATATCTTAAGCCAACTTCTAATGAAAGACTGCAAAGATCCATCACTTTCATCAAAACTAGATGAAATATGGAAAAAGGCATATGATGAAGGAAGATTTCACCTCCTTGATGGAATCCTTTACCATAGAACAAAACACACATGTGTTATGGCCTTAACAGACAGAACACTAATAAACACTATTTTACATGAGTGTCATGATAGTGTTGCATCTGGACATCTCTCAGAAGATAGGACACTAGAGAGGGTGAAAACCTGCTCTTGGTGGCCAAATTGGAAGAAAGATGTTGCAGAATACTGCCAAACCTGTGACAGATGTCAAAAAGCCAACAGAGCCACAGGAAAGAAATTTGGAATGATGATCCAAATCCAAGAACCAAAATCCCCATGGGAAATAGTTCATATGGATTGGGTAACAGCCTTACCTCAAGGAGGAGACAGGAGTTATAATGCATGCCTAGTATTAGTTGACAGGTACAGTAAAACTCCCATGTTCTTACCATGTCATAAAGATGACACAGCTATGGATACAGCCATAATGATATGGAATAAAGTCATTAGTCACACAGGCTTATTCCAAAATATTATAAGTGACAGAGACCCAAAGTTCACTTCAGCATTATGGACAAATCTCCATAACTTGTTTGGGACAAAGTTATCATTCTCAACAGCTTATCATCCTCAAACTGATGGTCTAGCAGAAAGAATGATACAGACCCTAGAGGATATGATCAGAAGATTCTGTGCTTATGGGCTAGAATTCAAAGATTCTGATGGTTTTACCCATGATTGGTGTACACTAATACCAGCACTTGAACTGGCATATAAGACATCAATCCATTCTTCCACTGGCAAAACACCAGCAATGCTAGAGAAAGGTTGGAATCCAAGACTTCCTTATGAGACCCTCAAAAATGACTTAGTGGATATACATCCAACAGCAAGCAGTTTCAAGATAATGCTTGACAAAGCAAGACACCATGCAAACAGATGCATGCAAGATTCTTTTAAATATGCAAAAGAAAGATGGGATAAAAGTCATAAGCCACCTGATTTCAAAATAGGAGACTTGGTTTTAGTATCAACCCTTAATTTCAATAACATAAAAGGCCCAAAGAAATTGAAAGATTCCTTTTGCAGGACCATTCATGATAAAAGCACTTCATGGACCCAATGCTGTGCAATTAGAACTCACAGGTGAACTAATGAACAAACACCCAACTTTCCCTGTAAGTCTAATAAAACCTTACAGTTCAAGTGACAAGGAGTTATTTCCACTAAGAAATAAACCCCCACTTGAGATTCCCCCCTTGGAAGAAGGAGAAGAAAAGAAAATAGTAAAAGTGCTTAAAGAAAGGAGGACAAGAAACAAAAAAGAAAGGGAATACCTTGTAAGGTATAGAAATTCAACTCAAGAAGATGAATGGCTACCTGAGAAAGATATAACAAATGCTGATAAACTAATAAGAAGGTTCAGACATGAAAGAAAGCCTGAAAAATAGAAAAGTTAAGCATTATTGAGCTTCAAGACTAACAAAGTCTAATGAAGAGGTAGGACAGTGGATGATACCCTAATCACACATATCAGATTGTGGTACAATCTTTTTTGGTGGTAGGGAATGTGAGCCTTTGAGATATGACCACATACCCAATAAGGTCACAAAAAGACTCAGAATAATTATAACTTTAATATAATTATATTAAAATTAGTTAGAATAAATATACACTAAGAATAATTACTTAAATATACAAAAAATACCATAAATTGGTATAAAAATTGGTTTAACTTAAAAACCAATGAATCAACATGTAAAATAAATTATACCATTGGATTCCCCATGGAAAAATACACATATACCACTTTTATGGCATATCTGTAAAATCAATATTTAAGGAATTATAAGGTATAATACCTTATAAAAACCATAAAACCTTATTTATCCCAAGAACTAATGAAACAACATGTGAAATAAACTGTACCAGTGGATTCCCCATGAAAATCCACACATAAAACAATTAATAAGCTAATTTCCAATGTTAATACTTAAGGAATTATCCTGAATATATGCACTTTTTTGGTCAACGCATATATTCAAGGATCATAGCTAATATCTTCTAAACTATACATGATAGAATGATGAACCAAAAATAAAGTTACCACGTAATTACTGTAAGAACACAGATATGAACTTTATTTTACTAATTATAAACAAGGTTAAAACCTATGATGAATTATTGATAAAAATCAACAGAGCTGTTGACCACTTTGTTGTGAAAGTGATCCAAACTTAAAAAAAGTATACAGTTGGATTCTCCTAGTTCATTCGTGAAGAATGATGTAATTTTTATTATTAAATTTAGGGTATAACCCCCTGAAATCAAGGTTTGAAGTTCAAAATATTGAATTTTGACAGAAAAGATGAGTTACAAGAAAAATCATCAAAATTAGAGTTTTGATGATGTAATGAAAAGCTCTTGGCAGCATAATGAGGTTATGCCAGGCTATCAGAATTCACTCTCTGAATTGCTGTAGCGTGTAAATCTTAAAAGTTATTGAGGATCAAAGTTTGAGCTTAATTTGAGCGGTTATGATCACATACTGTAACCTTAATTTAAGTTTAACAGTCTTAAGAGTAATAAAATTGGTGAATACTATTAGTTTATGATTAAAAATAATAAAATCCACGAAATTTGGGGTTCTGCCAAGCCTCTGATGTCATCAAACTTAGAGTTATAGTGATAACTCTAAATAATGGTGTAATAATGATGTAATATGGTTTGATCATGATGTAATCACCCTCAAACCTTAAAATATTGATCAATTCCAGTGGATATGATCAGTACACGTCTACTAGAAGCCTGCTGGACTCTAGGAGGGAGGTATTTACTATAAATAGAGCTCTTTTTACTCTATTTTCCCCTCAGACGCATCAAAAACATTAAATCAATTAAATAAAAGGTAATTTCTTTATTCTTTATATATAAAACTCTTATATTATTAAAGACCAAAGACCATCTTAATATTAATCACTATTTGTATGTGATTAAATCAATTCTTTAATTGTTTTTGCTATAAATCTCTCTATAAACTCATTTCCACGTAAAATCAAGAAATTTAGTAATTTTCTTTATTTTTTATTGTAAATACAATTTGAAAAAGTTGTATTATATTCTTTTGGCGTAAAATATCTCAAAATTATTATTTTAAGTGCTAAAAGTAGGTTATTTCATCTTATTATAATAATTTCTCTCTTATTATTACTCTTAATAATTCTTAATTAATATAAATAGTATTTATATTAATATATAACTTTAATATTAGTAATATTATTGTTATTAATTGTTTTTTATTTATAAAAAACAGTTTTTTACGTCTTTATTATTTGTTGGTAACAATAATAAAGAGCTTTATAATATATTAATTATTTTATATTAATATATTATTTATAATATTATAATTTCATATAATATTAATTTATATTATTATATTCATTTAATAATATAATATTTTTATGCCATAATAATAATATTTCTTTATTAGTATTATTATTTTAATCTTATTTATTTCAATTATAAGGACATTCAGAGTACAATAAGTAATAAATTAGTAATTTTTACTTATTGTTTCATAGTCAAACCTTACACCTTAGTCTGGCAATTGACCAGAACAAAGTAGCAGCAGTACTGCAAAAGCCAGTACCAAAGAACATCAAAGAGATGCAATCTTTCCTTGGATTTGCTAGCTACTATAGAAACCACATCAAAAACTTTGCTCACATAACTAGTAGTTTATACAAGTTATGCTCAAAGGATGTAGTTTTTGAAATAACCAAGGAAAGGAGGGATGCATATGAGAGGATCAAATATGAACTCACAAATGCACCTGTGCTCATCTTGCCTGACTTTGAACTACCATTCAAGTTATATATAGATGCAGAATGCAGCCAAGGCTTAGGAGCAGCCCTTCACCAAAGACAAATTGTGGATGGTGAACCAAGAGAAGGTGTAATATGTTACATCTCCAGGCAGCTGAAAGATTCAGAAGCCAGGTATGGGGCCACCCAGACAGAATGTCTATGTCTAGTCTGGGCTCTACAAAAACTCCATTATTATTTGGAGGGTGCAGTCTTTGAAGTCTACACAGACTGCACAGCCTTGAAGTATTTACTAAACATGAAGACTACTAATAGACACATGCTGAGATGGCAAATAGCCATCCAGGAGTACAGAGGGAACATGACCATCATATACAAGGAAGGTAAAAGCCATACCAATGCAGATGGCCTTAGCAGATGGCCACTGGACAATGTCAAAAGCAATCCAGCTTATGACCCTGAAGTTGCTGCAAAAATTCCTATCCATTTTATGGAAATAAATAGGAAGAAAAACTTCAGATTCTCTGAATGGGCACCAGGTAGTGGTACCCTTGACAGTGGAAACACTGATTCAGAAGGGACGGAAAGCCCCATACTGGGAATAAGTTCCTCAGAATTGCACAATGAATTTTTCAATGCAGTACTGAAATCTTATGCTAAACACAAACAGTGTAGCATACTACTCCAACTCCTTCAACAGAAATACAGGAACCCAGAACTGGAAACCCAGCTGGAGGAACCTTGGTTGAGGGCCTATAAGGACAATAAATTCTTCCTTATAGATGGCCTGATTTATCACAGAGAAAAGCACACCAGTGCACTCACAGTGACAGACAGAGACCACATCTCTTTAATCCTGCAGGAATGCCATGACTGCCCCTACATGGGACACATGAGTGAGGACAGGACTAAAGAGAGGGTAGCAAGCACAGCTTGGTGGCCCAAGTGGGAGCAAGAGTTGAGTGAATACATCAACACTTGTGAAAGATGCGAAAAGGCAAATAGAAAGCATGGGAAGAAATATGGGTTGCTTCAACACATAGAAGAACCCAAGCACCCATGGGAAACCATCAACATGGACTGGGTCACAGGACTTGTCCCAGGAGGCAAAGAAAACTACAATGCCTGCTTAATCATAGTTGATAGGTTCAGCAAGAGCATGAGATGTCTACCATGCCATAAAGAGGACACAGCCATGGACACTGCTCTGTTATTTTGGAATAACATCATATCCACCTGTGGAGTCCCTAGGATCATAATCAGTGACAGGGACCCAAAATTCACATCTGAATTTTGGACCAATTTATATGAAATTCTTGGCACCAAGCTTGCTTTTTCCACAGCTTACCATCCCCAAACAGATGGCCTAGCTGAGAGGATGATCCAAACAATGGAGGACATCCTCAGGAGGTTCTGTGCCTATGGCATGGTGTGAGCCTTTGAGATATGACCACATACCCAATAAGGTCACAAAAAATACTCAGAATAATTATACCTTTAATATAATTATATTAAAATTAATTAGAATAATTATACACTAAAAATAATTACTCAAATATACAAAAAATACCATAAATTGGTACTAAAATTAGTTTAACTTAAAAACCAATGAATGAACATGTGAAATAAATTATACCATTGGATTCCCCATGGAAAAATACACATATACCATTTCTATGGCATATCTGTAAAGCCAATATTTAAGGAATTATAAGGTACAATACCTTATAAAAACCATAAAAACTTATTTATCTCAGAAACTAATGAAACAACATGTGAAATAAATTGTACCAGTGGATTCCCCACAAACATCCACATATAAAACAATTAATAAGCTAATTCCCAAAATCAATACTTAAGGAATTATCCTGAATATATGCACTTTTTTGGTCAACGCATATATTCAGTGATCATAGCTAATATCTTCTAAACTATACATGCTAGAATGATGAACCAAAAATAAAGTTACCACGTAATTACTGTAAGAACACAGATATGAACTTTATTTTGCAAATTATAAACAAGGTTAAGACTTATGAGGAAATATTGATAAAAATCAACAGAGCTGTTGACCACTTTGTTGTGAAAGTAGTCCAAACTTAAAAAAAAGTATACAGTTGGATTCTCCTAGCTCATTCGTGAAGAATGATGTAATTTTTATTATTAAATTCAGGGTATAACCCCCTGAAATCAAGGTTTGAAGTTTAAAATATTGAATTTCTACAGAAAAGATGAGTTACAAGAAAAATCATCAAAATTAGAGTTTTGATGATGTAATGAAAAGCTCTTGGCAGCATAATGAGGTTATGTCAGGCTATCAGAATTCACTCTCTGAATTACTGTAGCGTGAAAACCTTAAAAGTTATTGAGGATCAAAGTTTGAGCTTAAATTGAGCTGTTATGATCACATACTGTAACCTTAAATTACGTTTAACAGTCTTAATAGTGATAAAATTGGTGAATACTATTAGTTTATGATTAAAACTAATAAAATCCACGAAATTTGGGGTTCTGCCAAGCCTCTGATGTCATCACAATTAGAGTTATAGTGATAACTCTAAATAATGGTGTAATAATGATGTAATATGGTTTGATCATGATGTAATCACCCTCAAACCTTAAAATATTGATCAATTCCAGTGGATATGATCAGTACACGTCTACTAGAAGCCTGTTGGACTCTAGGAGGGAGGTATTTACTATAAATAGAGCTCTTTTTACTCTGTTTTCCCCTCAGACGCATCAAAAACATTAAATCAATTAAATCAAAGGTAATTTCTTTATTCTTTATATATAAAACTGTTATATTATTAAAGACCAAAGACCACCTTGCTATAATCATCTATTTTGACGTGATTAAATCATTTATTTAATTGTTTTTTTTAAAAATCTCTCTAAAAACTCATTTCCACGTAAAATCAAGAAATTTAGTAATTTTCTTTATTTTTTATTGTAAATACAATTTGAAAAAGTTGTATTATATTCTTTTGGCGTAAAATATCTCAAAATTATTATTTTAAGTGTTAAAAGTAGGTTATTTCATCTTATTATAATAATTTCTCTCTTATTATTACTCTTAATAATTCTTAATTAATATAAATAGTATTTATATTAATATATAAATTTAATATTAGTAATATTATTGTTATTAATTGTTTTTTATTTATAAAAAACAGCTTTTTACGCCTTTATTATTTGTTGGTAACAATAATAAAGAGCTTTATAATATATTAATTATTTTATATTAATATATTATTTATAATATTATAATTTCATATAATATTAATTTATATTATTATATTTATTTAATAATATAATATTTTTACGCCATAATAATAATATTTCTTTATTATTATTATTATTTTAATCTTATTTACTTTAATTATAAGGACATTCAGAGTACAATAAGTAATAAATTAGTAATTTTTTACTTATTGTTTCATAGTCAAACCTTACACATGGAATACAAGGACCATGAGGGATATACCCATGATTGGGTCACCCTCTTACCAGCAGTCCAACTGGCTTATAATACAAGCCAGCACTCTATCACAGGAAAAACACCTGCACTGGTAGAGAAAGGGTGGAATCCCCTCTTACCTGTGGATCACTTAAAGAAAAATCTTCTGACCATCCACCCCACAGCCAAAGACTTCCATGATATGTGGAAGAAAGCCTGTGATACTGCTGCCAAATGCATAGCTGAGGACAAAGAGTATAATAAGCAGAGGTGGGACAAATCACATATGGAACCTGACTTCAAGGAAGGGGACCAGGTGTTAGTGTCTACACTGAACTTTAACAATCTCAAAGGACCCAAGAAAATGAGAGACTCATTTGTAGGGCCCTTCACTATCATTAAGCTGATAGGGAAGAATGCAGTAGAGGTCAAGCTCACTGAGGAGATTTCTAGGAAACACCCAGTCTTTCCAGTGAGCCTGGTCAAACCCTACTTCCAAACAGAGGAGGATAAATTCCCCTCCAGGAAGAAGAAAACCACTCCACCAGAAATAGTGGAAGTAGAAGACTCTCCTGGACCTGTGAGTAAAATCATCAGGGCCAGAAAAATCAGACTTAATGGGATGGATCAGAGACAATATCTAGTCAGATTCAAGAACCAGACAGCTGACAAAGACAAATGGTTGGCAGAGGATGCCATACCAGATGGGAACCTCCATTTGAGGAGATTCAGAGCCTCTAGGAGGACTGAACAGTCTCATCAATGATGAGCCTTTTTTAGAGGGAGGGTATGTCAGCCTGTGACTCAAAACCAGAGCACAAGCATGACAGCCAAAATACCATAAACCAATGGTATAGCCAAAATACCACCAAAACATGGAGCTGAGCCAAATTAGCTCAAAAGGTATCAAAAGAAAGAGGAAACTCACCTCTTCCTGAAAATATAAGTCCCATCACCATAGGACAAGAAATAACAAAGTTATTCCTGCTCAAAGTCATTGCTGAGCATAAACCTTAATTTTCACCTCTCATCTAAAATCTAGAAGGAGAGGCTTAACCCCATCAAATGGGTACTCAAAATGAAGCTCTAAGCCAGGGCTATCCAATGGTACCAGCCAAACTGAGCTAGCACCAGTATTACTTGAGTTATGGTCAAATTCAGACCAAATAAGGGTGAACAAAACATTCACCTCTCATCTAACTTTTACAGTTTTAGTGTGAGATACCTGAAGTGGGGTTTTTTTGGAAAGAGCACAATCAGGGCTATCTGATGGTGCCATCCATTTCCTCATAACTCAACTACAACAGAAGTTATTGGCCAAACAAGCTTAATACAGCTTTTGACCAGACCACGCCAATGTACAAAAATACTTGTACATGGGATAACTTTGTCATATTTAGTGATAGCCATGTCAAGTTGGGTACCATTGTGTAGAGCTCATACAGAGCTATTCAATGAACCAACTTTGAGCTTGATATCTCAAAAACTGACAGAGGTATGACCATTTTAAGGTCAAAATCCCACCTGCTGTCAGATACAGCCTTACCATGGGATAATATCCCATAACCATGAATATGAGGTGTCAAATAGACAAAGAAGCATGTTTTTACTTCAATACCTCATATGTCAGTCAATACTGGGATCCCATACAGTTTCTGTACAGCATTCTACGCGTCATACACGTCAGAATCAGGCTGTGAGGTCCCCAGATGAAAATTTTCACCCTGTATTGGTGAAAACTGCCCAGATGTGGTTTCAAAACCACATCTGAGCCCAATACAGGGTATACAGGCTGTTTGCAAACCACAAGTCTGTCATAGAGAGTGAAAAATCTTCACTTCCTCTACGTGGAAAGGTCTAGCAGCCTTTCCACCTCAATTTCAGGATAAAAGGAGGGCTTTTCACAGCCAAAAACCTTTCCTCATCCTGCTCTTGAATAACCTACGTAGTAAACTGTCAAAAACAGTTTTACTCTTGGTTAAATAATCAGGTATAATTATAATCTTTAATTATTGTAGACTTTATTATTGTAATCCAACAGATAAAGCCTGCACCCAGGGTTCTCAATAGTGCTCACCACCACTATTTCTCAATAGTAGAACCCTTTTATCTTATTATAAAACCTTTATAAATCTTTTTAAATCATTTTTCTGCCGTGTCACATACACAGTTAAAGTTGTAATTAGCCTAGTTATACCTTTATCATAGTATCATCCTGACAATGCGGGGGCATCCGTGGTGATGATCCAAAGGACATTTCACTGAAGGTTTCAGCCAACACCTCTCGAAATTTTGCATTGGTTGCTCAAAACCTCTACTCTTTGAAGTTGAGGTTGGTGAAGAATCCAAAACATGCAACTTATACCGGATATTACACCCCAGGCCAGCCTGCTCTTCTTGGTGATCCCAAGAGAGTCAATATTGACATGACCAACAACATTTTTGCTGTCAGCTTTGGGTTGATCATTAAGAGAGCCGAAATCCCTTCCAGTACAAGTGGAGAGGGTGATACAACTCTGTCTTGCACTATCCGTCATACCAATTGGGACAGTGAGGTCAGTTCTTGCCCTAATAATCCAAAAAGAGGGCATACCTGTTCAAACAGTTTGTCTCAATGTACAGGCAAAAAACATGTTGCCTTTGATGTCATCTACTTAGTAAAGAAGAAAGGTGGCTCAGCTAACATTTTTGGTTTGTTTCAACTTGGCGGCGAAGTGAGAATATCGGGAATCCTGGTTGACTGAGATCATGAAACGGGACATTTGGTTGTCATAGTATGGGTTCTTTACAATTACAAAAAGGTCACTTCTTGAAACTAACTGATTTTCTTTTTTGTGTGTTCAGTGTAGGTAAATAGTGTAAGTGTGTCTAAAGGACATAAAGCCACCAAGGACATTTCTGTTATGAACCAGCCATAACCTCAGCAAAACAGCAACTGAAAGCGTCGCCTGTGAGTGCCTGAAGATTTATTCACTCGAATAAATTGATGCCTGATTTATTTTGCTACAGTGTAAATTTAATACCCAGAAATCCCTCCAAAACTGGCAGTTCCTCAAGGTCTGGAAATAGTAACAGAAGCCTTTGTGATCTTCATATTTCAAAAAATAACAATAACAATGCAATTGGTAGTTCATTGTTTTCACATTTGATGATGACATACCACATATAAAGGTTGAAAAGGAAGTGAACCCAATTACTGAATCCGAAAGCGAACAAGGTAAAATAACTGAGCGGAGCGACTTGCCTTTTCAAAACACCCATGCACAGAAACGCACACAAAGTTCTGTCTTATCTGATGTCGAAAGAGGTTGAAAATAGCAAATAGGTGAAACTGGCTCAAATTTGATATATATCTTTGGGTTGAATTAATTATCTTTTATCTCCTAATTTAGAAAAACAAACAGAAACATTGTATTAGTTTGTTTCTCTTTCTATTCATAATCATAAAGGGGTATCAAAGAAGAAAATTGTCCCGATTGATGATATGAGTTGTCCTTGATGTTTTTACCTTGCATTTTGAGGAGTTAGTCCTTATTATTTTGTACATTTATCATATTATACTATTGGACTTATTTTCCGTTTTCAACACCTAAAATATAAAGATAAAGAAATAAAAAAGAAACCAAAGCCGTATCCATGCCTTTTAATGAGTATCAGGACCATCAGGACAGATACATTTTGGAATAGTAAGTCTACTGTCAGTAATTCAGTTAGAAATGTTAGTAAATATAAGAAAAGCTTACTCATTGTATTTAGCATGCTGAATGAAGGCCTTGCTGCAGCTAACTCAAAGCAAAACGTAGAAAGTGAGATTCGGAAACGTTACTTTTGGGAGCTACCACTGGATGTTGGGGAGTGCACAGACCCCTGCAATAGGTGTGGTGCTTTGCATTGGCAAAGGGAGAGGAAAATTTCTGATACACACAAAAAAAGGGTTTCATATCTCATTTGCTGTCAAAATGGAGGAGTTAAGTTGCCATTTGATAAACTCATGCAAGGTTCACTTGATCCCTTCTTGGTTGAGATATTTTTTGGGCAATCGAGAGGTTAGTGCTTTGCTAAGATCTTTAAATTTTGTTTGTCATGTTATGTATTGACCATTGGCTCCTGTTATGAAAAGATGGCAAGAAGTTTCGCAACCACTCTTGCAATTATAACAATGCCTTAACTTTTGCATCTGTTGGGGTTCAGGTCAACCAATCAGTGCAGGGAAGGGGGACTTACTGTTATTGGGTATCAGGTGAAATGCATCACATGATATGGCCTGTGCTCCCATCAGAAGGAGATGAAACAAAGTTCTCTCAGGTTTTTGTTGTTGGTTGAGATGGCAAATAGCCATTCAAGAATATGGAGGAAACATGACTATAGCTCATAAAGCAGGAAACATTCACAGGAATGCTGATGGACTTAGTAGGTGGGAACTAGCCAACACTCCTGATAACCCAGCTTATGTAGCTTTGGAATCTGAACCTCAAATTGCAATTGAAGGAATTAACAGAACTGATATTGGGACTGAATCCTTTGAAGAAATCAGAGAATCTTATAAGCAAGACAAGAATTGCCATATCTTGACTTCTTTATTAGATAAAGACTGCAAAGATACATTTTTAGTCAAGGCACTGGATGAAGTTTGGAGAAATTCTTATTCTGAAGGAATATTTCACTTGTTTGATGGGATTATTTACCACAGAACCAAACATTCTTGTGTAATGACATTATGTAGCAGTGTAAGGTGTGGATATGAAACTTTGATTAAAAATCAAGCACTTTTCCTGTCCTCAAAATTTGTATAAGGTAAAAATCAATTAAAAATAGTAAGAAATATTATTTTTAGGAGAAAACACTCCAAATTTATTGTTTATAACTTTATTACTATAAAACAATAATATTATAAAGATTTATTGTTTTACCAACAATAAACATTTATCCAAAAATACTCTACAAGAGATATTTAAGGCTACAAAAGAAATTTCTTCAAGAGCAATTTTAATTGGAATTAATTGAGCAAAGAACTTCAAGAAATTAATTAAAGAACAAAGTTTTTAAAAAAGAATATTCAAGAGAAAACACGCCCAAAAGTGACCAGAGTGAATTTGGAAACAAAGTGACAAAGTTTACAGTGATGAACGATGCTTTAATTCAATTTTGGGGTGGTTCAGGGGTAAAAATGATTATAAAAGTTACAAACAGTGATTATAATGATTTTTTCACGTGGTTAAAAGGCTCAAAATGATTTAAAAAAGGTGGTTGGAATCTTTTATTGATTGGTTTAACAATGTTTAAACTAATTATAAAAGGAAAAGATTCTAACATGAAGAGAAAAGTGGGGCAAAGAAGACATTCTTTTATAGCCATCAATTTTCTTACTCCAAAAGTAAAATTTAGTCTTGTCAGTCGTGAAAAACAGTCTGACAACAGAAAAGCCAATTATGGCATCATTGAACCCTGATTTAGACCAAAAAGGGCTGGTTTAAGCCATTTTTAGCCATTTTAGACCCTTAAATCAGCCATTACTATAGCAATACCTGGTCTAGAGCCTTCAAAACACGTCAGAATGTGTTTCAGAGACGTAGAAACCAGTTAAAACTGTTTTTACTATGATGGTTTTATCTTAAGGGTAGTTTTACCCTCTTGGCAACAGCTAAAACTACCCCAGTTGATATCAAAACCTCATCATCAATTGAGTCCACAGACCCTGTAACTCAATTCCAGGCCAAAAGTGATGAAAATTTGCGTGAATTTTGACATCCCACGCCTGTCAGCAAGGAATTTGGGGGTCTAGCTCCCCCTTAGAGCTGGAGTTCCTTTCCCCCCCAAATTTAATCTGTCCAATTTATTTTTCCTTCAATTCCTCATCATGTATTATACTTATAATTTACATATGTAATTCAATTGAATTGTACAGTACAATACAGTAATAATTGATACCTCATATGTAAATCAACGTTCACTTATGTAATACACGCGCACATTTCGACATTTCAATTGAATTCAATTGAAAATACTTCAATTCCTCATAACTTCTAAACTAAACACAACACCTCAATTTTAACACAAAAATTGATGGTTAACACCACATGTGGTGTGAATTAAATTAAGTTTTTGAGGATTTTCAACTTTTTTATTGAAAATACTAAAAACTTAATTTAAGCTTATTTAGAGTTGAGTTACAAGAATTTCACTCAGAGGTGACCCCACCTGATTTTTTATGAGGAATCCAATGGTGAAATAATTTTTATATGTTTATTTTTTGGATAAAAAGTTATAATAATTTTTATTTAAATTTTTTCCAAATTTATTTATTTTTTTACAATTTTGTTAGAATTTCATTTTTACCTAATTTTTGAAGTATAAATGTAATTTTATAATTCCAAAATTTAATGTAATTTTATTTTTAAATTGTAATTAATTTTTTTATTTTGAATATAATTTTATATTTATATTTTGATTTTTCTTTTAATAATATAAATAAATTTATTTTATTTATATTAATATGTTAATTTTGTATTTGTGGTCTTTTGGGTATATGAAATTACCTCTAAGGCTCACAAGCAGATTGCTTATCAATACCATTCTTCATGAATGCCATGATAGCATATACTCTGGAAACCTATCAGAAGACAGAACACTTGAAAAAAGTGAAGAACTGTGCATGGTGGCCATCTTGGAGAAAAGAAACCATTGAATACTGCCATACCTGTGACAGATGTCAAAAGGCAAACAGGAGTACAGGCAGGAAATTTGGACTTATGATCCATATTCAAGAACCAAAATGCCCTTGGGAAGTTGTTCACATGGATTGGGTCACAGAGCTTCCTCCAAGTGGTGAAAAACATTATAATGCTTGTTTAGTCATTGTAGACAGATATAGCAAAACTCCCATATTTTTACCATGTCATAAAGATGACACCGCTATGGACACAGCTCTTCTTCTATGGAGTAGAGTTATTTCTCATACAGGATATTTAAGAATATCATAAGGGACAGAGATCCCAAGTTCACATCTGCACTTTGGACCAATCTTCATAGATTGTTTGGGACTAAGTTATCATTCTCTACAGCATATCACCCTCAAACAGATAGGCTAGCAGAGAGAATGATTCAAACTTTAGAATCCATGATCAGGAGAGTTTGTGCTTATGGGTGAGAATTCAAAGAGTCAGATGGCTTTACCCATGACTGGTGCACTCTTATACCTGCATTAGAACTGGAATATAAGACATCAGTCCATTCTTCCACAGGTCAAACTCCTGCTATGTTAGAAAAAGGATGGAATCCAAGACTCCCAGAAGACACACTGAGGAAAGACTTGATTCACATTCATCCTACAGCTTCCAGATTCAAGTTAATGATTGGTAAAGTGAAGCATCATGCAAAACAGAGTATGAAAAAAGCTTTTGATTATTCAAAGCAGAAGTGGGAAAAGAGTCATAAAGTACCAGACTTCAAAGTAGGGGACATAGTTCTAGTTTCAACCTTAAATTTTAATAATATCAGACGCCCAAAGAAACATAAAGATGCTTATGTAGCAACTTTTGTTATTGTTGCCTTACATAGAACCAATGCAGTTCAAGTGGAATTTAGTGGTGAATTGGAAAATAAACACTCCACTTTTCCAGTCAGCTTGATCAAACCTTATCAACCAGCTGTCGCAACCATGGCAATTTATCCCCTTGGACTTCAATATGGCATATCCATGCCACGTCCAATATATGGCAATTCGGCCATATCCATAAATCATTGGCCAAATTGGCCTTTTATGGCCATTTCATCATCTGGGCCCAACTTGGGCCCTTCACCGTCATCAGGCCTTTCCTGGCCTTTCTCTACTTTTGGGCAATCTTGGTATTTCCCAGTCAACAGGGGAAATACAGCCCAAGAAGCTGTATTTGGCTTTCAATACAGTTTCTGCGCATTTGTGCACTTTTGCGCATTTTTGCGCACTTTGCGCAAATACAGCTTTAAGGCTGTATGAGCTGTATTTGGCCAAAAACCCAAAAATGGCCAAATACCTCAAAATACACTCTTACACCTCTGAAGCCCTCCAAAACCAAATTTCACCAATATCCTCCTGGCGTCATCTCTAAATACTTATGGCCATTTTCAACCTCCAATAACCAAAATGCCATATATGGTGTTATACACCATTATGCATCTTTTTTCAGCAGCAATCCACTGGCGGCAATATCATCTGGTTATTTCAACCTTCCATCAGGCCATCCAGTCATGTCATCAAGAGGACTCATCAAGGCTCAAGGGCAAGTGTCAAAACATCAAATACCAATGACGCCATCAAGCAGTCATTGGTTATTCTCACTCCCAGTATTCCTTCCAAGGGAATACTGTCAATTCATTCTAAAGTTGTATTCAAGAGGCAGTGCCAAAAGGAGTTGTCAAGTGTCAAAGCTCCACTCAATCCATCTTGGCAACCATATTCATTTTAATACAGTCTGGATCCATCAAGAACTGTATTTCATTTTCAAGCATGGGAAATTCCTTCAAACCAATTGCATTTTAGTATTAGCCAGCTGTATCAATTCCCAAAACAATCAATACAGCCTCAAGGATCAATACAGATCAGTTTTCAGCCTGAAGAAGTCAAGTTCCCAGCTTTTCACATATACCGGCTACCCTTTCCACCCTGGGGGGTTTTCCCCAGTTAATTAATATACTTTGATTTATTTTTATCTTTATTTTCTTTTCATTTTAGTTAACCAAATACTGATATTATTAAGTCAGTCATTTAGCACTTTTCTCTTATTCTTTCCTCACCTGTCAATGGATATTTGGTGGTCATATCCTTACTAATTCCATTGTTCATTTTGGCAGGTTGAAACAGTGATTAAGGACTTATTTGGTTGGCTCTTTGGCCATTTGGCTTCCCTTTCCTCTTATTGCATCTCATCTTGTACCTGCATATCTTTTAGAGGAATTCATTCTTATTATTTTTATTCTTTATTCTTTTGGAGTCTTCCAAGTGAGTTCCCTGATTGCTGAGTGCCAGGCCACTCTTGTTTTTCTGTCCAAGAGCCCCTGTGACATTATATTAATTAACTCATAATTTCTTTTCATTCTGTTCATTCTTTCTTTATAATTTCATTCACTCATTTCATCAAAATTATGATTCTTTTACATTTATGAACTTAATGAATCATTGTCACCTCACAATTTTCTTTCATTCATTCTTCATTTTGAAAATTGAAAGCTGACCAATTTTTATTTTGTTATTCTCTTTAAAATCTTCTTCAAATCATCAAATTTTCATTTCATTCATAATTCAGGTGTCATCTTGATTTTCTTTGATTTTCAAATTTTTCATCAAGTTATTCAGACACATTCTTCACATCAAGATTCATAATTGATTCATTCTTCAAGAATTTTGGTTTTTAAAGAAGAATTCACTTGGTTTTGATTGATTGATTGATTTGACATATTGGATATTGACCTCAAGAAAATTGATTGACGTGAAGATTTCATTGATTCTACTGATTTTTTCACATCAAGAATTTTGACATAAATTGATTTTTCTTCAAGATTTCATTTGATTGATTGATTTTTGCAAGATTTTGATTTTGATTGATTTGATTCATTGATTTATTGACTTGAAGACTTCATTTTGATTTGATTAATTGATTTACTTCAATACATTGATTTGATTTTGACTTCAAGGCTTCATTTGATTTTGATTTATTGACGTACTTGCAGATTTTCATTCGATTCATTGATTTTCCTCAAGATTTGATTGTTTATTCTTTTCACTTCAAGCAAATTTTGATTTTAATTCATTTATTTCGATTTTATTCCTGACATCATGCCTGTTCAACATTCCCCTCCGGCAAGACAGACAAGATCTCAGGCCAGAGCTCAAGCTGTTCTCACTCCAACTCCAAGAGCTCCTCTAGATGGCACCCGAGCAGTTCCTCAACTGAGGGCCAATTAGATAGAGGACCCCGCATGGAAGGAGCAGAACCATCCAGGAAGGAAGGAAGAGGGCCAGAAGATCATGTTCATTTTCAGGAGTAGTTGGCGGATTTCCAGGAACTTTAAGGACTATTTTCAAAGGTCCAGGTGAAGATGGTGAAGAGGAGGAGGAGAATTCTGTTGAAGAGGAAGAGTCTTATGGTACTGAAGGTGTCCCTGCTCCGGTGGAGGCATCCCAAGGTACTGGAGGGCCAACTCTAGCCCAGTCTAATCAGCCTGTCTCTCATCAGTCTGAACCATCTTTATTGGCCATTATGCAGCAAATGACTCAGATCATAGCCAATCTTCAAGCAGCTGCATCTTCTGAAGAATCAAGACCACCAGCCTTCAAGACTCCATCTATGAAGGCACCAGAATTCTTTGATGGAACTCAGCCCTTCAAAGTTAGAAGCTTTATTCAGTCCTGTCAATTGATTTTTCATAATTATCCAGCAAACTTTGCTCAAGACAGAAAGAAGGTCCATTATGCCACTTCATTTCTCATTGGCAGGGATGCAAAATGGATTGAGCCTTATCTTTCCAATCTCACCAATCAAGATTCAAATTACCTTCTCAACTCTTGGAAGCTGTTTGAATCCCAACTCTTAACTTTGTTTGAGGATCCAAATGAAGTCGAAAAGCAGAAGCTTGGTTGGATTCTTTAAGAATGAAAGAAGGTGGGCATGTATCCTTATACATTGCTGATTTCAGGAGTTTAGTCTCAAGAATCGGGGATTGGGGTGAAAGAGCTCTCATCCATCATTTCAGGAAGGGATTGCCATCCAGGATTTTGGATCAATTGGCCTCCCATCCTTCAAGAATTGACTCTCTTCAAGACTTACTGGACGTTACCCTGGAACTTGATACCAGGTACCATGAGAGGAAAAATGAAAAGAGTCATCATCAAGAGAAGAAGCCAGAAGCCTCAAAGTCAAGTTCTTCTCATCCTCAAAATTCTTCAAGCTCAAGTCAAAAGAAGAAGAACAATTTTCAGAAGAGGGACAAGCCCCATTCTTCTTTGTTGAATAAGGACTTCAACCTCATGAATTCTGAAAAAGAAAGAAGAATCAAGGAGGGTCTTTGTACCTATTGTGGTGGGAAGCATAGTCTTGAGTCCTGTTTCAAAAGGCCTCGAAACAAGCTTACCCAACCGTCAGGCAAATTTCCAATCCAGGGAAAAGCCTGAGTGAAGATCATGTTGTGTTCAATGGTCTTCACAGGTTTCCTTCCAGAGCACAATTGTGCATTCTGAATACTGGTGTCAAGAATTCTCTTGAATTCTTTGTTTTTCCTTCTCTTTCTGATGTTTTTTACAGTATTCTCATTGATTCTGGTGCTACCAACTCATTTATTGCAAAGCAGTTTCTCCACAAGTATTCTTTGACCATGTCAGAACTCCCAGAGAAGATTCCCCTTATTATTATTGACTCCTCTGAGTCTCCTTTTTATTTGCGACTCACCATACTAAATATATGGTTGAGGTCCCTTCCTTCCCAAGATTTGAATGGGACTTTTTAGTCATTGATACTCCCAAGGGAGAACACCTCATATTGGGCTTTCACTTTCTTAATCATTTTAATCCGTTTATTGATTGGAGGCAAGGATTGATCACCTTTAATTCTGCTCATAAGGACAATAATGATCCTTCAATTTCTTTCAGTAATGAATTTTCTTCTGCCAAATCATGTGCAGCTCTGGTTGGTGATTCTAGAACACCATCATTTCCATCTTCTGTCCATATGCCTTCCCTTAATTCCCATAAGTCATTACTATCATCTAGAGATGAAGTCTTCAAAGAGATTCAAGATGTTGGAGAAGATAATTCTGTATCTTCACTTCACCTCTTCTTTGGGAATATGGACCTTCCTCCCTGGAGGAGTTGTGGGATGAAGAGGAAGAGCCAGAAGAAATAGAAACCGTGATGAAGGTTGTTCCTTCTGTTTATCACCAATACTTGGATGTATTTTCCAAGGTGAAAGCAGAGAAACTTCCTCCTCACCATGCCTGTGATCATCACATTGAGCTGGAGGGGTCGCTACCTCCAGTTGGGGTGATCTACTCTTTATCAAACCAAGAGTCAGATACATTCAGGGCCTACATTTCAGAGAATGTAGAGAAAGGTTTCATCCGGCCAAGCTCCTCTTCAACAGGAGCACCTGTTCTTTTTGTCAAAAAGAAAGATGGTGGCCTCCTTTTGTGTGTTGATTACCGCAAGCTTAATGCTGTTACTAGGAAGAACAAGTATCCTGTTCCTCCTATGAATCAGCTTCTCACTGTTATCAATGGTTCTTCTATCTTCTCCAAGATTGATTTGCGTGGTGCATATAACCTGCTCAGATCAAGGAAGGTGATGAACATTTGACTTGTTTTAGAACCAAATATGGTAGTTATGAGTACTTGGTTATGCCATTTGGGCTTACCAATGCTCCTGCTTCTTTTCAAAATCTTTTCAATGATATTTTTATGATCTTCTTGATGTTTATGTTGTGGTTTATTTGGATGACATTATGGTATTTTCCAAATCTGAGGAAGAACATGTCACTCATGTGTCCACTGTTCTTTCCAGAACCAGAGCCAATAACCTCTTTGCTAAGGCGTCCAAATGCCTATTCCATGTTTCTAGTGTAGAGTATTTAGGTTATGTTGTTTCTTCTGAAGGCCTCAAGATGGACCAAGAAAAAGTCCAGCAAATTCTCAATTGGCCACCTCCAAGAAACCTCAAGGCTCTTCAATCATTCCTTGGCTTTGCCAATCTTTACCGCCGTTTCATCAAGAATTATTCAAAGAAGACTAGTTCACTCACAAGTTTCCTCAAGAAAGATTCCCATTTTCCCCTCAATGAGGAAGCTCCTAGACAGTTTCATCAACTCAAAGAGGCATTCACCACTGCTCCAATCCTTCTCTACCCACCATTGTAGAGACCGATGCATCAGATTATGCCTTGGGTGGTGTACTGAGTCAGGTCTCTGACTCAGGAAAACATCCCATTGCATTTGATGGCCGCACGCTTCTCCCACCTGAGCTCAATTATGAGATTCATGACAAGGAACTCCTTGGCATAGTCTTGGCTCTCAAGCGCTGGAGAGCTTTCCTTCTTTCAATTTCTTCCCCTTTTGAAGTACTGATCATTCATCTCTTCAATATTTTATGTCTTCCAAGATTCTCACTTGCCATCAAGCCTTCTGGGCTGAATTTTTATCTGAATTTCATTTCTCAATCACTTACCGCCCTGGCCACTTGGCCACCCTTCCAGATCCTTTGTCACGTCGGGACGACGTTTACCCGGAGAGGGGGGAGGATTTAATCAGCAAGAACCCAATGAATTATCAGAAGATAATTAAGCAGGATGAAATTCAAGCCTCAAAGTTTTTTGCAGTAAAGGTGGATTCATTTTCAAATTTGATTGATTCAATTGAGAAGTCATTATGGCAAGATTCTCAATATAGAAGTGTCCTTGAAGATTTGGGTAAAGGTGAATCTGTCCAAGATTATTCTCTTGATTCCTCTTCCAAACTTGTCCTTTTCAAAGATCGGGTGGTGGTCCCAAATGACCCCACAATTCAGCTCAATATACTTCAAAAGCGGCATGACTCTCCTCTAGCTGGACACCGTGGTCAAGAGAAGACTCTCAAACTTGTCAAGCGGGATTTCCACTGGTCCGGAATGACTCAATTTATCAAGGATGATGTATCATCCTGTCAACAGTTTTCAAGAAACAAAAATATTCATCACAAGAAGTTTGGACTCCTCAAGCCTCTTCCAATTCCAAGCGGTCCTTGGATTTGTCTTTCAATGGACTTCATCACTCAATTGCCACTGTCCACTTCCTTTGATTCGATTTTAGTCGTAGTGGACAGATTCTCAAAAATGGCAGTTTTTATTCCAACAATGTCTTCAATCACTTCACTAGATTTGGCCCATTTATTCATCAAGAATATTTTCTCAAAGAATGGCCTTCCTTCAAGCATTGTCAGTGATAGAGGTTCTCTTTTTGTTTCTTCTTTTTGGACCAATCTTTGTCAGAAGCTCAAGATTTCAAGAGATCTGTCAACTGCTTATCATCCAGAAGCTGATGGACATACAGAGAGGGTAAATCAGATACTAGAACAGTACCTTTGGATTTATGTCAGTTATCATCAAGATGATTGGAACACCTGGCACCCTCTGGCTGAATTTGCCTACAATAACTCTGACCACTCTTCAACAAAACAATCACCGTTTTTCACTGTTTATGGAAGAGATCCTCAATTTGACTCAGTTCACATCACTCAAGATACTCCTTCTGGAAAGTTATCAACAAAAATCCAATAAGTACAGCAAGATGTCAAGAGAGAACTTGAATTTGCCATAAACAGGTTTAAGAGGTATGCAGATAAAAGTAGAGCAAGTACACCTGTTTTCAATCCTGGTGACATGGTATGGCTTTCCTCCAAGAACATCAAATCCACTAGACCCACCAAAAAACTGTCTGAAAGATGGTTGGGTGCTTTTCCAATGCTGAAGAAAGTCAGCACTCATGCCTACCACCTCAAGCTCCCATCTCAATGGAAGTCCATCCACCCAGTCTTCCATATTTCACTCTTAGAACCAGTCAAGACATCAACAATCCCAAATCAGAATCAAGAGCCTCCTCCTCCAATCATCATTGAAGAAGAAGAGGAATGGGAAGTCTCTCAAATACTGGACTCAAAGCTCAAGAGAGGAAAATTATGGAATCTGGTGGAATGGAAAGGTTTCAGTCAAGACCCAGAAAGATCCACTTGGGAACCAACCGAAAACCTCAAGAATTTTCCTGAACTTGTCAAAGATTTTCATTAATTATATCCTGACAAGCCTGGGCCCAATTCTTCAAAAGCTTGTTTCATTATGGTTCTTGGTGGGGAGAGGAATTACCAAAAGTAAGTCCCACTCCTGGTATGCACCTTTAGGGGTATTCTACTCTTCCTTTTGTTGTAAGAATCACCTTGGCCACTCTGTGAGGACTTTGAAATTTTGCACACAGATCTTGGCATGGCTTTCAACTTCATTTCCAATCTTATGGCCATCTTCACTTGGGACAATGGGCCATTCACTTTTCAATTCATTTCCAAGACTTCCAAATTCAAATTCATTCCTTCAACAATGTTGTTTCTTTTTATGGCACTGGAGGGAGTGGTAATTACCAAAAGTAAGTTGCTCTCCTGGTGTGCACTTCCCTGAGGGGTCTACAATCTTTCAAAACATCACCTTGGCCACTCTGTGAGCACCTGGCATTAAATTTCTCTTTCCAGGTCCTTGGCCATTTTCAAAATCAATTGTCAACATTAGTGATCAAGATTGGAACCTCCTCAAAATTCATCTCTCTTTTCTTTTCTTTTCTTATTTTCATTTTCATTCTTTATTTTTATTTTACTTTCATTTTAAATTTTCTTTTATCACGTCAATTATCACGTCAAAAATTTTCATTCATTTTAAAGTTCAATTCAAATCATGAAGCCAATGTCAAAAGAAGATCAAACATGTCCTGCGTCAAATGTCAAATTTTTAATATCAGTTTTCAAATTTCTTATCTTAATCAGTCCTCTTGAATCACTCTCTCAAAATCTTTCCAATAGCCTCAACCGGCTTCACCTTGTATTGGTGCTCAGGAGCTCACCATTTCAAGGTGGGGCGTACTGTCACAACCATGGCAATTCATCCCCTTGGACTTTAATATGGCATATCCATTCCACGTCCAATATATGGCAATTTGGCCATATCCATAAATCATTGGCCAAATTGGCCATCTCACCTCATTTGGCCTTTTATGGCCATTTCATCATCTGGGCCCAACTTGGGCCCTTCACCGTCATCAGGCCTTTCCTGGCCTTTCTCTACTTTTGGGAAATTTTGGTATTTCCCAGTCAACAGGGGAAATACAGCCCAAGAAGCTTTATTTGGCTTTAAATACAGTTTATGCGCATTTGAGCACTTTTGCGCATTTTGTGCACTTTTGCACATTTTTGCGCACTTTGCTCAAATACAGTTTTAAGGCTGTATGAGCTGTGTTTGGCCAAATACCTCAAAAGACACTCTGACACCTCTGAAGCCCTCCAAAGCCAAATTGCACCAATATCCTCCTGGTGTCATCTCTAAATACTTATGGCCATTTTCAATCTCCAATAACCAAAATGCCATATATGGTGTTATACACCATTATGCATCTTTTTTCAGCAGCAATCCACTGGCGGCAATATCATCTGGTTATTTCAACCTTCCATCAGGCCATCCAGTCATGTCATCAAGAGGATTCATCAAGGCTCAAGGGCAAGTGTCAAAACATCAAATACCAATGACGCCATCAAGCAGTCATTGGTTATTCTCACTCCCAGTATTCCCTCCAAGGGAATACTGTCAATTCATTCTCAAGGTGTATTCAAGAGGCAGTCCCAAAAGGAGTTGTCCAGTGTCAAAGCTCCACTCAATCCATCTTGGCAACCATATTCATTTCAATACAGTCTGGATCCATCAAGAACTGTATTTCATTTTCAAGCATGGGAAATTCATTCAACCCAATTCAATTTCAATATTAGCCAGTTGTATCAATTCCCAAAACAATCAATACAGCCTCAAGGATCAATACAGATCAGTTTTCAGCCTGAAGATCTCAAGCTCCCAACTTTTCACATATACCGGCTACCCTTTCTACCCTGGGGGGTTTTTCCCCAGTTAATTAATATACTTTGATTTATTTTTATCTTTATTTTATTTTCATTTTAGTTAACCAAATACTGATATTATTAAGTCAGTCATTTAGAACTTTTCTCTTATTCTTTCCTCACCTGTCAATGGATATTTGGTGGTCATATCCTTACTTTTTCCATTGTTCATTTTGGCAGGTTGAAACAGTGATTAAGGACTCATTTGGTTGGCTCTTTGGCCATTTGGCTTCCCTTTCCTCTTATTGCATCTCATCTTGTACCTGCATATCTTTTAGAGGAATTCATTCTTATTATGTTTATTCTTTATTCTTTTGGAGTATTCCAAGTGAGTTCCCTGATTGCTGAGTGCCAGGCCACTCTTGTTTTTCTGTCCAAGAGATCCTGTGAAACCAGCTGACAAAGAATTGTTTCCTTTGAGGAACCCAACTCCTTTAACTATACCACCTGTGGAATAGAATGAAGACAAAAAGATAAAGAAATTCATTAAAGAAAGGAGACTTAGGGGTAAAAATCAAAGAGAATATCTTGTCAGATATAGAAATCCAGTCCATGAAGATAAATGGCTGGCAGAATCAGAAATACATGACTCAGATACACTCTTAAGAAGATTTAGACATGAAAGAAGGCCACAAGCCTGAGTATGTTTATAAACGTGCTTTAAATTACTTGATCTGAGTAATGTAAAGAGGTTGGAAAATGGACATTAACCCCCTTTGGGGCCTTTTTTCTTCTTTATACCATTAATGAAATTGTAGCAAAATTTTATTTTTTGGTGTGAGGGAATGTGAGCCTTGAGGTATATTTTACATACCCAAATAGGCCACAACTATCTTAAAAATAAAATTCTGAATTATGCATAGCTCATAAGTCATGCAAATATCCAAAATTCATCATTTTTGATTTCAGAAAAGATGAGAAACTTTTTATTGAGTAAGTATATCCATGGATTTAAGGCCAGATTTGGATTCTACACAAAAATTCACTTAGGGTAGCTCCATAGAGTGAATGCACTCAAATTAACTCTTTGAGGTGGTAATATGGAAAATAATTCAAAACCACATAAAAGATCTGTGGAAATTTTTGTTTTTCTTAATTTCACGCCAAAATAATGGGAATGTGAGAAGTCCCATGTTACATATACACTGAGAATATTGTTATGCATGTTTTGGGAACTTAATGTCATGCTATTCTTACATGGACCTTTGGTACACCCATAGTGGATATCTCACTTTAAGCTTAAATTTCTATTTTGACGTGAAAAATAAGCAAGGGGGACAAAAGACATCAAAGAGAGCCAGGGTAGCCAAGTTCTGAGGCCTCAGAGGCGTGGACAGCTCCAAAGCTTGGATCCATGGCTGATCTTGGCCTAATTGGTAAACTAAAACCTTTTGGGAACTTGGTTACCATGTTACAACTACAGTAAATTATGAGAAAATAGCAAATAACCTGCTATTTTGACGTGCCAAGGAGGTAAAGAGCTACTTGGACTCCTGTAACCATGTCAATTCTTAATAAATTTCCATGAATAGACCCTCAAAGAGTAATTAACACTTTTTTTGGGACTTGTATCCATTAATTTAGCTCATACCAACCAGTTAAACACTGATATTTGCAATTATACGTAGAAATGAGGTAAAAACTTTGAAAATTCATTGAAAATACAATTCTTAATGAATCTCTCTGAGACGTTCAGGACCAATACAGAAATGTATTATCTACTTGAATCTAACAAAAATTATAGTTTTACTTACAGTCCATTTTTGACTATTTTATGTGAAACACTGAATCTTCAAAAATTCATAGTAATTACAACCTGTGATGAAATTGCCAATAACATTGATAACTTTGAGAAATCATTGATTATTTTGAAATAAAAGAATATTTACAGATGTTACTCCTTTTATTCTTAACCATATTGGGTTTGGTACTCACATAAAAGCATCAATTAAGTAATTATGATAATCTTACGTGACAACAGATGATGCAATCAATAATCCAAAAGGGTTTATTGTTTTCTCACTCACTTCCTTTTCGGTTTTTTCCATGGCCCACCTCTGTGAGCTGTTGTGGACTTAAAAGATGTCTTCTCTTGCTGTTTTTTCCAAGAATCATCATCTTATTATCCATTTATATCATTGTTACCAACAAGTAAGTATTAGTTGAACTATTCTTAAGTTTTTTAGTTCTTTCAGAATTAATCAGAAAGACGTGAAATCAGAGAATCCAACTATATATTGTTGTAATCCTGCTATAAATCATTTTAATCCCTTAAATCCACAATTCTATGTCAAATTCCTCTACTTATATCTTTCAATAAGTTCTTTGGAGTATAAGTGAGTCATTTATCTTTAATTCTTGAAGTTTTTCTTTAAAATTAGTTTCCTTCAAGAATTATCTTTATAATTATTCTTGCAAAAACATAATTATATATTAAAATAATTTTATTATTAAATTCTTCTTGTAATTGATTCTTGCAGACAATTACTTCTCACTGTTAAAATCACTAAAAGTGTTTAACACCTGAAAGAAAACAATTCTTTAAATATTTAATTGTGGTTATAATAATATTTTATTATTATATTTCATAAGAACAGACATAGTACTGTTGATTAATAATAATGTTATCATCAGCTTCATAGTCAAATCTTACACATGTTCTTCTTCAGATTTGGAAAAGACCATAACGTCATCCAAATAAACCACAACATAAATATCAAGAAGTTCATAAAAAATATCATTGACAAGGTTTTGAAAAGAGGCAGGAGCATTGGCGAGCCCAAATGGCATAACCAAATACTCATAGCTGCCATATTTAGTTCTAAAACATGTCAAATGTTCATCACCCTCTTTGATTCTGAGGAGGTTATATGCACCATGCAAATCAATCCTGGAGAAGATGGAAGAACCATTGAATACAGTAAGGAGCTGATTCATAGGAGGAACAGGATACTTGTTCTTCCTAGTGACAGCATTGAGTTTGCGGTAATTAACACACAAATGGAGGCCACCATCTGTCTTTTTGACAAAGAGGACTTGTGCTCCTGTTGAAGTGGAGCTTGGCCGGATGAAACCTTTCTCTACATTCTCTGAAATGTAGGCCCTGAGTTTATCTGACTCTTGGTTTGATAAGAGTATATCATCCCAAATGGAGGTAGAGATCCCTCCAGCTCAATATGATGATCACAGGCGTGGTGAGGAGTAAGTTTCTCTGCTTTCACCTTGGAGAATACATCCAAGTACTGGTGATAGACAGGAGGAACAACCTTCATCACGGTTTCTATTTCTTCTGGCTCCTCCTGTTCATCCCACTACTCCTCCAGGGAGTCATGATAAGATGAAGGAGGAGGGTCCATATTCCCAAAGAAGAGGTGAAGTGAAGATACAGAATTATCTTCTCCAACATCTTGAATCTCTTTGAATACTTCATCTCTAAAGGATAGCAATGACTTATGGGAATTAAGGGAAGTAATATGGACAGAAGATGGAAATGATGGTGTTCTAGATTCACCAACCAGAGCTGTACATGATTTGGCAGAAGAAAGGTCATTACTGAAAGAATTCGAAGGATCAGAATAGTCCTTTTGATCAGCATTAAAGGTGATCAGGACTAACCTCCAATGCATAGAAGGATTAAAATTATTAAGAAAGTCAAAGCTCAATATGAGGTCTTCTCCCTTGGGAGTATCAATGACTAAAAACTCCCATTCAAAGCTTGGGAATGAAGGAAGATCAACCACATATTTAGCATGGTGAGTCACAAATAAAGAAGGAGACTCAGATAATTCAAGAATAATAAGAGGAATCTTCTCTGGGAGTTCTGACATGGTCAAAGAATACTTGTGAACAAACTTCTTTGCAATAAATGAGTTGGTAGCACCAGAATCAATGAGAATATTGTAAAACATTTCAGAGAGAGAAGAAAAAACAAAAAATTTAAGGGAATTTTTGACACCAGTATTCAGAATGCACAATTGTGCTCTGGATGGAAAACATTGAAGACAATTGAACACAACATGATCTTCACTCAGGCTTTTCCCCCTTGGGAAAATGGCCTGATGGTCAGGTAAGCTTGTTTTGAGGCCTTTTGAAACAGGACTCAAGACTACGCTTGCCACAACAATAGGTACATAGACCCTCTTTGATTATTGTTTCTTTTTCAGAATTCATCAACTTGAAATCCTTATTTGATAAAGAAGAAGGGGGCTTGGTCCTCTTCTGAAAATCCTTCTTCTTCTTTTGACTTGAGCTTGAAGAATTTTGAGGATGAGAAGAATTTGACTTTGAGGCTTCTGGATTCTTCTCTTGATTATGATTCTTTTCATTTTGCCTCTCATGGTACCCGGTATCAAGCTCCAAGGTAATGTCCATTAAGTCTTGAAGAGAATCAATTCTTGAAGGATGGGAGGCCAATTGATCCAAAATTCTGGATGGCAATCTCTTCCTGAAATGATGAATAAGGGCCCTTTCACCCCAATCTCCAATTCTTGAAACCAAACTTCAGAAATTGGCTATGTATAAAGAAGCATGACCACCTTCTTTCATTCTTAGAGAATCCAACTCTTCTTCAGATTTTCAACTTCATTTGGGTCCCCAAATAAAGTAAATAGTTGAGACTAAAATAAGGTCCAAGAATCGATAAGTTAATTTGAGTCTTGATTGGTGAGATTGGAAAGATAAGGCTAAATCCATTTTTCAGCCCTGCCAATGAGAAATGAAGTGGCATAAAGAACTTTCTTTCTGTCTTGAGAGAAATTTGCCAGATAATTTTGAAAAATCAATTGACAAGACTGAATGAAACTCCTAACTTTGAAGGGATGAGTCCTATAAAAGCATTCTGGTGTCTTCATAGATGGAGTCTTGAAGGGTGGTGGTCTTGATGCTTTAGAGGATCAAGCTGCTTGAAGATTGGCCATAATCTGAGTCATTTGATGCATAATGACAAATAAAGATGGTTCAGACTCATGAGAAAGGCTGATTAGACTGGGCTAGAGTTGGTTGTTCAGTCCCTTGGGATGCCCCCACAGGAGCAGGAACACCTTCAGTACCACCAGACTCTTCCTCTTCCACAGAATTCTCCTCCTCCTCTTCACCGTCTTCCCCATGACCTCTGAAAATGGTCCTTGAAGTTCCTGGAAATCTGCCAACTACTCCTGAAAATGAACTTGATCCTCTTGGCCCTTTTCCTTCCTTCCTGGATGGTGCTTCTCCTCCCAAAACGGGTCCTCTTTCCAATTTGTCCCTCAGTTGAGGAACTTCTGGGGTGCCATCAAGAGGAGCCCTTGCAGTTGGCGTGAGAACAGCGTGAGTTCTGGCCTGAGATCTTGTCTACCTTGCAGGAGGTGAGTGTTTGATAGGCATTATTTCAGGATCAAAATGAAATAAAATGAACAAGAATCAAGATTTGAAGTTGAAAAATTGAGGCAATTGGAAATAAAGCTTGAAGTCAAAAGTCAAAAGCAATATCTTGAAGAAAAATCAAAAAATCAAAATGAGATCTTCAGGTAAATCAATCAAATCAATGTCAAATGAAATATTGAATCAATAAATCAATAAGTCAAATCAATCAAAATCAATTAATCAATCAAATGAATTCTTGAGCCAAAATAAATCTATGTCAAAATTCTTGATGTGAAAAATCAGCAAAATCCATGAAATCTTTATGCCAAATCAATAAATCAATTCAAATCAAGTGAGTTCTTCTTGAAAATCAAAACTCTTGAAGAATGAATCAAAATGAATCTTAATGTGAAGAATGTGTCTGAATAAATTTAGATAAGAAATTAGCAAATCAAATGAAACTTAAGATTACGCCCGAATTATGAATGAATTAAAAATTTGATTATTTGATCAAGATTTAAAAGAGAAACAGAAAAAAATATAGTCAGCTTTAAATTTCTAACATGAAGAATGAATGAGAGAAAATTTAGAGTTGACGACAAATGATAAAGTTCATAAGAATTAGAGAGGCATAATTTCAATGAAATGAGTGAATGAAATTATAAAGAAAGAATGAACAGAAAAAAAAGAAATCATGAGTTAATTCATATAATGTCACAGGGGCTCTTGGACAGAAGAACAAGAGTGGCCTGGCACTCAGCAATCAGGGAACTCACTTGGAAGATTCCAAAAGAATAAAGAGTATAAAAATAAAGAATTGAATTGCTCTGAGAAGAATTCAAGTACAAGGATGAGTTGCAATAGAAGAAATGAGAAGCCAAATGGCCAAAGAGCCAGCCAAGTAAGTCCTTAATCACTGTTTTGACCTGCCAAAATGAACAATGGAATTAGTAAGGATATTACCACCAAATATCCATAGACAGGTGAAGAAAGAAAAGAGAGTAAGGTTCCAGATTACTGACTTGATAATATCAGTATTCACTTAACAAAAATTGTAAGAGAAATAAAGATAAAATAAAATAAAAATATATTAGTTAGCTGGGGGAAAAACCTCCCAGGGTCAAAGTAGGCTGGTATATGTGAAACGTTGAGAGCTTGACTCCTTCATGCTGACAGCTGTTCTGAATTGAATCCTTGATGCTGTATTGACAGCTTGATTAAGTGTATACGTTGCCTGATTGTTAAATGAACTGTGTTGAATGATTTTCCCATGATGTATGATTGAAATAAACGTCTTGATGAATCCAGACTGTATTGAAATTAATGTGGTTGCCAAGTTGGATTGATGGAGCATTGACACTTGAAAACTTGTTTGGAACTGCCTCTTGAATACACCTTGGGAATGACTTGACAGTATTCCCTTGGAGGGAATACTTGAAGTGAGAATATCCAATGAATTCCTGATGGCATCATTGGTCTTTGAGAAATTACACCTGCACTTGAGCCTTGATGGGTCCTCTGGATGACATGACACTTCAGTGACTTATGAAATTTTGAATTACCCCTCTGATATTGGCACCATGGAATTGCTGGTGAAAAAAGGTGCAGAATAGTATATAACACCATTTATGACAATTTGAGTTGCTGAATTGTGAAAGTGGCCAAAGGTCTTTGTGAGTGAAGTCAGGAGGATGAGAGTGAAAATTGGGTTTTGGGTGACTTCAGAGGTGAGAAGGTGTTACTGGGTGTATTGGCCAATTTTGGGTTTCTGGCCAAATACAGCTTATACAGCCTTAAAACTGTATTTGCACAAAATGTGCAGAAATGTGCAAAATGCGCAAAATGCACAGAACTGGCAATTTAGCCCCAAAAGGCCTTATATGGCCTTTTGGACATATCTCCCATAATACATGGGAAAATGGCATATACAGCTGAATACAGCAAGATTCACAAAATGCACAAAAATGGGCAAAAATGTATTTAAAGCTCAAAAAGCCAAATACAGGCTTTTGGGCTGTATTTTCCCTGTTGACTGGAAAATACCTGAAAGTGCCCAAAACCAGAAAATGGCCTGGAAAGGCCTGATGATAGTGAAGGGGCCAGGTTGGCCCCAGGAGTGAAATGACCATAAAAGGCCAGAAAGAGTGAGAGGGCCAATTTGGCCAGTGATTATGGATATGGCCAAATTGCCATAAGATTGATATGGCACTGATATGCTATATGGAGTCCAGGAGGGTAATTGCCATGGTTGTGACAGTGATTCAAAACCAGAGCACAAGCATGACAGCCAAATACCATAAATCAATGGTATAGCCAAGATACCACCAAAACATGGAACTGAGCAAAATCAGCTCAATAGGTATCAAAAGAAGTAGGAAACTCAACCCTTTCCAAATATACAAGTCCCATCATCATAAGACAAAGAATAACAAAGTTATTCCTGCTCAAAGTTGTTGCTGAGCATAAACTTTAATTTTCACCTCTGATATGAAATACATAGTAAGAGGCTTAACCCCATAAAATGGGTATTCAATATAAAGCTCCAAGTCAGGGCTATCCAATGGTACCAGCTAAACTGAGCTAGCACCAGTATTACAGAAGTTATCGCCAAATTCAGGCCAAATAAGGGTGAATAGAATATTCAGCTCTCATCTAGCTTGTACAGTTTGAGTGTGAGATATTTAAAGTGGGTTCTTTTTGGAAAGGGAACAATCAGGGCTATCTGATGGTGCCATTTATTTCCCCATATCTCATCTAGAACAAAAGCTATAAGGCAAACAAGCCCAATACAGCTTTTTGCCTAAAACATGCATATGTACAAAATCCTTGTACATGGCATAACTTTGCCATATTTAATGATAGCCATATCAAATGAGGTACTATTGTGTAGAACACATACAGGGCTACACACGAATCCAATTTTGAGGTTGATATCCCAAAAAGTGACAAAGATATGGCTATTTTAAGGTCAAAATCCCACAGTTTGGCCAATACAGCTTTACCATGGGATAATATCCCATAACTATTATTATGAGGTGTCAAACAGACAAATAAGTTTTTTTTAATTCTGCAAAGATAGTAAGGCAACAAAAGTTCCACCCTACACCGTTGCACCATTGCAACGGCCTTAGTCAGTCACACCCTGACTTTTGGGACTTTTACACCCCACCCTTCAATTTTTTTCAGGGATAGTCATTTTGAAGGGTTACTACATTATACCCCATCCTAAGATCATAACCTTGAGGTTATTATCTTATCAAAGCAGGTACGTGACAGACTACTGCAAGTTGTTACTCCCCAACAGACTTGTTAACTGTCAACTTTCACAGCACAGGCGCAGTTTTTGTCTTGAGATGAGAGGCTATACAGAGAAATTTGTGATAATTGAGAGGGGTTCTTTTTGTTGGATTCTTTTTTCTTAACTTGGGAGTTGGAGGCTTATTTGAGAGTGATGAGAATTGGGAAATCAGACTGCTTTGGCTGCTGCTGCTGGTAGTTTACTAGTCATGCTGGAATAATGCTGCTGGTAGTTTAACTAGTTGTATTGGACTACTGCTGCTGGTAGTTTACTGTGAGCCTTTGAGATATGACCACATACCCAATAAGGTCACAAATTATACTTAGAGCAATTATAACTTTAAAATAATTATATTAAAATCACTTAGAATAATTACACATTAAAAATAATTACTTTAAAAATACAAAAAATACCATAAATTGGTACAAAACTTGGTTTAACTTAAAAACCAATGAATCAAAATGTGAAATAAATTATACCATTGGATTCCCCATGGTAAAATACACATATACCATTTTTATGGCATATCTGTAAAACCAATATTTAATGAGTTATAAGGAATAATACCTTATGAAAACCATAAATCCCTATTTATTTCAAGACCCAATGAAACAACATGTGATATAAATTGTACCATTGGATTCCCCATGAAATTCCACACATAAAATAATTAATAAGCTAATTAACAAAGCTAATACTTAAGGAATTAACCTGAATATATGCACTTTTTTGGTCAACGCATATATTCAAGGATCATAGCTAATATCTCTTAAACTATACAAGATAGAGTGATGAACCAAAAATAAAGTTACCACGTAATTACTGTAAGAACACAGATATGAACTTTATTTTACAACTTATAAACAAGGTTAAAACCTATGATGAAATATTGATAAAAATCAACAGAGCTGTTGACCACTTTGTTGTGAAAGTGGTCCAAACTTAAAATAAAGTACACAGTTGGATTATACTGGTGTATTCGTGAAGAATGATGTAATTTTTATTATTAAATTCAGGGTATAACACCCTGAAATCATGATTTGAAGTTTAAAATATTGAATTTCAACAGAAAAGATGAGTTACAAGAAAAATCATCAAAATTAGAGTTTTGATGATGTAATGAATCACTCTTGGCAGCATAATACAGTTATGTCAGGCTATCAGAATTCACTCTCTGAATTACTGTAGCGTGTAAAACCTAAAAGGTATTAAAGATCAAATTTGAGCTTAATTTGAGCAGTTATGATCACTCACTGTAACCTTAATTTAAGTTCAACACTCATATGAGTGATACAATTGGTGAATACTATTATTTTATGATTAAAAATAATAAAATCCACAAAAATTGGGGTTTTACCAAGCCTCTGATGTCATCAGCTTTGGAGTTATAGTGATAACTCTAAATAATGGTGTAATAATGATGCAATATGGTTTGATCATGATGTAATCATCTCCAAACCTTAAAATATTGATTAATTCCAGTGGATATGATCAGTAAACGTCTACTAGAAGCCTTCTGGACTCTAGGAGGGAGGTATTTACTATAAATAGAGCTCTTTTTACTCTATTTTCCCCTCAGATGCATCAAAAACATTAAATCAATTAAATCAAAGGTAATTTATTTATTCTTTATATATAAAACTATTATATTATTAAAGACCAAAGACCACTTTTGTTATAATCATCTATTTTGACGTGATTAAATCATGTAGTTAATAGTTTTTGCTAAAAATATCTCTAAAAACTCATTTCCACGTAAAAATCAAGAATATTAGTAATTTTTCTTTCTTTTTATTGTAAATACAATTTGAAAAGGTTGTATTTATATTTTTTGGCGTAAAATATTCCAAAATTATTATATTAAGTGTTCAAAGTAGGTTATTTTCTCTTATTATAATAATTTTCTCTTTATTATTATTTTAATAATTCTTTAATTAATATAAATAGTATTTATATTAATTTATAACTTTAATATTGGTAATATTATTGTTATTAATTACTTTTATCAATAAAAAACAATTTTTTACGCCTTTATTATTTGTTTGTAACAATAATAAAGTGCTTTCAAATATATTAATTATTTTATATTAATATATTTATTTTATTATATTATATTTTATAATATAAATTATATTATTATATTTTATTAATAATATAATTAATTTTACGCCATAATTATAATAATTCTTTATTATTATAGTTATTTTTTTCTTATTTATTTCATTTATAAGGACATTCATAGTACAATTAGTAAAATATTAGTAATTTGTACTTATTGTTTCATAGTCAAACCTTACATTTGGGGGCCTGGCCGTGATATTTACTTAAAAGACCTTTAGAAAGATTCTAATTGGGTCTATCCAATAATAAATTATATTTATAATCATAAAATTATATAATAATTTTATATTTTATTGATTTTAAAAGCTATTGAGGCATTTGGAAAGCAATTGTACTGTCTTACACGTGGTTTTTTCACATCCTTAGACTTACAAGAACTTTCTTTGAGTGACTCTAGTGATTAAAAAAGATATTCTATAAATTAAAAATAATTTTTATTATAATTTAATTTTATAAAGAATCATATTAATTTTTATTTTATTCCTTAAAAATAAAAATATAAATATAAAAAATATTAAAAAATATTAAAAACCAATAAAAAAGTGATTTTATTCATTTTTATTCATTTCTTTATTCATTTCAATTTTTTAAAGATATAATAGCAATTTCTACGTGGAAAATTGCCATATCTTGCCAAAAAATAACACTTCTTATAAAAAGACTTATATTTAATTGTCTTTTTTAGTGTTTGAGGATAACCCAACAGAAGATAACCAAACTACTGTTGAGAAATTGGTGGAAGAAACTTGTCAAAGCTCTCCAACACCAGTTATCACTAAAAGAAAGAAAGCTAAGAAATTAGACTTTCCAGGACCCACCATTCAAGACTCTGAAGGTGAGCACCCCTTTTATAATTGCCATAAAAAGAATTTTTATCCTAAAATGCTTTTTATTTTTTTTTATTTCTTAAATTATGACTACCGGAAGAGGATCCCAATACTCCATCCAATCAGATGGAGCTGGACTCAGAGGTAGAACTGATCCCTCAAAAGGGAAAAGAAAGGGCAATATCCCCAGTGGAACAGAATCCACACAAGGAAGTGCCTTATCCCAAAGGCAAGTCCCAGAAATGCCCATGATATCTGAACCTGAATTGGAGCTAATTATGAGTAACTCAAATAGGTACAAATCACATTCAGAGGGCTCAAATAGACATCTACATGAGCCAGTACAAGCAGTATTACACAGTGTACAAGGACAAAGATTGGGAAATGCTGCGTCAAATACACCAAGGAGTGATGAACTCCTGGCACATCCTGAAAAAGTTCCTCGAAGAGGAGGAGATAGTGAAATACTCCAATGGATGGAATCCACTGTCATCCAAACCTCAAATCAAAAAATCAAGGATTACCACACCAAAAAGAGGGAGGCAACCAAGGAAGAAGCCCCAGTAGCTTCTACCAGCAAGCCCCAAGCCAACCCACTTCCCCAAGAAGGGAAGAAGAAAAAGAAAAAGAAAAAGAATTGGAGGAAACCATATTCCCCAAGCTACAGGATCCCAAAAATCCAAAAGGATGCCATGGACAATGTTTTCAACATGGGCAGAACTTTGATGGAATTCAAAGACAAAGAGGAACAAAGAATGAGACAACCCCATTTCCCAAAGAAATAACCTTGTCTCCTGATGTTGTAAATACTTTAACAGAGCTTCAAAGTAGTATTTTACCTCTTAAAGACATTAAAAATAGTTTATTATCTTTCCAAGAAATAAATAATAGCTTATCATCTTTAACCAAACTTGTTGTACAAAATAAGAAAGAAATTGATAAAATAAAATTTATGATTGAAAATAATAAACCAAAATTATTAATTGACAATACTCAGAAATTAATACAAGGACAACAAGAATTGTACAAATACATAAGTGATATCAAAGAGAAAACTTTGACAATCAATTATGATGTGAGTATTGACAATCTTACAGAAAAATTAAATAAATTAAGTATTTCTGCAGAAAAATTTGAAGAAAAGACTTCATCACACCAAAAATTACTCTTGGACCATGTGGAAAAAAGTGATGAAGCAAGAATGCATCTAAAAGATGATATTCAAAGTGAAATAAGGCTTATTACTGAAAAAATGGATAAAATGAATGAGGCTAATTTAAATATGCCAAAGTTATCAACTCCATTTTCTCATATAAGAAGCCCTGTTAAAGCAAAAGAGGAATTGACAAATCCTTTCATAACAGACTTGAGTCACCAAGACAATAACCAAGTCTTAATGAAGGAAGGACCTCAATTAAAAGAATGGCCAACATTCACAGGAGAAGGTGAATATGACCACATGTCATTTATTAAAACAATTGATATGTTACAAGAAGACTATGCCATACCAGATGAATTAATCACTGCAAGATTACATTCATTGTTTGAGAAATCTGCAAAAAGATGGTATTATGGCATAAGACAAACAAATGGTAAAAATACCTGGTCTTGGTGGAAACAAGAAATAATCACCAAGTGGGCAAATGATTCCTGGAGGTATAAGATAGAAAATGCATTTGAAAATTCTTTCTTTGACCCAGAGAAAGATAAAACTTTAACTTGGTTCTTGAAACAAGTTGAAAGGCTTAATGCACTGTACCCAGAAATGTCACGAAAAATGGTGCACATGAAAATACTTAAGAAATGTGGAGGGGAACTAGAACATGCCCTGAGAAGCAGGTGTATAGAACCATGCTCCACAGAAGAATATATAAATGCACTAGAAGATATAGTGACAAGAACAAAAATTGGCAGAACTTGAAAGAAATTGGACATTAAAAGCCCAAATAAGCCATTTATCAAAAAAGATAAATTAAAAGAATCCTTCAAGCCCAATACATCCAACAATAATGAGCAAAGAAAATGCCATAAATGTGGAGGTATTGGAAACTTAGCCAATAATTGCCTCAAAAAGGCAAAGATCAATGAAATAGTGGAAACAGAAAACCACAATGACAAAGAGGAGGAATCTGACTCTGAAAAAGAGACAGAAGAGTCAGAGAGCTCTGAAAGTGATGTAATCAATATAATTAATGCACAAATTAATAATATTGATATAATTTATGAAGTACTGGATGTTAACTCAGACTTACCACAAGTTGGGACATCTGACACAAACCTGACAAATATACAAGATGCCAAAATGTATAGAACCAAACCTGCAAGAGGAATGGGATATACAGCTGGAAAATCAAGTATAAGTATTGTTATGGTTGATAACCAAGAAGGAAAAGTTAGCTTAGATACAGCAGCATATTGCACCTGTGTCGGCAAAAGTTATTTAAAAACCATTGTCCCAGACTGGCAAGAAAAACTTACGCCAATACAAGGTGTCAACTTCAGTAGTGCAAGTGAGAGCATGAAGCCCCTTGGAATAATTGATTTAACACTAATTTTTCCTCATCCTTCACAATGTGTCAGAATGAAAGTGGAAATTGTGGTAATGGACAACTGTACCAGTAATCACTTTATCCTGGGAAATGACTACTTATCAATCTATGGTATAGATATTTCTAACCAGAAGGATAGATATTTTACTATAGGAGACAGCAAAAGACAAAAGTTTGGCTTCTTAAATAACAAAAAACAAATTACAGTTATTAACAATGGAGAAAAGATTCCAGAAAAGGATATTTTTATATCTGAACAACTTAAAGAGGCAGAATTCAATCAAGAATTAACAGAAAGAATGAAAGAAAAATTAATTGACCTCTTATTTAAGTACAAAAATGCCTTTGCAACTGACAAAGAACCACTAGGTGCTAAAATTGGGCATGAAGTAGACATAATTCTTAATTTGGAAAAGCCTTACCCACCCTTACTAAGGAGACCAGCTTACCCAGCTAGTCCAAGAGCCAGAGAAGCCTTAGAGGTACACATTAAAGAATTAATGGACCTTGGAGTACTGAGAAAGGCTGGACATAATGAACAGGTAGGAGTCACTACACCTGTCATTATAACTTGGCATAATGGAAAATCAAGGATTGTAGGAGACTTCAGAGCCCTGAACACCTATACCATTCCAGACAGATATCCAATACCTAGAATCCATGAGACACTGACCCAATTGTCACAAGCTAAGTTCATTACAGCTGTGGATGCTCTTAAGGGTTTTCATCAAAATGTCTTAACAGACAATGCCAAGGAACTACTAAGAATAATAGTCCATAGTGGAATTTTTGAATACTTAAGAATGCCATTTGGGATAAAAAATGCACCTTCCCATTATCAAAGAATGATGAATACCATATTCCCTGAGGAATTATCAGAAGGATGGTTAATTATCTATATTGATGATATTATAGTCTGCTCAGAGACTTGGGAAAGCCACCTTACAAGACTAGAAAGAGTACTTCAGAAAATAGTACAAGTAAATATGAAAATTTCCTTGAAAAAGTGTCATTTTCATATTGTGAGCTAAAAGCACTAGGACATGTTATATCTGGCCTTAGTCTAGGCATAGACAAAAATAAAGTGGCAGCAGTATTACTTAAAACAATGCCTCAAACCAAAAAAGAAATGCAATCATTTCTAGGATTTGCTGGTTACTATAGACAGCATATAAAGGACTTTGCAAAAATTTCTAAATCCTTGTATAAGCTATGTGACCAACAAACAGTCTATGAAATGACAGAAGAAAGAGTCAAGGCATATGAAGAATTGAAAAATTCCTTAACAAATGCCCCATTTCTTCTAATGCCAGATTGGAAACTACCCTTTAAAATTTACATTGATGCTTGTGGAGAAGGACTAGGTGCTGCACTACACCAGACACAAATTATCAATGACAAACCGGTAGAAGGACCAATTTGTTTCATTTCAAGGCAGATAAATCCAACATAAGCAAGATATGGAGCAAGCCAAATGGAATGCCTCTGCTTAGTGTGGGCTTTAGAAAAATTACATTACTATTTGGATGGAACATTATTTGATGTGATCACAGACTGTAATGCTGTAAAATCTCTATTAAACATGAAAACCCCAAATAGACATATGCTGAGATGGCAAATTGCTATCCAAGAATATAGAGGAAATATGACTATTGTGCATAAATCTGGAAATATTCATAAAAATGCAGATGGTCTTAGAAGATGGGCTTTAGCAAATACCCCTGACAATCCAGCATGGGTACCACAAGAAGAACACCATATAGAAGGAATATGTGTTACAGACATTGGAACAGAATTCTTTAACCAAGTTAAAGAAAGCTATAAGACAGACAAAAATTGCCATATCTTAAGCCAACTTCTAATAAAAGACTGCAAAGACCCATCACTTTCATCAAAACTAGATGAAACATGGAAAAAGGCATATGATGAAGGAAGATTCCACCTCCTTGATGGAATCCTCTACCATAGAACAAAACACACATGTGTTATGACCTTAACAGATAGAACACTAATAAACACTATTTTACATGAGTGTCATGATAGTGTTGCATCTGGACATCTCTCAGAAGATAGGACACTAGAGAGGGTGAAAACCTGCTCTTGGTGGCCAAATTGCAATAAAGATGTTGCAGAGTACTGCCAAACCTGTGACAGATGCCAAAAAGCCAACAGAGCCACAGGAAAGAAATTTGGAATGATGATCCAAATCCGAGAACCAAAATCCCCATGGGAAATAGTTCATATGGATTGGGTAACAGCATTACCTCCAGGAGGAGACAGGAGTTATCATGCATGCCTAGTGTTAGTTGACAGGTACAGTAAAACTCCCATGTTCTTACCATGTCACAAAGATGACACAGCTATGGATACAGCCATAATGATATGGAATAAATTCATTAGCCACAAAGACTTATTGCAAAACATTAGAAGTGACAGAGACCCAAAGTTCACTTCAGCATTATGGACAAATCTCCATAACTTGTTTGGGACAAAGTTATCATTCTCAACAGCTTATCATCCTCAAACTGATGGTTTAGCAGAAAGAATGATACAGACCTTAGAGGACATGATCAGAAGATTCTGTGCTTATGGGCTAGAATTCAAAGATTCTGATGGTTTTACCCATTATTGGTGTACACTAATACCAGCACTGAAACTGGCATATAAAACATCAATCCATTCTTCTACTGGAAAAACACTAGCAATGCTAGAAAAAGGTTTGAATCCAAGACTTCCTTATGATACCCTCAAAAAGGACTTAGTGGATATACACCCAACAGCAAGCAGCTTTAAATTAATGCTTGAAAAAGCAAGACACCATGCAAACAGATGCATGCAAGACTCTTTCAAATATGCAAAGGAAAGATGGGACAAAAGTCATAAACCACCTGACTTCAAAATAGGAGATTTGGTGTTGGTATCAACTCTTAATTTTAATAACATAAAAGGACCAAAGAAATTGAAAAATTCCTTTGCAGGACCATTTATGATAAAAGCACTTCATGGACCCAATGCTGTACAATTGGAACTCACAGGTGATTTAATGAACAAACACCCAACTTTCCCTGTAAGTCTAATAAAACCTTACAGCTCAAGTGACAAGGAATTATTTCCACTAAGAAATAAACCCCCACTTGAAATCCCCCCTTTGGAAGACGGAGAAGAAAAGAAAATTATGAAAGTTCTTAAAGAAAGAAGGACAAGAAACAAAAAAGAAAGAGAATACCTTGTAAGGTATAGAAATCCAACTCAAGAAGATGAATGGCTACTTGAGAAAGATATAACAAATGCTGATAAACTACTAAGGAGGTTTAGACATGAAAGAAAACCTAAATAATAATAAAATCAAGCATTATTGAGCTTCAAGACTGGTAAAGTCTACTGAAGAGGTAGGACAGTGGATGATACACTAATCACACATATCAGATTGTGGTACAATCTTTTTTGGTGGTAGGGAATGTGAGCCTTTGAGATATGACCACATACCCAATAAGGTCATAAAAGATATTTAGAGCAATTATACCTTTAACATAATTATATTAAAATCACTTAGAATAATTACACATTAAAAATAATTACTTTAAAAATACAAAAAATACCATAAATTGGTACAAAAATTGGTTTAACTTAAAAACCAATGAATCAAAATTTGAAATAAACTATACCATTGGATTCCCCATGGTAAAATACACATATACAATTTTTATGGCATATCTGTAAAACCAATATTTAATGAGTTATAGGGAATAATACCTTATAAAAACCATAAATCCTTATTTATTTCAAGAACCAATGAAACAACATGTGAAATAAACTGTACCATTGGATTCCCCATGAAACTCCACACATAAAACAATTAATGACCTAATTACCAAAGTTAATACTTAAGGAATTAACCTGAATATATGCACTTTTTTGGTCAACGCATATATTCAAGGATCATAGCTAATATCTCTTAAACTATACAAGATAGAGTGATGAACCAAAAATAAAGTTACCACGTAATTACTGTAAGAACACAGATATGAACTTTATTTTACAATTTAAAAACAAGGTTAAAACCTATGATGAAATATTGATAAAAATCAACAGAGCTGTTGACCACTCTGTTGTGAAAGTGGTCCAAACTCAAAATAAAGTACACAATTGGATTATACTAGTTCATTCGTGAAGAATGATGTACTTCTTATTACAATATTCAAGGTATAACCCCCTGAAATCATGATTTGAAGTTTAAAATATTGAATTTCAACAGAAAAGATGAGTTACAAGAAAAATCATCAAAATTAGAGTTTCGGTGATGTAACAAAAGGCTCTTGGCAGCATAATAGGGTTATGTCAGGCTATCAGAATTCACTCTCTGAATTACTGTAGCGTGTAAAACCTAAAAGTTATTAAAGATCAAAGTTTGAGCTTAATTTGAGCAGTTATGATCACTCACTGTAACCTTCATTTAAGTTTAACAGTCATATGAGTGATAAAATTGGTGAATACTATTAGTTTATGATTGAGACTAATAAAATCCACGAAAATTGGGTTCTTCCAAGCCTCTGATGTCATCAACTTTGGAGTTATAGTGATAACTCTAAATAATGGTGTAATAATGATGCAATATGGTTTGATCATGATGTAATCATCTCCAAACGTTCAAATATTGATCAATTCCAGTGGATATGATCTGTATACGTCTACTAGAAGCCTGCTGGACTCTAGGAGGGAGGTATTTACTATAAATAGAGCTCTTTTTACTCTATTTTCCCCTCAGACGCATCAAAAACATTAAATCAATTAAATCAAAGGTAATTTCTTTATTCTTTATATATAAAACTATTATATTATTAAAGACCAAAGACCACTTTTGTTATAATCATCTATTTTGACGTGATTAAATCATTTATTTAATAGTTTTTGCTAAAAATCTCTCTAAAAACTCATTTCCACGTAAAAATCAAGAATATTAGTAGTTTTTCTTTATTTTTATTGTAAATACAATTTGAAAAGGTTGTATTTATATTTTTTGGCGTAAAATATTTCAAAATTATTATATTAAGTGTTGAAAGTAGGTTATTTTCTCTTATTATAATAATTTTCTCTTGATTATTATTTTAATAATTCTTTAATTAATATAAATAGTATTTATATTAATTTATAGCTTTAATATTGGTAATATTATTGTTATTAATTGTTTTTTATTAATAAAAAACAATTTTTTACGCCTTTATTATTTGTTTGTAACAATAATAAAGTGCTTTTAAATATATTAATTATTTTATATTAATATATTTATTTTATTTTATTATATTTTATCAATAATATAATTAATTTTACGCCATAATTATAATAATTCTTTATTATTATAAGTATTTTTTTTCTTATTTATTTCATTTATAAGGACATTCATAGTAAAATTAGTAAAATATTAGTAATTTTTACTTATTGTTTCATAGTCAAACCTTACATTTACCTAGTTGTGCCAGACTATTCTGGATGCTTCACAGCAACATATACACAATGATAGTATTATCTTGAGACTCAAAGACCAGGTGGCACCCAGGGGAAGAGACGGCTTTTAACCTGTAAAGATAGTAAGGCAACAAAAGTTCCACCCTACACCATGGCACCATTGCAACAGCCCTAGTCTGTCACACCCTGACTTTTGGGACTTTTACACCCCATCCTTCAATTTTTTTTGGGGATAGTCATTTTGAGGGGTTACTACATTACAACTTCAATACTGGCATCCCATACAGCTTCTGTACAGCATTCTATGTGTCATACACCTCAGAATCAAGCTATGTGGTCCCCAGATGAAACTTTTCACCCTGTATTGGTGAAAACTGCCCAGATGTGGTTTCAAAACCACATCTGAGCCCAATACAGGCTATATAGGCCTTTTGCAAACCACAAACCTGTCCTAGAGAGTGAAAAATCTTCACTTCCTCTACGTGAAAAGGTCTAGCAGCCTTTTCACCCCATTTCAGGATAAAAGGAGGCCTTTTTGCTGCCAGAAAAGGAATCCCCATCCTGATCTTTAATTCCTCTGTAGTACAACTGTCAAAAACAGCTATACTCTTGCAAAATAAACAGGTTATACTATAAATCTTAGTATTGTAGTCTTTATTATTGTAACCCAACAGGTAAAACTGCACCCAGGGCTTTCAATAGCACTCATCACCACTAATCCTCATTAGTAAAGCCCTTTTTATCTTGAATTAAACCTTTTTTTAATACTTTTATCTGTGTCACAGTCATAGTTAAAGTTGTTAATAGCCTTTATATCTTTATCATAGACTCAGCCTGACATCAGGAGTTGAGAACTGACTAATGCTTTCTACCCCCAGCATTTGTACTTGTGGCCATTGTCAGCAGGCTACTCTTTCATAAAATTCCTTCCTCATTTCAGGCTTTGCTGTAACTTGGTATTTATGAAATATTCAAAGCCTACACCTTCAGCTTAACTAAATCTTAATATAGTAGTCCCATGTAATCAATTGACCCTTTGGATGTTTGGAAATGAATTATGAGCCATGATACAATACAATAGAACAAATGGAAAATAAAATTAATTAACAATGTAATAACTTGTCATTATATTTTTTTACCTCAACCATGTTTCCAGAAACCAAAAGAGAAATTTGTTGCTGGCTATGTGAATTATATGAACAAGTTGAGCAAAAAATTATAGATATTCAACTTAGTTTGTTGAGTTGATGAGAATTTTTCCAAACACAATCAAATTTTTAATCAATGTATCGTTAAATTAGGGTCTATAGCTTGTTTGTTTTCAAAAATTGAAGCTGAGGCCTTCTTTCAATACAATATTGCGGCTGCTTGATCCAATCATCAGCTTGAATTCCCCCAGGGGAATCAACCATCGTTGGCTGTCCACATCCCTGGAAAAGGCAAACACAACCGGTTATTCTTTGTTTGTAATACATACAAACCAATTTGACAAGTGAAATCACACACCAGTAAGAAAAATCCTTTCGCCGTAGATTCAGGACTACTTTTTCACTCTGTTGGCAATTCAAGAACACTCTCTCAAATCCTCTCAAGACTTTTGGCGGTTCATGAATTTGCCTTGGAAAACCAAGATAAAGCTAAAATGGTGTCATAAGGCTTGTCAATTCTATGTATTTTTTCCCTTAAAAAAATCGGAGGACATTTTCTCACTTGGGCAACTTCATGTCCTGGCAGCCGTCCAACATTAGTAAGCTCAAATTCAACCTTCACAAGATCCTCAAAGAGATTTCCCATTGTGTTTTGGGACTGAGCAGCCAAATGGATAACCAATGACTGGTAATTAAACTTGCTGTACGATAAACCAAACCCAAACTCAAACCGGGACTGGAATTCATAAGATCAAATGACTTGTCCTTAGGCATCAATCTATCCAAAACGAAAATCTCTTCAGAAAATGTCTTACTGTAATGTTTTTTGCATCGAAATGTCTGTAATCAATTTCCAATCTCTCCGAATATGTGATCTGGGGTACTGCCATTGTAGAGTTGTAGAGAACGTCGGCTGGATAGTCTTTCCGAGATTTAGCGATAGTAAAGGGTAATCGCCCCGACTATGAAAAGTTTTCATGAGCACGAGGGTTCTAAATTTGAACATGAAATTTCGAGTAGCAGAAAAATCTACTCAACTGGGTTGACCTTACCCCAAAGGACGTCTACTTCTGAGTTACCTGTCTCTTGCCCCGGAAGTCCAGCAAACAGAACAGCCGTGACGTTGGGGTGGTCTATCCACCGTTCCATGTCCACCGGCCCAACCGCATGAATGATGACAACAACATTTTGACAGACTTCAGCTGTCTTGAGTATCAATTCATCACCTGAATGCCAAAGCGAAAGATTGTTTCGATCCCCTGCATTACCCTCAACAGTAAGATAGCCTTCTCCCGAGTCAGCGCTAACATGAACTAGCGCCACGTCGGCTTTAAAGTCACCCTTTGACATTTGTGCATGAGGAAAGTCATTGACAATGGCTCGGTACATTATTTTTGGGTTTTTACTAAGGACATAGCTTTTGATTGCGGTTGAAGGGGCGGTGAGGTGAGTAAATTGAGCAGTCCCTGAGCCCCAGCCAATAGACAAAGTACCATTATTACACGCTCTGTCAGGGCAAGAGTTGGGTCCTTGAGGATTGTCACCAGCGTCACCGCCCACCACAATTATCGTCTTCATCTGCTCGGGTGATTTCAATGGCAAAGTATTGTTTACGTTTTTTAAGAGTACCGTTGATGCAGCCCCAATTGCCCGAATCAGTTCGGCATGGTCTTCTTGAACGTTTACGTGCTGGTTTAACCTTGCTTGTTCTTCTGCCGTACCTTGACCGATACTCATAAAATTCAATTTCGGGTAATCAGGCTTATCCTGACCCTGTTTGTAATAAGTTGAAATGATTCGGGTAACCATATCATCAATTCTATCCATCGGCACCGAACCATTCTTGATAGCTTCGACTAATTTGGAACCCCAATATGAATGAGTTGCGATGGCAGGGTTCGGTTCAGATGGCATTCCATAAGCCATAAAGCCTGGCATGTTCATATCCGTGCCGGCTAACGCGGTCCTAACACCTGAGGCAGCCGCTGCCCAATCGGTGACTACTACACCTTGAAAGCCATGCTGGCCTTTGATAACACCATTTAGAAGCTTCGAGTTTTCGCAGGCGTAAGTTTGATTGACACGATTGTAAGAGCACATCAAGTAATCTGAACCGGCTGCGATACCCTCCGCAAATGGCCAATCGTAAAGTTCATCTAAAGTCGGATGCAGTTCCCACGGCAACATATTAGTCTTTCGAGAAAAAAACCATAATAAACTTAACTAACAAAGTGTTTGATCATCCATGTTGGAGCTGCTGGAAATGCTCCCACTGCCTCCACGGTAATGTTCTTGCTCGTTTCCAATGTAGTGTTTTATGCAAGCAGAAACTTGAGTAGATTGAATACCCAACACACTTTGTGCTGTTGTGACACCGCAAAGGTACGGATCCGCCCCGCAACCTAGATGAATATGAAACAGATCAACCCAAACGACTTGTGATTGGAATAGTTCAAGGTGGCTGAATACCTTCCCAAGCTCTACCATTTGTAGGGGCTCTCATCAAGTTGGTCATTGGTGCTAGAATAAACGTGTGTAGGTTTTGTCAATGGCTCACCGAAAAAGCTGATGAGTTTTCTTACCTAGAGCAACATTAACACCCTTATTTCTAAACTCGAGTCCCATCGCTCGAGCGCGAGCGTAAATTAACTGCTTATCAAATGTTGAGGCAGCATTGATCCCGGCTGGAAACACAGAATTTTTGTCGGTGAATCGAACACCAGTCGGTGCGTCCTGTAAACAAATTGGTTGATGAAAACCCAATCTGGGAACAGTGCCTGTTTCTCCGACACATCTGCCCTGGACTCCCGCTCCGGTAGTCAGGTTGACTAAATGGAGAGACAACGAATCAACAAAAGTCAGTTTGTCATTTAGCAAAGGTCAATTCAGTGAAAGCCGTCCATCTGATTAATCTACAGTCTCTGACCTTTTTCTTCAACCGTTAATTGAGAGACAAAGTTCTTGGCCCTTTGAATTACGCTTGACCAGGCTGATGAGCCATTTTGTATTGGTGAGAGCAAGCTAGAATTCCAACAAGAGATGAAGGTGATTAGCTCCTTATCCTGTCAGTATGTCTTCTTCCAAGAATCTTAAGCTTCTTTTATTTAAAATGATTTGAATTATATAAGGCTTTTGATATATGATCCTATTGTTTCAAATAAACACGGTGTATAATACTTAAAGTGTCTAAAGGTAAAAAAGGATGTTCTAGACTTGCAGACAAATGGAAAAAGAAAATACCAACACAGTTGGTGAGCTCCAAGCCTCGAAGCCGGAAGGAGGTTGTACTACAGTAAACTCAAAGTGTTTTTGGGAAGGGGTCGAAAATATCGTATTGACAGGGGAAGGAAGAGAATTCAAGTAGTTATTGGATGAACTGAAATAAACAAAAGGCAATGAGCCTATCACAATTGAAAATAAGAGTCTTTTGTAACCCATTTCGTTCAAAACGTTTTTGACTATTAGGAAAATGATATTGATACGTAAAGAGTGAATTTTTAACTGGTTGGACTTAAAATGGTTACAATTGAGTGATAGGCCAAGCTCAATAGTAAGTGAAGCAATCTTATATCAAGTTCTTGACATAAACTCAGTCGCATGAAAGATAGATGACAAGTTTGAGTGACCTCATTAGTATTCCTGGTTGAAAGGATACGTTCACCCGCGCTGAAGTGAATTTCTTGAATAGGAAAGGCTTTGACAACCTCAAAGTATGCAAAACAAAAACGTCCCTTAGTTTCCTCCTACTCCGTATTTCTTCGATCGGCTAGAGAGGAATTGGATGGTTGATGTGATTTTTTGGAATGATTTAAATCAAGATTCGATCAATAGCTATGAGCAAAATTATAATAGATTTTATTCCAGCCTAATTTGTATAAAATTCTTATTCATGACCTCCGTTTTGGAAAGATATCTTCAAAGCGTGCGGCCCATGTCACTAACTGAGCGGTTGAGGGGCGCCAGAGTGACTAGTGTAAATACAGAGTACCGAGATTACTCCAATGGGTTATCTAGCCTTTGAAGAGCGTATAGGACTTCTTACCACTCCCAGCCTGAGCTCCAACTTCAAGGCGAACGGAATATCTTTGGATTAAAACTTATTTTATGAAAATTTGAGTGGCAAGATATCTTAGGCTGGATGATCTTTTTCCTCCTCGCTCTCATTGGGATAGCCATTGATGATCCCAAGATTTCCAGGATTGGCAAGTAAAACTTGGACACCAAGCTCAAGCCAAAATTGGCCAACTGTCAAATTGTCACATACACCCGAAGACAGATCCTGACGTTAAACCGTAGAAAACGGTAGGCACCACAAGCTATGGGCTTACATAATTGTCGGTGAATTCAATTAATTTTTGGGACAAATCACTCAAGGTTTCACCCAAGGTTTCACTGAGCTTCATAAATTTGAGCTGCGGATCAACCGATTGACGGCGCAGCAAGCAAATCAATTCGGCTTATCACACCAAGACTTAAATTTGTCGATGAAAATCTTTCAAAGTCTAATTTCAACTTAACCTTCAGGTCGATGTCAATGATAAATGAAAATTTAAATTTTATGATAATTAAAAACTCAGCTCGACAAATGATAATGAGCGGATAGGAGAAATAGTATGAGGTGTGGATTACCGATAGGGTAAACTGACTTCGGCTTTGAGCTTAAGTGGTGACCAACGAAAGGCACAAATTATTTTGATAGTCAAGCATCTCCCATCTATATCTTACATATATCCTTGATATCCTTGAGGAGCAACCCAGTTGAAATATGTTTGTGATACTCTAATAAATCAGAATTCATAACAGGCAAGTAAAAGATGATTTTAATTAAAATTCAAATCCTTCTGAGTATGTTTACACTGATGTGAGAAAATAGTTTGATCATGTTATTTCTTAAAATCAAACTTGACTTGAATCAAAATTTGGATGGGATGTAACTGCATATTTTAGCTGTCTCCCTAGCTTCATGAGAGCTTTCACAGTCATTTGGCATAAATCAATATGATTCACTCATGAATTACATGCCTGTAAAGTAATTGTGCATTTCTAATAGATGTCATAAGAATGAAAATTCTGAAAAAACTTTCCATCTATTTTTTTGGTAAATATGTATGTAAGTATCTTAAAATATAGAGCTCATCGCTGAACATAAAAGCATTGTTTACCATATTTTCAGAAAGAGGGGTTTTGCTGAAGTTACACTAAAAGCAGGTTTTATGAAAAGATATTTTGAGAAATCTATTTATCTCATTGGGTTTAGGATCTTGATTTAGTAGGATTTGACATGTGAGTTAAGAACTAAAAGCTTAATAAAATAAACAGGCAGGTAAACTCACATCTAAGTTTAACACAAAGTATTTAGCTGCTAAACCTAAAAGTAAATTTGAGGAAATCTTCAATCTAATTGGTTCATATTGACTCAAAGTTTATATTTTATTCCCTAACTAATGAAGAGGATGGGTGTGTCACAATCCTGTCTGCCAGACCTCAACAAAGGGAACTCTTGCCAAAAAGGGTATTAAACTGGTTGAAAGAGTGGTTAATACTGGGAAGTTGTAGATCACATTCCACCATGTGATAGTACCCCATATTTACAGCACTCTGTCCCAACGTGCATGTAGCTGATGGTATCACCCAGGTCATCCTCATAGAGCTACATTAGTCACAACAACAGGCTACAAAGAACCTCCAAGCAGAGAAACACTTGTACACCAATGGAGTAGAAAACACAGCAATTTTTGCTTGTTTAATTATGACCTTCCCTTGCCTGCAACCAGAATTAAACCCTTTGATATTTCAACTGGTTTATTTTCACAAATATGTCTGTTGGACATCAACAAAGGGAACTCTTGCTGAAAAGGCTATTAAATGGGCTGAGAGACTGGCTAATAATGGAAATTTGTAGATCACATCCCACCATGTGACAGGGTGAGAGCTAACACATTCAAGTAAATGGATATTAAGATGACCGTTCTAAAAACTGTTTTCTTCCAGGACTCACTAAACTGAAAAATTTTTCATTTATGATGATTTTTCTGATATTTTCTGTTAGTCAAAGTCATTTTGAGAAATATTGAAGTAAAAATTTATCCACAATTATTCCTATTCTACAGAACTATAATATTTCTCCTGCTTTAAATGGTAAAGCATAATTAAATAATCACAATATTAGTAAGCATATAATGGAAAGGAATTTTGAGAGAAATCAAGAGGAAGTTCTCCATAATGGATCATGAGACAAATACAATTATCAAATAATTCTAATCCATCTTTTCATGAAATTGAAGAATTTGCCTCAGCTTCAAAAGGAAATGATTCACTTTTAATATTATATGTATTTTTTCATTATCATGATATTTCTGTATGAAATTCTTTATAATATTAAAATGAATAAAGAGCTTAATGACTGTTTTGATGAAATACACTGTGAGGTGTGGATATGAAACTTTGATTAAAAATCAAGTACTTTTCCTGTCCTCAAAATTTGTATAAGGTAAAATGAAATTAAAAATAGTAAGAAATATTATTTTGAAGAGAAAACATGCCATATTTATTGTTTATAACTTTATTAGTATAAAACAATAATATTATAAAGATTTATTGTTTTACCAACAATAAACATTTATCCAAAAATACTATACAAGAGATATTTAAGGCTACAAAAGAAATTTCTTCAAGAGCAATTTCAATTGGAATTAATTGAGCAAAGAACTGAAAGCAATTAATTAAAGAAAAAAGTCTTTAAAAATAATATTAAAGAGAAAACACATCCAAAAGTGACCAGAGTGAATTTGGAAACAAAGTGACAAAGTTTACAGTGATGAAAGATGCTTTAATTCACTTGTGGGGTGGTTCAGGGGTAAAAATGATTATCAAAGTTACAAACAATGATTATAATGATTTTTTCACGTGGTTAAAAGGTTTGAAATGATTTAAAAAAGGTTGTTGGAATCTTTTATTGATTGGTTTAACAATGTTAAAACTAATTATAAAAGGAAAAGATTGTAACATGAAGAGAAAAGTGGGGAAAAGAAGACATTCTTTTATAGCCATCAATTTTCTTACTCCAAAAAGTCAAATTTACTCTTGTCAGTCGTGAAAAACAGTCTGACAACAGAAAAGCCAATTATGGCATCATTGAACCCTGGTTTAGACCAAAAAAAGGGCTGGTTTAAGCCATTTTTAGGCATGTTAGACCCTTAAATCAGCCATTACTATAGCAATACCTGGTCTAGAGCCTTCAAAACACGTCATAATGTGTGTAAGAGACATAGAAACAAGTTGAAACTGTTTTTACTATGATTGTTTTATCTTAAGGGTAGTTTTACCCTCTTGGCAACAGCTAAAACTATCCCAGTTGGTATCAAAACCTCATCATCAATTGAGTCCACAGACCCTGTAACTCAATTCCAGGCCAAAAGTGATGAGCTTTTGCGTGAATTTTGACACCACACGCCTGTCAGCAAGGATTTTGGGTCTCTAGCTCCCCCTTAGAGCTGGAGTTCCTTTCCCCCCCAATTTAATCAGTCCAATTTATTTTTCCTTTAATTCCTCATCATGTATTATACTTATAATTTACATATGTAATTGAATTGAATTATACAGTACAATACAGTAATAATTAATACCTCATATGTAAATCAAAGTTCACTTATGTAATACACATGCACATTTTGACATTTCAATTGAATTCAATTGAAAATACTTCAATTCCTCATAACTGCTAAACTAAACACAACACCTCAATTTTAACACAAAAATTGATGGTTAACACCACATTTGGTGTGAATTAAATTAAAGTTTTGAGGATTTTCAACTTTTGTATTGAAGATACTAAAAACTTAATTTAAGCTTATTTAGAGTTGAGTTACAAAAATTTCACTAAGAGGTGACCCCACCTGATTTTTTATGGGGAATCCAATGGTGAATTAGTTTTTATATGTTTATTTATTGGATAAAAATTTATAATAATTTTTATTTAACTTTTTTCCAAATTTATTTATTTTTTAACAATTTTGTTAAAAATTCATTTTTACTTAATTGTTTCAAGTATAAATGTAATTTTATAATTCCAAAATTTAATGTAATTTTATTTTTAAATTGTAATTAAATCTTTAATTTTGAATATAATTTTATATTTATATGTTGATTTTTATTTTAATAATATAAATAAATTTATTTTATTTATATTTATATGTTAATTTTGTATTTGTGGTCTTTTGGGTATATGAAATTACCTCCAAGGCTCACATTCCCTCCCCCTAAAAAAGAATATTACTTTGTAATATTGGTATTTCTAGTGTGTCTGAATCTCCTGAGGAGTTTGGTAGCTTCTGGTATATCTTTTTCTTTTAACCATTCATCTTCACAAGTTGGGTCACTGTACCTAACAAGGCATTCCCTTACTTTTTTGGTTCTTAATTTTCTTTCTTTAAGAACTTTGGTAATTTTCTTAGTACCAGATGTCTCAATAGGAGGTATAACTTGGGGAATCTTACTCCTCAAGGGAAATTTCTCAGCATCACTAGATTTATATGGCTTTATCAAGCTCATTGGAAATGTAGGATGCTTATTGCTAAGTTCTTCAGATAACTCTACTTCAACAGCATTTTCTCCATGGAGGGCTTTAATCACAAAAGGTCCTACAAAGGAGTCTTTCAGCTTTTTAAATCCTTTGATGTTGTTGAAGTTAGTGGTGGATACAAGAACTAGGTCCCCTACTTTGAAATCTGGAGTTGCATGTGATTTATCCCATTTGTCTTTAGCATATGCAAAAGGGTCTTCCATGCACCTTACTGCATGCTTTCTAGCTTTGTCTAGCATTCCCTTGAAGCTAGCAGCTGTGGGATGTATTTGAATTAAATTTTTCCTCAAGTAATCTTGGGGTAATTTGGGGTTCCATCCTTTTTCTAGAATAGCAGGAGTTTGATTGGTACTGGCATGGATTGATGTTTTATATTCTAATTCCAGTGCTGGCAACAGAGTACACCACTCATGGGTAAATCCATCACAATCTTTGAATTCAAGGCCATATGCACAAAATCTTCTCACCATGTCCTCTAAGGTTTGGATCATCCTTTCAGCCAGGCCATCAGTTTGTGGGTGGTAGGCTGTAGAGAAAGACAATTTAGTGCCAAATAATTGGTGAAGATTTGTCCATAGTGCTGAAATGAATTTGGGATCCCTATCACTAATGATATTTGTAAATATCCCAGTCCATGACACTACTCTATTCCATATCAGACGAGCTGTATCCATGGCTGTATCATCCTTGTGACATGGTAAAAATATTGGAGTTTGACTGAATCTGTCCACAATTACTAGGCAAGCATTATAGCTTCTGTCACCTCCTGGTGGTAGGCCAGTTATCCAATCCATATGGACAATTTCCCAAGGTCTGCTTGGTTCTTGGATTTTTATCATATTTCCAAGTCTGTAAGGTTTGACTATGAAACAATAAGTAAAAATTACTAATTTATTACTTATTGTACTCTGAATCTCCTTATAATTGAAATATATAAGATTAAAATAATAATAATAATAAAGAAATATTATTATTATGGTGTAAAAATATTATATTATTAAATAAATATAATAATATAATTAATATTATATAAAATTATAATATTATAAATAATATATTAATATAAAATAATTAATATATTATAAAGCTCTTTATTATTGTTACCAACAAATAATAAAGGCGTAAAAAATTGTTTTTCATTAATAAAAAACAATTAATAACAATAATATTACTAATATTAAAGTTATGAATTAATATAAATACTATTTATATTAATTACAGAATTATTAATAGAGTAATAATACAGATATTATTATAATAAGAGAAAATAACCTACTTTTAACACTTAATATAATAATTTTGAAGTATTTTACGCCCAAAAATATAAATACAACTTTTTCAAATTGTATTTACAATAAAAATAAAGAAAATTACAAATTATTCTGGATTTTTACGTGGAAATGAGTTATTAGAGAGATTTTTAACAAAAACAATTAAATAAATGATTTAATCACGTCAAAATAGATGATTATAGCAAGGTGGTCTTTGGTTTTAATAATATAACAGTTTTATATATAAAGAATAAAGAAATTACCTTTGATTTAATTGATTTAATGTTTTTGATGCGTCTGAGGGGAAAATAGAGTAAAAAGAGCTCTATTTATAGTAAATACCTCCCTCCTAGAGTCCAACAGGCTTCTAGTAGACGTGTACTGATCATATCCACTGGAATTGATCAATATTTTAAGGTTTGAGGGTGATTACATCATGATCAAACCATATTACATCATTATTACACCATTATTTAGAGTTATCACTATAACTCTAAGTTTGATGACATCAGAGGCTTGGCAGAACCCCAAATTTCGTGGATTTTATTAGTTTTAATCATAAACTAATAGTATTCACCAATTTTATCACTCTTAAGACTGTTAAACTTAATTTAAGGTTACAGTATGTGATCATAACAGCTCAATTTAAGCTCAAACTTTGATCCTCAATAACGTTTAAGGTTTTCACGCTACAGCAATTCAGAGAGTGAATTCTGATAGCCTGACATAACCTCATTATGCTGACAAGAGCTTTTCATTACATCATCAAAACTCTAATTTTGATGATTTTTCTTGTAACTCATCTTTTCTGTCGAAATTCAATATTTTAAACTTCAAACCATGATTTCAGGGGGTTATACCCTGAATTTAATAATAAAAATTACGTAATTCTTCTCGAATAAACTAGTAGAATCCAACTGTATACTTTTTTTTAAGTTTGGACTACTTTCACAACAAAGTGGTCAACAGCTCTGTTGATTTTTATCAATATTTCCTCATAAGTCTTAACCTTGTTTATAATTTGCAAAATAAAGTTCATATCTGTGTTCTTACAGTATTTACGTGGTGACTTTATTTTTGGTTCATCATTCTAGTATGTATAGTTTAGAAGATATTAGCTATGATCACTGAATATATGCGTTGACCAAAAAAGTGCATATATTCAGGATAATTCCTTAAGTATTGATTTTGAGAATTAGCTTGTTAATTGTTTTATATGTGGATTTTTGTGGGGAATCCACTGGTACAATTTATTTCACATGTTGTTTCATTAGTTTCTGAGATAAATAAGGTTTTATGGTTTCTATAAGGTATTATACCTTATAATTCCTTAAATATTGACTTTACAGATATGCCATAAAAGTGGTATATGTGTATTTTTCCATGGGGAATCCAATGGTATAATTTATTTTACATGTTGATTCATTGGTTTTTAAGTTAAACCAATTTTTATACCAATTTATGGTATTTTTTGTATATTCAAGTAATTATTCTTAATGTATATTTATTCTAAGTAATTTTAATATAATTATATTAAAGTTATATTTATTCTGAGTCTTTTTGTGACCTTCTTGGGTATGTTGTCATATCTCAAAGGCTCACATTCCCTACCACCAAAAAAGATTGTACCACAATCTGATATGTGTGATTAGGGTATCATCCACTGTCCCACCTCTTCAATAGACTTTGTTAGTCTTGAAGCTCAATAATGCTTAACTTTTTATTTTTCAGGTTTTCTTTCATGTCTGAACCTTCTTAGTAATTTATCAGCATTTGTTATATCTTTCTCAAGTAGCCATTCATCTTCTTGAGTTGAATTTCTTTACCTTACAAGGTATTCCCTTTCTTTTTTGTTTCTTGTCCTTCTTTCTTTAAGGACTTTTACTATTTTCTTTTCCTCTCCTTCCTCCAAGGGGGGAATCTCAAGTGGGGGTTTATTTCTTAGTGGAAATAACTCTTTGTCACTTGAACTGTAAGGTTTTATCAGACTTACAGGGAAAGTTGGGTGTTTGTTCATTAGTTCACCTGTGAGTTCTAATTGCACAGCATTGGGTCCATGGAGTGCTTTTATCATAAATGGTCCTGCAAAGGAATCTTTCAATTTCTTTGGGCCTTTTATGTTATTGAAATTAAGGGTTGATACTAAAACCAAGTCTCCTATTTTGAAGTCAGGTGGTTTATGACTTTTATCCCATCTTTCTTTTGCATATTTAAAAGAATCTTGCATGCATCTGTTTGCATGGTGTCTTGCTTTGTCAAGCATTATCTTGAAACTGCTTGCTGTTGGATGTATATCCACTAAGTCCTTTTTGAGGGTGTCATAAGGAAGTCTTGGATTCCAACCTTTCTCTAGCATTGCTGGTGTTTTGCCAGTAGAAGAATGGATTGATGTCTTATATGCCAGTTCAAGTGCTGGTATTAGTGTACACCAATCATGGGTAAAACCATCAGAATCTTTGAATTCTAGCCCATAAGCACAGAATCTTCTGATCATATCCTCTAGGGTCTGTATCATTCTTTCTGCTAGACCATCAGTTTGAGGATGATAAGCTGTTGAGAATGATAATTTTGTCCCAAACAAGTTATGGAGATTTGTTCATAATGCTGAAGTGAACTTTGGGTCTCTATCACTTATAATATTTTGGAATAAGCCTGTGTGGCTAATGACTTTATTCCATATCATTATGGCTGTATCCATAGCTGTGTCATCTTTATGACATGGTAAGAACATGGGAGTTTTACTGTACCTGTCAACTAATACTAGGCATGCATTATAACTCCTGTCTCCTCCTGGAGGTAAGGCTGTTACCCAATCCATATGAACTATTTCCCATGGGGATTTTGGTTCTTGGATTTGGATCATCATTCCAAATTTCTTTCCTGTGGCTCTGTTGGCTTTTTGACATCTGTCACAGGTTTGGCAGTACTCTGCAACATCTTTCTTCCAATTTGGCCACCAAGAGCAGGTTTTCACCCTCTCTAGTGTCCTATCTTCTGAGAGATGTCCAGATGCAACACTATCATGACACTCATGTAAAATAGTGTTTATTAGTGTTCTATCTGTTAAGGCCATAACACATGTGTGTTTTGTTCTATGGTAAAGGATTCCATCAAGGAGGTGAAATCTTCCTTCATCATATGCCTTTTTCCATATTTCATCTAGTTTTGATGAAAGTGATGGATCTTTGCAGTCTTTCATTAGAAGTTGGCTTAAGATATGGCAATTTTTGTCTGTCTTATAGCTTTCTTTAACTTGGTTAAAGAATTCTGTGCCAATGTCTGTAACACATATTCCTTCTATATGGTGCTCTTCTTGTGGTACCCATGCTGGATTGTCAGGGGTATTTGCTAGAGCCCATCTGCTAAGACCATCTGCATTTTTATGGATATTTCCAGATTTATGAACAATAGTCATATTTCCTCTATATTCTTGGATAGCAATTTGCCATCTCAGCATATGTCTATTTAGAGTCTTCATATTTAATAGTGATTTCACAGCATTACAGTCTGTGATTACATCAAATACTGTGCCATCCAAATAATAATGCAGTTTTTCTAAAGCCCATACTAGGCATAAGCATTCCATTTGGCTTGCTCCATACCTTGCTTCTGTTGGCTTTATTTGCCTTGAAATGAAACAAATTGGTCCTTCCACTGGCTTATCATTGATAATTTGTGTTTGGTGAAGTGCAGCACCTAATCCTTCTCCACAAGCATCAATATACAGTTTGAAGGGCAGTTTCCAATCTGGCATTAGAAGAAATGGGGCATTTGTTAAGGAATTTTTCAATTCTTCATATGCCTTGACTCTTTCTTCTGTCATCTCATAGACTGTTTGTTGGTCACATAGCTTATACAAGGATTTAGCAATTTTTGCAAAATCCTTTATATGCTGTCTATAGTAACCAGCAAATCCTAGAAATGATTGCATTTCTTTTTTGGTTTGAGGCATTGGTTTAAGTAGTACTGCTGCTACTTTATTTTTGTCTATGCCTAGACTAAGGCCAGATACTACATGTCCTAGGGCTTTTAATTCACTATATGCAAAATGACACTTTTTCAATGAAATTTTCATATTTACTTGGACTATTTTCTGTAGTACCCTTTCTAGTCTTTTCAGGTGATTTTCCCAAGTTTCTGAGCAAACTATGATATCATCAATGTAGATTATTAACCATCCTTCTGATAATTCTTCAGGAAATATGGTATTCATCATTCTTTGATAATGGGAAGGTGCATTTTTTATCCCAAATGGCATTCTTAAGTATTCAAAAATTCCACAATGGACTATTATTCTTAGTAGTTTCTTGGCATTGTCTGTTAAGACATTTTGATGAAAACCCTTAAGAGCATCCATAGCTGTGATGAACTTAGCTTGTGACAATTGGGTTAATGTCTCATGGATTCTGGGTATTGGATATCTGTCTGGAATGGTATAGGTATTCAGGGCTCTGAAGTCTCCTACCATCCTTGATTTTCCATTATGCCAAGTTATAATGACAGGTGTAGTAACTTCTACTTGTTCATTATGTCCAACCTTTCTTAATACCCTAAGGTCCATTAATTCTTTAATGTGCACCTCTAAGGCTTCTCTAGCTCTTGGGCTGGCTGGATAAGCAGGTCTTCTTAATAAAGGTGGGTAAGGTTTTTCTACATTAAGAATTATGTCCACTTCATGTCCAATTATGGCACCTAGTGGCTCTTTGTCAGTTGCAAAGGCATTTTTATACTTAAATAAGAGATCAATCAATTTTTCTCTCATTTTTTCTGTTAATTCTTGGTTGAATTCTGCCTCTTTGAGTTGTTCAGATATAAAAAGTTCTTTTTCTGGAATTTTTTCCTCATTCTTAATAACTGTGATTTGTTTTTTGTTATTTAAGAATCCAAACTTTTGTCTTTTATTATCTCCTATGGTAAAATATCTATCCTTTTGGTTGGAGATATCTATACCATAGATTGATAAGTAGTCATTCCCAAGTATGAAATGATTACTAGTACAGTTGTCCATTACTACAAACTCTACTTTAATTCTGACACATTGTGAGGGATGAGGAAAAATTAGTGTTAAATCAATTATTCCAAGGGGCTTCATGCTCTCACTTGCACTACTAAATTTGACACCTTGTATTGGCATAAGTTTTTCTTGCCAGTCTGGGACAATGGTTTTTAAATAACTTTTGCCAACACAAGTGCAATATGCTCCTGTATCCAAGTTAACCTTTCCTTCTTGGTTATCAACCATAACAATACTTATACTTGATTTTCCAGCTGTATATCCCATTCCTCTTGCAGGTTTGGTTCTATACATTTTGGCATCTTGTATGTTTGTCAGGTTTGTGTCAGATGTTCCAACTTGTGGCAAGTTTGAGTTAACATCCAGTACTTCATAAATTATATCAATATTATTAATTTGTGCATTAATTATATTGATTTCATCACTTTCAGAGCTCTCTGACTCTTCTGTCTCTTTTTCAGAGTCAGATTCCTCTTCTTTGTCATTGTAGTTTTCTGTTTCCACAATTTCATTGATCTTTGCTTTTTTAAGGCAATTATTGGCTAAGTGTCCAATACCTCCACATTTATGGCATTTTCTTTGCTCATTATTGTTGGATGTATTGGGTTTAAAGGATTCTTTTGATTTATCTTTCTTGATAAATGGTTTGTTTGGGCTTTTAATGTCCAATCTTTTCCAAGTCCTGCCAATTTTTGTTCTTGTCACTATATCTTCTAGTGCATTTATATACTCTTCTGTGGAGCATGGTTCTATACACCTGCTTCTTAGGGCATGTTCTAGTTCCCCTCCACATTTTTTAAGTATTTTCATATGCACCATTTTCTGTGACATTTCTGGGTACAGTGCATTAAGTCTTTCAACTTGTTTTAGGAACCAAGTTAAAGGTTTATCTTTGTCAGGGTCAAAGAAAGAGTTTTCAAATGCATTTTCTATCTTATACCTCCAGGCATCATTTGCCCACTTGGTGATTATTTCTTGTTTCCACCAAGACCAGGTATTTTTACCATTTGTTTGTCTTATGCCATAATACCATCTTTTTGCAGATTTCTCAAACAATGAATGTAATCTTGCAGTGATTAATTCATCTGGTATGGCATAGTCTTCTTGTAACATGTCAATTGTTTTAATAAATGACATGTGGTCATATTCACCTTCTCCTGTGAATGTTGGCCATTCCTTCAATTGAGGTGCTTCCTTCATTAAGACTTGGTTATTGTCTTGGTGACTCAAGTCTGTTATGAAAGGATTTGACAATTCCTCTTTTGTTTTAATAGGGCTTCTTATATGGGAAAATGGTGTTGATAACTTTGGCATATTTAAATTAGCCTCATTAATTTTATCCATTTTTTCAGTAATAAGCCTTATTTCACTTTGAATATCATCTTTCAGATGCATTCTTGCTTCATCACTTTTTTCCACATGGTCCAAAAGTAATTTTTGGTGTGATGAAGTCTTTTCTTCAAATTTTTCTACAGAAATACTTAATTTATTTAATTTTTCTGTAAGATTGTCAATACTCACATCATAATTGATTGTCAAAGTCTTGTCTTTGATATCTTTTATGTATTTATACAATTCTTGTTGTCCTTGTATTAATTTTTGAGTATTGTCAATTAAATTTTTTGGTTTATTATTTTCAACAATAAACTTAATGTTGTCAATTTCTTTCTTGTTTTGTACAACAATTTTTGTTAAAGAAGATAAATTGTTATTTATTTCTTGTAGTGATAATAAACTGTCTTTAATTTCTTTTAGAGGTAATATACTATTTTTAATTTCTGTTAAAGTATTTACAACATCTTTGGACAAGGTTATTTCTTTGGGAAATGAGGTTGGCTCATTCTTTGCTCTTCCTTGTCCTTGAATTCCATCAGGGTTCTGGCCATGTTGAAAACATTGTCCATGGCATCCTTTTGGATTCTTGGGATTCTGTAGCTTGGGGAATATGGTTTCCTCCAATGCTTTTTCTTGTTCTTCTTCCCTTCTTGGGGAAGTGGGTTGGCTTGAGGCTTGCTGGTAGAAGCTACTGGGGCTTCTTCCTTGGTTGCCTCCCTCTTTTTGGCATGATAATCCTTGATCTTTTTGATTTGAGGTTTGGATGACAGTGGATTCCATCCATTGGAGTATTTCACTATCTCCTCCTCTTTGAGGAACTTTTTCAGGATGTGCCAGGAGTTCATCACTCCTTGGTGTATTTGAGGCAGCATTTCCCAGTCTTTGTCCTTGTATACTGTGTAATACTGCTTGTACTGGCTCATGTAGATGTCTATTTGAGCCCTCTGAATGTGATTTGTACCTGTTTGAGTTACTCATACTTAGTTCCAATTCAGGCTCAGATATCATGGGCATTTCTGGGACTTGCCTTTGGGATAAGGCACTTCCTTGTGTGGATTCTGTTCCACTGGGGATATTGCCCTTTCTTTTCCCTTTTGAGGGATCAATTCTACTTCTGAGTCCAGCTCCATCTGATTGGATGGAGTATTGGGAACCTCTTCTGGTAGTCATAATTTAAAGAATAAGAAAAAATAAAAGTATTTCAGAATAAAATTCTTTTTATGGCAATTTAAAAAGAGGTGCTCACCTTCAGAGTCTTGAATGGTGGGCCCTGGAAAGTCTAATTTCTTAGCTTTCTTTCTTTTGGTGATAACTGGTGTAGGAGAACTTTGACAAGTTTCTTCCACCAATCTCTCAACAGTAGCTTGGTTGTCTTCTGTTGGGTTATCTTCAAACACTAAAAAAGACAAATAAATATAAGTCTTTTTATAATAAGTGTTATTTTTGGCAAGATATGGCAATTTTCCATGTAGAAATTGCTTTTATATCTTTGAAAAATTGAAATAAGTAAAGAAATAAATAAAAATGAATAAAAAGAACTTTTTTATTGGCTTTTAATATTTTTTAATATTTTTTATATATTTTTTATTTTTATTTTTTAAAGAATAAAATAAAAAATGAATATGATTCTTATAAAATTAAATTATAATAAAAATTATTTTTAATTTATAAAATATCTCTTTTAATCACTAGAGTCACTCAAAGAAAGTTCTTGCAAGTCTAAGGATGTGAAAAACCACGTGTAAGACAGTACAATTGCTTTCCAAATGCCTCAATAGCTTTTAAAATCAGTAAAATATAAAATTATTATATAATTTTATGATTATAAATATAATTTATTATGGATAAACCCAAATAGAATCTTTTTAAAGGTCTTTTTAAGTAAATATCACGGCCAGGCCCCCAAATGTAAGGTTTGACTATGAAACAATAAGTAAAAATTACTAATTTATTACTTATTGTACTCTGAATGTCCTTATAATTGAAATAAATAAGATTAAAATAATAATAATAATAAAGAAATATTATTATTATGGCGTAAAAATATTATATTATTAAATAAATATAATAATATAATTAATATTATATGAAATTATAATATTATAAATAATATATTAATATAAAATAATTAATATATTATAAAGCTCTTTATTATTGTTACCAACAAATAATAAAGGCGTAAAAAATTGTTTTTTATTAATAAAAAACAATTAATAACAATAATATTACTAATATTAAAGTTATGAATTAATATAAATACTATTTATATTAATTAAAGAATTATTAATAGAGTAATAATAGAGATATTATTATAATAAGAGAAAATAACCTACTTTTAACACTTAATATAATAATTTTGAAGTATTTTACGCCCAAAAATATAAATACAACTTTTTCAAATTGTATTTACAATAAAAATAAAGAAAATTACAAATTATTCTGGATTTTTACGTGGAAATGAGTTATTAGAGAGATTTTTAACAAAAACAATTAAATAAATGATTTAATCACGTCAAAATAGATGATTATAGCAAGGTGGTCTTTGGTCTTTAATAATATAACAGTTTTATATATAAAGAATAAAGAAATTACCTTTGATTTAATTGATTTAATGTTTTTGATGCGTCTGAGGGGAAAATAGAGTAAAAAGAGCTCTATTTATAGTAAATACCTCCCTCCTAGAGTCCAACAGGCTTCTAGTAGACGTGTACTGATCATATCCACTGGAATTGATCAATATTTTAAGGTTTGAGGGTGATTACATCATGATCAAACCATATTACATCATTATTACACCATTATTTAGAGTTATCACTATAACTCTAAGTTTGATGACATCAGAGGCTTGGCAGAACCCCAAATTTCGTGGATTTTATTAGTTTTAATCATAAAATAATAGTATTCACCAAGTTTATCACTCTTAAGACTGTTAAACTTAATTTAAGGTTACAGTATGTGATCATAACAGCTCAATTTAAGCTCAAACGTTGATCCTCAATAACTTTTAAGGTTTTCACGCTACAGCAATTCAGAGAGTGAATTCTGATAGCCTGACATAACCTTATTATGCTGCCAAGAGCTTTTCATTACATCATCAAAACTCTAATTTTGATGATTTTTCTTGTAACTCATCTTTTCTGTCGAAATTCAATATTTTAAACTTCAAACCATGATTTCAGGGGGTTATACCCTGAATTTAATAATAAAAATTACGTAATTCTTCTCGAATAAACTAGTAGAGTCCAACTGTATACTTTTTTTTAAGTTTGGACTACTTTCACAACAAAGTGGTCAACAGCTCTGTTGATTTTTATCAATATTTCCTCATAAGTCTTAACCTTGTTTATAATTTGCAAAATAAAGTTCATATCTGTGTTCCTACAGTAATTACGTGGTGACTTTATTTTTGGTTCATCATTCTAGTATGTATAGTTTAGAAGATATTAGCTATGATCACTGAATATATGCGTTGACCAAAAAAGTGCATATATTCAGGATAATTCCTTAAGTATTGATTTTGAGAATTAGCTTGTTAATTGTTTTATATGTGGATTTTTGTGGGGAATCCACTGGTACAATTTATTTCACATGTTGTTTCATTAGTTTCTGAGATAAATAAGGTTTTATGGTTTCTATAAGGTATTATACCTTATAATTCCTTAAATATTGACTTTACAGATATGCCATAAAAGTGGTATATGTGTATTTTTCCATGGGGAATCCAATGGTATAATTTATTTTACATGTTGATTCATTTGTTTTTAAGTTAAACCAATTTTTATACCAATTTATGGTATTTTTTGTATATTCAAGTAATTATTCTTAATGTATATTTATTCTAAGTAATTTTAATATGATTATATTAAAGTTATATTTATTCTGAGTCTTTTTGTGACCTTCTTGGGTATGTGGTCATATCTCAAAGGCTCACAAAGTCTCTTGCCAGTGGGTTTATTTGCCTTTTGGAATCTGTCACAGGTTTTGCAATACTCTGAAACATCTTTCTGCCACATTGGCCACCATATGCAGGTCTTTACTTTCTCTCTAGTTCTGTCTTCAGACAGATGTCCTGAAAAGGGGATATCATGGCATTTTTTTAGTACAAGATTGATTAATGACCTGTCTACAACTGTCATGACACATGTGTGCTTGGTTCTGTGGTAAGTTATACCATCCAGTAGGTGAAATCTTCCTTCATTATAAGATGTCTTCCATACTTCATTCAAGGAATGTATTAGAGAGTTGTCTTTACTATCTTTGTTAAGTAATTGGCATAAGATGCTACAATTCTTATCTTGAGTGTAGCTGTTCCTGACTTCTTCAAAGAAGGTGGTGTTCAAGTCTGTAACACTTATTCCTTCTATTGGGATCTGTGGTGAAGCTTCTTGTGGAACATAAGCAGGATTATCAATATTATTTTGTAATGGCCATCTGCTCAGTCCATCTGCATTCTTATGAATATTCCCATCCTTATGAGCAATAGTCATATTGCTCCTGTATTCTTGTATGGCTATTTGCCATCTGAGTATATGCCTGTTGGGTGTATTAATGTTTAAAAGTGATTTGACAGCTGTACAATCTGTTATTACCTCAAAAACACATCCCTCTAAGAAGTAGTTCAATTTCTCCAAGGCCCTGACAAGGCATAGACATTCGATTTGACTTTCCCCGTATCTGGCTTCAGTTGGTTTGATTTGCCTGGATATGAGGCATATGGGTCCTTCTACAGGTTTATCATTTATGATCTGAACTTGGTGAAGTGCAGCACCTAGTCCATCCCCTGATGCATCAATATACAGTTTGAAAGGCAATATAAAGTCTGGCATCAGTAAGAGTGGAGCAATGGTCAAGGCTTCTCTTTACTGTAATTTGTCTTTTAAATGGTAAAAAGGCAAATTTTTTGCGCTTATTGTCTTCAATAATAAATTATCTGTCTTTGTTGTTATTAAAATCTATCCCATACATGATTAAATAGTCATTTCCCAATATAAAGTGGGTACTAGTGAAATTTTCCATAACAACAAATTCAACTGTGATTCTTAAGATCCAATTTATGTGTGGGAATATGACATTGGTCTCAAAAAATCCTAATTCTTTCATTGGATTAATTGCACTGTTGAGTTTTATACCATCAATTGGTAACAATTGGTCTTCAAAATTTGGTACACAAGTCTTAAGAAAAGATTTTCCAACACAAGAGCAGAAGGCTCCTGGGTCAAGCAAAAGCTTGGTGGGTTTGTTGTCAATCACCACTTCTGTTATACAGGAGTTACCAGCTGTATAACCTTTTCCCCTGTTTGGTTTTGTTTTCGTAAGTTGTGCATCTTGAACTTTTGATAAGTCAAGTTGACCATTGCTCAATTGTGGCAAGTGGGAATAAGATTCCATGATGTCAAAAGTGGCATTGATATTTTCTATATCTTTTGAAGATTCAGAAAATATTGATGACTTATCATCTGAATTGTCTTCAATTATGTCATCTTTTTCAACATCAGGTTCCTTTTCAATATGAATTTCATTGATTTTTTCCTTTTTTGGAAATGTATTAGCTAAATGGGTGGTGCTTTGGCAAATATGGCACTTTCTGACTGTTTCTGCAGATTTATATTTAATATTATTAGAATTTTCTTTGGGGATTTTGTCCACAGAATCTTTCCAAGGTGTATTAAACCTTGTTTTGAGATTCATCCTACTAGAACCACTTTTGGTTCTGGTGGTTACTTCTTCTAATATATTGATAATATCCTCTGCTGAAGATTGTTCAGTAGTCCTGCTTTTTATAGCATGCTCTAAGTCACTTCCACATTGTCTCAGAATTTTTCTATGGATCATAAATTCTGACATGTCAGGGTATAATGCTGTTAATCTGTCTTTTTGTTGACAAAACAATGGTAAAGCTTTGTCTTTATCAGCATTAAATTTGGCAGATTCAAAGGCTGTTTCAACTTTAAACCTCCACGCATCATTTGCCCATTTGTTGATGATTTGGGTTTTCCACCAAGTCCAACTCTGGTGTCCATGTGCTTGTCTTATTTTGATGTACCATCTGTGAGCTGATTTTTAAACAAGGTGTTAAATCTGGCTGTTACCAATCTGTCTGGTAATTCAAAATCCTCTTTGATCATGTAAATGCCTCTAATGAATTCCATATGGTCATACTCTCCTTCACCACTGAAGTGAGGCCATCCTTCAAGTTTTGGAACATCTTTCAAGAGTGCTTGGCCCATTGATGGTTCCAAGTTATGAAAAGAAGTAGAAAATTCATTCTTTAACTGTGAATTTTCAATATCCAATACTTGTGGATTGGGAATTTCTACATCTTCATTTTGATTCAGAGGTGTAGACATTCTTGGTGAAGTGTTTAGCAGTTGTTCAATATCATTCATTTTACTGTTGTTACACCTTTGTGAATTTCTTAATTCATGTTGCAAGTTTTGTATACAGTTTATGACATTCTTTTTATGATCATCCTCTTTATATGTTAGCTCATTCCATAATTCTGTTTGTTTAGTATTATCAGATATAACTTCATTTAACTTTGTTGTTAATTTTGATATTTCCTCTCTTGAGGTATCAAAATGCTTTTTCAGGCCAACCATATTTGTCTTTACTTCAGCAAATGATTTTGAAATATCATCAAGAGCTTTCTTATTATCTTCTTTGATAGTGCTTATGGCTTGTTGTATTCTTGTTTCAATTATGTCATCAATATTGAATTTAGAATATTTGTCTTTTAATTCTTTAAAAATGGCAGATATTTCATTTATCTTAATTCCAAAAGAATTATCATTATTGGAAGTTTTGATTGTTCTTAAAACTCTTTCAAAGCATTTAAGTGTATCATTTATTTGGCTCAGACTCAAGTTATTTGTCTTAGGATTCTCACAAATTGATGTATTTTTTATCAGAAAGATGACTTTTTACGTCAGAAAGAGCTTTATACAACTCTGGAATACAATCAAAAGTATCAGAAATCATTTTTGATATTTTAATCTGGCTTCCTCCTTCTTTTGTAATTCCATCATGGTTCTGGCCATCTGAAATACATTTTCCATGGCATCCTGTTGAATCTTTGGGATTGTGTAGCCTTGGCTGTAAGGTTTTGGGGCTGGTGCCTTCCCTTTTCCCTTGTTTGGAGACTGTGGCTGCTTTTTCACGTTGAAATTGCTGCTGCTGGCCATTGGGGCTGTTTTTGGCACTGGTTTGGGTGGTGGAGGGTTGTTTTTTGTGAGCCTGTGAGGTATGTATAACATATCCATAAGGCCATAAATGATTTTATAAACAGCTAATTTTGTCTTAAACTGACTTTTTGGTTGAAATTAAAATAAAAAATAACAAAAAATAAGTATAACTTTATTTTGGATAAACAAAGTTATAAATATTATGTCATTTTTGGATTCTACACCAAAAATAACCTAGGGTACATCCATAAGGTGTTATACCCAAAAACACTTATTTCTTGTGTTATTAGAAGATTTAAGAATCTCACAGTACTAATGTAACTTTTTAACATATTTTTAAAATTGTTAAATTTAAGCTTAATTAAGCTTAAATTTAAAGTTGCATAAGGTTAATGCAAACTTACCAAAATTTTAGTTAAAATTGAGGTGTGGTGTATATTTACTGAATTGGCTAAGGATTTGCCATACAGAATGTAAATCCTGCGTGAGCTCAATTTAAAAGGGTTTAAAGCCATGGTATGGCTTTAAATAAATAGAAGGGCAAAATCCACGTAAAAAGGTGGGACAAAGGAAAAAGACCAAATAGAGCTGCGGTACCCAACTTTTTGGATCTGCAATGATTCAATTAAGGTTGTCCACCTGTATTGGAGGATTTTAAACCTTATTTAAACTTTGAGATTAGACTTTGATCCAACCTTAAGGCTTAAACTGGTTTTATCCCAATTTGGACAGGAATTTCAAGCTGCCAAAGGGTAAATCCCAATATGCAGGCTTGAAATCAAGGTTTTAAGAACTATCAAAGCTTAATAAAGCTTAAAAACCTCAAATAAGCTTAAATCTTTAAAGTTATAAGCATCAAAACCTTATCAAAAGCTAAGGTTTGGTGTGTATTGCTATTTTAGGTGGAAAAATAGCAATAACTTCAAAAATTCATTAAAAATCCAAATCTTAATGGATTTGCTTGGAAATTTCACACAGCTTAGAATTTGATATTATCTATATATAAATTAAATTTTAAGTATCTTTTATAAATAAATTTCCTGGGTAATTAGCCTGGAAATTTACTCTTTTAATTAAGCTCAAAGAAAATTATGATTTCTTTAAAAATTAATTAAAAATTGAGTTTAAGAGATTTCAGCTTGAAACTCTATTTTTAAGCTGTTCATGTGATGAACTTTAATATAAATAAGTTTATTTATATTAAAAACTTAAAATAATTAGTTTAAATGAGGATTAAAGTTACATGGACTTAAGAATAACACTAGTAACTTTAAATTGGAATTAAAAACAAGTTGCCTTAAGTTAAGAACTTTGTTTTTAAGTATGGTTTTTCAGTTTTGATCTGAGAACGCCCTCTATATTCATGAATCATGAGAGCTGCTCTGAAGACATAAAGAGAGTCTTTTCATCACTGTTTTTGTCCATCATTTTTTATCAATCCAATCATATTAGACATTTAAACAGGTAAAGTTTTATTATTTATAAAATGTTATTATTAAAGTAATTCTTAAGTTATTTTATTCTTTATTAATTGTAAATTAAAGAATTGAAGTCATAGAATTCAGATTATTGTTGTAATCATCAATAATATATTTTATATTATAAAATTATCATCTTAAATATCTTTTAAAATCCACAAATTCCTCTTAAAAACTCCTTAATCTTAAATTTTATCATAAAAAGTTGTTTTATCTTTAAAATTATTGATTTTAGGCGTGTTTTTAACTTATAATCATTATTTAATATAATAACTGTTGTTGTTTAACTTGTTGTATTAAATAAATATTATAAGTAAGTTTTCTCTAAAGTTCTATATTTTTTTATCTAGTATTAGTTTTTTTTATATAGAATTTTATTCTATAAGAATTTTTTCTGCAAAGTGTGTCTTATAATTCTTTTATAAAGAATCTTTATATCATTTATAAGTGGTTAATATTCATATTTCCATATGTAATTGTCTCATTAAGAGCTTTACAAGTCTTATTGTCATAACTGTCAGTGACTATAACAATAATAGAATAATAATTATTTTTTTTTATTATTATATTTTTATAATAATAATTGAATTTATTTTTTTATGTAATTATTTTTAATAATTATATTTAAATTTGTGGTTATAGTATTTTATTATATTATACATTTCTATTGATGACAGTCATAGTACTCTTGATTTTGCTACTATTATCAAGAGTTTCATGAACAAACCTTACATTTGGGGGCCTGGCCGTGATTTTAAACCAATTTTTGGGACATAAATCATATTCTAGACCTTATTTTACTATTTTTTGACGTAAAATTGCCATATTTGTCTTAATATTGGCTTTTTTGGGACTTATCCCTTATAAATAATCTTTATAATATCAATAAGATTAATTTCTTCTTAAGAATATTGTTTGAAACAATATACTATTGAGTGATTTGGAATAAATTTCTTTTGTCTAACTAGTGGCTTTTTCACATGACAGACTTGAAATTTATTCTTTGAGTTATTCTAGTATAAAGTGAATAATAATACAATTTTGATTAATTAACTTGTTAATTGCATAATTATTATTTCTTTAAAGAAAATAGTAAATCAAATAAAAAATCTTTAGAAATAAAAATCTTTACTAAAAACATTTTTTTCTTTTATCTTAGACATTTTGCTTTATTCTTGACGTAATTTGCCACAAAATTACATTAAAACAACTTTATTTAATAAGCTGAGTTTATAAGTCATTTTCATTATTTGATAAAATAACTTATATTTTTAATTCTCTCTAGTGTCTTCCATCAGAGAAAATTCTTCAGACTCTGAAACCTCAGAGTCCAGTATTGAAATTCAAACCAGTCCAGCACCAAGGGGTTTGATAACCAAAGAGCCCTTTAAAGGTCCTGCAGGTGAATTCAATTCAATTTTACTCTATTTTTTATTAAAATTGATGTGAAATGACTCCTACTAGAAGTGGAAGTAACTACTCCATCCAATAAAATGGATCTGGACCAGGACATTCCAGCCACAAATCCAAAAAGCAAGAATGTCCTCCCAGAGGAGAGGCAGAAATGGAGGATGCCAGAACTTCCACCAGTTCCCAAAAATTAGCCAGCACCTTTGAACCTCTTCTTGAGAGTCCAGAAGCTGACATAACTGCTATTGCTGTTAGACCTGAACCATTTCCAACAGGCAGCTGTGGAAATTTATCAATCCCAATGGAAGAACTGGTTCCTGGCGTGAAAACAACAAGAGTGGGAACTCCTTCCAAGTCTTTGGATAGGCACCATGAACTCTTATCTTCAAGTGAAGAAGTTCATGGGGCCAGAAAAGACAGAAGATCTTCTGTTGGGTTGGACACCCATGTCTGTCAAAGGACAAGTCCAACAGATAAAAGCTTGGTTGAAAAACCAAAGCATGTTATCAGAGGACCAGAAGAAGAAATTGGCTCAAGGCAATGAAAACAGCGCAGTGGAAGCTCCTCAAGCATCCACCAGCAAAAATCCGCCTCAACCAGTGCCAAACAAGACCAAGAAAGCCCCAAAGACCAACCAGAAGGGCAAGCAGAAGGCAAAGGGAAAGGGAAAGCCCAAGTGGAACAAGCCTTACCCGCAGAATTACAGAATTCCAAAGAAGGAAAAAAAAGCCATGGACAATGTGTTCAATATGGCAAGAACTTTGATGGAATTCAAAAACAAGGAGGAGGAAAGATTGAACCAATCCTTTCCAAAGAAGTAGATCTTGTAAAGCTTGTAACTGACTTTGAATTTTGTAATAAAGAAATTATGACAAAATTTAAAGCATTTGATCATGTACAACAGAAGTTGGGGAATGAAATATTACAAGTAAAAGACCAACAAAAGACCATAATTGGCCTTGAAAATGTTAATAAGGCAAATATTTTGTCTTTGACACAAATTTGTGAAAGACTTGAGTTTAAAGTTACCTTACTCAATCAACCAGATGAACATTCAATTTCTTTTATAACTGGACAGTTAAAAGAATTGAAAATACAAGTGCAAAACTTGGAAAATTCTACTGGTCACAATGCAGCTCTTTTTCAAGAACAATTGGAAAAAAGTGATAAAGCAAGACTTGAATTGAAAGAAGAAATTCAATCAAGTATTAATAATATATCACTAAAAAATGAATTGCCAAGGCAATCCACACCAATTCTTGACAGAAATGTTCTTAACTTGAATAATGAATTACACCATACAATTTCAAGTCATGATGTGGAAACTGCTTGCAATTATAAGGACATTCCAAGATTAGAGGAATGGCCAACCTTCAGTGGTGAAGGGGAATATAATAATATGAGATTTATGAAAACAATTGATATGTTTAAAGAAGTGTAAGGTGTGGATATGAAACTTTGATTAAAAATCAAGTACTTTTCCTGTCCTCAAAATTTGTATAAGGTAAAATTCAGTTGAAAATAGTATGAAATATTATTTTTAAGAGAAAACACGCCAGTTTTATTGTTTATAACTTTATTAGTATAAAACAATAATATTATAATAATTTATTGTTTTACCAACAATAAAAATTTATCCAAAAAATACTCTACAAGAGATATTTTAAGGCTACAAAAGAAATTTCTTCAAGAGCAATTTCAATTGGGATTAATTGAGAAAAGAACTGCAAGCAATTAATTAAAGAAAAGAGTCTTTAAAAAGAATATTAAAGAGAAAACACGCCCAAAAGTGACCAGAGTGAATTTGGAAACAAAGTGACAAAGTTTACTGTGATGAAAGATGCTTTAATTCACTTTTGGGGTGGTTCAGGGGTAAAAATGATTATAAGAGTTACAAACAATGATTATAATGATTTTTTCACGTGGTTGAAAGGCTTAAAATGATATAAGAAAGGTGGTTGGAATCTCTTATTGATTGGTTTAACAATGTTTAAACTAATTATAAAAGGAAAAGATTCTAACCTGAAGAGAAAAGTGGGGCAAAGAAGACATTCTTTTATAGCCATCAATTTTCTTACTCCAAAAGTAAAATTCACTCTTGTCAGTCGTGAACAAACAGTCTGACAACAGAAAAGCCAATTATGGCATCATTGGACCCTGGTTTAGACCAAAAAGGGCTGGTTTAAGCCAATTTTAGCCAATTTTAGCCATTTTAGACCCTTAAATCAGCCATTACTATAGCAATACGAGGCCTAGAGCCTTCAAAACACGTAAGAATGTGTGTCAGAGGTGTAGAAACCAGTTGAAACTTTTTTTAATATGATTGTTTTATCTTAAGGGTAGTTTTACCCTCTTGGCAACAGCTAAAACTACCCCAGTTGGTATGAAAACCTCATCATCAATTGAGTCCACAGACCCTGTAACTCAATTGCAGGCCAAAAGTGATGAACTTTTGCGTGAATTTTGACATCCCACGCCTGTCAGAAAGGATTTTGGGGGTCTAGCTCTGCCTTAGAGCTGGAGTTCCTTTTCCCCCCCAAATTTAATCTTTCCAATTTATTTTTCCTTTAATTCCTCATCATGTATTATACTTATAATTTACATATGTAATTCAATTCAATTGTACAGTACAATACAGTGATAATTGACACCTCATATGTAAATCAAAGTTCACTTATGTAATACACGCGCGCATTTTGACATTTCAATTGTATTCAATTGAAAATACTTCAATTCCTCATAGCTTCTAAACTAAACACAACACCTCAATTTTAACACAAAAATTGATGGTTAACACCACATGTGGTGTGAATTAAATTAAGGTTTTGAGGATTTTCAACTTTTGTATTGAAAATACTAAAAACTTAATTTAAGCTTATTTAGAGTTGAGTTACAAGAATTTCACTCACAGGTGACCCCACCTGATTTTTTATGAGGAATGCAATGGTGAAATAATTTTTATGTATTTATTTATTGGATAAAAAGTTATACTAATTTTTGTTAAACTTTTTTCCAAATTTATTTATTTTTTCACAATTTTGTTAAAATTTCATTTTTACTTAATTTTTTCAAGTATAAATGTAATTTTATACTTACAAAATTTAATGTATTTTTATTTTTAAATTGTAATTAATTTTTTTATTTTTAATATAATTTCATATTTATATTTTGATTTTTATTTTAATAATATAAATAAATTTATTATATTTATATTAATATGTTATTTTTTATATTTGTGGTCTTTTGGGTATATGAAATTACCTCTAAGGCTCACAAGAAGACTTTAACATACCAGATGAATACATAAGTGCCAGGTTAAACTCATTATTTACCAAATCAGCAAAGAAATGGTATTATAAAATGAGACAAGACCATGGTAAACATTCTTGGCCTTGGTGGAAAGAACAAGTTATTTCTAAATGGGCAAATGATTCCTGGAGATTTATAATGGAAAATTCTTTTGAAGAAGCCATTTTTAATATTGAGAGGGACAGGCCCATGACTTGGTTTCTTAAACAGAAGGACAGGTTAACTGCCCTTCATCCTGATATGTCTGATACAATGGTACATAAAAGGATATTAAGAAAATGTGGTGGTGACCTTGAGCATGCTATAAGAAGCAGATGTATTGCGCCTTGCTCTACAGAAGATTATATCAATGCTATGGAGGACATCACTACTAGAACAAAAATTGGAAGAAATTGGTCCAAAACCCCAATAGACAATAAGACTAGTGGGAAACCAATTTCAAGACCAAACAAACCACATGACAGACCTCCTTTGAAATGTCATAAATGTGGAATTACATCTCATTTGGCAAAAACTTGTCCAAAAAAGACAAGAGTCAATGAGATAAATGTTGAAAAAGTGGAAGACACAAAAGAAACTGATGTATCTTTACATGACAGTGATTCCAAACCTTCAGAAGAAGAAGAAATATCAGAAGAACTGGGTATAGAGAACATTAATGTCTCTTTTGAGGTCACTGAGGTACATACTCACTTACCACAATATAGTGATGAATGTATGGATCTCATACATGTGCAAGATGCCAGGATGCAAAAAACCAAACCTGCCAGAGGTAAAGGTTATACAGCTGGGTCATCTTGTAACAATAATATTGTGATAAATAACATAGAAGCCAAGATACATCTTTACTCAGGTGCTTTTTGCACTTGTGTTGGAAAAGATTATCTTGAAAAAATTTATACCAATTGGCAAGACAAATTAATGCCAATTGAAGGTATAACATTCAGCAGTGCTAGCCAAAATATGCACCTATTGGGTATATTTGAAGCAGAAATCATATTTCCTCATCCTGCAGGAAGTATAAGACTGAAAGTGGAAATTGTTGTTATGAATAATTGTACTTCACAACACTTTATACTTGGGAATGATTATCTCAATATTTATGGTATTGATATTAATAATCATAAAGACAGGTATTTCACTATAGGGGAAAATAAAAGACAAAAATTTGGTTTTCCTCCAGAAAAAAGAGAAATTACTGTCATTAAACAAGTAAAAAATGTTAATAAGGAAAAATTTGTATTAAATCAATTAATTGAAGCACAAATTAGTCGTGAGTTAACACTGGAAATGAAGGAAGAGCTTATTGAAATTTTATTTCAATACAGGGAAGCCTTTGCTTCAGATAAAAAAGGCCATGAGGTGAACATTATGCTTGATGTGGAAAGGCCTTATCCGCCACTATTAAGAAGACCAGCTTACCCCGCTAGCCCTAGGGCTAGAGAAGCATTAGAAAATCATATTAATGAACTGATGAAACTGGGAGTTCTTAGAAAAGTTGGACACAATGAGGAAGTGGAAGTCACAAACCCAGTGATCATTACTTGGCATAATGATAAATCAAGGATGGTTGGTGATTTTAGAGCACTGAATACCTACACTATCCCAGACAGGTATCCAATCCCTAGAATTCATGAGACTTTGACTCAATTATCCAAAGCAAGATTCATCACTTCTATGGATGCTCTAAAAGGCTTTCACCAGAATGTTTTGACACCTCATGCAAGGAAATTATTGAGAATAATTGCTCATTGTGGTATTTATGAATATTTGAGGATGCCTTTTGGTATTAAAAATGCACCCTCTCATTACCAAAGAATGATGAATACTATCTTCCCACATGAACTATCAGAGGGATGGTTAATCATTTATATTGATGACATTATCATTTGTTCAGAAACCTGGCAATTACATTTAGAGAGTCTTTCATTAGTACTTAAGAAAATTCTACAAGTGAACATGAAAATTTCTCTTAAAAAATGTAATTTTGGGTTTCATGAGTTAAAAGCTCTAGGACATGTAGTCTCAGGACTAAGCCTTGGTGTTGATAAGAACAAAGTGGCTGCAGTTTTACTGAAACAGATGCCCCAGAACAAAAAAGAAATGATGTCTTTCTTAGGCTTTTCCAGTTTTTACAGGCAACACCTTAAAGATTTTGCAATCCATGCCAGATCATTATACAGAATTTGTGATCAACAAACTGTTTTTGAAATGACTCAGGAAAGAATTCAAGCATATGATAAAATCAAGTATGCCTTGACCAATGCACCATTATTACTGATGCCAGACTGGAAACTTCCTTTCAAGCTGTATATTGATGCATGTGGTGAAGGTCTAGGAGCTGCTCTTCATCAAGTTCAAATTGTCAATGACAAGCCTTATGAAGGTCCAATTTGTTTTATTTCAAGACAAATTAAACCTACTGAGGCAAGATATGGAGCTAGCCAAATGGAGTGCCTTTGCCTTGTTTGGGCTCTGGAAAAACTTCATTACTATCTTGATGGCAGTGTGTTTGAAGTAATTACTGATTGTAACGCAGTAAAGTCACTTCTTAACATGAAAACTCCAAACAGACACATGTTGAGATGGCAGATTGCTATACAGGAGTATAGAGGCAATATGACCATAGTACATAAAGCTGGAAATATTCACAGGAATGCTGATGGCTTAAGTAGATGGGCATTACCCAATACACCTGAAAATCCTGCTGTAACAACCACTCATCAGAGGTAAGGGTATTCATTCACACACCCACTCAGACACCTCAAATCAGCAGATCCAGCATTTGTATCAGCATTCAATTTCAGCAATCTTCATTCTGAAACATGCATACAGCTTGGTACCTCAATACAGCCTGTCAATACCTGTACAGGCTGGTTTCACCCAATACAGTTTCAATACACCAGTATGGAACTGTATGATCACTCAAATACACCACACCTCTTGTACAGGTTCTGTACAGCTGTACAGGACCTGTATTGGCCAGACTCAATTCAATCATCAAATATTCTCATGAAAATTCTTCCTCTGGATCAGGGCTGGTGATTCTCACATATACCAGCCCCTCTTTCTTCCCCCTGGGGACTTTTCCCCAGTTAATTAATTTAGTTTATTTATTATTTCATAATTATTCTTATCCTTATTTTGGGTATTATAATTATTTAATCTTAAGTTAGTCTTTGCATTTTCTCTTTGCCTGTACAGTATGAGTTGGGTGGCCATATCCTTATTAACCCTTCTCTTTCCATTCTGACAGGTTGAAACAGTGGACTTGGACTTGTTTGTGGTTGGCTATTCTATTCTTTTACTCTTATCCTTTGTTGCTGCTTTTTCTTATATTTATTCTTTAGCAATTTATCTTTAACACTCTTAAGTGTATCTCATCTTATCTTATCTTTGAGCCCTCCATAAGTGAGTCCCAGTTTACTGAGTGCCAGGCCCTCTTCACTTCGAAGAGCCCCTGTGACACCTGCCTATGTTCCTACAAGTGCAGAACCTCAAATCCCAATTGAAGGAATTAACATCACAGATGTGGGAACAGAATTCTTTGAGGAAGTTAGAGAAAGCTAGAAGCAAGATAAAAATTGCCATATACTTACTGCTCTACTTGACAAAGATTGCAAAGATGCAGCATTGGCTAATTCTCTGGATGATATTTGGAAAACATCTTATGATAATGGAAGATTCCATTTGTTTGATGGTATACTATATCATAGATCTAAACACACATGTGTCATGGTCCTATGTAGTAGAATGTTGATTAACAGAATACTACTAGAATGCCATGATAAAATTTATTCTGGACATCTGTCTGAAGACAGAACAATGGAAAGAATTAAGACATGTACCTGGTGGCCATCTTGGAGAAAAGATTTCATTGAGTACCGTCATAGTTGTGATAGATGCCAGAAAGCCAAAAAAGCTACTGGTAAAAGATTTGGTCTGATGATCCATATCCAAGAACCAAGTACCCCATGGGAAGTGGTTCACATGGATTGCGTAACCGAACTACCACCTGGAGGTGATAAAAGCTACAATGCATGTCTTGTTATTGTAGACAGATATAGCAAAACACCAATCTTTTTACCATGCCACAAAGATGACACAGCTATGGATACAGATCTTTTGATCTGGAATAGAGTAATATCCCATACTGGTCTCTTTAAAAATATCATTAGTGACAGAGACCCAAAATTTACATCAGCATTATGGACTAATTTACATAAGCTTTTGGGTACAAAATTATCATTCTCAACAGCATACCATCCACAAACAGATGGGTTAGCAGAAAGAATGATTCAAACCCTTGAGGACATGATCAGAAGATTTTGTGCTTATGGCCTGGAGTTTAAAGATTCTGATGGCTTTACCCATGATTGGTGTACTCTTATACCAGCATTGGAATTAGCCTATAAGACCTCCATCCATGCTTCAACAGGCAACACCCCTGCAATGTTGGAAAAAGGATGGAACCCCAAACTTCCAATTGATACTTTGAAGAAAGATATGGTTGACATTCATCCAACTGCTTCAAGCTTTAAGCTATTGCTTGATAAAGTGAGACATCATGCAAATGAAAGCATGAATGATGCCTTTGAATATGCTAAGCAGAAATGGGATAAAATTCATAAAACCCCAGAATTCAAAGTAGGGGACTTAATACTAGTTTCAACCTTGAACTTTAATAAATTCAAGGCCCAAAGAAATTGAACGATTCCTTTGCAGGACCATTTATTATTAAAGCCCTTCATGGGACAAATGAAGTACAAGTAGAACTGTCAGGAGAACCGGAAAATAAACATCCAACATTCCCTGTCAGTCTAGTAAAGCATTACACTTCAAGTGACAAGGAATTATTTCCTTTGAGAAATGAAACACCCTTAGAAGTACCCCCACTAGATCTAAGTGAGGAGAAGAAGGTACTAAAAGTGTTGAAAGAAAGAAGACTTAGGGGAAAAAATGAAAGAGAATACTTAGTCAGGTATAAAAATCCACAACATGAAGTTGAGTGGATTGTAGAAAGCAAAATACCTGATTCCCAAAAGTTTCTCAGAAGATTCAGACATGAGAGAAGACCAATTGCTCAATAAAAAGCTTGAATTGTGTGCTTTACATACTTAAAAGTAGAAGTAGAGAGGTTGGACAGTGGATTCGACCCCCCCAAATAACTTGGGGGTCAACTACAAAAGAAGAAATTGTGGTACAATTTTTTTTTTGGTGGTAGGGAATGTGAGCCTGTGAGGTATGTATAACATACCCATAAGGCCACAAATGATTTTATAAACAGCTAATTTTGTCTTAAACTGACTTTTTAGTTGAAATTAAAATAAAAAATAACAGAAAATAAGTATAACTTTATTTTGAATAAACAAAGTTATAAATATTATGTCATTTTTGGATTCTACACCAAAAATAACCTAGGGTACATCCACAAGGTGTTATACCCAAAAACACTTATTTCTTGTGTTATTAGAAGATTTAAGAATCTCACAGTACTAATGTAACTTTTTAACATATTTTTAAAATTGTTAAATTTGAGCTTAAATAAGCTTAAATTTAAAGTTGCATAAGGTTAATGCAAACTTACCAAAATTTTAGACAAAATTGAGGTGTGGTGTATATTTACTGAATTGGCTAAAGATTTGCCATACAAAATGTAAATCCTGCTTGAGCTCAATTTAAAAGGGTTTAAAGCCATGGTATGGCTTTAAATAAATAAAAGGGCAAAATCCACGTAAAAAGGTGGGACAAAGGAAAAAGACCAAATAGAGCTGGGGTACCCAACTTTTTGGATCTGCAATATATCAATTAAGGTTGTCCACCTGTATTGGAGGATTTTAAACCTTATTTAAACTTTGAGATTAGACTTTGATCCAACCTTAAGGCTTAAACTGGTTTTATCCCAATTTGGACAGGAATTTCAAGCTGCCAAAGGGTAAATCCCAATATGCAGGCTTGAAATCAAGGTTTTAAGAACTATCAAAGCTTAATAAAGCTTAAAAACCTCAAATAAGCTTAAATCTTTAAAGTTATAAGCATCAAAACCTTATCAAAAGCTAAGGTTTGGTGTGTATTGCTATTTTAGGTGGAAAAATAGCAATAACTTCAAAAATTCATTAAAAATCCAAATCTTAATGGATTTGCTTGGAAATTTCACACAGCTTAGAATTTGATATTATCTATATATAAATTAAATTTTAAGTATCTTTTATAAATAAATTTCCTGGGTAATTAGCCTGGAAATTTACTCTTTTAATTAAGCTCAAAGAAAATTATGATTTCTTTAAAAATTAATTAAAAATTGAGTTTAAGAGATTTCAGCTTGAAACTCTATTTTTAAGCTGTTCATGTGATGAAATTTAATATAAATAAGTTTATTTATATTAAAAACTTAAAATAATTAGTTTAAATGAGGATTAAAGTTACATGGACTTAAGAATAACACTAGTAACTTTAAATTGGAATTAAAAACAAGTTGCCTTAAGTTAAGAACTTTGTTTTTAAGTATGGTTTTTCAGTTTTGATCTGAGAACGCCCTCTATATTCATTATGAATCATGAGAGCTGCTCTGAAGACATAAAGAGAGTCTTTTCATCACTGTTTTTGTCCATCATTTTTTATCAATCCAATCATATTAGACATTTAAACAGGTAAAGTTTTATTATTTATAAAATGTTATTATTAAAGTAATTCTTAAGTTATTTTATTCTTTATTAATTGTAAATTAAAGAATTGAAGTCATAGAATTCAGATTATTGTTGTAATCATCAATAATATATTTTATATTATAAAATTATCATCTTAAATATCTTTTAAAATCCACAAATTCCTCTTAAAAACTCCTTAATCTTAAATTTTATCATAAAAAGTTGTTTTATCTTTAAAATTATTGATTTTAGGCGTGTTTTTAACTTATAATCATTATTTAATATAATAACTGTTGTTGTTTAACTTGTTGTATTAAATAAATATTATAAGTAAGTTTTCTCTAAAGTTCTATATTTTTTTATCTAGTATTAGTTTTTTTTATATAGAATTTTATTCTATAAGAATTTTTTCTGCACAGTGTGTGTTATAATTCTTTTATAAATAATATTTATATTATTTATAAGTGGTTAATATTCATATTTCCACGTGTAATTGTCTCATTAAGAGCTTTACAAGTCTTATTGTTATAACTGTCAGTGACTATAACAATAATAGAATAATTATAATTTATTATAATTATTATTTTTTTTATTATTATATTTTTATAATAATAATTAAATTTATTTTTTTATATAATTATTTTTAATAATAATATTTAAATTTGTGGTTATAATATTTTATTATATTATATATTTCTATTGAGGACAGTCATAGTACTCTTGATTTTGCTACTATTATCAAGAATTTCATAGACAAACCTTACATTTTTCCTCCATTCTAGTGTCAAAAGCATCATGTTTTTCTTCTCCATCAATGGATGCCATCCATTGAGCAATTTGCAAGTATTGGGATGGCCCAGGAATTTTCTCACAGTCAGGTAAGAATTCATGCAATTCTTCCACAGGTCTGCAAGGATTTGGTACTCACTGAACTGAAGTGCATTGTTGTATGCACTGTGGTTGGCTTTGTATATGTCCACTGAGGCTTGTTGTGGTGGTGTCAGCTCTTTTTGAAGGTAAAATGGTATTATCAGCTTCAGAATGACCCATTTTAGTTGTTTGGAAGTCATCAACTGACCCTTTTCCTTCTGTACCTGATTGGCCTCTGCCATAATCACGTCTATTACCTTTCTGGGAGCTGCTTGAGGGGTTATAGCTGGCGCCTGATCTGGTTGAAGGCATGATTATGGTTAAAAAGCCTTAAAATAGTAATTTTATGTCAAAAAACTTACTATTGGCCAAATCTTTGGCTTTCTGAAGAGTATTACTTATTTCCAAGTTGGCTAATTCAGAAGAAATTGCCTCTGGTTGAATATTCTGAGTCACAATAATAGTACTATTATGATCAGAATTAACAGTACTGGCAGGAATAATGCTGGTTACTGTTGAGGCTGTTTCAATGTTTTCTTGTCTTACCACGTTGTCAGACACTAAATTCAATGAAAAAACCAATTAATCAAGTAAATAAAGGATATTTCAAAAAAGAAATTAAAATATAAGCCTCACTTATAATATTAATTTTTTTTTGATTTTTTGAATTATAAGTATTTTTTTATATGTTTTTAAATTTTTCAATATAAGAAAAAAGATTTAAAAAGAGTAAAAAAAATATGTCACAGGTAAAATATCGGGGGCTGGGCCCCCAAATGTAAGGTGTGGATATGAAACTTTGACTAAAAATCAAGTACTTTTCCTGTCCTCAAAATTTGTATGAGGTAAAATTCAATTAAAAATAGTAAGAAATATTATTTTTAAGAGAAAAGATGCCAAATTTATTTTTTATAACTTGATTAGTATAAAACAATAATATTTTAAAGTTTTATTGTTTTACCAACAATAAAAAGTTATCCAAAAATACTCTACAAGAGATATTTAAGGCTACAAAAGAAATTTCTTCAAGAGCAATTTCAATTGGAATTAATTGAGCAAAGAACTGCAAGGAATTAATTAAAGAACAAAGTCTTTAAAAAAATATTAAAGAGAAAACACGCCCAAAAGTGACCAGAGTGAATTTGGAAACAAAGTGACAAAGTTTACAGTGATGAAAGATGCTTTAATTCACTTTTGGGGTGGTTCAGGGGTAAAAATGATTATAAAAGTTACAAAAAATGATTATAATGATTTTTTCACGTGGTTGAAAGGTTTCAAATGATTTAAAAAAGGTGGTTGGAATCTTTTATTGATTGGTTTAACAATGTTTAAACCAATTATAAAAGAAAAAGATTCTAACATGAAGAGAAAAGTGGGGCAAAGAAGACATTCTTTTATAGCCATCAATTTTCTTACTCCAAAAGTAAAATTTACTCTTTTCAGTCGGGAAAAACAGTCTGACAACATAAAAGCCAATTATGGCATCATTGAACCCTGGTTTAGACCAAAAAGGGCTGGTTTAAGCCATTTTTAGCCATTTTAGACCCTTAAATCAGCCATTACTATAGCAATACCTGCTCTAGAGCCTTCCAAACACGTCAGAATGTGTGTAAGAGACGTAGAAACCAGTTAAAACTTTTTTTACTATGATTGTTTTATCTTAAAGGTAGTTTTACCCTCTTGGCAACAGCTAAAACTACGCCAGTTGGTATCAAAACCTCATCATCAATTGAGTCCACAGACCCTGTAACTCAATTCCAGGCCAAAAGTGATGAATGTTTGCGTGAATTTTGACAAGACACGCCTGTCAGCAAGGACTTTGGGGGTATTGCTCCCCCTTAGAGCTGGAGTTCCTTTTCCCCCCAATTTATTTTTTCTTTAATTCCTCATCATGTATTATACTTATAATTTACATATGTAATTCAATTGAATTATACAGTACAATACAGTAATAATTGATACCTCATATGTAAATCAAAGTTCACTTATGTAATACACGTGCACATTTTGACATTTAAATTGAATTCAATTAAAAATACTTCAATTCCTCATAACTTCTAAACTAAACACAACACCTCAATTTTAACACAAAAATTGATGGTTAACACCACATGTGGTGTGAATTAAATTAAGGTTTTGAGGATTTTCAACTTTTGTATTGAAAATACTCAAAACTTAATTTAAGCTTATTTAGAGTTGAGTTACAAAAATTTCACTCAGAGATGACCCCACCTGATTTTTTATGAGGAATCCAATGGTGAAATAATTTTTATATGTTTGTTTATTGGATAAAAAGTTATAATAACTTTTATTCCACTTTTTTCCAAATTTATTTCTTTTTTTACAATTTTGTTAAAAATTCATTTTTACTTAATTTTTTCAAGTATAAATGTAACTTTATAAATCCAAAATTTAATGTAATTTTATTTTTAAATTGTAATTAAGTTTTTAATTTTGAATATAATTTTATATTTATATGTTGATTTTTATTTAATAATCTAAATGAATCTATTTTATTTATATTTATATGTTAGTTTTGTATTTGTAGTCTTTTGGGTATATGAAATTACCTCTAAGGCTCACATACACTAAATACATTAATTATAACCAATAATAAATGAATTATTGGTTAATGATTTCTTTAATTTCTATATACTAAAAATGGCTATAAAAGTGAGCAATAATTGACTCATAGAATCAATTACAAGAAGATTTAATAAGAAAAATATTTATCAAAATGATGAAAAAAACGTAGACAAAAAAGCATCAAAAGGGAATAAATAACTCACTATTCACCATGAGAAAATTTGATACACCTGAAAGCAGGTGTTGCACTTGAAATTTGATGTGGGAGATAAATTGGATTCAGGTTGGAGATAGGAAAGAAATTAAAGCCACATATGCAAGCCAGAATGTATCAATTCAGTTGAATAAATAGAAGTGTTTGGTATGGCTTGTTCAAAGCTCAATAAATCAAGGATATATGATCAAAATACGTATTTCAATTTCTCCTTTGTTTTGATCTTTTTTATGTCTTTTTACAGAATTTTTTACAAAACAAATTCAGCTTGTGGAGTATTTCTTTTAGATTGTTATATGTAAAATTCACATTAAGTATTAATTATCTTTCAAGCTCACTTATGGAAATCCACAGATAATTAATAATGAAGCTGGAACCCCTCAAGCTTCATATAAGCTTCAAATAAATAATAAAATGTTTTGGGGGAGTTGAAACTTTCTTTAAATATAAATATTATGAATAATATACCATACCATTAAACTGTTTAATCTCAATAAAGAGATGTATTTTGAGAAATTATATTCGATACTTTTTTCCTCTGTTTAAAGGAGGAGTTTAATGAAAATCCAAACATGATTTCAAGATTTATGGGAAACAGTAATTTCAAGGAGGGTCTTACAAAAAATGAAGTATACATTGAATTACTATACCCCTGTTTCAGCCCATCAACTTCCTGAGAGGATGTTTTCCCCTGATAAATAAATGACATGGTTATTCAAAGTGAAAAATTGGGATTTGGTTTTTAAATGGGGTACCTTTTCCTTATACAACTCCCCAGTCTTCAATAATAGAAAACTCCAATCCTCATATAAAAATAATTGTTAAGAAAAGAATTCTAAATATTCACAACTATAAAAAACATTCATTTCTTGATTTTTTTGGGCATTCAATATTTTCTTATGGAAACCAACTGAGATGAAATTTGTATATTATTCTTGAGAAATTATCAAGTCTTATTTAACCATCCTTATCAAATGAATTACTTTCATATGTGAAAAACCAAGATTATTTGGGGTAGCATTTGAATGAAATTAGGGAGGTGTCTGTATAAAAAATGAAATTTTTTGTGTGAATTTTGATGCAATTTAATCTTAATGGCCAATATGGGTAGATATTGATTTCATAAGTTTGAAGTCAGTTATAAATACTAAATTAAAACAGCTTTCTATTCAATATTTTTTCACCATGTTGCCCGTATGATATAGGTTCTGCCAATTTTTGCCTCACTTTCCTGAGTATTGAATTCATTTAAAATTATTAGGATATATGGAGAGCCTTCCATGCACTGGAAAACCTTGAAATTGTATCTGAATTTGGTGGGTTGATAATTTTGATTATTTAAACCTGCCTTTTTGACCTTCTCAATACTAAATGAGAAAACCTAATATGATCAAAACTAATTCAGAAAATGATTCTTTCAATTTATTTATAATAATATTTCCTAAATTTTATGAGGGACACCTTCATAGACTTTGATTAATCATTAAACCTAAGCTGATATTAATTCTCAACAGAAAATTAAAATAATGAAAAACCTGTCACAACCACAAAGAATGGCCCTCCCCTATTGGTGGTGTGGCAATTCCAACCTGAGACCAAGTTGGGGCCGATGGGCCACACCATATCTTTATGGCCAATTTGGCCCCCTCTGGTGCTCTATGGCCTTGTGGCCATATCACTCTTCCCTGGCCAATTATGGCCTCAGGCCATATCTTGCCATCATTGACCTCCCTGGCCAATTCCCATATCCTCAACCCCCAGGCCTATATCTTTCTTTTTGGGCCTGGGGGGTCTCTCTGTCTCCTAGGGGGTTCTGGGTCCCCTAGCCCTCATCATTGGGTTTGGGCCAACCCTTTTCATTAGGGAGGTCCTGGCCTAAATGGCCTTTGATTATTATAATAAGATTATCTTTGGTCTTTGATAATATAAAAGTTTTATATATGAAGAATAAAGAAATTGACTTTTTATTTAATGATTTAATGTTTTGTAAGCATCTTAGGGGAAAACAGAGTAAAAAGAGCTCTATTTATAGTAAATACCTCCCTCCTAGAGTGCAGAAGGTTTCTAGTAGACGTGTGCTGATGCTTTCTACTAGAAATGATCAATATTTTAAGGTTTGGTGATAATTACATCATGATCAAAGCATCTTACCTCATAATTATGCCATTATTTAGAGTTATCACTATAACTCTGAGTTTGATGACATCATAGGCTTGGAAGAAGCCTAAACTTTGTGGATTTTATTAGTATTAATCATATTCTAATAGTATTCACCAGTTTTTTCACTTATATGACTGTTAAACATAAAATAAGATTACAGTGAGTGATCGTCAATGATCAAATTTAAGCTTAAAATTTGATCATGAATAACTTTGAAGTTATACATGCTAAAGCTATTCTGACAGTGGATTCTAATAGCTTGAAATTTCCTTATTACAATGCCAAGAGAATTTCATTACATCATCAAAACTGTGTTTTTGATGATTTTTCTAGTAACTCATCTTTTCTGTTGAAATTTAGTATTTTAAAGTTCAAACCATGATTTCAAGGGGTTATACCTTGAATATTGTAATAAGAAGTACATCATTCTTCACGAATGAACTAGTAGAATCCAACTATCTACTTTTTGTTAAGCTTGGACCACTTTAACAACAAAGTGGTCAACAGCTCTTTTAATTTTAATCAATAATCCATTACAGGTTTTAATCTTGTTTATAGCTTGTTAAATCAAGTTCATTTCTGTATTTCTAAAGTAATTAGGTGGTGAATTTTTTTTGGTTCATCACTCTATCATGTATATTTCAAAAGATATTAGCTAAAATTCTTGAATATATGCGTTGACCAAAAAAGTGCATATATTCAGCTTCACTCCTTAAGTATTGATTTTGGAGATTATCTTCTTAATTGTTTTGTGTGGAGAATTTTATGGAGAATCCAATGGTACCATTTATTTCACATGTTGTTTCATTGGTATTTGAAATAATTATGGATTCATGTTTTTTATAAGGTATTATTACTTATAACTCATTAAATATTGACTTTAAAGATATGCCATAAAAATGGTATATGTGTATTTTCCCATGGGGAATCCAATGGTGTAATTTATTTCACATTTTTATTCATTGGTTTTTGAGTTAAACCAAGTTTTATGCCTATTTATGGTATTTTTGTAGTTTTAAGGTAATTATTTTTAAGGCATAATTATTTTAAATATTTCTTGTGACCTTTTTGGGTATGTTGTTATATCTCAAACGCTCACATTCCCTACCACCAAAAAAGATTGTACCACAATCTGATATGTGTAATTAGGGTATTATCCACTGTCATACCTCTTCAATAGACATTGTTAGTCTTTAAGCTCAATAATGCTTGATTTTTTCTATTCTTTAGGTTTTCTTTCCTGTTTGAACACTCTTAGTAGTTTATCAGCATTTTTTATATCCTTCTCAAGTAGCCATTCATCTTATTTAGCTGTATTTCTATACCTTAAAAGGTATTCTCTTTCTTTTTTATTTATTGTCCTTCTTTCTTCAAGGACTTTTACAATTTTCTTTTCTTCTCCTTCTTCCAAGGGGGGAATTTCAAGTGGGGGTTTATTTCTTAGTGGAAATAATTACTTGTCACTTGAGCTGTAAGGCTTTATCAGACTTACAGGGAAAGTTGGGTGTTTATTCATTAGTTCACCTGTGAGTTCCAATTGCACAGCATTGGGTCCATGAAGTGCTTTTATCATAAATGGTCCTGCAAAGGAATATTTCAATTTCTTTGGACCTTTTATGTTATTGAAATTAAGGGTTGATACTAGGACCAAGTCTCCTATTTTGAAGTCGGGTGGTTTATGACTTTTATCCCATCTTTCTTTTGCATATTTGAAAGAATCTTGCATACATCTGTTTTCATGGTGTCTTGCTTTGCCAAGAATTATCTTGAAACTGCTTGTAAGGTGTGGATATGAAACTTTGATTAAAAATCAAGTACTTTTGCTGTCCTCAAAATTTGTATAAGGTAAACATCAATTAAAAATAGTATGAAATATTATTTTTAAGAGAAAACACGCCAATTTTATTGTTTATAGCTTTATTAGTATAAAGCAATAATATTATAAAAATTTATTGTTTTACCAACAATAGAAATTTATCCAAAAAATACTCTACAAGAGATATTTTAAGGCTACAAAAGAAATTTCTTCAAGAGCAATTTCAATTGGAATTAATTGAGCAAAGAGCTGCAAGCAATTAATTAAAGAACAAAGTCTTTAAAAATAATATTAAAGAGAAAACATGCCCAAAAGTGACCAGAGTGAATTTGGAAACAAAGTGACAAAGTTAACAGTGATGAAAGATGCTTTAATTCACTTTTGGGGTGGTTCAGGGGTAAAAATGATTATAATGATTTTTTCACGTGTTTAAAAGGTTTAAAATGATTTGATAAACGTGGTTGGAATCTTTTATTGATTGGTTTAACAATGTTTAAACTAATTATAAAAGGAAAAGATTCTAACATGAAGAGAAAAGTGGGGCAAAGAAGACATTCTTTTATAGCCATCAATTCTCTTACTACAAAAGTAAAATTTACTCTTGTCAGTCGTGAAAAACAGTCTGACAACAGAAAAGCCAATTATGGCGTCATTGAACCCTGGTTTAGACCAAAAAGGGCTGGTTTAAGCCATTTTTAGCCATTTTTAGCCATTTTTAGCCATTTTAGACCCTTAAATCAGCCATTACTATAGCAATACCTGCTCTAGAGCCTTCCAAACACGTAAGAATGTGTGTCAGAGGCGTGGAAACCAGTTAAAACAGTTTTTACTATGATTTTTTTATCTTAAGGGTAGTTTTACCCTCTTGGCAACAGCTAAAACTACCCCAGTTGGTATCAAAACCTCATCATCAATTGAGTCCACAGACCCTGTAACTCAATTCCAGGCCAAAAGTGATGAACATTTGCATGAATTTTGACATCCCACGCCTGTCAGCAAGGAATTTGGGGGTCTAGCCCCCGCTTAGAGCTGGAGTTCCTTTTCCCCCCCAATTTATTTTTCCTTTAATTCCTCATCATGTATTATACTTATAATTTACATATGTAATTCAATTTAATTATACAGTACAATACAGTAATAATTGATACCTCATATGTAAATCAAAGTTCACTTATGTAATACACGCGCACATTTTGACATTTCAATTGAATTCAATTGAAAATACTTCAATTCCTCATAACTTCTAAACTAAACACAACACCTCAATTTTAACACAAAAATTGATGGTTAACACCACATGTGGTGTGAATTAAATTAAGGTTTTCAGGATTTTCAACTTTTGTATTGAAAATACTAAAAACTTAATTTAAGCTTATTTAGAGTTGAGTTACAAAAATTTCACTCAGAGGTGACTCCACCTGATTTTTTATGAGGAATCCAATGGTGAAATAATTTTTATGTGTTTATTTATTGAATAAAAAGTTATAATAATTTTTGTTTAACTTTTTTCCAAATTTATTTATTTTTTCACAATTTTGTTAAAATTTCATTTTTACTTAATTTTTTCAAATATAAATGTAATTTTATACTTACAAAATTTAATGTATTTTTATTTTTTAAATTGTAATTAATTTTTTATTTTTGATATAATTTTATATTTATATTTTTTTTTTTATTTTAATAATATAAATTTTATTTATATTAATATGTTATTTTTGTATTTGTGGTCTTTTGGGCATATGAAATTACCTCTAAGGCTCACACTGCTTGCTGTTGGATGTATCTCCACTAAGTCCTTTTTGAGGATATCATAAGGAAGTCTTGGATTCCAACCTTTTTCTAGCATTGCTGGTGTTTTTCCAGTAGAAGAATGGATTGATGTTTTATATGCGAGTTCAAGGGCTGGTATTAGTGTACACCAATAATGGGTAAAAACATCATAATCTTTGAATTCTAGTCCATAAGCACTGAATCTTCTGATCATGTCCTCCAAGTTTTGTATCATTCTTTGTGCCAAACCATCAGTTTGAGGATGGTAAGCTGTTGAGAATGATAACTTTGTCCCAAACAAGTTATGCAGATTTGTTCATAATGCTGAAGTGAATTTTGGGTCTCTGTGACTTATAATATTGTGGAATAAGCCTGTATGGCTAATGACTTTATTCCATATCATTATGGCTGTGTCCATAGCTGTGTCATCTTTGTGACATGGTAGGAACATGGGAGTTTTACTATACCTGCCAACTAATACTAGGCATGCATTATAGCTTCTGTCTTCTCCTGGAGGTAATGCTGTTACCCAATCCATATGAACTATTTCCCAAGGGGATTTTGGTTCTTGGATGTGGATCATCATTCCAAATCTCTTTCCTGTGGCTCTGTTGGCTTTTTGACATCTGTCAAAGGTTTGGCAGTATTCTGCAACATCTTTCTTCAAATTTGGCTACCAAGAGCAGGTTTTAACCCTTTCTAGTGTTCTGTCTTCTGAGATATGTCCAGCTGCAACACTATCTTGACACTCATGTAAAATAGTGTTTATCAGGGCTCTATCTGTTAAGGACATAACACATGTGTGTTTTGTTGTATGGTAAAGGATCCCATCAAGGAGGTGGAATCTTCCTTCATCATATGCCTTTTTCCATGTTTCATCTAATTTTGATGAAAGTGATGGATCTTTGCAGTCTTTCATTAGAAGTTGGCTTAAGATATGGCAATTCTTGTCTATCTTATAGCTTTCTTTAGCTTGGCTAAAGAATTCTGTGCCAATGTCTGTAACACATATTCCTTCTACATGGTGCTCTTCTTGTGGTACCCATGCTGGATTGTCAGGGGTATTTGCTAGAGCCCATCTGCTAAGACCATCTGCATTTTTATGAATATTACCAGATTTATGAACAATATTCATATTTACTCTATATTCTTGGATAGCAATTTGCCATCTCAGCATATGTGAACCTTTGAGATGTGACCACATACCCAAAAAGGTCACAAGAAATATTTTATATAATTATACATTAAAAATAAGTACGTTAAAAACTGGAAAAATACCATAAATTGATACAAAACTTGGTTTAACTTAAAAACCAATGAATAAACATGTGAAATAAATTACACCATTGGATTCCCCATGGTAGAATACACATATACCATTTTTATGGAATATCTGTAAAGTCAATATTTAGTAAGTTATAAGTAATAATACCTTATAAAAACCACAAATCCTTATTTATTTCAAAGACTAGTGAAACAACATGTGAAATAAATGGTACCATTGGATTTTTCATAAATATACAGACATAAAACAATTAATAAGCTAAGCTTCAAAACCAATACTTAAGGAATTAACGTGAATATATGCACTTTTTTGGCCAATGCATATATTCAAGGATTTTAGCTAATATCTCTTGAATTATACATGATAGAGTGATTAACCAAAAATAAAGTTATCATGTAATTACTGTAGAAACACAGATATGAAGCTTATTTCACAAGTTATAAACAAGGTTAAAATCTGTAAGGAATTATTGATTAAAATCAACAGAGCTGTTGACCACTTTGTTGTGAAAGTGGTGCAAATTTAAAAATAAGTAGACAGTTGGATTCTACTAGTTCATTCGTGAAGAATGATGTATTTTTTATTATAATATTCAAGGTATAACCCCTTGAAATCATAGTTTGAAGTTTAAAATATTAAATTTCAACAGAAAAGATGAGTTACAAGAAAAATCATCAAAAATAGAGTTTTGATGATGTAATGAAATGCTCTTTGCAGGATAATAAGGTTATGCCAAGCTATCAGAATTCACTCTCTGAATTGCTGTAGCGTGTGAATCGTAACTGTTATTAAGGATCAAAGTTTGAGCTTAATTTGATCATTTATGATCACACACTGTAACCTTAAATTAAGTTTAACAGTCATATAAGTGTTAAGATTGGTGAATAATATTAGTTTATGATTAAAAATAATAAAATCCACGAAATTTGGGGTTCTTCCAAGCCTTTGACATCATCAGACTTAGAGTTATAGTGATAAATCTAAATAATGGCGTAATAGTGATGTAATGAGGTTTGATCATGATGTAATCATCACCAAACCTTAAAATATTGATCAATTCCAGTGGATATGATCAGTACACATCTACTAGAAGCCTTTTGGACTCTAGGAGGGAGGTATTTACTATAAATAGAGCTCTTTCTGCTATGTTTTCCCCTCAGACGCATCAAAAACATTAAATAAATACAAACAAAAGGGTAATATATTTATTCTTTATATATAAAACTTTTATATTATTAAAGACCAAAGTTCATCTTTATTATAATCATCAGTTTTTACATGATTAAATCATTTGTTTAACTGTTTTTGTTAAAAATCTCTCCAAAGCTCATTTGCACATAAAAAATCAAGAATATTTGTAATTTCTCTATTTTTTATTGTAAATACAATTTGTATAAGTTGTATTTAGATTATTTGGCGTAAATATCTCAAAATTATTATATTAAGTGTTAAAAGTAGGTTATTTTCTCTTATATCAATAATTTTCTCTATATTATTCTTTTAATAATTCTTTAATTAATATAAGTAGTATTCATATTAATTTATAACTTTAATATTAGTAATATTATTGTTATTAATTGTTTTTTATTAATAAAAAAGAGTTTTTTACGCCTCTATTATTTGTTTGTAACAATAATAAAGTTCTTTTAAATATATTAATCATTTCATACTAATATATTTATTTTATTATATTATATTTTATAATATAAATTATATTATTATATTTTTATTAATAATATAATCATTTTTACGCCATAATTATAATAATTCTTATTATAATTATTTTTATCTTATTTATTTCATTCATAAGGACATTCATAGTACAATAAGTAAAATCTTAGTAATTTTTACTTATTGTTTCATAGTCAAACCTTACAGCATATGTCTATTTGGAGTTTTCATATTTAATAGAGATTTTACAGCATTACATTCTGTAATCACATCAAATACTGTTCCATCCAAGTAATAATGTAATTTTTCTAAATCCAACACTAAGCAGAGGCATTCCATTTGGATCGCTCTATATCTTGCTTTTGTTGGCTTTATCTGTCTTGAAATGAAACAAATTGGTCCTTCCACTGGTTTATCATCGATAATTTGTGTCTGGTGTAGTGCAGCACCTAGTCCTTCTCCACAAGCATCAATGTAAAGTTTAAAGGGTAGTTTCCAATCTGGCATTAGAAGAAATGGGCCATTTGTTAAGGAATTTTTCAATTCTTCATATGCCTTGACTCTTTCTTCTGTCAATTCATAAACTGTTTGTTGATCACATAGTTTATACAAGTATTTGGAAATTTTTGCAAATTCCTTTATATGCTGTCTATAGTAACCAGCAAATCCTAGAAATTATTGCATTCATTTTTTGGTTTGAGACATTGGCTTAAGTAGTACTGCTGCTACTTTATTCTTGTCTATGCCTAGACTAAGTCCAGATACAACATCTCCTAGTGCTTTTAGTTCACTATATGAAAAATGACACTTTTTCAAGGAAATTTTCATATTCACTTGCACTTTTTTCTGTAGTACCCTTTCTAGTCTTGTAAGGTGATTTTCCCAAGTTTCTGAAAAACTATGATATAATCAATATAGATAATTAACCATCCTTCTGATAATTCTTCAGGAAATATGGTGTTCATCATCCTTTGATCATGGGAAGGTGCATTTTTTATACCAAATGGCATTCTTAAGTATTCAAAAATTCCACAGTGGACTATTATCCTCAGTAGTTTTTTGGCATTGTCTGTTAAGACATTTTGATGAAAAACCTTTAAGGCATCCATGGCCGTGATGAACTTAGCTTGTGACAATTGTGTTAATGTCTCATGGATCCTGGGTATTGGATACCTGTCTGGAATGGTATAGGTGCTCAGGGCTTCATGGCCAATTATGGCACCTAGTGGTTCTTTTTCAGTTGCAAAGGCATTTTTATACTTAAATAAGAGGTTGATCAATTTTTCTTCCATTTTTTCTGTTAATTCTTGATTGAATTATGCCTCTTTAAGTTGTTCAGATATAAAAAGTTCCTTTTCTGGAATTTTCTCTTCATTCTTAATAACTGTGATTTGTCTTTTGTTATTTAAGAAGCCAAACTTTTGTCTTTTGTTGTGTCCTATGGTAAAATATCTATCTTTTTGGTTAGAGATATCTCTACCATGAATTTATAAGCAGTCACTTCCAAGTATGAAGGGATTACTAGTACAGTTGTCCATTACTACAAACTGTACTTTAATTCTGACACACTGTGAGGGGTGAGGAAAAATCAGTGTTAAATCAATTATTCCAAGGGGCTTCATGCTCTTACTTGCACTACTAAATTTGACACCTTGTATTGGCATAAGTTTTTCTTGCCAATCTGGGACAATGGCTTTTAAATAACTTTTACCAACACAGGTACAATATGCTGCTGTATCCAAGTTCACTTTTCCTTCTTGGTTATCAACCATAACAATACTTACACTTGATTTTCCAGCTGTATATCCCATTCCTTTTGCAGGTTTGGTTCTGTACATTTTGGCATCTTGTATATTTGTCAGGTTTGTGTCAGATGTTCCAGCTTGTGGCAAGTTTGAATTAACATCCAGTACTTCATAAATTATATCAATATTATTAATTTGTGCATTAACTATATTAATTTCATCACTTTCAGAGCTTTCTGACTCTTCTGTTTCTTTTTCAGCATCAGATTCCTCCTCTTTGTCATTGTGGTTTTCTGTTTCCACAATTTCATTCATCTTTGCCTTTTTGAGGCAGTTATTGGCTAAGTGTCCAATACCTCCACATTTATGGCATTTTCTTTGCTCATTATTGTTGGATTTATTCGCCTTGACAGTTTCTTTTGATTTATCTTTTTTGATAAATGGCTTATTTGGGCTTTTATTGTCCAATTTCTTCCAAGTCCTGCCAATTTTTGTTCTTGTCACTATGTCTTCTAGTACATTAATATACTCTTCTGTGGAGCATGGTTCTATACACCTGCTTCTTAGGGCATGTTCTAGCTCTCCTCCACATTTCTTAAGTATTTTCATGTGCACCATATTTTGTGACATTTCTGGGTACAATGCATCGAGTCTTTCAACTTGTTTTAAGAACCAAGTTAAAGGTTTGTCTTTGTCTGGGTCAAAGAAAGAATTTTCAAATGCATTCTCTATCTTGTACCTCCAGGCATCATTAGCCCACTTGGTGATTATTTCTTGTTTCCACCAAGACCAGGTGGTTTTGCCATTTGTTTGTCTTATGCCATAATACCATCTTTTTGCAGATTTTTCAAACAATGAATGTAATCTTGCAGTAATTAATTCATCTGGTATGGAATAATCTTCTTGTAGCATGTCAATTGTCTTGAGAAATGACATGTGGTCATATTCACCTTCTCCTGTGAATGTTGGCCATTCTTTTAATTGAAGTGCTTCCTTCATTAAGACTTGGTTATTGTCTTGGTGACTCAAGTCTGTTATGAATGGATTTGTTAATTCCCCTTTTGGTTTAACAGGGCTTCTTATGTGAGAAAATGGAGTTGATAACTTTGGCATATTTGAGTTAGCCACATTAATTTTATCCATTTTTCAGTGATAAGCCTTATTTCACTTTGAATATCATCTTTTGGATGCATTCCTGCTTCATCAATTTTTTCCACATGGTCTAAAAGTAATTTCTGGTGTGATGAAGTCTTTTATTCAAATTTTTCTACAGAAATACTCAATTTGTTTAATTTTTCTGTAAGATTATCAATACTCATGTCATAATTCATTGTCAAAGTTTTGTCTTTGATATCTTTTATGTATTTATACAATTCTTGTTGTCCTTGTATTAATTTTTGAGTGTTATCAACCAAAATCTTTGGTTTATTATTCTCAACAATAAACTTAATGTTGTCAATTTCTTTTTTATTTTGTACAACAATTTTTGTAAGAGAGGATAAGTTTTTGTTTATTTCTTGTAATGATAAAAAACTGTTTTTAATTTCTCTTAGAGGTAATATACTATTTTTAATTTCTGTTAAAGTATTTACAACATCTTTGGGCAAGGTCATCTCTTTTGGAGATGAGGTTGTCTCATTCTTTGTTCTTCCTTGTCCTTGAATTCCATCAAGGTTGTGGCCATGTTGAATACATTGTCCATGGCATCCTTTTAGATTTTTGGAATCCTGTAGCTTGGGGAATATGGTTTTCTCCAATTCTTTTTCTTGTTCTTCTTCCCTTCTTGGGGAAGTGGGTTGACTTGGGGCTTTCTGGTAGAAGCTACTGGGGCTTCTTCCTTGGTTGCCACCTTCTTTTGGCATGGTACTCCTTGATCTTTTTGATTTGAGGTTTGGATGATAGTAGATTCCATCCATTGGAGTATCTCACTATTTCCTCCTCTTTGAGGAGCTTTTTCAGGATGTTCCAGGAGTTCATCACTCCGTGGTGTATTTGGGGCAACATTTCCCAGTGTCACAGGGGATCTTGGACAGAAATACAAGAGTGGCCTGGCACTCAGCAATCAGGGAACTCACTTGGAAGACTCCAAAAGAATAAAAAAATGAAAATAAAAGAATAAATTCCTCTAAGAAATATGAAGGTACAAAGATGAGATGCAATAAGAGGAAAGAGAAGCCAAATGGCCAAAGAGCCAACCAAGTAATTCCTTAATCACTGTTTCAACTGGCCAAAATGAACAATGGAATTAGTAAGGGTATGACCACCAAATATCCACTGACAGGCAAAGAAAGAAAAAGAGAAAAGGTGCTAAATGACTGAGTTGATAATATCAGTATTCACTTAACAAAAATGATAAGAGAAATAAAGATAAAATAAAATGGAAATATATTAATTAACTGGGGAAAAACCACCCAGGGTGGAAAGGGTAGCTGGTATATGTGAAAATTTGGGAGCTTGAGTTCTTCAGTCTGTCACAGGGGCTCTTCTAAAATGAAGAGGGCCTGGCACTCAGTGAACAGACTTACTTATGGAGGGCTCAGAAGAAATACTCAAATGATAAGAGTAATGGAGTAAGAGGATAAATTCCTAGTCATAAAATAATAAGCATAAAAGATAAGAGAGACAAAACAAAAGCAATAATAAAGAGCCAACCACAAATAATCCTGTACCACTGTTTCAACCTGTTCAGAAAAGAGAAAAGGATTAATAAAGGATATGGCCACCAGGACTCTACTGAACAGGTGAGGGAAGGCAAAGACTAACTTAATAAATAATAAAATAATATTCCTTAGTGAGAAATAAAATAATATTAATTAATAAATCCAATATTTTAATTACCTGGGGGAAAAACCCCCAGGTGGGTGAAGAGGGGCTGGTATATGTGAGAAATACCAGCCTTGGAGTTTGAGTGCTGAGATACTTGTCTGTATGCTGGAAGAAGTTGGATGTGGGATTGAATCCTGTATTGGTGAATCCAATACAGGTTATACAGTCAATACAGGTATTTGCACCTGTATTGATTACAGGACTGTATTTGGTGAATCCTGTCTTTGGGTCTTGCCTGTATGAAACTGTATTGAGCTCTGGAACTGTATTTGGAGACTGTTGAATGAAACCCCCTTGCTGATTGGGTTTTGAAGGGTATCCATGAAATAATGATTGTTGCTGATTGGGTTTTGAAGGGTATCAATGAGGTAATGATTGTTGAAGATGATTGGTAATGCCCCTGCCTCCTTGGCTGTGACATTATCCCCCTCTTGAAAGTGGTGAGCTCTGAGCACCATAAGTATAGTGAGTCTTGATGAGCTTGCAATCAATCCATACAGTTCTTTCCCCAATTCCTTGAATGTATCCCATTAAACTTTCTTCTTTAATCAATGCTCAAACAAAATCTTCATTTAATCACTTGTGGGTATCTTCCCCTTGATCTTGATTCTGAATTCCCTCTTTTCCTTCAAAATTCCTTCATTCTTCTAAAATAATGTTCATGCTTGTCTTGAGTGTCTTCAATAAACTTTTCTTGAGTCCTCATGGCTTTTGAAAAGGGGGTGACCTGGGTTTATGTCCCAAGAACACCTGATTTCATCATAATTTTGAGTCTTGACAGTATTGGCATGAAGTGGCCAATACTTGAGGTTTTGGACCATTTCAGAAGTCCTGGCCAAAATCCTTGATTTTGTGATTGAAGGGGATTTTGGCCAATTTGCGCAAAAATGCGCAAAATGCGCAAATGCGCATATATGCCATAATGGCATATAATGGTGAAAAAATTGAAAAACTTGATTTATGATGAAAAATCGGCCTTATAGGGTGTTCTGGCCATTTTGCGCATTTTTGCGCAAAGTGCGCAAATGCGCATATATGCCATAATGGCATATATATTAGTGAAAAAGATGAAAAAGTTGATAAATGATGGAGAAATGGCCTCTAAGGTGTTCTGGCCATTTTGCGCAAAATTGCGCAAAGTGCGCAAATGCGCAATTATGATGAAATTGGCCAAAAAGGCCTTTTGAAGACTTTTGACAAGATAAATAGGCATTTTGCGCAAAAGTGCGCAAATGCGCAAAATGGGCAAATTTGCCAATATGCCTAATTAAGCATATTTTGATGAAAAATGTTAAAACTGAGCTATTTTGAAGTTTTGAGGTTTGATATGGCCATTTATGCCAAAGTGCATAAATTCATGAAATTGGCCAATTGGGCCATTTGAAGCAGGGTTTTCCTTTTGATCTTGATTTCTTCCTGAATGTCTTTCTCGTTATCTCCTCCTTGAATGGTCAATTGCCATAGATGCCTTGCTGATTGGGTTTTTCGCTTTCAATTTTGATCTTAAGGAATGAGTTCAAGGCTGACTTGAAGAAGTTTTGATGAGGCTTATCTGTAGGTGGTCTTTACCATTACTAGTGTTTTGCTCTTTGATTATTGAATAAATTGACTCCCCAAACGTGATATGGGAGTGATGACTACTGCTTTTCGAAATAAGAAATAAAAATGAAACTAAAAATAAAAATAAAAATAAAAATAAAAATAAAAATAAAAGATACAAGTAAAGAAAATGAAATAAAAAATAAAATGAAAAAGAATTGAGAGAAAAAGAGAGTAAAGAAAGAAATAAGAAATGCCTGAGGGTTGTCCTTCTTGTGGTGAATTTCTTGATTTTGGCCAAAGTGTTCTGAAAGATAAAATCAAGCATTTGATGCTCACAGCATGGCCAAGGTAATGTTTTACAAGAAGTAGACCCCTCAGGGATGCATACCAGGAGATGGAACTTACTTTCATAACTTCCACTCCCCACCAAGCACCATAAATGAAAAAGAAATTATGACATAACATGAATTGTGGTAATGAATGTCTTGAAAGATAATTTATGGCATGATTAAAGAAAGAAAAGAAAATAAGAGAAAGATTGGGCCATATCTTGATGAAAGGTCCAAATCTTGAGGGTATGATGTTGCAAGGCCTTCTGAACCTGTCCAAAGAGTTGACAAGTGCTCACAAAGTGGCCAAGGTGATGCTTACAACAAATTTGGGTAGAATACCCCCTTAAAGGTGCATGCCAGGAGAGGAACTTACTTTCATAAACTCCAATCCCCACCAAGCACCATAAATCAAACTCTTGAGGCATTTGGGCCAGGCTTGTCTGGATACAAAGTGTGAAAATCCTTGACAAGGTCTGGGGAGTTGGTAAGGTTGGAAGCTGGTTCCCAAGTTGTTCTTTCTGGGTCTTCATTGAATCCTATCCACTCCACTAAATACCATAATGAACCTCTCTTGAGTTTTGAGTCCAGAACCTGAGCCACTTCCCATTCTTCTTGCTCTTCCACTATTACTGGAGGTGGTGGCAATTGGTGTCGATTTGGGATAGTTGATTGCTTCACTGGTTCTAACAAGGACACATGGAAAACAGGGTGAACTGACTTCCATTGTTGAGGCAACTTGAGGTGATATGCATGGCTGCCAATCTTCTTGAGAACTTCAAAGGGTCCCAACCATCTTTCTGAAAGCTTTTTGGTGGGTGTTGTTGTCTTGATGTTCTTGGAAGCTAGCCATACTTTGTCCCCAGGTTGGAAATCAGGTGGAATTGTTCTATTTCTATCTGCATACTTCTTAAAACGCTTTATTTCTGACTCTAATTCTTCTTTGACAACTTGCTGTACTGATTGGAGTTTTGATGATAACTTTCCAGCAGGTGTATCTTGAGAAATGTGAATTGAATCAAAGCTGGTATTTCTTCCATAAATAGTGAAAAATTGAGACTGTTTTGTTGATGAATGTTCTGCATTATTATAGGCAAATTCAGCCAGAGGGAGCCAGGTGTTCCAGTCATCTTGATGGTAACTGACATACATCCGAAGATACTGTTCTAGAATCTGATTTACCCTCTCTGTCTGTCCATCTGCTTCAGGGTGAAAGGCAGTTGAAAGATCTCTTGATATCTTGAGCTGCTGACACAATTGAGTCCAAAATGATGAAACAAATAATGAACCTCTATCACTAACAATACTGATTTGAAGACCATGTTTGGAAAAGACATGATTAATGAATATTTGAGCTAAGTCCAAAGCAGTGATTGTTGAATAAGTTGGAATAAATATTGCCATTTTTGAAAATCTGTCTACAACTACTAAAATTGAATCAAAGTTGCTTGACAAGGGCAATTGGGCGATAAAGTCCATTGATAAGGAATTCCAAGGACCAGATGGAATTTGAAGAGGCTTGAGTAATCCAAACTTCTTATGGTGGATGTTCTTGTTTCTTGAACATTGCTGACATGAGGACACATAGTCCTTGATGGTTTGATTCATGCCAGCCCAATAAAAATCCCTCTTGATGAGCTTGAGGGTCTTCTCCTGGCCAGGATGGCCAGCCAAAAGTGAGTCATGACGCTTTTGAAGAATGTCCAATTGAATTTCATGATTGCTTGGAATGACTACTCTATCTTTGAACAATAATAATTTTGCTTGAGGTTCAAGAGAATAGTCTGGGACTGATTCTCCTCTTGCTAATTTCTTGAGGATTTCCTTATAATCTTTGTCTTGCCATACTTGTCTTTGAATTTGATCAACTACATCTGAAAAAACATCAACTTTAATTGAGAAGAATCTTGACTCTTGAATTTCATTTTGCTTGAGAACTTGATGAAAATTTTGAGGATTCTTGCTGATGAAATCCGCCCCCCTCTCTGGGTACACGTTGTCCCAATGTGACAAGGCATCTGGTAAAGTGGCCAGCCTGCCTGGGCGGTAAGTAATGATAAAGTGAAATTCAGATAGAAATTCAGCCCAACCGGCTTGAAGACGAGTAAGGACTTTAGAGGACATAAAATACTGAAGGGAATAATGGTCTGTCAAGACCTCAAAGGAATCAGAAAGAGAAAGGAGAAAAGCTCTCCAGCGCTTGAGAGCCCAAACTATGCCAAGGAGTTCCTTGTCATGAATTTCATAGTTGAGCTCAGCTGGTAAGAGCTTGCGACTATCAAATGCAATGGGATGCTTTCCTGAGTCATTCACCTGACTCAGTACAGCACCCAAGGCATAATCAGAAGCATCAGTCTCTAAAATAGTTGGTAGAGAAGGATTAAAATGAGAGAGAATGGGAGCAGTGGTGAAAGCTTCTTTGAGTATTTGAAACTTACTAAGAGCTTCCTCATTGAAGATAAAGGGAGAATCTTTTTTAAGGAGGGAAGTGAGAGCAGAAATGTTTTTGGAATAATTCTTAATGAAACGACGATAAAAGTTGGCAAAGCCAAGGAAAGATTGGAGGGCCTTGATGTTTTTGGGCTGAGGCCAATTGAGGATTTGTTGAACTTTTGAAGAATCCATCTTGAGGCCATCACTTTAAACAACATAGCCCAAGTATTCCACACTTGAGGCATGGAATACACACTTGGAGGCTTTAGCAAACAAATTATTGTCTCTCAGTCTTTGGAGAACAGAGGCCCCATGTTTAACATGTTCATCCAAAGAGCTAGAGAAGACCATGATATCATCTAAGTACACTACAACAAAAATGTCCAAATAATCTGCAAAGATATCATTCACCAGATTTTGGAATGAAGCTGGAGCATTGGTTAAGCCAAAGGGCATAACCAAATACTCATAACTACCATATTTGGTTCTAAAGGCAGTTAAATGCTCATCCCCCTCTTTAATTCTCAGGATATTATAAGCACCACTCAGATCTATCTTGGAGAAGATAGTAGCACTGTTAAAGACGGTAAGAAGTTGATTTGTTGGAGGAACAGGATACCTGTTCTTCCTGGTGACAGCATTAAGTTTGTGGTAGTCAACACACAAACGAAGACCACCATCCTTTTTCTTAACAAAAAAGGACAGGTGCTCCTGTTGAGGAGGAGCTTGGTCTGATGAAACCTTTCTCTACATTCTCTGAAATGTAGGCCCGCAGTGTTTCTGACTCATTCTTTGATAAAGAGTAGATAACACCAACTGGAGGTAGAAGACCCTCCAGTTCGATATGATGATCACAGGCACGGTGTGGAGGAAGTTTCTCTGCTTTCACTTTGGAGAATACATCCAAATATTTGTGATAAACAGGAGGGACTACCTTCAGCACAGTTTCAATCTCTTCTGGCTCTTCCTCCTCATCCCACTGCTCCTCCAGGGAGGCATGAAAAGATAAAGGAGGAAGGTCCATATCCCCTTGAAAGAGATGAAGTGAAGATATAGCAACATCTTCTCCAACATCTTTTATCTCTTTGAAGACTTCATCTCTTAATGAAAGTAATGACTGAGAGGGAAAAATGGAGGGGCTATGGACAGAAGGAGGAAGGGAAGGTGTCTTAAGTTCACCAACCAGAGCAACACTGTTGACAGCAGTGGAAAAGTCATTACTAGTAGAAGGAATAATACCACTAGAATCCTTATGACTAGAATCATAGGTGATCAATCCATTTTTCCAATCAATAATGGTATTGAAATGGTAAAGGAAATCATAGCCCAATATCAGGTCTTCTCCCTTGGGTGAATCTATGATAAAGAAATCCCATTCAAAGCTTGGGAAGGAAGGTAAATCAACAACCCACTTGGTATAATGGGTGATGAACAGGGAAGTGGATTCATTAGAATCCAGAATGAAAAGAGGAATCTTTTCAGGGAGCTCTGACATGGTCAATGAGTACTTGAGAACAAAATTCTTTGAAATAAAGGAGTTTGTAGCACCAGAATCAATGAGAATACTATAAAAAATATCATAGATTGAAGAAAAAATAAGAAATTTTAAAGATTTCTTGACACTAGTATTCAGAGTGCACAATTGTGCTCTTGAAGGAAATAAGTGAGAACCATTGAACACATCATGATTCCCACTCAGGCTTTTCCCTGCTTGCTAGGAAAGCCTTTTGATGACCCTTGCCTATTTTCAGGCCTCTTGAAGCATTTTTCAAATGGGTTTTTTCCACCACAATAATTGAACAAGCCTTCCTTAATCCTCCTCTCCTTTTCAGAACCAATTAATTTGTTTTCCTTATTGAGGAGAGCAGCATGAGGCTTGTCTTTGGACACTTGAAAATTCTTCCCCTTCTTATTCTTCTTGTGATAAGGCTTCTTTGATTATGAACTTTGAGGAGGCTTGGAGGAGTTGGATCTACTGATTGAAGGCTTCTTCTCTTGATGACTGCCCTTTTCCTTCTTCCTCTCATGGTACCTGGTATCTAATTCCAAGGTGATATCCATGAGTTCTTGAAGACTATCAAAAGTTCCAGGGTGAGAAGCCAATTGGTCCAACAATCTTGATGCCAAGCCTCTTCTATACACATCAATATAGGCCCTTTCCCCCCAGTCTCCAATTCTTGACATTAAAATTCTGAAATAAGCTATTTACAAGGAAGCTTGACCACTTTCCCTCATCCTCAACTTGTCCAACTCTTGTTCAGCTTTTCTGACTTCATTGGGATCACCAAACAGAGTGCATAACTGGGTTTCAAATAACTGCCAGTTTTTGAGGAGATAAGAAGGGTCTTCATTGGAGATATTTGAGAGGTAAGGTTCAATCCATTTGCCAGCTCTACCAGTAAGAAAAGAAGTTGAGTAGAACACCTTCTTCCTGTCAGAGAAGAAGTTTGCTGGTTCATTATGAAAGATTAATTGACAGGATTGAATGAGTCCTCTCAATTTATGAGCTTTAGTACCATTGAAAGAATCAGGTGCCTTCATTGATGGAGTCTTGAATGCAGGGACTTTTGAAGTGTCCCTTGGGGCAACTGCTTGAGTGAGTTGTCCCATAAACTGAGTCATTTGCTCCATCATCTTGAGGAAATTTGGTTCAGCTTGAGAGACAGGAGGTTGATTAGAAAGGGCTAGATTTGGAGCCTCAGGAGCTTCAGTAGCACCTGCCAAGGCAGCTGCCACTTCAGTCTCCTCAGATTCTTCCTCTTCCACAGACTCCTCCCCCTCCTCATCTTCAGCTTCCCCCAATCTACTTCTAGGCCCTTGAGAAACACCAGGATAACCACCCAATAGTCCAGAGAATGATCTTGATCTTCTAGACTTCACACCTCCTCTTCTGGAGGGTGCTGCTCCTTCCATTGGTTTTCCTCTGTCCAAATTTGCACTCAGTTGATGAACTGATGGTGTGCGGTCAAGAGGAGCCCTTGGTGTAGGAGTGAGAACAGCTTGATGTCTCTGGGATCTTGTATTCTTGGCTGGTGGGCTATGCTGAACTGGCATCATGAAAGAAGAATAAATAAAAACTTGATGATACTTTGAATAAAATAAGGCTTGACCAAATCAATAAAATGAGAATCTTGATGAACTTGAGAAATCAATCAACAGTCTTGAAGTGAATCAATATGAATAAATCTTGAAGAGTGAAGATGACAAAGTCAAATTCTTATGAATAATCAATTTCAATCAATAAGTCAAATCAAGTAAATCAAGTCAATTCAAAATCAAATCAATTAAGTCTTGAGGAATTCAATCAATATCTTCAAAATCAATTCAATTTTCTTGAGGAATCAAATTCAAATCAATAAATCAAATCAAATCTTGAGGATAAATCAGATATCTTGAGGAATCAAATCAAGTCAATCAATCAAATCAATCAAATTCAAATCAAATCTTGAGGTGAAATCAATGTCTTGAGGAATCAATCAATAAATTTGAGAAATTTCAAAACCAAAATCACTGAATACCCCAAATCAATAAAATCCCTGAATGATGAATCAATTAACCCAAATAATTCCACTCAAATAACCTGATAAAAACCTGTATTCAGACAAAAGAGAAATGAGAATGATAAAAAATAAAGTGAAATGGTCAGCAGAATTTTTGAAATGAGAAAGAGAATCAATTTTCATTTGAATGAAATGAATGAGATGAAAATTGATGAGAGAGAAAAATCATAAAAATCATAAAAATCATAAACTCATGAAAAGATCATAATTGAAGAATGAGAGAAATGAATAAAATAAATGAAAGAAAAAGAAGCAATTATGAGTTAATTAAAATAATGTCACAGGGGCTCTTCTAAAATGAAGAGGGCCTGGCACTCAGTGAACAGACTTACTTATGGAGGGCTCAGAAGGAATACTTAAATGATGAGAGTAATGGAAAAGAATAATAATTTCCTAGTCATAAAATAATAAGAGTTAAAATATATGAGAGGAAACAAAAGCAACAATAAAGAGCCAACCACAAATAATCCTGTACCACAGTTTCAACCTGTTCAGAAAAGAGAAAAGGATTAATAAAGGATATGGCCACAAGGACTCTACTGAACAGGTGAGGGAAGGCAAATACTAACTTAATAAATAATAAAATAATATTTCTCAAATGAGAAATAAAATAATATTAAATAATAAATTCAATATTTTCATTAACTGGGGGAAAAAACCCCAGGCGGATGAAGAGGGGCTGGTATATGTGAGAAATACCAGCCTTGGAGTTTGAGTGTTGAGATACTGGCCTGTATGCTGGAAGAAGTTGTATGTGGGATTGAATCCTGTATTGGTGAATCCAATACAGGTTATACAGTCAATAAAGGTATTTGTGCCTGTATTGATGAAAGGCCTGTATTTGGTGAATCCTGTATTTGGGTCTTGCCTGTATGAAACTGTATTGAGGTCTGAAAGCTGTATTTGGAGAATGTAGAATGAAACCCCCTTGCTGATTGGGTTTTGAAGGGTATCCATGAAATAATGATTGTTGCTGATTGGGTTTTGAAAGGTATCAATGAGGTAATGATTGTTGAAGATGATTGGTAATGCCCCTGCCTCCTTGGCTGTGACACTGGGTTCCAATTGGGATCCTGGAAATGTGGATGTCAGGGCAGAATTTTGGGGGTCCCCTCACCATTAAATAGACTGTATTAGCACAAGTTATATTGAGGCCAGTTCCAGCTTCGGCAATGGATGCAATCAGTACTTCACATTCAGGATTATTGAAGAAATTCTCCAGTGCCTTCTCCTGTGCTTGTCCTGTAATTGTTCCATCAATTAGTGCTGAAAGGATAGAGTGATGGGTGTAAGGTTTGACTATGAAACAATAAGTAAAAAATTACTAATTTATTACTTATTGTACTCTGAATGTCCTTATAATTAAAGTAAATAAGATTAAAATAATAATAATAATAAAGAAATATTATTATTATGGCGTAAAAATATTATATTATTAAATAAATATAATAATATAAATTAATATTATATGAAATTATAATATTATAAATAATATATTAATATAAAATAATTAATATATTATAAAGCTCTTTATTATTGTTACCAACAAATAATAAAGGCGTAAAAAACTGTTTTTTATAAATAAAAAACAATTAATAACAATAATATTACTAATATTAAAGTTATATATTAATATAAATACTATTTATATTAATTAAGAATTATTAAGAGTAATAATAAGAGAGAAATTATTATAATAAGATGAAATAACCTACTTTTAACACTTAAAATAATAATTTTGAGATATTTTACGCCAAAAGAATATAATACAACTTTTTCAAATTGTATTTACAATAAAAAATAAAGAAAATTACTAAATTTCTTGATTTTACGTGGAAATGAGTTTTTAGTGAGATTTTTAACAAAAACAATTAAATAAATGATTTAATCACGTCAAAATAGATGATTATAGCAAGGTGGTCTTTGGTCTTTAATAATATAACAGTTTTATATATAAAGAATAAATAATTTACCTTTGATTTAATTGATTTAATGTTTTTGATGCGTCTGAGGGGAAAACAGAGTAAAAAGAGCTCTATTTATAGTAAATACCTCCCTCCTAGAGTCCAACAGGCTTCTAGTAGACGTGTACTGATCATATCCACTGGAATTGATTAATATTTTAAGGTTTGAGGGTGATTACATCATGATCAAACCATATTACATCATTATTACACCATTATTTAGAGTTATCACTATAACTCTAATTGTGATGACATCAGAGGCTTGGCAGAACCCCAAATTTCGTGGATTTTATTAGTTTTAATCATAAACTAATAGTATTCACCAATTTTATCACTATTAAGACTGTTAAACTTAATTTAAGGTTACAGTATGTGATCATAACAGCTCAATTTAAGCTCAAACTTTGATCCTCAATACCTTTTAAGGTTTTCACGCTACAGCAATTCAGAGAGTGAATTCTGATAGCCTGACATAACCTCATTATGCTGCCAAGAGCTTTTCATTACATCATCAAAACTCTAATTTTGATGATTTTTCTTGTAACTCATCTTTTCTGTCGAAATTCAATATTTTAAACTTCAAACCTTGATTTCAGGGGGTTGTCCCCTGAATTTAATAAGAAAAATTACATCATTCTTCACGAATGAACTAGGAGAATCCAACTGTATACTTTTTTTTAAGTTTGGACTACTTTCACAACAAAGTGGTCAACAGCTCTGTTGATTTTTATCAATATTTCCTCATAAGTCTTAACCTTGTTTATAATTTGCAAAATAAAGTTCATATCTGTGTTCTTACAGTAATTACGTGGTAACTTTATTTTTGGTTCATCATTCTAGCATGTATAGTTTAGAAGATATTAGCTATGATCACTGAATATATGCGTTGACCAAAAAAGTGCATATATTCAGGATAATTCCTTAAGTATTGATTTTGGGAATCAGCTTATTAATTGTTTTATATGTGGATTTCTGTGGGGAATCCACTGGTACAATGTATTTCACATGTTGTTTCATTAGTTTCTGAGATAAATAAGTTTTTATGGTTTTTATAAGGTATTGTACCTTATAATTCCTTAAATATTGGCTTTACAGATATGCCATAAAAATGGTATATGTGTATTTTTCCATGGGGAATCCAATGGTATAATTGATTTCACATGTTCATTCATTGGTTTTTAAGTTAAACCAATTTTAGTACCAATTTATGGTATTTTTTGTATATTTGAGTAATTATTTTTAGTGTATAATTATTCTAATTAATTTTAATATAATTATATTAAAGGTATAATTATTCTGAGTATTTTTTGTGACCTTATTGGGTATGTGGTCATATCTCAAAGGCTCTCATTCCCTACCACCAAAAAAGATTGTACCACAATCTGATATATGTGATTAGGGTATCATCCACTGTCCTACCTCTTCAATAGACTTTGTTAGTCTTGAAGCTCAATAATGCTTAACTTTTTTATTTTTCAGGTTTTCTTTCATGTCTGAACCTTCTTAGTAGTTTATCAGCATTTGTTATATCTTTCTCAAGTAGCCATTCATCTTCTTGAGTTGAATTCTTATACCTTACAAGGTATTCTCTTTCTTTTTTGTTTCTTGTCCTTCTTTCTTTAAGGACTTTTACTATTTTCTTTTCCTCTCCTTCTTCCAAGGGGGGAATCTCAAGTGGGGGTTTATTTCTTAGTGGAAATAACTCTTTGTCACTTGAACTGTAAGGTTTTATCAGACTTACAGGGAAAGTTGGGTGTTTGTTCATTAGTTCACCTGTGAGTTCCAATTGCACAGCATTGGGTCCATGAAGTGCTTTTATCATAAATGGTCCTGCAAAGGAATCTTTCAATTTCTTTGGGCCTTTTATGTTATTGAAATTAAGGGTTGATACTAAAACCAAGTCCCCTATTTTGAAATCAGGTGGCTTATGACTTTTATCCCATCTTTCTTTTGCATATTTAAAAGAATCTTGCATGCATCTGTTTGCATGGTGTCTTGCTTTGTCAAGCATTATCTTGAAGCTGCTTGCTGTTGGATGTATATCCACTAAGTCCTTTTTGAGGGTATCATAAGGAAGTCTTGGATTCCAACCTTTCTCTAGCATTGCTGGTGTTTTGCCAGTAGAAGAATGGATTGATGTCTTATATGCCAATTCAAGTGCTGGTATTAGTGTACACCAATCATGGGTAAAACCATCAGAATCTTTGAATTCTAGCCCATAAGCACAGAATCTTCTGATCATGTCCTCTAGGGTCTGTATCATTCTTTCTGCTAAACCATCAGTTTGAGGATGATAAGCTGTTGAGAATGATAACTTTGTCCCAAACAGGTTATGGAGATTTGTCCATAATGCTGAAGTGAACTTTGGGTCTCTGTCACTTATAATATTTTGGAATAAGCCTGTATGGCTAATGACTTTATTCCATATCATTATGGCTGTATCCATAGCTGTGTCACCTTTATGACATGGTAAGAACATGGGAGTTTTGCTGTATCTGTCAACTAGCACTAGGCATGCATTATAACTCCTGTCTCCTCCTGGAGGTAAGGCTGTTACCCAATCCATATGAACTATTTCCCATGGGGATTTTGGTTCTTGGATTTGGATCATCATTCCAAATTTCTTTCCTGTGGCTCTGTTAGCTTTTTGGCATCTGTCACAGGTTTGGCAGTACTCTGCAACATCTTTCTTCCAATTTGGCCACCAAGAGCAGGTTTTCACCCTCTCTAGTGTCCTATCTTCTGAGAGATGTCCAGATGCAACACTATCATGACACTCATGTAAAATAGTGTTTATTAGTGTTCTGTCTGTTAAGGCCATAACACATGTGTGTTTTGTTCTATGGTAAAGGATTCCATCAAGGAGGTGGAATCTTCCTTCATCATATGCTTTTTTCCATATTTCATCTAGTTTTGATGAAAGTGATGGATCTTTGCAGTCTTTCATTAGAAGTTGGCTTAAGATATGGCAATTTTTGTCTGTCTTATAGCTTTCTTTAACTTGGTTAAAGAATTCTGTGCCAATGTCTGTAACACATATTCCTTCTATATGGTGCTCTTCTTGTGGTACCCATGCTGGATTGTCAGGGGTATTTGCTAGAGCCCATCTGCTAAGACCATCTGCATTTTTATGGATATTTCCAGATTTATGAACAATAGTCATATTTCCTCTATATTCTTGGATAGCAATTTGCCATCTCAGCATATGTCTATTTGGAGTCTTCATATTTAATAGTGATTTCACAGAATTACAGTCTGTGATTACATCAAATACTGTGCCATCCAAATAATAACGCAGCTTTTCTAAAGCCCATACTAGGCATAAGCATTCCATTTGGCTTGCTCCATACCTTGCTTCTGTTGGCTTTATCTGCCTTGAAATGAAACAAATTGGTCCTTCCACTGGTTTATCATTGATAATTTGTGTTTGGTGAAGTGCAGCACCTAGTCCTTCTCCACAAGCATCAATGTACAGTTTGAAAGGTATTTTCCAGTCTGGCATTAGAAGAAATGGGGCATTTGTTAAAGAATTTTTCAATTCTTCATATGCCTTGACTCTTTCTTCTGTCATCTCATAGACTGTTTGTTGGTCACATAGCTTATACAAGGATTTAGCAATCTTTGCAAAGTCCTTTATATGCTGTCTATAGTAACCAGCAAATCCTAGAAATGATTGCATTTCTTTTTTAGTTTGAGGCATTGGTTTAAGTAGTACTTCTGCTACTTTATTTTTGTCTATGCCTAGACTAAGTCCAGATACTACATGTCCTAGGGCTTTCAATTCACTATATGCAAAATGACACTTTTTCAATGGAATTTTCATATTTACTTGGACTATTTTCTGTAGTACCCTTTCTAGTCTTGTCAGGTGATTTTCCCAAGTTTCTGAGCAAACTATGATATCATCAATGTAGATTATTAACCATCCTTCTGATAATTCTTCAGGAAATATGGTATTCATCATTCTTTGATAATGGGAAGGTGCATTTTTTATCCCAAATGGCATTCTTAGGTATTCAAAAATTCCACAATGGACTATTATTCTTAGTAGTTTCTTGGCATTGTCTGTTAAGACATTTTGATGAAAACCCTTAAGAGCATCCATAGCTGTGATGAACTTAGCTTGTGACAATTGGGTCAATGTCTCATGGATTCTGGGTATTGGATATCTGTCTGGAATGGTATAGGTATTCAGGGCTCTGAAGTCTCTTACCATCCTTGATTTTCCATTATGCCAAGTTAAAATGACAGGTGTAGTAACTTCTACTTGTTCATTATGTCCAACCTTTCTTAATACTCCAAGGTCCATTAATTCTTTAATGTGCACTTCTAAGGCTTCTCTAGCTCTTGGACTGGCTGGATAAGCAGGTCTTCTTAATAAAGGTGGGTAAGGTTTTTCTACATTAAGAATTATATCCACTTCATGTCCAATTATGGCACCTAGTGGCTCTTTGTCAGTTGCAAAGGCATTTTTATACTCAAATAAGAGGTCAATCAATTTTTCTTTCATTCTTTCTGTTAATTCTTGATTGAATTCTGCCTCTTTGAGTTGTTCAGATATAAAAAGTTCTTTTTCTGGAATTTTTTCCTCATTCTTAATAACTGTGATTTGTTTTTTGTTATTTAAGAATCCAAACTTTTGTCTTTTATTATCTCCTATGGTAAAATATCTATCCTTTTGGTTGGAGATATCTATACCATAGATTGATAAGTAGTTATTTCCAAGTATGAAATGATTACTAGTACAGTTGTCCATTACTACAAACTCTACTTTGATTCTGACACATTGTGAGGGATGAGGAAAAATTAGTGTTAAATCAATTATTCCAAGGGGCTTCATGCTCTCACTTGCACTACTAAATTTGACACCTTGTATTGGCATAAGTTTTTCTTGCCAGTCTAGGACAATGGTTTTTAAATAATTTTTGCCAACACAGGTGCAATATGCTCCTGTATCTAAGTTAACCTTTCCTTCTTGGTTATCAACCATAACAATACTAATACTTGATTTTCCAGCTGTATATCCCATTCCTCTTGCAGGTTTGGTTCTATACATTTTGGCATCTTGTATGTTTGTCAGATTTGTGTCAGATGTTCCAACTTGTGGCAAGTTTGAGTTAACATCCAGTACTTCATAAATTATATCAATATTATTAATTTGTGCATTAATTATATTGATTTCATCACTTTCAGAGCTTTCTGATTCTTCTGTCTCTTTTTCAGAGTCAGATTCTTCTTCTTTGTCATTGTGGTTTTCTGTTTCCACAATTTCATTAATCTTTGCTTTTTTAAGGCAATTATTGGCTAAGTGTCCAATACCTCCACATTTATGGCATTTTCTTTGCTCATTATTGTTGGATGTATTGGGTTTGAAGGATTCTTTTGATTTATCTTTCTTGATAAATGGTTTATTTGGGCTTTTAATGTCCAATTTTTTCCAAGTCCTGCCAATTTTTGTTCTTGTCACTATATCTTCTAGTGCATTTATATACTCTTCTGTGGAGCATGGTTCTATACACCTGCTTCTTAGGGCATGTTCTAGTTCCCCTCCACATTTTTTAAGTATTTTCATATGCACCATCTTCTGTGACATTTCTGGGTACAGTGCATTAAGCCTTTCAACTTGTTTTAGGAACCAAGTTAAAGGTTTATCTTTCTCTGGGTCAAAGAAAGAGTTTTCAAATGCATTTTCTATCTTATATCTCCAGGCATCATTTGCCCACTTGGTGATTATTTCTTGTTTCCACCAAGACCAGGTATTTTTACCATTTGTTTGTCTTATGCCATAATACCATCTTTTTGCAGATTTCTCAAACAAAGAATGTAATCTTGCAGTGATTAATTCATCTGGTATGGCATAATCTTCTTGTAACATGTCAATTGTTTTAATGAATGACATGTGGTCATATTCACCTTCTCCTGTGAATGTTGGCCATTCTTTCAGTTGAGGTGCTTCCTTCATTAAGACTTGGTTATTATCTTGGTGACTCAAGTCTGTTATGAAAGGATTTGACAATTCCTCTTTTGTTTTAATAGGGCTTCTTATATGAGAAAATGGTGTTGATAACTTTGGCATATTTAAATTAGCCTCATTAATTTTATCCATTTTTTCTGTAATAAGCCTTATTTCACTTTGAATATCATCTTTCAGATGCATTCTTGCTTCATCACTTTTTTCCACATGGTCCAAAAGTAATTTTTGGTGTGATGAAGTCTTTTCTTCAAATTTTTCTACAGAAATACTTAATTTATTTAATTTTTCTGTAAGATTGTCAATACTCACATCATAATTGATTGTCAAAGTCTTATCTTTGATATCTTTTATGTATTTATACAATTCTTGTTGTCCTTGTATTAATTTTTGAGTATTGTCAATTAAATTTTTTGGTTTATTATTTTCAACAATAAACTTAATGTTGTCAATTTCTTTCTTGTTTTGTACAACAATTTTTGTTAAAGAAGATAAATTGTTATTTATTTCTTGTAGTGATAATAAACTGTCTTTAATTTCTTTTAGAGGTAATATACTATTTTTAATTTCTGTTAAAGTATTTACAACATCTTTGGACAAGGTTATCTCTTTGGGAAATGAGGTTGTCTCATTCTTTGCTCTTCCTTGTCCTTGAATTCCATCAAGGTTCTGGCCATGTTGAAAACATTGTCCATGGCATCCTTTTGGATTCTTGGGATTCTGTAGCTTGGGGAATATGGTTTCCTCCAATGCTTTTTCTTGTTCTTCTTCCCTTCTTGGGGAAGTGGGTTGGCTTGAGGCTTGCTGGTAGAAGCTACTGGGGCTTCTTCCTTGGTTGCCTCCCTCTTTTTGGCATGATAATCCTTGATTTTTTTGATTTAAGGTTTGGATGACAGTGGATTCCATCCATTGGAGTATCTCACTATCTCCTCCTCTTTGAGGAACTTTTTCAGGATGTGCCAGGAGTTCATCACTCCTTGGTGTATTTGAGGCAGCATTTCCCAGTCTTTGTCCTTGTATACTGTGTAATACTGCTTGTACTGGCTCATGTAGATGTCCATTTGAGCCCTCTGAATGTGATTTGTACCTGTTTGAGTTACTCATACTTACTTCCAATTCAGGCTCAGATATCATGGGCATTTCTGGGACTTGCCTTTGGGATAAGGCACTTCCTTGTGTGGATTCTGTTCCACTGGGGATATTGCCCTTTCTTTTCCCTTTTGAGGGATCAATTCTACTTCTGAGTCCAGCTCCATCTGATTGGATGGAGTATTGGGAACCTCTTCTGGTAGTCATAATTAAAGAATAAGAAAAAAATAAAAGTATTTTTAGAATAAAATTCTTTTATGGCAATTTAAAAAGAGGTGCTCACCTTCAGAGTCTTGAATGGTGGGCCCTGGAAAGTCTAATTTCTTAGCTTTCTTTCTTTTGGTGATAACTGGTGTTGGAGAACTTTGACAAGTTTCTTCCACCAATCTCTCAACAGTAGCTTGGTTGTCTTCTGTTGGGTTATCTTCAAACACTAAAAAAGACAAATAAATATAAGTCTTTTCATAAGAAGTGTTATTTTTGGCAAGATATGGCAATTTTCCACCTAGAAATTGCTTTTATATCTTAAAAAAAATGAAATAAATAAAGAAATGAATAAAAATGAATAAAAATAACTTTTTTTATTGGTTTTTAATATTTTTTAATATTTTTTATGTATATTTTTATTTTTAAAGAATAAAATAAAAAATGAATATGATTCTTATAAAATTAAATTATAATAAAAATTATTTTTAATTTATAAATTATCTTTTTTAATCACTAGAGTCACTCAAAGAAAGTTCTTGCAAGTCTAAGGATGTGAAAAACCACGTGTAAGACAGTACAATTGCTTTCCAAATGCCTCAATAGCTTTTAAAATCAATAAAATATAAAATTATTATATAATTTTATGATTATAAATATAATTTATTATTGGATAAACCCAAATAGAATCTTTTTAAAGGTCTTTTAAGTAAATATCACGGCCAGGCCCCCAAATATAAGGTTTGACTATGAAACAATAAGTAAAAAATTACTAATTTATTACTTATTGTACTCTGAATGTCCTTATAATTAAAGTAAATAAGATTAAAATAATAATAATAATAAAGAAATATTATTATTATGGCGTAAAAATATTATATTATTAAATAAATATAATAATATAAATTAATATTATATGAAATTATAATATTATAAATAATATATTAATATAAAATAATTAATATATTATAAAGCTCTTTATTATTGTTACCAACAAATAATAAAGGCGTAAAAAACTGTTTTTTATAAATAAAAAACAATTAATAACAATAATATTACTAATATTAAAGTTATATATTAATATAAATACTATTTATATTAATTAAGAATTATTAAGAGTAATAATAAGAGAGAAATTATTATAATAAGATGAAATAACCTACTTTTAACACTTAAAATAATAATTTTGAGATATTTTACGCCAAAAGAATATAATACAACTTTTTCAAATTGTATTTACAATAAAAAATAAAGAAAATTACTAAATTTCTTGATTTTACGTGGAAATGAGTTTTTAGTGAGATTTTTAACAAAAACAATTAAATAAATGATTTAATCACGTCAAAATAGATGATTATAGCAAGGTGGTCTTTGGTCTTTAATAATATAACAGTTTTATATATAAAGAATAAATAATTTACCTTTGATTTAATTGATTTAATGTTTTTGATGAGTCTGAGGGGAAAACAGAGTAAAAAGAGCTCTATTTATAGTAAATACCTCCCTCCTAGAGTCCAACAGGCTTCTAGTAGACGTGTACTGATCATATCCACTGGAATTGATTAATATTTTAAGGTTTGAGGGTGATTACATCATGATCAAACCATATTACATCATTATTACACCATTATTTAGAGTTATCACTATAACTCTAATTGTGATGAGATCAGAGGCTTGGCAGAACCCCAAATTTCGTGGATTTTATTAGTTTTAATCATAAACTAATAGTATTCACCAATTTTATCACTATTAAGACTGTTAAACTTAATTTAAGGTTACAGTATGTGATCATAACAGCTCAATTTAAGCTCAAACTTTGATCCTCAATAACTTTTAAGGTTTTCACGCTACAGCAATTCAGAGAGTGAATTCTAATAGCCTGACATAACCTTATTATGCTGCCAAGAGCTTTTCATTACATCATCAAAACTCTAATTTTGATGATTTTTCTTGTAACTCATCTTTTCTGTCGAAATTCAATATTTTAAACTTCAAACCTTGATTTCAGGGGGTTGTCCCCTGAATTTAATAAGAAAAATTACATCATTCTTCACGAATGAACTAGGAGAATCCAACTGTATACTTTTTTTTAAGTTTGGACTACTTTCACAACAAAGTGGTCAACAGCTCTGTTGATTTTTATCAATATTTCCTCATAAGTCTTAACCTTGTTTATAATTTGCAAAATAAAGTTCATATCTGTGTTCTTACAGTAATTACGTGGTAACTTTATTTTTGGTTCATCATTCTAGCATGTATAGTTTAGAAGATATTAGCTATGATCACTGAATATATGCGTTGACCAAAAAAGTGCATATATTCAGGATAATTCCTTAAGTATTGATTTTGGGAATTAGCTTATTAATTGTTTTATATGTGGATTTCTGTGGGGAATCCACTGGTACAATGTATTTCACATGTTGTTTCATTAGTTTCTGAGATAAATAAGTTTTTATGGTTTTTATAAGGTATTGTACCTTATAATTCCTTAAATATTGGCTTTACAGATATGCCATAAAAATGGTATATGTGTATTTTTCCATGGGGAATCCAATGGTATAATTGATTTCACATGTTCATTCATTGGTTTTTAAGTTAAACCAATTTTAGTACCAATTTATGGTATTTTTTGTATATTTGAGTAATTATTTTTAGTGTATAATTATTCTAATTAATTTTAATATAATTATATTAAAGGTATAATTATTCTGAGTATTTTTTGTGACCTTATTGGGTATGTGGTCATATCTCAAAGGCTCACAATGGGCAAGTGCAATACCAATTCTACAATATGAAAAAGTCAGATGGATTCAATTGGTAATGGATGCATATTAGAATTAACGCACAAATCTAGAAATTGGGTCCATTGGGTATAAACCACTGATTCGGTTGGACCACACCTTGTTTGTTTGTTCTTCATTAAGCTTTGTAGGAGGTGTGCAATTTTACTACTCATCATGCATGTTTCCACATCCACAATAGTTTGTGTGATTGTTGGCGAGTTATCCTGAGTGCTCCTGCCCTCAGGGTCTTCCAAATCCGCCTCCACAATTGTGTTAAGCATGATTTGATGGTTACAACATATTTGCAGCTTATTAATATTTCTGAAAAATTCTCCTGGTCCTTTGATTTTGGATGATAGGAATTCTTCATATAATATGGAATATTCTTGCTGCATGGTCAGGTTGAATGGGAGCAGCTCATAATGATGGCTAATAGTGGGGAGGGATTCGAGATGTGTGGTTTTGGTGCGGCACAAACTTAAGTGCCGCAATGCCAAATGCAAGATATCATTGCAACCTTTGGAAAGACTACTCAGGATGTGTAAGGTGTGGATATGAAACTTTGATTAAAAATCAAGTACTTTTCCTGTCCTCAAAATTTGTATAAGGTAAAAATCAATTAAAAATAGTATGAAATATTATTTTTAAGAGAAAACACGCCAACTTCATTGTTTATAACTTTATTAGTATAAAACAATAATATTATAAAAATTTATTGTTTTACCAACAATAAAAATTTCTCCAAAAAATACTCTACAAGAGATATTTTAAGGCTACAAAAGAAATTTCTTCAAGAGCAATTTCAATTGGAATTAATTGAGCAAAGAACTGCAAGCAATTAATTAAAGAACAAAGTCTTTAAAAAGAATATTAAAGAGAAAACACGCCCAAAAGTGACCAGAGTGAATTTGGAAACAAAGTGACAAAGTTTACAGTGATGAAAGATGCTTTAATTCACTTTTGGGGTGGTTCAGGGGTAAAAATGATTATAAGAGTTACAAACAATGATTATAATGATTTTTTCACGTGGTTAAAAGGATTAAAATGATTTAAAAGTGGTGGTTGGAATCTTTGATTGATTGGTTTAACAGTTTTAAACTAATTAATAAAAGGAAAAGATTCTAACATCAAGAGAAAAGTGGGGCAAAGAAGACATTCTTTTATAGCCATCAATCCTCTTACTCCAAAAGTAAAATTTACTCTTGTCAGTCGTGAAAAACAGTCTGACAACATAAAAGCCAATTATGGCATCATTGAACCCTGGTTTAGACCAAAAAAGGGCTGGTTTAAGCCATTTTTAGCCATTTTAGACCCTTAAATCAGCCATTACTATAGCAATACCAGGCCTAGAGCCTTCAAAACACGTCAGAATGTGTGTCAGAGGCGTAGAAACCAGTTAAAACTGTTTTTATTATGATTGTTTTATCTTAAGGGTAGTTTTACCCTCTTGGCAACAGCTAAAACTACCCCAGTTGATATCAAAACCTCATCATCAATTGAGTCCACAGACCCTGTAACTCAATTCCAGGCCAAAAGTGATGAAAATTTGCGTGAATTTTGACATCCCACGCCTGTCAGCAAGGAATTTGGGGGTCTAGCTCCCCCTTAGAGCTGGAGTTCCTTTTCCCCCCCAAATTTAATCTTTCCAATTTATTTTTCCTTTAATTCCTCATCATGTATTATACTTATAATTTACATATTTAATTCAATTCAATTGTACAGTAAAATACAGTAATAATTGACACCTCATATGTAAATCAAAGTTCACTTATGTAATACATGCGCACATTTTGACATTTCAATTGAATTCAATTGAAAATACTTCAATTCCTCATAACTTCTAAACTAAACACAACACCTCAGTTTTAACACAAAAATTGATGGTTAACACCACATGTGGTGTGAATTAAATTAAGGTTTTGAGGATTTTCAACTTTTGTATTGAAAATACTAAAAACTTAATTTAAGCTTATTTAGAGTTGAGTTACAAAAATTTCACTCAGAGGTGACCCCACCTGATTTTTTATGAGGAATCCAATGGTGAAATAAATTTTATATGTTTATTTATTGGATAAAAAGTTAAAATAATTTTTATTTAACTTTTTTCCAAATTTATTTATTTTTTTACAGTTTTGTTAAAAATTCATTTTTACTTATTTTTTTTTAAGTATAAATGTAATTTTATAATTACAAAATTTAATGTAATTTTAATTTTAAATTTTAATTAAATTTTTTTATTTTGAATATAATTTTATATTTATATTTTAATTTTTATTTTAATAATATAAATAAATTTATTTTATTTATATTTATATACTAATTTTTGTATTTGTGGTCTTTTGGGTACATGAAATTACCTCTAAGGCTCACAGGATGAATGGTGACCAGTTATCTTGATCGGCGCTCTGGGGTTGAGTGATGAATGATATTATTCCCAAAAGGTCATAAATGGTGTTGTTAATAGGTGTGCCCGTTAAACATATTCGACGGGATGAAAGGAGGCTATTAATGGCATGGTGAGTGGCAGTGTATTGAGAGCAAATATAGCTATAAGATGGGGCAAGGGTTATTGGATATAAAAGGTAATTTGAATCATTTAAGATCAGACACTCACTGTGCTTCATCCAAAATTATACGATGCCAATTGATTTGAAAAATGAATGATGTAGAGGTATTGGTTTGCTTAAATTCTTGGATGATAGTATTGTAAGAAGTGATGATGATATCATATTTTAAGATGTTGTCTTTGGATAATGAGTGACAAGTGGGACCATGGTAGATTTTGGAATGCAGCGCTCCACCCTGAGCATGCTTGGATATTTCTGATTGCCAGTTGGTAATTAAGCGAGGGGGGCAGATGATCATGGTGGGCGTGGAGTGATGGGGGTTTGCAATCATCCGCTCCTTGGAGGTACCAATTAGAGAAATGGCCTGAATGGTTTTACCTAATCCCATATCATCCTCAAGCAGTCCTCCAAGAGGGGTATTGGTCGAAAGGGATTCAAATGAGCTAACGACCTTGTTTGTAATGATGTGCCTGGCATTGAAAGTGGATCCTGGGGGTGAGGTGGCCCAAAGGTTACGGGCTGATTGGCCATTGGGGATTTCTCAATCCCAGAGAAAAGCTAGTCCGGTCTTTTGATGAGGGAGGAGGGGGGTTTGAATAATGGCATGGGGCGGGGTCATCATGGGGAGGTCTGATCCACTGGGTAATTGTATCAGTTTTTGCTTGGAAATCAATGATGAAACAGGAGGATATGAAAGTGGCGTTGAGTTTGAACTGGGAAATGTTGGAGTAAAGAGTTGACATTTACTATGAGTATTACAGTCATATTCTTTGGGCATTTTAAGCTTGAAATCTTGTGTTCGAAAACTTTCCATTATGAATAAAATGTTTGGATACCATGTGAAGACCATCAATGCTAGATTGGGTTTCTGAGATGAGGAGGGATCATTTGCATCAGTCATAAATACTCCCTCAACGAATAATATTTGAGAAGCATTGGATTGGCAATTTTCAATCCATGCCCCACCAGGACCACAGTGCATGAACGTTTTTGGTGCCCCAAGGAATGGTATCAACGTTTTGCAAAGGGTTCCAGGTAGAGAGCCAATAGCTTGCTGATGATTGGGGAGATAAACAAATATGCTGTGTTGATTGTGCCATATGATAATCCAAGAAGCTAAGTGGGAATCCTCAGGATTTAAGGCTATATCACTATTTATTTGAATACAAATATTAATCATCCCAATGCAAAGTGGTTGTGAAGGGGTTGACATGATGGCTATTTTAAATTATTTGGGGACAGTTGGAAATTATATGATCGGGAGGGGTTAGCTAAACGGAATGAAGAAAAATAGGCGCAGGTGGGGAACTTATATGAGAGGCAGAAATGGGGTCAAGGGGGGATGGCCTGTGGTTACGTGCATGGTCTTGATGGGGGTGGGCCTCTTGGGATCATAATTTTCATATCCGATTTGGGCCATATATCAAGGCAAGGTGGCCAAAATGTGGGTGCACCAATATGACTGCTGGATCTGCAGCAAGGTACAAAACCTTTGGTGGAACAAGGTTGACATTAGCATATCCGAAATTGGGTGGGTTGTAGCAACTTATTGTGGAGGGCATATTAGAGGCATGCAGTCATGTTTGCTGGTGTGACAGCAAACAATGAGCGTATCCTCCCCAGGTTAATTGTTCCCAGGGACCTACTGGGCAATGTTTGCGGTTTCAAAGGGCAATCTCACTGTGGGGATGTTTGTGTGTGGGCGGGTGAGATATGTTTGGTGGCATGCCACCAAACATGGCTTTGGTTTTGCCTGAAGTTTTTTGCTGACTGATGCCTACTGGGCTTCCAGGGGGGAATGTGTGGGATGATCAAAGGGGGCCCCAGCCGTGAGCCGTGATCCACATATACATTCACCCCCATTGGGTTTGAGGCGAGTACTAATCCACCGAGATTGGCATCCGGGTCTTTGCCTCACGCGCGTACAAAACTCCGGCGAAAGAGGCCACCCACCCAAGGGAATTTTTGGCTGCAAGCCAGGTGCCACAACTTGCGCGGGGCATGTGAGAATGTGAAGAAAATGACCCGCGGTGGGAGATACCCATGCAAACATAGGCTGGGATTATTCTAATGTGGATGAGGCTCAAGCAGATCCACACTGATTGGCCTCAGGTTTTCACGCGCAAGCAGGTGAGCGTCTGCAGTCAAGCTGACCACCCAACCAAGAAACTAGCTGGTCGGAACACTGGCAGTAAAATGTCTTCCAAGCGTGTGAAAGTTGCTTGTGTATGACCCATTGGGGGGTGCGTATGAAAGCGTGTGGCTTCCCGACAATGAGCACGCGCAATGAACAAGCAGGGCCAGTCATTGTTTGCCCCGACAATGGCACCGGATGTAATCCACTGTTTGTGTATGACCCAAATAAACAGTCATCCCACTATGACCCACTTACATTAACTTGGATTACATGCGCATCTGTGCCATATTTAGGCAGAGCTGTCCAACAAGGTGGATCAAAGGGATGCAGGTGAGATATATGACTCGATGGCTTGACGTAATTGGATGTTACATCGTTGAACAACTTTTTCTCTGCCCCGCAGCATTCATTTACAAAGGTGTACTGCGTACTACAGTTTTGGCTGTACAGATTAGGAAGGCAGCATTGCGTTTCACCTGATTTGCACATGCAAGCTGAGCATGTCATGGTCAAACGCACCGTGTGGAAGTGCTCAGTAAAGCCATGAAATGAACTTTTTTTGCAATAGTTCATTGGAAGGCTCAGTTTGGAGCACTTCACCAAAGCGTGTGAAATGCTGCACCTGGCTGAAATGTCACCCGATGCTGTGCCAAATGCTCAGATTGTGGGCATACAAAAACAACTGAGCAAGGGCTCAGCACGGCGAATTTGATATTGTTATATCAATTGTTCAATTACTGTGCAATTAAAATGTTCAGCCACTGAGCATTTCAATTATGACCCAAAGCAAACCTGAGCAAGGGGTCGAGGCAAGCTCACGCTGTATTCACTTGTCTTACAGCCCCTCCTTTGTTCAAACAATATGACCAGGCCATATGGCCGGTAATCTCCCCGCGGTCACTTGTGACCAAATGCACCGGGTGCATTTCTGCATGGGTCACTTGTGCATTGCACCCACAATGCACATTCAACAAGGGCCTCACGACCGCCCTCCTGGGTGATTGGGTCGCTATTTAAGGAAACAAAGGGGATTTGACTGAGCTTGAAAATTAAATAAATTGTAATACTCAGCCAGACCCCCATTGTTCTTCTGCCTCACGCGAGCATTTCACTTCTCAGTTGCAGCATTCGCTGAGACTCAGCTTCAATTTTGCCCACACGCCTTGAAGCTGAGACTTTTGTGGGTGCTGAAACTGCTGAGATTGTCTCAGCTTCACCATGGTATAAAAGACCATCTTCACACGACACGCCCTTCACTTTCTTTCTCACCCGCTCCACTTCATTCAACCTCACCCGCGTTTGTCCTTCTTGTGCATATTCCCCTTGGTCTTCCTGCCTTTCTACTTTTGTCTTTCGCACTCCACTAAACCCACTCCCCTTCCTTTTGCCTGTTTGTTTCTTCTGCTGATCCTTTCAGAACCTCCCTTCTATCCACCTCGTGTGTTACCTCTTTTTTTAACTTTTGTCAACATTATGTACCGATATTAATACTTATTTTTCTTCACGGCTGTCACAACCACGAGTTTTGGCCCTCCTCCTTGATGGCTGCGGCAATTCAACCTGGAGCCCAGATGGGGCCAATTGGTCACGTCATGTCCCTTATGGCCAATTGGCCCCCTTGGGTGTTTTATGGTTTTTATGCCATAACCCCTCTCAACCATCACTTATGGCCTCAGGCCATATCCTGCCATCATTGGCCTTCTTGGCCAATTTCCACCTCACCAACCCCCAGGCCTTCATCTTTTATTTTGGGCCTGGGGGGGTCTGGACCCCCTAGCCATCACCATCGGCCCCTGGCCAACCCCTTTCATTATGGGGGTTTAGGCCTAAATGGCCTTTTTGGGCCATTTAGGCCCCCTACGGCTTCTACGGTCCATATGGACCGTGGGCTGCGGTCCATAGGGCAATTAGGCCCCTTTTGGCCTAATCCAATGGGGCCAAAAGGGGCCAGCCACCTAGGCCCCAAACCACAATTGGGCCCACCTGAGCCAATTTTGGCCATGACCAAATCCCTCTTGGACACCTTTTTGGCCATAAATCCCGTAGGACCCAATTTTGGCCATGGACCACCATGGCCTCTGGCAACCACCAGAGGCCACCAGATCAGCTCAGCAAAGCCTTCCCCTCAACTTAAGGGGAATATCTTCCTTTCCTTCATGCACTCCGTACCCAAGATTGCAGGTGTGGTGCATATATGGTATTATATACCATTATGCACCATTTTTGCTCAGCAATCCAATGGTGACGTTTTCAGGACCCAATTCCACCTTTCCATTTCAAGGTCCATAATTCCAACGCCCATTTCTAAGGAGGACTTTTCAGCTCATCAGTCTGGCAATCCATGGCGGCAATTCAGAAGATCATTCAAGGATCCCAACCACCTGTATCTGCAGGAGTTGGGTTGGTACAATTCATTCAGGATTATTCTAAGGTCAATTCTCAAGAGGTATTACATCATTTAAATCAGTTGTTAAGACATCAAGTATTCAATACTCCTTGGACAACCCAATTCATCCGTACAGGCCTTATTCAATCAACCTGTATGGCCTTGGCCCAATTGGGCCATTTCTTATTCCACTGTGTGAATTCCATCACACAGTTCAAATTTCAAGATGGCCAGAACTGTATTTCCCGATTCGGGCAATACAGTCATTGATTCACCTTCCAGGATCAATCTTTCAGCTTTTCACATATACCGGCCAACTTTCATCACCTGGGGACTTTTTCCCCAGTTAATTAATATATTGGATTTATTTTTATCCTTATTTTCTTTTACATCATTAAAGTTAATACTGATAATCTTAAGTCAGTCATTAGCACCTTCTTCTTTTTCTTTCTTCGCCTGTCAGTGGATATTGGTGGTCATATCCTTACTAATTCCATTGTTCTTTCTGGCAGGTTGAAACAGTGAATCGAGGATTCACTTGGTTGGCTTCTTGGCTTTTGGCTTCTTTTATTTTGGCCTCTGGATTCATTCTTCTTACCCTTTGTTATCTTTGGCATATTTGTCTTTTCTCTATTTCCTGCTTAAGAAATATATTCCATAGTATTTCTTATCACCTTTTGGAGCCCTCCAAGTGAGTTCTTGATTCCTGAGTGCCAGGCCCTCTTGTTTCCATAAGAGCCCCTGTGACATTATATTAATTAACTCATAATTTCTTTTCATTCTCTTCATTAATTCTTCATCAATTTCATTCATTCATTCATCGAAATTATGACTCTTTAACGCTTATGAAAATTTATGATTCTTCGTCATCTCTCAATTTTCTCTCACTCATTTCTTCATTCTGAAAATTGAAAGCTGACCCAAATTTTATTTTCTGTTCATCTTTTCAATCTTAATCTCATTTTTCATTATCATCAATCTTACTCTTATCTGTAATTCAGGCGTTTTTATCTTTGATCCTCAAATTATTCATCAGATTATTCAGACACGTTCTTCATATCAGGATTCATTTTGATTTATTCCTCAAGAGTTTTGATTTTGGAAGAATTCACTTGGAATTGATTTGATTGACCAATTTGACATAATTGAAATTGACATCAAGATAATTGATTGACTGAAGATTTTATTGATTTGCTGATTATTCACATCAAGAATTCATTTTGATTGATTGACTTTCTGCAAGACTCTTATTTGATTTGATTGTGATTGATTTGATTAATTGATTTACTTCAAGACATTGATTTTATTTTTGACTTCAAGACTTCATTTGATTTTGATTTATTGACGTACTTGAAGATTTTCACTTGATTCCTTTATTTCCTCAAGATTTGATTGTTGATTCTTTACTTCAAGATAATTTTGAATTTCCTTTCATTTATTTGATTTATTATTCCTGAATCATGCCAGTTGAGCATTAACCTCCTGCAAGACGGACCAGATCTCAGGCCAGAACTCAAGCTGTTGTGACTCCAACTCCAAGGGCTCCTCTTGACGGTACCCCAGCAGTTTCTCAACTGAGGGCCAGATTGGACAGAGGACCCACTTTGGAAGGAAGGAAGAGGGCCAAGGAGATCAATCTCATTATCAGGAGTGGTTGGCGTATTCCCAGGACTTTCAAGAACCAGTCCCAAGGTTCAAGGTGAAGATGATGAAGAGGAGGAGGAGAATTCTGTGGAAGAGGAAGAGTCTAATGGCACTGAGGCTGCTCCTGCTCCTGTGGGAGCACCTGAAGGCACCAGAGGACCAACTCTAGCCCAGTCTGATCAGCCTGTCTCTCATCAGTCCGAACCATCTTTATTGGCCATCATGCAGCAGATGACTCAAACTATGGCCAATCTTCAAGCAGCTTCTTCCTCTGAGTCATCAAGACCACCAGCCTTCAAGACTCCATCTATGAAGGCTCCAGAATGCTTTGATGGGACTCAACCCTTCAAAGTCAGAAGCTTCATTCAATCTTGTCAACTCATCTTTCATAATGATCCGGCAAACTTCTCTCAAGATAGAAAGAAGGTTCTTTATGCCACTTCATTCTTAGTTGGCAGGGCTGCAAAATGGATTGAGCCTTATCTTTCCAATCTCAATAATCAAGACTCAAGTTACCTTCTCAATTCCTGGCCACTGTTTGAATCCCAATTGTTCACTTTATTTGGAGACCCAAATGAAGTTAGAAAAGCTGAAGCAGAATTGGATGGCCTTAGGATGAAAGAAGGTGGGCATGTTGCTTTATATATTGCCGATTTCAGGAGTTTGGTTTCAAGAATCGGGGATTGGGGTGAAAGGGCTCTCATTCATCATTTCAGGAAGGGCTTGGCCTCCAGAATTCTGGATCAATTAGCCTCCCATCCTTCAAATATTGATTCTCTTCAAGACTTAATGGACGTCAGCCTGGAACTTGATACCAGGTACCATGAGAGGCAAAAGGAGAAGAATAACCATCAAGAGAAGAAGCCTGAAGCCTTGAAGTCTCACTCTTCTCATCATCAAGTTTCTTCAAGCTCAAGGCATAAGAAGAAATTTCATGCTCAAAAGCGGGACAAGCCCCATTCTTCCCTGTTGAATAAGGACTTCAAGTTGAAGGGTTCCGAAAAAGAGAGAAGAATCAAAGAGGGCTTGTGTACCTATTGTGGTTGGAAGCATAGTCTTGAGTCCTGTGTCAAAAGGCCTCAAAATAAGCTTACCCAACCGTCAGGCAGTTTTCCCAGCCAGGGAAAAGCCTGAGTGAAGATCATGTTGTGTTCAATGGTCTTCACAGTTTTCCTTCCAGAGCACAATTGTGCATTCTGAATACTGGTGTCAAAAATTCTCTTAAATTTTTTGTTTTTTCTTCTCTTTCTGATGTTTTTTACAGTATTCTCATTGATTCTGGTGCTACAAACTCATTTATTGCAAAGCAGTTTGTTCACAAGTACTCATTGACTACGTCAGAACTTCCAGAGAAGATTCCTCTTATCATTTTGGACTCCTCTGAGTCCCCTTCCTTATTTGTGACTCACCATACTAAATATATGGTTGAGCTCCCTTCCTTCCCAAGCTTTGAATGGGACTTTTTAGTCATTGATACTCCCAAGGGAGAAGACCTCATATTGGGCTTTGACTTTCTCAATCATTTTAATCCTTTTATTTATTGGAGGCAAGGGCTGATCACCTTTAATCCTGATCATTTGGACTATTCTGATCCTTCTAATTCTGTCCGTAATGACTTTTCTTCTGCCAAATCTTGTGCAGCTCTGGTTGGTGATTCTAGAATACCATCATTTCCATCTTCTGTCCATATTCCTTCCCTTAATTCCCCACAGTCATTACTATCTCCTAGAGCTGAAGTCTTCAAAGAGATTCAAGATGTTGGAGAAGATAATTCTGTATCTTCACTTCACCTCTTATTTGGGAATATGGACCTTCCTCCTTCATATTATCATGACTCCCTGGAGGAGTTGTGGGATGAAGAGGAAGAGCCAGAAGAAGTAGAAACCATGATGAAGGTTGTTCCTCCTGTCTACCACCAATACTTGGAGGTATTCTCCACGGTGAAAGCAGAGAAACTTCCTCCTCACCGCGCCTGTGATCATCATATCGAACTGGAGGGGTCTCTACCTCCAGTTGGGGTGATCTACTCTTTATCCAAACAAGAGTCAGATACACTCAGGGCCTACATTTCAGAGAATGTAGAGAAAGGTTTCATCCGTCCAAGCTCCTCTTCAACAGGAGCACCTGTTCTTTTCGTCAAAAAGAAAGACGGTGGCCTCCGTTTGTGTGTTGATTACCGCAAACTCAATGCTGTTACTAGGAAGAACAAGTATCTTGTTCCGCCTATGAATCAGCTTCTCAATGTCTTTAATGGTTCTTCTATCTTCTCCAAGATTGATTTGTGTGGTGCATATAACCTGCTCAGAATCAAGGAGGGTGATGAACATTTGACTTGTTTTGGAACTAAATATGGCAGTTATGAGTACTTGGTTATGCCGTTTGGGCTCACCAATGCTCCTGCTTCCTTTCAAAATCTTGTCAATGATATCTTCCAAGATTTGCTTGATGTTTATGTTGTGGTTTATTTAGACGATATTATGGTCTTTTCCAAGTCTGAGGAAGAGCATGTCACTCATGTGTCCACTGTTCTTTCCAGACTTAGGGCCAATAACCTTTTTGCTAAGGCGTCCAAATGCCTTTTTCATGTTTCTAGTGTTGAATACCTTGGTTATGTTGTTTCTGCTGAAGGCCTCAAGATGGACCAAGCAAAAGTCCAGCAGATTCTCAATTGGCCTCCTCCAAGAAACCTCAAGGCACTTCAATCCTTTCTCGGCTTTGCCAATTTTTACCGCCGTTTCATCAAGAATTATTCAAAGAAGATCAGTTCACTCACCAGCTTCCTCAAGAAAGATTCCTGTTTCACCCTCAATGAGGAAGCTCTTAGTCAGTTTCATCAACTCAAAGAGGCTTTCACCACCGCTCCAATCCTTCTCTACCCACCATTATAGAGACCAATGCATCCGATTATGCCTTGGGTGCTGTACTGAGTCAGGTCTCTGACTCAGGAAAACATCCCATTGCATTCGACAGCCGCAAGCTTATTCCGGCAGAGCTTAACTATGAGATTCATGACAAGGAACTCCTTGGCATAGTCTGGGCTCTCAAGCGCTGGAGGGCTTTTCTTCTTTCTCTGTCTTCCCCTTTTGAAGTTCTTACTGATCATTCTTCTCTTCAGTACTTTATGTCATCAAAGATCCTTACTTGCCGTCAAGCCCGTTGGGCTGAGTTCCTGTCTGAATTTCATTTCTCAATCACTTACCCCCCTGGCCGCCTGGCTACTCTTCCAGATGCTTTATCACGTCGGGACGACGTTTATCCGCAGAGGGGGGAGGATTTCATCAGCAAGAATCCAATGAATTTTCAGCAACTCATTAAGCAAGATGAAGTTCAACCCTCAAAGTTCTTTGCAGTCAAGGTGGAGTCATTTTCAAATCTGATTGACTCAATTAAGAAGGCAGTATGGCAAGATCCTCAGTACAGAAGTATCCTTGAAGATTTGGGTAAAGGTAAATCTGTCCAAGATTATTCTCTTGATTCCTCCTCCCAACTTCTTCCCTTCAAAGATCGGACGGTAGTCCCAAATGACTCCACAATTCAACTCAGCATTCTTCAAAAGCGTCACGATTCTCCTCTAGCTGGACACCCTGGCCAAGAGAAGACTCTCAAACTTGTCAAGCGGGATTTCCACTGGTCCAGCATGACTCAATTCATCAAGGATTATGTTTCATCCTGTCAACAGTGTTAAAGAAAAAAGAATATTAATCATAAGAAGTTTGGATTCCTCAAGCCTCTTCCAATTCCAAATGGTCCTTGGATTTGTCTCTCAATGGACTTCATCACTCAACTGCCACTGTCCAATTCTTTTGACTCAATCCTTGTCATAGTGGACAGATTCTCAAAAATGGCGGTTTTTATTCCAACAATGTCTTCAATCACTTCACTGGATCTGGCCCATTTATTCATCAAGAATATTTTCTCAAAGCATGGCCTTCCATCAAGCATTGTCAGTGATAGAGGTTCACTCTTCGTTTCATCCTTCTGGACCAATCTTTGTCAGCAGCTCAAGATTTCAAGAGACTTGTCAACTGCTTATCACCCAGAAACTGATGGACAGATAGAGAGGGTAAATCAGATACTAGAACAGTATCTTCGGATGTATGTCAGTTATCATCAAGATGATTGGAACACCTGGCTCCCTCTGGCTGAATTTGCCTACAATAATTCTGATCACTCGTCAACCAAGCAATCACCGTTTTTCACTGTTTATGGAAGAGATCCACAATATGATTCAGTTCACATCACTCAAGATACTCCTGCTGGAAAGTTATCAACAAAAATCCAATCAGTACAGCAAGATGTCAAGAGAGAACTTGAAATCGCCATAAACTGGTTTAAGAGGTATGCAGATAAAGGTAGAGCAAGTCCACCTGTTTTCAATCCTGGTGACATGGTATGGCTTTCTTCCAAGAACATAAAATCAACCAGACTCACCAAAAAACTATCCGAAAGATGGTTGGGTCCTTTTCCAATCTTGAAGAAAGTCAGTTCTCATTCTTACCACCTCAAGCTTCCATCTCAATGGAAATCCATCCACCCAGTCTTCCATATCTCACTTTTGGAACCACTCAAGACATCAACAATCCCAGAGCGGCATCAAGAGCCTCCTCCTCCAATCATCATTGAAGAAGAAGAGGAATGGGAAGTCTCTCAAATACTGGACTCAAAGCTCAAGAGAAGAAAATTATGGTATCTGGTGGAATGGAAAGGTTTCACTCAAGACCCAGAAAGATCCACTTGGGAACCAGCCGAAAACCTCAAGAATTGTCCTGAACTTGTCAAAGATCTTCATTCCTTATATCCTGACAAGCCGGGTCCCAATTCTTCAAAAGATTGATTCACTTATTGTCACAGGGGCTCTTCGAAGTGAAGAGGGCCTGGCACTCAGTAAACTGGGACTCACTTATGGAGGGCTCAAAGATAAGATAAGAAGACATACACTTAAGAGTGTTAAAGATAAATTGCTAAAGAATAAATATAAGAAAAAGCAGCAACAAAAGATAAGAGTAAAAGAATAGAAGAGCCAACCACAAACAAGTCCAAGTCCACTGTTTCAACCTGTCAGAATGGAAAGAGAAGGGTTAATAAGGATATGGCCACCCAACTCATACTGTACAGGCAAAGAGAGAAATGCAAAGACTAACTTAAGATTAAATAATTATAATACCCAAAATAAGGATAAGAATAATTATAAAATAATAAATAAACTAAATTAATTAACTGGGGAAAAGTCCCCAGGGGGGAGAAAGAGGGGCTGGTATATGTGAGAATCACCAGCCCTGATCCGGAGGAAGAATTTTCATGAGAATATTTGATGATTGAATTGAGTCTGGCCAATACAGGTCCTGTACAGCTGTACAGAACCTGTACAAGAGGTGTGGTGTATTTGAGTGATCATACATTTCCATACTGGTGTATTGAAACTGTATTGGGTGAATCCAACCTGTACAGGTATTGACAGGCTGTATTGATGTACCAAGCTGTATGCATGTTTCAGAATGAAGATTGCTGAAACTGACTGCTGATGCAGATACTGGATTTGCTGATTTGAGGTGTTTGAGTGGGTGTATGAATGAATACCCTTACCCCTGATGGATGGTTGTTACAGTATCCCTCTCTTGAAACTGGTGGGCTCCTGAACACCATAATACCCTGCCACTGTTGAGTGCCATCTCAATATCCCCACATTTTTTCAAAAAAATTTCTTTTTAATTTTCTTTTCCTCTTGACCATTATCCTGAAAATCCTTCATTATTTCTTCCCTGCCAAATTCATTTGATTCCCCCCTTTTTTTCCAAGCTTGACTGAGTATTCCTTACAAAATATGCCATTCTTTTCTTTTGATTCAATAAGCCACGCCTTGGGATGTGGCCTTGGGATATATCCCAGAATAAAGGCCATTGAGCACTTGTGCTCAAAAAATGGTGTCCAATGAGTATCTGAGTGGTAATCATTGGCCCAGACTTAATCCAATTAATGAATGAAACTTTCCTCCAAGGGGTCTTGTCCCCATTGTCCAAGGAAATGGCCTCAGACAGCCCTCCAAATGCTTTTTGGGCTGTGGCCTCCATCCTGGGTGATCTTGATGCATTATGCTTTTTATGGCCTTTTTGGCCTTTTTGGGTGTTCTAGTGATTAGGGTATTTTTTTTGATTTTTGGCCATAATAGGCCTTTTCGAGTCTTTGGGATCCTACGGTCCGCGGTCTGTGGTCCGTGGTTCGCGGTTCGCGGTCCGTGGGCCGTGGACCGTACGCCGCGGTCCGCGGTCCGTGGGGGCTATTGGAGGCCCCCAGGACCAAAATGGAGCCCCTGGGCCCAAATTTGCTGGGGACCCAGGGTGACCAAGGGGTCCAGAAATGGCCCTTACCCAATTTTCACCCTACCTGGCCTGGACCCATTGATGGGGTGCAGGACCATCAAGATCCTGGCCTCCCCAAAGTTGCAGGGGAGGCCCTGGGTGATGAGTTCAGCCCCAAAGGGGTATGAACCTTTACCTTAGAGGCTTTGAGGGGGGCATAATTGAGTTATGACCCCATTTCCTTGAGTCAAGTTCCTTTTTTCTTGATATGGAGTGGATTGATTCTGACGTCTTGAATCTTCTGTTTGCATATTCTTCAGTTATGAGTTCCAAACTGACTGAGCTCACTGAATCTTCCCCTTCTGCACCGCCACCGTCTATTCTTCATGGTTCTGGCGTCTTCAGTCGATTGTCTTCTCCTTCTATGGCGTCTTCTGGCCATTTTGACCCCTCCCAAACATATGATGGGTTCAGAGAAGTTGAAGTTCTTGATCCTGCCTGTACTGAGTGTTTGGCCAGGGGTAAGGATTGCTTTCAACATTACAATCCTCGATCGTCAAAATGCCATTTCTGCTTTATTGGGAAGAAGCCATGCCGCCGTACCGGATCAACTTTGTCCCAGGTCAGGAGACACTTGTGGAGTAGGAAGGATGGGCCTTATGGGCAGGAATTCCCCATTCTTGAGGAGCCTACCCCTGATGCCACTTCTGGATTTTCTCAATGTGAGTGATTTGCATATTTTGATTGAATTGATGCTGATATCTTGATGTAGTGACTGGTTCCAGGCAGAGGGATGTGGCCAGATGGACTAATGTTGGAGGGTCTATTCCAATTGGTGGTAGGCCCATCCACTACAGCTCAGAAATTCCAATTTCAAGGACAAATGCTGATGGAGTGGTGAAAGTAGTCAAGAAGCTAAGAAGAATTGTTGAATCCCCATCAGGTCCAGATGCTGAAGGAAGTGATGAGTTGGATGGTGAAGAAGCTCAAGTTATTCCTCATTCAAGTGGCCATCCATCCAGCAATTCCTCTTCTCAACCTCTTGCCAACACCAGATTCCAAAGCCAAATTATTCCCAGAACTCCAAGAAACTTCCAACCAATGCTTGCCTCCATTCCTACAACCCTTCCTCCTCCTTCACCAACTACTTCCCATACCACCAGGCCTGCCTTGACTCCAGCAGTAAGACCATCACCAGTTCAACAGTCTAGAAACTCACCCATAACCACCTCCCGTCAACTCCAACCTGTGGCCAGCTCCAGCAGAAGAAGAGATGGATTATCCCCTTTGCCGTTTCCTGCCGCCCAAGTCTTCCAAAGAAGAGAACGTTGGCCTATCCGGGTTACCAGAGAAGATCCCAACGCGCCTAGTGAAAATCAAGATGCTGTGGCCAGATTGTTCAGGAGGGTTGATAGAAATAGCAGAGAGGTGATTATGTATGCCAATGACAGGACTATTCCAGGTACTTCTTCTGAAGAGATGGCTGAAAAATTTGCCTGGTATGAGGATGAGTTGATAAATGACTTCCAGAGAACTTTTGATGACTTGGGTAGAGATAACTAGTTTCCTTTTCCTTGTTTGTGTTTGGTTTGGCTTCTATTCCCACTCTTATAAATACTAAAAAATAAAAAATAAAAAAGATAATGGAACCTCCCAATACATGATTTGGGCAGGGGATGCTGCTGCTTTAAAGAAATAAAAGAAAGAAAGAAAAATAATAAGAGAAAATGAGAGTAAAGAAAGAAATAAAGAAAAATCCTGATGGTTGGTCCTTCTTGTGGTGAGTTGCTTGATTCTGGCCAAAAAAGTGTCTGAAAAATGAAAACCAAGCATTTGATGCTCACAGAGTGGCCAAGGTGATGTTTTACAAGAAGTAGAACCCTCAGGGATGCATACCAGGAGATGGAACTTACTTTCATAACTTCCACTCCCCACCAAGCACCATAAGACTGAAATGAATTGCCGTAAATGACTTGAAGTAATGAATGTCTTGAATTATGATGATTGGCATAAAATGAAATGATAATAAAGAAAGAAAATGAAAACAGAAAGAAAGAAAGAAAGAAAAATTTGGCCATATCTTGATAAGGTCCAAATGGAGGGTATTGATGTTGTATGCTTCCTGAACCTGTCCAAAGAATTGACAAGTGCTCACAAAGTGGCCAAGGTGATGCTTACAACAACATATGGGTAGAATACCCCCTTAAAGGTGCATGCCAGGAGAGGAACTTACTTTCATAACTTCTTCTCCCCACCAAGCACCATAAAATCAAACTCTTGAGGTATTTGGACCAGGCTTGTCTGGATACAATGAATGGAAATCCTTGACAAGGTCTGGTGAGTTGGTAAGGTTGGAAGCTGGTTCCCAAGTGGTTCTTTCTGGGTCTTCACTGAATCCTTTCCACTCTACAAGATACCATAATTTACCTCTTTTGAGTTTTGAGTCCAGAACCTGAGCCACTTCCCATTCTTCTTGCTCTTCCACTAAAACTGGTGGTGGCGCCAATTGATGACGATTTGGGATAGTTGAATGATTGACTGGTTCTAATAAGGACACATGGAATACAGGGTGAACTGTCTTCCATTGCTGAGGCAACTTGAGGTGATATGCATGGCTGCCAATCTTCTTAAGAACTTCAAAGGGTCCCAACCATCTTTCTGATAATTTCTTGGTGGGTCTTGTTGTCTTGATGTTCTTGGAAGCTAGCCATACTTTGTCCCCAGGTTGGAAATCAGGTGGAATTTCCCTATTTCTATCTGCATACTTCTTGAATCTCCTTATTGCTGACTCTAATTCTTCTTTGACAACTTGCTGTACGGATTGGAGTTTTGTTGATAACTTTCCAGCAGGTGAGTCTTGAGAAATATGGATTGAGTCAAAGCTGGGATTTCTTCCAAGAATTGTGAAAAAAGGTGATTGCTTGGTTGATGGATGTTCTGCATTATTATAGGCAAATTCAGCCAGAGGGAGCCAGGTGTACCAGTCATCTTGATGATAGCTGACATACATCCGAAGGTACTGTTCTAGAATCTGATTTACCCTCTCTGTCTGTCCATCTGTTTCAGGGTGAAAGGCAGTTGAAATATCTCTTGATATCTTGAGCTGCTGACACAATTGAGACCAGAATGATGAAACAAATAAGGATCCTCTATCACTGACAATACTGACTGGGAGTCCATGCTTGGAAAATACATGACTAATGAAGATTTGAGCTAAATCCAGAGCAGTGATTGTGCCATAAGTTGGAATGAAGATTGCCATTTTTGAGAATCTGTCCACAACTACTAAAATTGAATCAAAGTTGTTGGACAGTGGCAATTGAGTGATAAAGTCCATTGATAATGAATTCCAAGGACCAGATGGAATTGAAAGAGGCTTGAGTAATCCAAACTTCTTGTGATGAATGTTCTTGTTTCTTGAACATTTCTGACATGAGGACACATAGTCCTTGATGAATTGATTCATGCCAGCCCAATAAAAATCCCTCTTGATGAGCTTGAGGGTCTTCTCCTGGCCAGGATGGCCAGCCAATGGTGAGTCATGACGCTTTTGAAGAATATTGAGTTGAAGTTCTTCATTGCTTGGGATTACCACTCTATCTTTGAATAATAATAACTTGGCTTGAGGTTCAAGAGAATAATCTGGAACTGATTCACCTCTTGCTAGTTGCTTGAGTATTTCTTTGTAGTCTTTGTCTTGCCATACTTCTTTTTGAATCTTGTCAACTAAATCTGAGAAAATTTCCACTTTGATTGAGAAGAATCTTGATTCTTGAATTCCATCTTGCTTAAGTACTTGATGAAAATTCTGAGGATTCTTGCTGATGAAATCCACCCCCCTCTCTGGGTACACGTCGTCCCGACGTGACAAGGCATCTGGTAAAGTGGCCAGCCTGCCTGGGCGGTAAGCGATAGTGAAATGAAATTCTGAGAGAAATTCAGGCCAACGGGCCTGACGACGAGTAAGAACTTTGGAAGACATGAAATACTGCAAGGAAGAGTGGTCTGTCAAGACCTCAAAAGGATTGGAAAGAGAAAGAAGAAATGCTCTCCAGCGCTTGAGAGCGCAAACTATGCCAAGGAGTTCCTTGTCATGAATCTCATAGTTGAGTTCAGCTGGTAAGAGCTTGCGACTATCAAATGCAATGGGATGCTTTCCTGAGTCATTCACCTGACTCAGTACGGCACCCAATGCATAATCAGAAGCATCAGTCTCTACAATAGTAGGCAGAGATGGATTAAAGTGAGATAAGATAGGAGCAGAGGTGAAAGCTTCTTTGAGTGCTTGAAACTGACTAAGAGCTTCCTCATTGAAGATGAAAGGAGAATCTTTTTTAAGGAGGGAAGTGAGAGAAGTGATTTTTTTAGAATAATTTTTAATGAAACGTCGATAAAAATTGGCAAAGCCAAGGAAAGATTGAAGGGCCTTGATGTTTTTGGGCTGAGGCCAATTGAGGATTTGCTGAACTTTTGAAGAATCCATCTTGAGGCCATCACTTGAAACAACATAGCCCAAGTATTCCACACTTGAGGCATGGAATACACACTTGGAGGCTTTGGCAAACAGATTATTGTCCCTCAGTCTTTGGAGGACAGAGGCCACATGTTTGACATGTTCCTCCTCAGAACTGGAAAAGACCATAATATCATCTAGATAAACCACAACAAACACATCCAAAAAATCTGCAAAGATATCATTTACTAGATTTTGGAAAGAAGCAGGAGCATTGGTCAAACCAAATACTCATAACTGCCATATTTGGTTCTAAAGGCAGTTAAGTGCTCATCCCCCTCTTTGATTCTCAGAAGGTTATATACACCACGCGAATCTATCTTGGAGAAGATAGTGGAACCGTTGAATACAGTAAGAAGCTGGTTCATAGGAGGAACAGGGTATCTGTTCTTCCTAGTGACAGCATTGAGTTTGCGGTAGTCAACACACAAACGAAGACCTCCATCCTTTTTCTTTACAAAAAGGACAGGTGCTCCTGTTGAAGAGGAGCTTGGTCTAATGAAACCTTTCTCTACATTCTCTGAAATGTAGGCCCGCAGTGTTTCTGACTCTTGATTTGATAATGAGTAGATAACACCAATTGGAGGTAGAAGACCCTCCAATTTGATGTGGTGATTACAGGCGCGGTGTGGAGGAAGTTTCTCTGCTTTCACCTTGGAGAATACATCCAAATATTGGTGATAAGCAGGAGGAACAACCTTCAACACAGTTTCAATTTCTTCTGGCTCCTCCTCCTCATCCCACTGCTCCTCCAGGGATGCATGAAAAGATAAGGGAGGAAGGTCCATATCCCCGTGGAAGAGATGAAGTGAAGATATGGCAACATCTTCTCCAACATCCTTTATCTCTTTGAAGACTTCATCTCTTGATGGAAGTAATGACTGAGAGGGAATTATGGAAGGGATATGGACAGAAGAAGGGATGGAAGGTGTGTTAAGTTCACCAGCCAGAGCAACACTGTTGACAGCAGTGGCTAAGTCATTACTAGTAGAAGGAATAATACCACTAGAATCCTTATGATTAGAATCATAGGTGATCAATCCATTTTTCCAATCAATAATGGGATTGAAAGTGTAAAGGAAATCATAGCCCAATATCAGGTCTTCTCCTTTGGGTGAATCTATGATAAAGAAATCCCATTCAAAGCTTGGGAAGGAAGGCAAATCAACTACCCACTTGGTATAATGAGTGATGAAGAAGGCAGGGGATTCATTAGAATCCAAAATGAAAAGAGGAATCTTTTCAGGGAGCTCTGACAGAGTCAATGAGTACTTGAGAACAAAATTCTTTGCAATAAAAGAGTTTGTAGCACCAGAATCAATGAGAATACTATAAAAAATATCAGAGACAGAAGAGAAAATAAGAAACTTCAAAGATTTCTTGACACTAGTATTCAGAGTGCACAATTGTGCTCTTGAAGGAAATAAGTGAGAACCATTGAACACATCATGATCCCCACTCAGGCTTTTCCCTGCTTGCTAGGGAAGCCTCTTGATGATGACCCAGGATTGTTCTGAGGTCTCTTGAAGCATTTTTCAATTGGGTGCTTGCCACCACAATAAGTACACAACCCTGCTTGAATCCTCCTCTCCTTTTCAGAACCGATTAATTTATTGTCCTTATTGAGGAGAGCTGTGAGCCTTTGAGATATGACCACATACCCAATAAGGTCACAAAAAAAGACTCAGAATAATTATACCTTTAATATAATTATATTAAAATTACTTAGAATAATTATACATTAAGAATAATTACTTAAATATACAAAAAAATACCATAAATTGGTACAAAAATTGGTTTAACTTAAAAACCAATGAATCAACATGTAAAATAAATTATACCATTGGATTCCCCATGGAAAAATACACATATACCATTTTTATGGCATATCTGTAAAATCAATATTTAAGGAATTATAAGGTATAATACCATATAAAAACCGTAAAACCTCGTTTATCTCAAACACTAAGGTAACAACATGTGAAATAAATTGTACCAGTGGATTCCCCATGGAAATCCACACATAAAACAATTAATAAGCTAATTTCCAATGTTAATACTTAAGGAATTATCCTGAATATATGCACTTTTTTGGTCAACGCATATATTCAAGGATCATAGCTAATATCTTCTAAACTATACAAGATAGAATGATGAACCAAAAAAAAAGGTACCACGTAATTACTGTAAGAACACAGATATGAACTTTATTTTACAAATTATAAACAAGGTTATAACCTATGATGAATTATTGATAAAAATCAACAGAGCTGTTGACCACTTTGTTGTGAAAGTGTTCCAAACTTAAAAAAAAGTATACAGTTGGATTCTCCTAGTTCATTCGTGAAGAATGATGTAATTTTTATTATTAAATTCAGGGTATAACCCCCTGAAATCAAGGTTTGAAATTTAAAATATTGAATTTTGACAAAAAAGATGAGTTACAAGAAAAATCTTCAAAATTAGAGTTTTGATGATGTAATGAAAAGCTCTTGGCAGAATGATAAGGTTATGCCAGGATATCAGAATTCACTCTCTGAATTGCTGTAGCGTGTGAATATTAAAAGTTATTGAGGATCAAAGTTTGAGCTTAATTTGAGCAGTTATGATCACATACTGTAACCTTAATTTAAGTTTAACAGTCTTAAGAGTGATAAAATTGGTGAATACTATTAGTTTATGATTAAAAATAATAAAATCCACGAAATTTGGGGTTCTGCCAAGCCTCTGATGTCATCAAACTTAGAGTTATAGTGATAACTCTAAATAATGGTGTAATAATGATGTAATATGGTTTGATCATGATGTAATCACCCTCAAACCTTAAAATATTGATCAATTCCAGTGGATATGATCAGTACACGTCTACAAGAAGCCTGTTGGACTCTAGGAGGGAGGTATTTACTATAAATAGAGCTCTTTTTACTCTATTTTCCCCTCAGACGCATCAAAAACATTAAATCAATTAAATAAAAGGTAATTTCTTTATTCTTTATATATAAAACCCTTATATTATTAAAGACCAAAGACCATCTTAATATTAATCACTATTTTTACGTGATTAAATCAATTCTTTAATTGTTTTTGATATAAATCTCTCTATAAACTCATTTCCACGTAAAATCAAGAATTTTAGTAATTTTCTTTATTTTTTATTGTAAATACAATTTGAAAAGGTTGTATTATATTCTTTTGGCGTAAAATATATCAAAATT